>CM059603.1:195825380-197031318 GCA_030412105.1 Cyclura pinguis
TCACTATTTGCTTTCAGTCAGACTCTTCTGATAGAACGTCAGAGCAACAAAGAGAGGAAGAATCTTATGCTTCCCTCCGAGTAAGCACGTTTTCCCCTCCCCTGCGGTGCTTCATTCTCCCTCCCACAATCCAACCGGGGCCTGAATCCCCCTATGCCTCGACGTCCTTGCTCTCCAATATTCCTCCTCCTGCAATCGAAATCGGGCCCCCCACACACACACACTCCGCCTCTCGCTCTTCCTCTCGCCGCCCCTCCCTCCCTCCCTCCCAGTAATCACCACACAATAGTTGTCCCCATTTTCCTTTCCTCCATCTTCTTCTCACACACTTCCCGGAGCCTCCATCGCCATCCCAACACCCTCAGGGAACCCAGATTCGCTGCCCGCTGGACGCCTCCTCCCGCTGAGGAAGGACCCAATCTAAACACACACACACACACAGGAATCCTCCTAACTTCATCCAAACGGGCCGCATCCCCTGCTTGTCTCCCCCACCCTCTCCTCTACGGATGGAGCCAAAGAGCGTCTGTGTGTAAAAAAAGGAAGGAGCAGACAAAGGAAAAGGAATGGAGGCAGGCAGCCGGCTGAGGCAGGAGCCTCTCATCTCGATCCCTTCCTCCCCCTCCCCCTCCCCCTCCCCTCCTCCCTCCTCCCAGTTTTGTTTTTCCTTACCCCGCCCCCACTCCGAGGAGGCGCGAGCCTTCAGAGCGCCGGCACCGGCCAGCGGCGGCGGCAGAGCGAGGCGTGCGCCGAGCGACGGGGAAGGAGGGGGAGCAAGCGGGACAGGGAGACGCGGCAATGACGGCGCACTGAGGCGGCGCGGCGGCGGCGGCGGCGGCGGCGAGAGCGATGACGAGCCAGGCACCGGAGCGGGCGGGGGTGGGGGAAGGAGAGCGCGAGAGAGACGAAAAAAGACGAGATGGAGATTGTGCCGAAAGGAGGCGCTTAGTGATGACCTCACTGAGCTGGCTTCTTTTTTTTTCTTCCCCCAGCATCCCTCTCTGTCGTTTTTGCCAGGTTTTCTTCCTTCTCTATACAAATGAAGGGGGGTGGGGGTGGAAATGCTACTGGGATGAGGTGCGCGTGCGCACGAGTGGCAAGCGGGCGCTGCTCCTGTCTGCGCGTGCGTAACAATGAGGCGGGGAGGAGTTTTGAGGACCTGGCTGGAAGGCAAGGTCGAGGTGTTCAGTGCGGAGGAAGGTTAGGCTCCGGGGTCCTTTGAGAAAAGAAAGGAATTCGGTTTATAATTTGGTTTTGACCTTGGGAAGCTTGCTTTTCAGATTGCGATGTCCGGGATGCCTTAGTGGTGGTGTTGGCTGCAAGACTCTGGGAGCTGGAGTTCAGAAAGTAACACTGCTGAGCTATGTTCAGTCGTGTGCGGAGTTTGGGAGTGGAAAATACAGTCATCCCTCCCCATTTGCGAGGGTTAGAGGCAGAGGAGCCCCATGAAAGTGGAAAAACCATGAATAACTCTAGGCCCTCTCAAACCATATTTAACACGCAAAAAGTATGATCACCATATTCAACCCACCGTGGCATCAGCATCAGGGTTCCTTCACAAGGCCGAAGTGGGTGGCTGGTGGGGCTCAACGCCACCTCCGCTGCTGCCCGGCACCATTTTTAATAGGGACTTACAAGCCTTGTTCACAGTTTCTCAGTCTCGCCAGGCTTGCAGTCACTATTAAAAATGGCAGAGGGGGGCGGCAGATGTGACAGCAAATAATCCACGAATAATCAAATCTGCAAAAATGAAACCTGCAAATGTGGAGGGATGGCTGTACTAAGACACGGGCCATTTTTGCCCTACACTATTACAGTGCTGTTATTCCATGTTCAGTGTCCTGTGGAATTCTGGGGTTTGTAGTTTCCTGAGACCAAGGAGCTCTGGCTGAGAATTCTAAATGCCCCTCCCTAGACTGCAAATCCCAGGATTCCATAAGATGTTGAAAGTGGAATAATAACATTAGTTTAGTGCAGAAATGACCGTGAGTAAAAGGAGACTGAGGAAAAGGAATCCAAATTACTGGTTGCCTATGATGAGGGATTGTGTGAACATCATTTCCATCAGCAGATTTAAAAGATTAAGATCTTTCAAAATCTGACTGGTTGTTGAAGATCCATTTTATTTGAATTAAAATGTTTCAAGCAGTAGACCAAACTGGAGTGAGCAACATGTGGCCTTTTAGATATTGTTGGACTTGGACTGTACTTCCCATCTCTCCCAGTTAGCTACCAGTTGGCTCAGAGCCCTATCACACCCCATATAATTGTAATACTATGATTCCACTTTAGTTGTCATGGCAACATCATATGGGTTTTTGGGATCTGCAGATTAGTGGGGCATTTACAATCTTAGCAGGAGAACTCTAGTGCTTCACCAAACTACAAAGTCCAAGAATTCATAAAATGCAAATAGCGCAGTTAAAATAAAATCACTGTACAGCACTATAGCTGTGATGCATGAAAGGGGTCTAGGGTTGATGGGACTTGTGTCTGGAGGACACACTATGACACTGAATGATGACTTCTTTGTTTCCTAAAGGCAACTAGTTGCCTACTGTGTAATGGAATACTGGGCTAAATAGGTGTTTGTCTGGTCCAACACAGGTCTTCTTACATTTGCATGATCCTGACAATATAGTCAGAATTGTATAGAGCAGGAAGTGTGGTAGGTCATTTCTTACCCAAAAGTAAATCCTGCTGTATTTGATGGGATGTATTGCAAGTTAAATGTGAACACCAGGGGTATGGGATGTATAGCCTTCCAGGTGTTGTTGGGACTGTAGGTTCCATCCACACTAGCCAGTGGTGAAGAATGATGGGAGTTGAAGATCAACAACAACAGCATGTTGTTTCTCTGGATTCCGTAGGTGTACAGGATAGCAGTCTGAAAATAGCTCTGAATTTTTAAAGTCTGAAGGGAACAAAAATTGTCCCCATTTCTATGAGATCCATAACTCAGTCAGTGACAGAATATAGGCTTTGTACATTTATTTATTTAAATATTTATGTCATGCCCTTTATTGTGGGATCTCAGGATGGCACACAATACAAATAATTTAAGACATTTTCATATTTAAATCATAAATACTTTAAGATAAAAACATATTAGGTAAGACAATAGTTAAAAGAAGTTTGAAAGCTACAACAAATTTAAAATCATGTAATGTACATTTTGAAGTAGATTAGTTCCCCAAAGCTTTAAGAAAAACCCATGTTTGTCTTGGTGCTGGAAAGAAACCAGCATAGGAGCCAAAAGTAAGATGACAATCTCTGGATGAAAACTTAGCATTTCTTCTCAGAGGTTTTGGAACCTGCTGCCGGCCATCGCATACCACAGTGAACTAGACGGATCAGAGTTTTGACTTACACATGTTTATGTATATCTACAGCTGAACCTTCATGCCTTCTCTGTGGTAATATGTACATATTTATCTATAGGTGAGATGGAAAAACATAACCAATGTAGGTTAAGGTAGTGGCGCTCATGTTTTTGTGCCATTTTTGGTGAATGGTAGTATAGCAGGTGTTAATTGGCATCTTGAAAACTTCCTATCCCAAGTTCTTTTCTCTGCTTGTCTTGTTCCCAGTTCTGGGTTGTGGAGCACTTGCAGATTTGGAGAACCATAAAAAAGTTATGTTGTGATAAAAATACAACAAAGAAGCAGTGGTACTTGAAAGAGTAGAACAAAATAGGCTGTTCTCATTCTCACCTTTCGTATCGACTGGTTGTATCTTTTTGCAAATAATTTGGCTCCATGAGGCCAGATTGTTAGCAACATTTGGATACTAAGCAAGAAGATCTGTCTTATAGGGGATCAACAGATTGGATCTGAGATGTGCAACACAAAATGGCAGTAAAGCATAAGAGTGCATTCAATGAATCTGAAGGAGTTGACTCTGGCATAGATAACTAGCAGATAAATCTGGCAGAGTGCTTGAAAATTAAAGAAATGCTTGAGAAATCACTGAAAAATCTAAAGTTAAAGAAGTGGACACACCATCCATCAAAGATAAGATAGGAAAAATGCCCCCCTCCAAAAAATCGTGTTGTATGGGGGATTTATACCCCCCTTTAAAACTAAGCAGTTATGTGGCTTTAGCCATCAGAATAACAGGAGACATATCTTCTGAGACCTGTCTTCTTTTCCTTGATCTGTGGAGAAAAAACAGCTATATCAGTATGTTTCATATGAACGTGTAAGGAACAAAGAACAGTATAGTGCCTGCTGCTTTTAAATTAAATCCAACAATAACATAGAGGTAATTGATTAACTGGGAATTAAAATTAAATGGTTGGTAATAATGAAATAATAACAGTTATGCATTTGTACTGAACTTAATTAAATTTAAAAAACAAAAATACTTTGGCCATCCTGGTGTTTTAGACTGCAACTTCCACTATCCTTTATCATTTGCCATGTTTGCTGAGACCTTTTGGAACTGAAGTCCAAAATGTCTAGAGCAGAGAGGGGCAACTGCAGAGAGGCTGGCGGCTGTAGTTTGGTTTCAGAAGTGCACTTCCCCAGGGGCAAGGCTGATAGAAGATGGGTTCCCAAGGTACAGAACCAAACAAAATCAAAGTGTACAACTGTGACCCATCTCTCTCTCTCTCTCCATAGCTATGAGAACTGTGAAAGCCTCAGATCTGTTCTCAGCCTTCATATCTTTTCCTTGTCTCAAACTGCCAAACTAATGCAAAAATAACAAATAACAGATTAACAAATACAGATTAACCCTTTCTGTGTTTGGCCATGATTCTAACAAAGACTCTGAAGGACTCGTGGTGACAGAGGCCCAATTAATTACAAAAGCAAATCACAACATCTAGCATGTCACCTCCCCATATATATTAGGAAGGTGGGACCATTTTTGTTTTTACAAAATTAGGTCAATTTGATTTGCACTCGTGACAGATGTTCCCAGTTTGATCAGTGCATGTTGCAGTCCAACCTGAAGCAAGAAGTGTCAAAGCACCTTCAGGATGGGCATATAAATTTAATCTATAATCTACAGTAAAGCTGAACCACAGATGAGAGTAAGCTCCCCAAACTGCATTTCAGAAATGTTTGCACTAAGTAGGACTAGGAGCTGATCATGAGGTGAAGCTGCAGGAGTTAAAGAACAAAAGTTTTCCTTTGGCTCAAGAAAGTCACTCTGTTGGCCTTGTGTTCTGTGCATTCTAACACGAGTATGCACATGTAAGGAAGTGCATATCCATATGCCTGGTGGTGTCAAACTGCCAGATTGTTCTTACCCTCAACACAAAAGCAGACAGCCCACAGAAGGCTATAATGATTGAGCAATTCTGTACTACCCATCAAAGCAAGAAACTGAAGGAAAATGGTAGGATATTGGAAGGAACACAGCTGTGAGGTGAAGGGTGAAGAGAATGAAAAAGACAGGAAAAATGTGAAGCTTAAGTATTAAGAACACACAAATATGGGATTATGAACAAGGCAAAGCTTGTTGGATATTAAAACAACTGTGGAAGTTTGGATAATCCATGGTAGATTTTTTTTACACTACTTTAAATATGTAAAGACAGTGTAATTACTAACTGTTGCTATGATGACAAATCTTATGATCTGAGATGACTTCCTGGCCAAAAATAGTGGGCATAGAACCAACTGAGAGATGCAGTGCATCAGCCAAGAATGTGCTTTGTGGGAAACCAAGAAGTCATTAAAAATGTTTGTTTATGGAAGTTCTTGTATATAACTGAAAGTTCAAGTGGTAGGAATAAGAGTTACTTTTCAGAAAGATGTCGTATAAACATAGGAAAATTTTGTGCAGATCAAAAGAACTGCAGTTTGAGGGTAAATTTGTAGCAACCATCAGATATGTTTGTCCTATCATCTTACTCAGTGAGTGCTGTTAAAAAAAATGAAGTTAAATGGCTGAACTGTATCCAAGATAGATTATCTTAAATCCCACTTGATTTCAACTGCTGTACTCATTAAGTATGACTAAGTCTGGATCCAACCCACCATGAGTTTAATTTGCAAAGCATTATTGTGTGCTATTTAATTCCAGTTCTATGAGCTACATTATAGTTACCCTGTTATTCTGCTGATGATTTTAGTGGTTTGTGTATGCAAGGGTGAGAAATGCCTGTTCTTGCAGATGTTGGTAGACTGCAGTTCCCATCACTGCCAGCTAGCATAGTTAATGGCACAGAATGACAGGAGCTGGAGTCCAGCAACATCTGAAGGCTACATGTTTCCCATCCTATGCTAAAATCCTCACAACAAATTGGGATCTGAATCCAGCTCTTTCAGATACAGGTGTAGCTTGTGCTCTACCTTTTATTTTTTTGGAGGGGGAAGAGCTCTTGGAACAGCCTACAAGCTCATAAAAGACACAATCATAAATCAACGAAATAAAAAAATACAACTGTGGAAAATAAGAATATAAACAATTAAAAGAATATGAGTGGATAATGACAAGTTGCAACAGAGATCTTAAGCAATATGGGATTGATCCAGACAGGGGAGTATGTGCGTGCTTGCCTGCCTTCAAGTCACCTGTCAACTTATGGCAGCTCCATGAATTTCATAGTGTTTTCTTAGGCAAAGAAAACTCAGAAGGTGGTTTGCCTTTGCCTCCTTCTGAAATACAGCCTACAGCATCTGATCTTCCTTGGCAGTCCCCTATGCAAGTACTAACCATGCCTGACATGGTTGTTTCACATTCAAGATCAGGCGGGAGCTGGTGCCTCCAGATTTGACCAGATTTATTCATTTAGTTATAACTTGGCTGCCGGTCCCTGTCAGGTTTCCAGGAAATAAAGAATTGTACCCTATGGCTCAAATAGAGTTCCAGTTTGGCACATCTAATCACTGGTCCCCAACAATGGATAGCCTAAGAAGCATTGTTCCAGATCCTGTTGGACAGAAGACCCAACAGCCTTAGCCAGTAGTGAGGAATGCTGGGGACTGCAATTCAACAGCATCAAGAAGGCTAAGCAATTTCTGCCCCTCCTTCACCTAAGCCGTGCTAGATCTCCAGTGCTTTTACATAAGTTAACATCTCTAATTCATTTCAATGGGCATGTACAGTGTGTCCTCTGTATATGCAGGGGTTCTCTTCCAGGAGGCCCTCTGTAGAAAAATGTGAAGCATTGTGCCCCATTTATAGTCATTATAGTCAATGGATGCAATGTGTGCATGCCTGCAGCAGCATGGGTACTATAATGGGGTGTGACACTGTGCAACCTTGCATTTTTGCTTGCAGAGGTCATAGTAAGAGAGAGGCCACTGTAATTATAACTGTAAGCAGGATTGTCTCCTCCTAGTCTTGACATATGATACCTTACAGATATATTGGTCTCATCTACATTTTCCATTAAACTATATCAGTACCCCAAAATGGAACTCAATCATAACAGTGTGCTTTGTGACGATCATTGACCTGAACTGATCCCCGCAAAGCACGTTTTATGGTTGTGCTCCTTTGGGTTGTTGACAAAATGATGTTCAATATAGTTTTTAATAACAAGGCTACATTCTAAAGAAGGGATAGGAATCATGCAGCCCTGCAAATGTATGCAGCATTACCAGAGGCGAGGAATGCTGGGGACTACAGTGCAACCACATCTAGAAGGGTACCTGATTCCCACACTGTAATGTTTTGGTTAATTTCATGGTTATGTGGGTGTGGCCTTACTAAATGGGAAAGGAACAATGGAAGAGTAATATCACACAGTTGAAGCACTGGCACTTTTTTGTGATTTTTGAGGTGAAAACGTGGTGCATGAGAGTGTTTTGTACCACAATCCCGTGGCCTGTAGCATTTGAATTTTTACAAAGAAATAATTACTACAGTAATAGCTAATGTTACTTTTGAGGAAATTATATAAAAGTAATTACCTTCTAAATTTGTGATTATATAGCAAGTTATACACATTCTTCCCCCACTTATCTGACAGGTTAGGGACTGGAGCACTGTCAGAAAATGGTATCGGTTGAAAAGAGGAACCTCTGAGCATAGGGAGCATGATGGACTCACGGTAGCTCACTTGGGACTGAAAATAGAACCTATGTACTATACTGGAGGGAGCATGAAGGACTTATGGAGGCTCACTTGGAACTGACTGTATGTGCACTGCTTGCAAAGTCTCTCAACCAGCTTAGTGCCTCCCCCCCCCAGCTCACTTTGCAAGCAGCATGTGGTGTGTGTGAGCAATTCCAAGCAAGCCTCCACAGACAAGAAGAACTGATGAAAGAGTGGAACCCCTGTTGAACTGATGGAAATTGCCCTTAATTTGGAAGCAAGTCATCAGTAACAGAGTGTGAAAAGGTGAGGGGTTCCTATAACTATATAATAGCCAACTACTTGGAGCTTGGATTTATAACTGTCATTAATTAATGTTTTAAAGTAACTTTCTAAGCAATGGTGATAGATTACAAGGCTTGAATTCTTTCTAGTTTACAATAAGAAAAGTGTTTTTCATTTTCAAATGGACAAATCAACTTTATTGTCCTATTTACTATCTTTATCCCCAGTCAGCTCACAGCCACAGAGGGGTGCCCTAATTTTGCCCTTCCTCTATATGACCTAAAAGCAAAATGTAGACACCATTACTGTAACACTATCTCTTTCCTTCCCCTGTGTGTATTTTCAGCATCAGCCTGTGAGCTTCAAAAGCTGGCACAATCAATTTTGTGCCTTTGAGTTGGTTTGTAAAGGTATCAGCAGATAGTCTCCAAATTTTCACAGATGAAAATTGGGAGACATGAGGCCAGGCAATATCAAAATGTGGTCAAGATAGCAAACATTTTTAATGAGGAAGGATGCACAAGCTAGGAGGGTCTGAAGCAATTCGTTTTTGCTGGAGCTTACTGGGAAGGGCAAGACCCCATTCCTTTCTCCCTCTGCTGTGTTAATTGAGTGTAGACTACTTTTGCACTTTGAACTCAGTTTGCAGCAATGGAAGTAAGCTGAGGACAAAGAGTGGGAGGAGAGAGAAACTGGAATATTTTAAAAGTAGATGAAAAAAAGGGGTCTCCACAGTATGGATTTTGCATTATACTCTTCCAGTTACCATTTATAAGTTTTTCTCCATTCAGTACACTTTGAATGCCCTGAAACCAGTTAGTGTGAGAGAGTAAACTGCAGCACAGGGTCTGTGGAATCCTAAAACACATGCTGAGGCCTGCTTCTCAATTTTGTATAGAATTGGTGGAAAGTATTTCTAGTAAAAATTGTGAGTCACAAGGCAATCTGTCAACAGCAGATGAGATTGTACTTGATTGCTAATTTTTTGAAAACTAGTTTATAGATTTGTAGTGGAGAAAGTGGTGAAAAACTCCATGTTTAGTACATGAGGTTGCTGTGGCAACAGTACTATACTCTCAGGATGTTCTGAAGAGGGAGCATTTAGTGAGTAAGGCCTCAAGCTGAAACTTTCCCAGCATTATCTCCTCTCTTTTGTTTCATTATAAACGCTCTTTAAACAATTTCTTGCAAAAATATAAAAGGCGACAACTAGTTCTTCGCACTTCGCACTTCACACTTCCAGAATCCCAATTGGTAATCAAACTGGTGATTGATAATTGGTAATGAAGGATTGTTTCCAGTCCCCCCTCCCCCGTGAGGAGACAAAAGGACAGGGAACCATTTCATTCCACCACAGCTCTTTTTCAGCAGATTCCTGGATGGCTTGCCTATTTGAGTTGACTGATTTTGCTTGTAAAACATTACTGGGTTAACACAAACACACTCACACACTTACTTTACAGTTGGTTTAGTATTGGAAAATGTGTAACTCTGCAGATATTATTAGAATGCAACTCCCCTCATACCTTACCAATGCTGCTCAGGGTTGGAAATTCCAGTCCAACATCTGAAGGGTCACACATTCCCCATGCCTGCTTTATGTCATTTTGAGTTTTGCTAGAGAACATGAAACATGGAATTTTCTAGTAAGAAACCTTTTATAAATGGGGAAAAATGCTTTTAGGATCTCATATGGCTGAACTAATACTGTCTTGCTGTGTGCCTACTTCATTCTCTCCTGATCTACCTATGTATTTGTTAGCACAGTATCTTGAAATTGTACCCAAAATTTACTCAACACCAGAAAGCTGATGTTGTGAAAACTGCCCTGGAGTATTCTACCTCTGAAGAATTGAGCACAAAACTGTCCCAAGAACAAGGGGAAAAACAAAGAAAAGCCAGCCAAGAAAAACTCTATATAGATAAGCAGAGATAGTTCCTCACAGCTATCAAAGCGTGCCAAGCAGCAGAGAACACCTTTAGCAGCAAATGCACTAAACCAGTAACACTCACCCACTCAGCTTGTAATCTTCCAATATGGAGGCTCTTTGTTACAAAATATCTACAATATTTACAAAGTCCAGATGGCAATCCAGCATACCTAGCTTGCTCTTTCCAGCAGAGCCTCCAGCAACATGCATCAGGCAACATGTGCACTTGTTGGCTGGGATTGTGCTACCTTTATACAGACACCTAGCCAATCCTGGCCAACCCTTGCATTGTCTGCACCTGGTGCTCATCAGCATGACTCAGCATAAACTAGCTCGAGTCACATTGCTTTCCACAGGTGCACTTAACAATTAAAGCAACATGACATTTACACTTACACCACAAAGTATTTTCTTGAGGTTTGGTCCAACCTTGTCTGACAAAAACAATTAATTCAGTATTCTGTGTCTGTGTGTATTTTCATTTCATTTCACTTCACTTACAGTCAGCCCTCCACATTTGTGGGTTTCACTCCCCCACCCCCAGAACATTCCCTCTTGGCAGCTCTGATCAGGCCACACAGCCTTTTAAAAGCCTACCTCTGGTCTCCTCCTCCACAAGCTGCTGCCTAGCCAGCTAAGAACAGATTGCAGCACAATTTCTGAGCACCACAAATCTTCTCCTAGTGCCCCCCACACACCCAAGCAAAGAGATGGGCAAAAGAGGAAGTATAGGACCACCATACTGACCCCCTTTCCCTCTCCTTTCCCTGACTGGAGCCATTTCCGCACTAGACTATTACAGCGCTATGATTCCACCTTCAACGTCCTATGGAATCCTGGGGTTTGCAGTTTCGGGAGGGGCCAGTCGGGTTTGGGTTTGGACTCTGGGTGCCTGCTCTCCCCACTATGCCTCAGCCCTCTTCCCACAAACATGCACACATTTTCCATTTGTGTTTTTTCCAGTTCTGTGGGGGCCCTGTGCCTGTAACCCTAGCAAATGTGGAAGGTCAACTGTATAATCTGCCTTCTTCCCCAGAGTGGGGCCCAAGGTGGCTCCCAAAAAGCTGAAATCAATAAAATTTTAAAACACAATTAAAATCATCCAATCAAAATGATAGATTCCAAACAATATAAAATAATTTTTTAAAGCCCAAAAGTTAAAAATAAAGCACTCATCCCACATAAGCCTCCCAGCAAGTATTTACACATTAAAAGTCTGTTCAACGAGAGCAGGGACAGGACTAGTCTAGTCTGCTGTGGGAGGGAATTCCAGAGGTTGGGAGCAGCCACTGAGAAGGTTCTTGTGTGTTCTCGACAAGGAGCCAATGATGGTGGTGGGACTGAGAAAGCCCTCCTTTTTGGATCTTAAGACTCTGGCGGATCTATACAGGGAGATATGATCTTTCAAATGATGTGGACCTAAGCAGTATAGGGCTTCATAGGTCATAGTCCTATCTATATAGTTGGGTTTAAAGCCACATTCAGACTTTTTTTTCTTTTGGGAGTAAGAGAGAACACTCTTTTCTTTCGAAGCAAATGTTTTCTTGTACCAGTAGGGAAGATCATCTACTTACCTCAAATGCTCATCAATCTAATTATTTCTACTGGAATTACTTTTGAGTAAAAATATTTGAGTCTTGTTCCCAAAACTGTAATTCTGCCACCTCAAGGAACTGGCAAAAAAGTAAGAAGTAGTTCTGCAAAAATAAAGAGAACTAGTCTGTGGATAAAGATCCAACTGGATAAAGTAAAATTTGTTGGCTCTTTAGTACCCCGGCTCACTTATTTGATTAATTACTTAAGTAATGACTAAATTCTGAAGAAAAATTCATGCAGAAATTCCAATTTCAGTTCAGTTATGTTTCCCCTTTTCGTTAGTGAATTTTCCAATTTGATTCATAAATTGGAATGGGCATTTTCCCAAGCATGGTAGGACAGGATTGTTGCTTTCAGCTCACTTAATATTACATATTGCTTAGTGGCATTACCATTTTTGTCAAGGTAGGAAATCACTATTGGTCCTGCTGTACAACCATTTGCCAGATTTCACTTTATATCATTGTGATGTAGAGATCTGCGCCTTTGAAAAGTGACGTGTGAACCAGGGCATTGGACAAATTTGGGGTCTTCTCACACTGCCCAGTTATAAGCACCATGATTCCACTTTACCTGCTGTGGCTGCATCTTCTGGGTTTGTAGTATAGGGAGAAAATAGAACTCTCTGGCTGAGAATTGTAAATATAATTCCTTAAAGTGCAAACTTCCAGATTCAATAGGATGGAACCATGGCACTTAAAGGAGAACCACAGTTCTATGGCTGTGTACTGTGAAATGGCCTTTAATTTAGGGATCAGAGGTGATGCTTTAGCTTATCTGTTCATGTCAGACAAGAGTGATGTTCTGTTGCACTCTAAGATGGACAGAAAGCCCTGTACGCTAAGGTCAGCCAAGCTGAGTAGTCTTCCACATTGCCTTCTTGTCTTCTCTGCAATGCTGCAAAACATAAAGGTACCTGTCCTTTTTAGGGTCAGTTCACTGGTTCCTGTTCAAGTGTTACAGTGCCAGCTCCAACAAAGATCAACGACATACCCCAGAGTGTTGCCTAATGTTTACTGGAAACCAACTTGGCAATGAAGGTGTAAACAGTGGGATCAGTTTTGTAAAATAATGCAAGTTTGCTCCTTTCCATAATGCTAGAGAAATTCCCTGTGGGTTTTTGTACCAACAAAGATCAATGACACTTTCTTTTCATCCACCCAAAGAACCACACCTAGTGATAATATCTTTTTTATTTCTTCTGGTTCTGAAAAGTAAATGTTCCCCAGCCTGAACAAGCCCAAAGTGATTGATGAAATGCTTTAGTCAATGCAACATGCCAGAAGACTTGTACTACTACTACTGTTACTAGTAGTAGTCATAGTAGTAGTAATAGCAGCATATTTTCAGGAGGCAGAACATCTGCTAGAGTTTCAACTAGATCCTAATTGTAGCAGTAAGCACAGGACACAATCCATTGTGATTTTCTCCTGCTTAAGAACCTAAAAAGAACCCACAGACATTCAGTCACACAGGCTAGAGCACCCTTCCTCAACATGGCACCCTACAGATATGTTGGGCTACAACTTAGATTCACAGCTTAGGTCCAGGCTTTCTAAAAGACCTTATCTTCCTATATAAGCCTACCTGAATTTTAAGATCTTTGAGGGAGGGTTTTGTCTCAGTCCTACCTCATGACAGGTGCAGCTGGTGAGGACCCAAGAGAAACCCTTTTTGATGGCTGCTACCAGGCTATGGAAGTCTCTACCAAGGGTGGCTTGGTTGGCCCCTTCTTTCTTTTTCTTTGCCAGCAGGCAAAGACATTATCTAGCCAGGCCTTCAGTTTTTAACTGGTTGGGGGTAGTGCAACGGGTGTGCTAGTTCCTCATGTGTAAGAGGTTTTGAATGTGTTTTGAACTGTTAAAAATTAAGGTTTTTAAGTGGATTGTGTTTAATGCTTTTTAAATTTTTGTATTTCAGATTGTTGTAGCTGTAGTGTTTTAACATATAATATAAGCTGCTTTGCATCTCATCTGAGAGAAATGGGTGTGTGTGTGTGTGTGTAAATTAAATAATTTAAAGAAAGGAAGGAAGAGTGAATGTGTGAGGCATGGGAAAGTAAGTCTGTTATCTGAAGATTCCTGCTGCCACAATCTTGCTGAAGTTCAGCAAGCCCAAACCTGGTCATTGTGTGGGTGAAAGACCACCTGGCTGCTCTATAGATTCTTTGGCTTCCTGGCTGCTTTGACTTCTCTGATGCAACACAGGTCAGATAAAAATGTCATTTCAATTAAGAGTAGGGCAGGTGTGCACTGAAGACATTCATGGTGACTTTTCTTAGCACTAGCAGAGGCTTTGTAAGCTGTAGCATGCTTTCTGTACCCTGTTGTTTTGCTCTCTGTAAAGCAGGATTGCCAAGTGTCATACTTCACTTTTTCATTCTCTGAGTAAATGACAACTGTTCATTTAAATGGGGGGAAAATGGTTCACTTAAAAATGCTATGTGGTGGGTCTCAGCTTGTTCCCTGTGTCTCGTGTCCATCATAATCTAGGAACATAGCACAGCCCTTCCTTTTGAGTTGCTTTATTCTGATTTTTCAGCACAGTAGGGAGTATGCTGGAATGTGGACACATAGAAAATTCCCACTGGATACTCTCTAACTATTCTGATTTAGGAGGGTCAGACCTAACTAATCCTCTGCCACCCTACTTTTTCAGCTGTTTGCAAAACATCCCAGTTTCTCTCTCCTTCCATGTTCTCCCTTTGTCTTCAGCTTATTTCAGTTGCTGAAAACTGAGTTCAAAGTAATAAAAGTAGTTTGCACTCAAGTAACTCATGGGAGGGAGAGAAGGGGGTAGAATCTTATCCTTCCCAGTGGCCTCAAGTAAATGCAATCTGCTGCAACCTCTCTTACCTTGTGTATTCTTCCTCATTTATAAGTTCTGCCATCTTGACTGCACTCTGATATTTCTTGACCACATGTGCCCCAGCTGTCATCTGAGAAATATTAAAGGATATGCCATTGTCTTGATCAGTAAAACATGGGTAAAGTGAAAGCATAGAAAGAATACAACAGTCTTCACTGAGGACTGGGGTCTGAATCCTATTTTTAGTCCCAAATAGACACATTGAATTAATAGGATTCACCTACAAGTTGATTCTCGTTTCAGTAATGGATTCAATGGCTCTTCTCTAGCTGGGAATAACCAGTAGGATTCACGCTCAGGTCTGCCCTGACCATAGCTATGTTGTCCATGAATTGTACTTAAAAGAATCTTTATGTGTTAGGGAACATTTGATAGACCATCTAGTTCAACTTACTCTTTGATACAGAAAGTCCTGCACTAGGACCTATAGCTAAAGAAGGGGTGAGTAACTGCGTGGGGGCCAGAGGCCAATTCTCCCCTTAACTTGCCTGTGGGTCACACTTTCAACAGTACACCAAAATACTTCAATTTTTGTCTGCATGCTTCCCAAAATTGTGGCCTGAAGTCACGTCAAATCACTCCCAGTCACCATTCTGGGAAGCATACAGAGAAATACCTCAAGTATTTGAGTGTGCTGAGAGGCTCTAGGTGGATTGTTCATGGGTGGATATTTTCATGCAATTTTGTGGATGGAGGGTTATGTGCAGTGGTTATGTGCAGTGTTGTGGCAAAAATAAACTGGAAATTGTGCAGTTTAAAAAAAAATTAAGGGAGTTGGAAGGCTTTGGCCTTGAGAGCTGGCCTTTATGAGCCACAATGGCATATCCTTCAACTGTCCCGATTTGGCAGGAATGGTCCCAATTAATCCACTGTCATCCTACCTTTTCAGCTGCTTTTAAAATGCCCCAGTTTCTCTAACCTCCTCCCACTTTTCCGTTTTGTCCTCTCTCAATTCAGCAGAATGGAGATGTTACTGCCCTGGCTAGCCCGAGCTTTGGGGATATAAAAGATATCTTTTGATATCGATAATTCGGCTTCACATATCCCTTCCACGTGCTTGCGAGGCCCCCGGACAAGCACACATACAGGCTCGGCCAATAATCGCTGTAATATTCCTAGACAATACAGGCAGGCCAGAAACAGCTGACTCGCTGCTTTAGGAGACCTCAAGGCAAGTACCTCCATTAGATATGCAAGCAACTCTCAAAAGATCCTCTGCCTAGCGCTGGCAGCTTGATGATCGAACTATATAACGCTCAAGTACTCCGCGTTTGCATACCGGCTATCCTATTGACAATTTGGCTCTAACTCAATCATTCAAATTCTGACCTTTCGGAGGCTTTGTCTCCAACTCCAAATCTATTGTTTTCCCAAAGTCCGACCTAGCCTGCGGTCACAATTCTCCTTATAAAACCCCCTGATTTTGAGCACTTCCTTGGATCGCTCCCGAGTTCCAGACCGCCTTGCTGCCGCATCGCTTGGTGAGCTTCCCCTCAGCTCCACGTGCTGAGATACATCGAACCCCAGCCTTGCTCTCCATTTTCTTCCGGGCTTCAGGAACAGTTTTCGTATCACTCGAATCAACTATCCCTCTGAAAATCCCGCTATCTTACTCACACCTTTATTTTCCTTAGTTATCTGTGTGTGTTGCTTACATTGTGTGCCTGTATTTAATAAAGATCATTCATTATTTTCCAACCGGTCTGCTTCTTGACTTGGCCTGACCCCGTAAACACTGGGTTACAAGATTCCGCTGCGTTACCCTGCCTCTCGTTTGCCAACCAGTGCTCTAGACTAATTTCCCCAATTTGTGTAATTGCAAGGTTATTTAGGTGTCCCTCCCAGGACCCCCAGAATACAGGGTAACAGAGAGAAGAGGCAGAACATTGCTCTTTCCAGTAGGCTCTGGCAAAAACAAAAAGACGAAAAACTACTGCAGCCGCTCCTAGTTTGTGTATTCTTCTTCATTAATCGCTTTTGCCATCCTGACCACACTTCTATGTTCCTTGGGTACATGTGTACTGGTTTTCATTTGTGAAATCTTAGAACATACGCAACAGCGGGATCCAGATTCCGCACTTTTCCCATCTCTGAGTAGAATGTCCCCAAGGGATGGATGTCCAAGCTTGGCTTGAAGATCTTTAGAGAGGAAAAGGCTCATCCATTCCCGCTAAGTAATTTGTTCTTCTGTCACATTTCCCTTAACACTTAAGAATTTCTGCAAATATTCCCCTAAAATCTGTCATCCTGTGACATATACCCATTAGACCAAATATTGAGCTTTAGAGCAGGAAAGGACCAGAAGCAGACAAAGTAACAATAGTGAAGGGAAGGAATGAGCGGATCAAACATTATTAGGACAGCATGGCTTCCCCTACCATTAGGCAGGCCTTTTCCAACTGATTTGGGATGTTATAAATGGGCAGGAAATTGGTTAGTTATTTAATTAATTGCTGTGATAAACCAGGCTGAAAAGGGGCTTGCCTTGCAAAGGAAGAATCAAATGTAATTCTGTGTGCCTTGACAACCCTTCATGAACAAGGTGAGTTTTGATGAGGGATGTGTACAATGTACAGAGGCACTATATAATAGTGTCCTATAACTAGTCCTATGCCTTGTTTCATAGTTATCACTTAAAGTGTGACTTGACCCCAAATTAGGAATGAGATCTATTTCTAGAGGAAATCATGAGCATGACAATCTTGCTGAAATATCAAGGGAACTTTGTCTAAGCCAGAGCACAAGGGCTGGACCGTCAATCTGTTATTTTAAAAATCCAAACCAAAAGTGCCTTTAATCGTCCACTAGGGGGAGAAGAGTTTATGGATCAAATTCATATTCTTTAATCAGATGCTATAATTCTGATTTAACGATATCTCTTTTAATATTAAATTTACTTTTGATTCAACCAGATCAACTGGCTGGTTCAGATAATCTATGGTGTCTCTCTGTCTGTCTATTTATCTATCTATCTTAAAAATGACATTATTATAATTCCACATTTTGCTAATTTGTATTTCTCCCTACCATTCTGGTTTGGTTTGGACAGTAATTTTTTCCACACATATCCCACGTAGACAAGCATTCAGACATTGAATTCAGTCATCTGTGCCCCTCCAGCTCTAGTTGGAATGCAACCTTCATCATCCTTCACCATTAGCTATGCTGGCTAAGATGGATGGGACTTGCAGTCCAACAACTTTTAGAGATGTAAAGTGGAAGGCTTTCACGGCTGGAATCCATAGGTTGTTGTGGGTATTCCGGACAATAGAACACGGCCTCAAAGCGCGGAAAACCCACAACAAACTTTTAGAGAGCTACAAGCTTCCTGATTTAATTCCTCCACACTTCTTCATTTTGAAGTTGTATAGTTTCAGAGTAGCTATATGAAATTAAACCCATTGGCTGTATATAAACATTTTTCAGGTTGTGTATGTATGACCATCAGTGAAAAATATTGTTCAAGAGTCACTGTGTCCATGGGTAGCCATGGTAGGACTTTAGTTTGGGCAGATATTAGTGGCAGGACACCTGAAATCACATTCATAAAATAGGAACTAAAACTATACGTTCAATGTTAGTAGCCTCAGAGGTTCACAATTCTTAGTGGCTCTTACTCTCTTTTACCTGTGCAGATACAAAGCAGAGTTGGTCTTTCCAATAGCTCTGTACTCAAGAATCAGTGGGACATTTATAAAAGTGTTGTGTTACCATTACTTATCACACTGTTTGAAAAGTAGCTCAGAGTTACTTGTTTCTATCTTTAAAATAAAATGTACTGCATTGTTTCTTTTTTGCTGCTTAAAAAATACACCCCATGGTTGTATTGCAGAAAACTTTAAAAAATTATGTCAACGTCTCTAAGGATGCCTTATACTCTTCAAAATAATGTAAACTAGAAAATATTACTCCTTACACCAAAAATGTAAACTAGAAAATATTACTCCTTGTACCTCTTTGCTTGTTACATTGCTTTTTGAATGTAACTTAATTTCACCTTTATTATCAAAAAAGTAACTTGCACAAGAGATGTTGTTAACAATTGCTTACTTCCAAGCTATGAATGTAAGTAAAAGTATGCAGGCTAGATTGTATCCAATTGCTCATACAATGAAACACCTTTAAACATGTGTTTATTAATATTTAGGCTTTCCTTTTGCCTTCTTCACTACAAAACGTCTTGCTCTTTGCTGTATGTATCAGTTTTCATTTGCTCTGCACAACCTTCCAGTAGTCTTCTATTCAACAGGTTTGTGACACAGTAGCTAAACGTCCACTAGATGCCAGGATTCCTTTGCAGAGAACAAGAATACTGTGGGTTAAAGGGAACTTTATGCAGCAACTGAATAAAAAGCTTTTCTTTTCATTTTAAATGGTTTTGTGAAGCAGGTCTTTATAAACAGGGCTCTCTCTGTATGTACTCTGTATATACTACATCTGTGTACAGAAGGGCATGTAAATCTATAATGTAGTATGAACATGATTTTTTTTAAAATGAAGTATATGTTTAATTAAAATATAACTTGGATTATATTATAATCTTAATTTATTGTTTGAATGATCAATTTTTAAGGCATGTTTTTATTTAGACTGAGCATTAGTTTGGATGTTTTATTAGTTGTTTGACAAATGGCTTTGGATGCAATTATAAATATATGTGATCGACTGTTACAAGGGTTAAGCTTTCACATTTCTTTTAACAATGTAAAAGATTTTGCTATGACAGCAAACAAATACTTTTTCTCTTTGTATTAAATCTCTCCTCTTGTTTAATCTTCTGCTAAATCTATAGCCAAGTAAGATTTTGATTTTGTCGTTTGGATGTGTCAGATGCAACACCTTATTTTTTTTCTGCTAATAATAACTTTTTCAAAAATTAAAGGAATTCTCCATTTCAGACCCCAAATTCTGTGCAACTGAATTCAATGGCAAATCTCACTCAGCATTCCCTCTGGCTAATTCAGAGACTTCACTTACATATTTTCAAGCATTACACTTTCTACCAGTAAATTGGATGTTGAATTTTAAAGAGACCGTAGCCTAAAGGAGACCACTGAGTTACAAGTGGAAGAGACTTATGTGCTTGAAGGAACCCCATAGTTTCTAGAAGCTTGAAGAAGGAAGGAAAACCACCAAGTGGTCACAAAATCATCAATGTGTAATGATGGGAGGGTGGTGGAATAAAATATATCAGAAGAGGCTGAAACATTGAACAAGAGCAGTTCTAAATCCCAACATTTTGTTACAGGTTCCATTTTTACAATTTTTTATTTAAGTTAACAAAATATTTTATCTCTAAAGAACAAAAGGTCCAAAACTGTAGAGAGTCTATGGTTATAAAATGAACTATGGAAACTTCTGTCTTCAGCAGATACATTTCCAGAATACAGGGGGTCCTCGGTATTCACTAGAGTTTGGTTCCAGGACCACTACCACCACTACCAAGAGGCACACCTAGGGTGGAGCAAGTAGGGTATGTGGCCTGGTGCCAGTGCCAGGGGGTGCAAAAAAGTAGTGCTGGAGGAGGAAGGAAGGAAGGAAGGAAGGAAGGAAGGAAGGAAGGAAGGAAGGAAGGAAGGAAGGAAGAGGAGAAGGAGGAAGCAACCCAGAAGAAGCGGGGACAACTTCCATGCTTGTGCTAGGCGCTGTTTACACTAGATACACCTCTACCACCACCCCCACCACCCTGTGGATACCAAAATTTGTGGATGCTCAAGTCGCATCATGTACAATGATGTAATAAAATGGCATCCCTTATATAAAATGAGAAAAGCAAAGTTTGTTTTTTGGATTTTTTTTAACATTTTGAAGCTGTGGTTGATTGAATCCATGGATACAGAATCCATGGATATGGCGGGTGAATTGTACATACATTTTGTCAATTTTAGTTGACCCTTCTCCAACAACAACAACCTATCCACCAAAAGGCAATTCAAAGCTTGTTCCAGATGTTTTATTTTCCATGCACAACCCCGTGCAGATCACACGTACACAGAAGTGCTAGACAATTCTAGGCTACTTCTGAGTGTGTTGGAGTCATTTTTACCCTCCGGCAGACCTCTGTGGGGAAAAAATGCTGCAAAACAACACTCTCTGAAGACTAATAGGTATGACCTACCACTTAAATGTTGTTTTAGGCCCTTTCACATAATTATGGCATTATGATTCCACCCTAACTACTCTGGCTACATGGCACCATGGTAGGATATTTCAATTTCTTAGCCACAGCGCTGCAGTGCCTCACTAAACTACAAGCTCCAAGATTCCACAGGATGTTGCCATGGCAGTTAAAATGGAATCATAGGGTTATAATTGTGTAGTGTGTTGGGCCTCAGACCCGATTTAAACCTGAAAAAAAAACTGTATTAGAAACAGGAACTAGAAAAGCTGAAAACAGACCCAGGATAGACTATAAATGGCTTCTGGATGTGGCTTTTTTTTGGGGGGGGGGACAATGTAAGGGGTCAGGGACCACACTGGGTGTTCTGTGAAGCTACATGCAGAACATAGGCTGCACTTTACCATTCCTACCCCAAACTAGGGAATGAACTGAGGGTAGGAGATATGAACATGGCCTTTCTAGTTATTTTAAAGGGTAGGCCCAACCTACCTAACTCTTATTACCTTGGGATATCAGTATTTGTACTGAACCACCATGGCACTATCTTTCCGTGGTAGTATGACTACATGCTCCTCTGAAAAAAAAGCTATGGTGATGATAGCACTGGTGCTGGCAGGGTGTCCCAAGTCAGACAGGCTTAGGAGTCACACTGTACGTGCCAAGCAGCTACTGGGTGGCAGCAGTGGTGGGAGGTGACACTGATGGAGGATGTCTCAGAGCCAATGGCAGTGGCACCACAGCTACCTCTCTTCAGTATTGAGCAACAGGAGACACCACTAAATCATTTCTGAATTTTTTTTACCTTTAAAAACCTATGATGAGACAATATAAGATGAAACAGATGGTGCTAGAAGATGAGACTCCTAGGTTCAAAGGCACTCAGTCAACTACTGAAGAGCAGAAGGCAAGTATGAATGGCTCTGTGTCTAGTAACACAACTGGACTCAAGCAGAAAGGATGATTAGCTGCTGCCATGCCAAGAAGTAAAAGGAAAGTCTGAAGCTGCACAACCATATAAAATGAACATAGAATGTAAATGAACCAGGGGAAGTTGGACACTGTAAATCTAGAAATGGAGCACATACACTTTGCAATATTTGGGGTGAGTGAGATAAAGGGGAGGGAAATGGGACATTTTTGGTTAGATTATTAGAGAGTATTTTCCTTAGGAAATTAAAATCCTGAAGAAACAGGATGGCATTAATAGAGAAGATGCAGCAAAAGCAGTCAGGAGACATGACACAAAGGAGATACAATGCAAATGCTATCAATAAGTCTTCTGGGAAAATTTATTAATATAATCCAACTTCATGTTCCAACTATAGATGTAGAAGAGGGAAAAACTGAAAGATTTTGTGTAGAGGTCAAGAAATAAACTGATCACACACCAACAGGACATCTTGATAATTGCAGGTGATTGGAATACAAAGCAGGAAAAAGAGCAGAACCACACACTGTGGATAAATTTGACTTGTAGGCACATAACAACAAATGACAAAAAGCAACAGATCTGCTGATTTTTTTTTATCCCACTTGTGTGTCTGTGTGTCTATGTGTTTTAAAAATGTGTGGTAATTGGCTGAAATTTAGGAAAACTGTTGACAAGTTTGTGGAATGCCTATACTATAAATCCAATTGTGTGCAGATTCTGAAACAAAATGTGATTAGCACACAAGAATTAAGAGTAAAGGAGAAGGGAGGGAATCCTTCAGTTGTTTTTGTGTGCTTTAAGTAATTTTCAGTTTATGGTGACGCTAAGGTGAATCTTTCATGGGATTTTCTGGACCTGAGAGCATGTGATGCATCTAGGGTCACCCAGTGGGTTTCCATGGCTGAATGGGGAATTGAGGCCCAGTTTTCAGGCTTATAGTCCAATGCTGGCTCTCCATCCCACAGAACACATCCTAAATATGCCTGCTCAGAAGAAAGCAGCTGAACTTCTAGACGCCTACTCCTTCAAACTATCTGTCTGTCTGTCTGTCTGTCTTTATTCCTCCGTTGTAACCTTCACCTTCTGGGCTAAATCCACAGTTCAGGCAGAATTAAATGAGATGGATTTAAAAGATTCCAACCAAGATGGACGTAAAATGAACCATTCCAGCTTCATTTCACCGTGAAGTCAATATTTTCATTACAGTTGACTCCATAGTACCCAGATTTGAAAAAAATGTCAAAAGGTTGATTCCAAGGCTCAAAACCACCTACATGGAAGATATGGTTTTAAAAGCAGATTAGACACATTCATGGAGAATTGGTATATCTACAGCTAGCCAGTATGCTTAATGGAGCCTCCATTACAACCTCATTTTGGGCTTACCACATTCTGTGAAGTGGAAGAGTGGATTTGATAGAGCTTTGATCTGACATTGAAACCATCTTCTCTTATTACCTAAAAACAGGAATAATTATTCAAGCAAATGTTATGTTCATAATTCTACACATGCTCAGAAGCATCCTTCTTCTTGCAGCAATCCTTTCTCTGTGTGTGCCTGTACAAAAAGACTGTGTTTAAAACTATATTGGCAAAGCCCAGTACCGCAGAGGGGGCTGCTACAAACCCATGGCTGGAAATTATGTTCTGAATAAAAACACTTCTGTAAGACTAAGGCAGCTGGCAACTAGACAGGGTCATCTGAGATGTCTGGTGAAGTCGATTCAAGAAATCAGCTCCAACTAAAGTTTAAAGCAGAAGTTGATATCTGGATTGTAGCAATAAAAATATCTCTTTACTTTTTGCAACTTTATTATTATGCTTGCCTAAATGTGGCACACTTTCATGCACAGAGAATTTCCATTTCAACCAACAGGATTTACAAGCTGGCATGCTTATAGGGGTGCTACCTTTTCACCTAACAGATTATGAACAGTCCCAACATTCATTAGGTCTTGGGGCAAAATGAGGAGATCCTTGATGGGTTTATTCTAAACTTATCAGAAGATCCATCTCTCTTACAAATTAAACATGGTGTGGGGGAGTTTGACTGTTATTGCAACCCCTTATTATCAGTATTTTCCACTGAGGGCCTTTTTGGAGAAGAAAGGTGAATATATAAACTATAAGTTTTCAGTTACTGCATGCATTCTATTTCTACAAATTAGCCAATGTTTATTGGTAAAAAGTATTGTTGCTACTAAAAGAAAATTAAAACATGCTTCTCTTTTATCTGCTTGTAATCCTGTTCAAACTTGTATTCAGGCAGGAATTCTGTTTGTATTTTATTCTGCATTCTGAGGGAATTACTATATCCAGTGGGCAACAATACTGAGAATGGCCTTAGTCTACTCTCTTTGCAACTGTGAGTGAAGGAAAGATAACCTCCATTACAAGCTAGGAGGTAGTCACATACACAGGAGTTCTAGCCCCTCCGGGCTGCGGACTCATGACTCTACCTCACCTGTAGCATCTCTCCCTGGACATTGCCTTATGTGGAAGGTAGTCTGTAATTGGAGGAAACCTCATATTACCTGCCCCTCTGGACATTTCCTTATATGGATGGAAGTTTCTGGACATTATCTAATATGGGGCGGGTGGTCTGCAATTGGTGGAAAAATGCCGCAGTGGGTGTGTATGCTGTTTACCTGGATAAAAAGGCCTTGCCAAGCCTCTGGCCTTTGTCCCGAACGTCGGGCACCCTGCTGCAGCGGCAGATTTCTATATTTTTATACTTTTATACTCAATAAATCTGGCCTCTAGCCTTTGAACCAAGAAACGTCTGGTCATTTGCGTGTTTCTCAGAAGAAGCTGTCCTTCTTAAGGGCGTAGAAGGTGACACATCCAACAGGCATGAGGGATAAGTATTTGTTCAGACAAATAGCTCCAGCTTCCAAAATGAATTAAGATGAGGAAAATATAGACAAACTCCGTGTTCAGAATGGGTCGACTTAAACTCCGAAGAGTTTCTGAAACACAAACATGTAGGTCGGTGGGATGGGGTTTACACAAATATCAGTCACCGATGTGTGCTAAATCTGTAGGTTTGTCCTCAAGTCTTCTTTCAGTTTATTGACAAGTCAAACGCCATGTCCAGAATGGCTTCTCGATTTAATGTGGGCAGAACGTGGGCAGCATTAACACCCGTGTGCGTTTCGAGCTTCTGGTTTACTCCCAGTCCGTGTGCAGGCTTTCGTACAGAAGCTCCGGTGCCTCTAAAGCGAAAGTCTCCCTGCAAGGGCTCAATATTATCAGCATTATCTTCACACGACGTCCCGTTCCAGAGCGGCTCTCGGCTCTCGGCCCCCGCCCCGCCGCCGGGCCCAGCCGGTCTCCACCAGGCGGTGGGATTTCCAGGGCGACGAGGCGGGCGCTGCTGCTATGCAGACTGCCTCACGCCGGACGCCAGCCCCGCGTCCCATGGTGCGCGCCCTTTTCCAAAGAGGAAGCCGAGCGTGGCGAATGGGACACAGACCGCCATTGTCCCCGCGACATTTTAATAACCTGCACCTACAATATTCAACCTGTTGTTTGCACAGGGGACAACCCCGCGACAAGAAAAAAGAAAGCCACTCGAGGGGCCGCGGGAGGGAAAGGACGTCGACGGAGGCGCGGCGCTTGCCCCGGCGCCACGGCCCCGGTGCTTTGGCTCCCGCGAGGCGTGGGCGGGAAAGAGGAGGAGGCGGCGGCGGCCATGGCGGCGGCAGGAGCAGGAGCGCCGTTTCCCTCAACAACCGGCCGAGAGGGCGGCCGAGAGTGCCCCTTTGAGGAGGACGGCCGAGCTCGGCTTTCTGTTCTTCGCATTTGGCCGTGTTTCTAGCAAATATTACACCAAACAGCCGTTTAACTGGCCTTCTTTCATCCCAGTGAATGGCAGGCACAGGGCTGCCAGGTCGAAAGTTAGAGAGGGCTCCTGTGCCTTTAACGGCTGTGGAGAAGGGGAAGTTTCCGCAGTTACTCCTCATGCAACCAGATGACAAGCAACAGCTCTCGAAACTCCTAAACAGCCGTCTAAAGGTATCGGAGTTATCTCTGTTTTTCAGGCCGATTCTGCACGACACTGTTACAGTGCTATTATTCCACTTTCAATATCCTGTGGAATTCTGGGGTTTGTAGTTTACTGGGGCCAAAGATCTCCCTGGCTGAGGATTCTAAAGGGCCCTCTCTCAACTGCAAACCGCAGGATTCCATAGGATGTTGAAAGTGGAATAACAGCACTATAACAGTCCAGTGCGGACATGGCCTCAGTCTGGCAACCTTAGGCAGGTGCTTTCCATTAGATTTCAAGATTGTGTTTGAAAACAGACACAGGATTGGTGTATTCCTGCATAGCTGAGGGTTGGACTAGATGGCCCCTGTAGTCTCTTCCAACTCTTATGAGGCTAGGACTAACAGGAAGGGTTTGTTTTGTGTATCTGCACTGTGAGGTTGTATCAGTTTCATACCATTTTAACCACCATAAGGAATCCTGGGATTTGTAGTCTGAGGAGGGACATGAAATTCTTCAAAGATAGGCAGTTGTGCTGTACCGCAAAGAATTGTGAGAATCTCACCAAGCTCCCAATCCCAGTATTCTGTAAAATGGTGCCTTGGCATGCAAAGTGGTGTGAAATGGATTTATTATTTATTTATTAAAATATTTATACCCTGCCCTATATCAAAAGATCTCAGGGTGGCTTTAAAATAATATTAAAACAAGCTGAACACTTTGAAAGAACAAGACAGTGTGAACCGGCTAAAAACATAGTGATCATCATCATGGATTTTTAAAAAGTTTTTTTAAAAAAACTATGTACAACATTATTTCAGATGAATTAGTGTATACTAATAAATCTTGTAGTCTCAGCAAAGATTGAAGGCTAATTAACTAAACAACACTTATACATGCGTTAATTTACATAGGGTAGCATTCTGTTGGTTAGTCCCAACTAGAATAAACCCATTCAGTCAACTACTGAATGACAAGTCAACATAGGTAAATCCGATTAAGTTAGTGGGCCTATTCTAGTCAAGACTAGGATCAGAATTTAGACCATAGTCCTCCTTAATTTAATTAGGCTTTTCTTGTAGAAGTTAGGAACTGGATTTAGACCTGATCCATTTTTATAGCATAAGCTTTCCTATATTAGACTCCATTACTCACCAACCCTGTATGTTTACTTGGAAGTAAACTTTGTGAAATCTAGGCAGCAGTCCAACAGGGGTTGGAATCATGTGGCCTTCCAGATTGTGTATCTAGGCTAGGGTTGTTGGGAGTTATAGTCCAACAATATCTGGAGTTTTGGCCCAACAGCTGGAGCACCACTTTATTCCCAGCCTTGCTATAGGCGCTTTCACAAAACTTGTTCTTGAACAGATATGCAAAGAATCGGCCTATTATACGCTGCTGTGTATAGGATTGTAACTTAAATACAAGCAATATTTTGTAAAAGTGTTTGGATGAGACATTTCAGAGCAGATTTTGGAATTAAAATATTTGCAGTATTATATTTTGATCGTACTCTGCACAGGCAGGACCCAGTCTGTATAGGCATTTTATAAGTAATATTTTTTAAAAAAACCCAAAAAGTATAACACACTGGATTAAGTATCCATGAGATTAATATTTTAGAAATGAAAACTCTGCATTACTAAAATGTTAAGAGGTTGACAGAAAAAACAAAAATAAACTAGAACAACTCATTTTAAGGCATCAAACACAACTAAGTTCAAAATAAGTTGCATAAGCCTGTATGAGAAAGGCAAGTCACCAGAGAGCAGAAGAACTAAAGGGTGTGAAACATTCTAACGGTAAGAGCTGCTTCCCCATGGAACAGACCATCTCACAAGATGCTGGACTTCCTTCCACAACATGCGTTTAAGCAGGAACTCAACATCCAGCTATCAATGATGGTGTAACTGCATTACATGTTGCAGTTCCTGCAGTGAACAGAGGATGGAGTAGAAAATAATCCTGACCTCCCAGAATCCTAGTCCAACATGCAAGCCACGACTATACCAAGCTAGCTCTCACAATTTCTGATCTCAGATGATCCTAAAACTTTCTCTACCTACCCATACATTCTTGGGAAGGCTGTATAAACAGCTACACCAACACAGTTTCCCAAATGATATCTGTATAATTTTGTTAAGTGACACATGTATTTAAAACTGTAGTGTTAACATAAAACTTAATGTATTGTAAAACCTAATGTATTGTAATGTAATGTAAGAACTATTGTAATGTAAGATTTGAGTACATATTAATTGTGTAAGAGGTATTTTTGTAAATAAAAACCAAGTAAATCATAATAAGGGAGATAAGGAATAGATAGTACGGAATTAGAATGATCCGTGATAATGGCATTAATAATGACAGAATGATATAAATTGAAAAGGAGAACTTACAAGGGTATATGACAAGAATGTAACTTGCTCGATCTGTGGCTCTAGCAAAGTGTGAAGTCTGTCTCAACATATATGTAAGGCCTTCTCTGTGTAAAGCTATCCACAAGCGATAGTATTATTTGTTTTTTTCAATTGTCCTTTTTTTGTTGTTTATATGGTACTGTTGGTACGATTTTCTATCTGTTGTTCTTACACCTTTCTAATGTCTATTCTAATATTTTAACAGAAATCAATAAAAATATTCCAACCCCCCCCCCCAAAAAAAAACAACCCAGAATGAGCAAAGAAGACATTACAGTTTGGGAATTGTAAACACAATGAGCACATAGTGTTAAAAAGACAAAGACAATAATTTATAAATGTATTTGTTGGATTTATATCTTGCCATTCTCCCCAAAATGAAGTTTAAGGTGAATCACAATAAGATCACACAAAATAGAACTGTAATAAAATTCAGTTAAAGTAAAAATAATAAAAATAAAAATGTAGTGTTAACTATTTTTCTTAAAAAAAAATTATTTATTTAATTTATATCCCACTATTCTCTCATATGGAATCTATATGGGACTTTACTCATCAGAGGACAAAACTGAGGTTATGTACAAATGAAATGGAACTTGAGTTACTAGAAGCACATTTAATGGGGAAAGGTTGAGTTCCATGGTGAATTTCAGCAAGCAGTTTCAGCAATCATGGAGATGGGAATGGAACAGTGGGGGCTTTGTTTTAGTCTGACAGTGGCTTCTCAACCTTTGCAACGGTTTGGGCTGCAGAACCGTCATGAAAGTAAAAAAATCCAAATAACTCCTCCTTTACCCAAGTGAGTGTTCCTCCCCCATTCACTCGCGTTTTGCCAGGGTGCGCTGCCTTCCAGGTGTCTGAGCGATAGGGAAGGGGCAGCTGTGCGCCTAGAGAAGGTGCACATGGATGCCTTCCCCCCACCATTCGCTTGCATTTAGCCCAGGTGTGCTGCCTTCCAGGTGCTGGGGCAATAGGCAAGTGAATGGGAGGGAACAGCAACTCGATTGGAGAAGGCACGTGCATGGGACAGCCCCTTGCCATTCACTTGCCTTTTGCTCAGGTCTGTGGAAGGAAAACATGCGCGCTTGGGCAAAAGGTGAAGAATGGGAGGGGAAGAAGGGGGGAGGAAGCAAGCAGGCACCTTGCGAATAATCAAGTTTATAAAGGTCAAACCCACAAATGTGGAGGGAAGACTGTATAGCTTTCTTTTAAAAAACAAGCAAGCAAAAAGGAAATAACTGCATCAGGATACAGACTAACCATAACAGGATGATTTTTTTCACCCAATCTGACCATGGTAAGGTTCCACCATAATATTATATCCAATGGGCTGGGGGTCTTCTCCAATATATCAGAACCCTATCAACAAGTCTCTTGTTTTCACAAACAGTTCAGCTGACTTCACAAACCCTTCCATGCTGGTCATACCACACAGCAAAACAGAAAAATATTAAGGCATTTGACACAGTGTTGGTATAGATTATTTCTCAGACTTTCAAGCCTGCCAATACCATCCCAATACTTGCTAGCAGCATTTAAAAATATTGGCCGATTAGGTAACATCTCCTGGCCGAACTCCCTCACAAATCTGAAACACCATTCACGTGTTTTCCAGTTACCAGCAGAACAGGCCTCCTTCTTTTATTCACAGTCGTGACAACATAGCAATATGGATTATGTGACACTATTGCTACAATCATAACTCCCTCTCCCAACCTACTTTACTGGACATCAGTGACATAGGGAGAAGGAGGTCCATTCTGTCAGCTGTCTGAGCACAGGTGAATAATATTTCTGCCAGGGTTTTTTTCAATGGGAGTTCAGGTGAGGAGAAGTTAGTTAGTCAAGCACCTGATGTAGAATACTGGCCATTTCCTTTCTGTAAATGAAATAAAGTATAAATATCTCTTTGATTTGGATTGCTTTTATATAAGAAAATTTAATTTGAAACCTATAATAACCCATGCACATAACAGTTTTATGTGTGGGGATTTTCAGTTGATTTGGGAGTAGTGAATGTTTAATTGTTAGTGCTCCAGCATTAGTCAGGATTATTGCTTGGTTCTATCCACTATTTGATTTTATTGGCAATGTCTTGGATGTCCTCTAATGCATCACTGGCTGCAGCAGAAATTTGATTCATGTTTAAATCAAAATGATTTAGCATCATCAGAGAGTACATCAAGTGGTAAAGAAGCAATTGGCCTAGGAGTGCAGAAGAGGTATTGCATTATATTTTGGGGGGAAAAAAAGAAAAGAAAAATAGCCTATCAATGCATGTTAGAAAAAATATTTAAAAGTCACCTATATCACACAGACAGAGGTATGGAAATATATGTAGGTACAATGGTGTGGTACAATGTCTGTTTAAGCAATGGTGGGGTTTCATATTTCATACAATGTTTTAGTGGATAAAAGATAAGCATGAAGAATCAATTTAGCCATATAATCATAGATTCTTAGACTTAGATGGGACTACAAGGGCCATCTAGTCCTCCATCACCACTACCTGGCATGCAGGAATGCAGAACTAAAAGAACTCCTGAAAGGTCAGATATCCATCCAAACTCTATTTAAAGACCTCCAAAGGAGGAGAATCCACCACTTCCTTTCTGGGGAATTCTAGTTTACAGTTCTTACTGTAAAGAAATTCTTCATACTGTTTATGTGGATTTTTTTTCTTGTAATTTGGATCAGTTGGGCCATGTTCTAGTTTCCAGACCAGCAGGCAAGAAGTTCACTCCATCTTCTACATGACATCCTTTCAGATATTAAAAGATGGATATCATGTTCCTCTCAGTCTTCTTCAAACTAAAGAGAAGCAGCGCCCTAAATGATTTCTTATAAAGCTTATTATCTAGACCAGGGATGTCAAACTCAATTTCATCTTGGGCCGCATCAGCATTATGGCTGCCCTCAAAGGGCCAGTCGTATATGTAAGACTATATAAATGTATCTACTCTTTTATCATATTAAATAATTGCCTCTGCATTCGATTATTACTGGTTTTTAAACTGTCTTCCCTCTGCATAAACTTTATTTGTCTTGGACATTTGGGGACTATTTCATCGTAGTTTATGGTCCCTGTACCTCTGTAAAGTAACACAGAATTGGTCAGTATATCCAAAGTGTGCCTCTTTCTGCCCCCAGGCTCGCCAGGCGGGGGGAGTGCCACTGCTGCAGCAAAGGTGCAAGGGCCACATGAAATGGCCTGGTGGGCCAGATTTGGCCCGCGGGCCTTGTGTTTGACACCTGTGATCTAGACCTTTGATCAACTCATTTGCTTTTCTCTGGGCACACTCCAGCTTGTCATTAGCTTTCTTGAAATGTGTTGGCCAGAACTGATCACAAGATTCCAGGTGAGAAATGACCAAAGGAGGATAGAGTGACACTACTACTTCCTTTTATTTGGTTAATATACTCCTGTTGATACACCCTAGAACTGTATTGGCTTTTTTGGCTGCTGGATCATGCTGTTGACTAATATTCAGCTTGTGATCTACTAAGACTCCTAGATACTTTTCACATGTACTGCTTTCTAATAGAGTGGCACCTATCCTACATTTGTACATTTCATTTTTCCTGCCCAGATGTAGTAACTTACATTTATCTCTGTTGAAATTTGTTTCCTTAGTTTTGGCCCAGCTCTCCAATTTGTCAAGGATATTTTGAATTCTGATCCTGTTCTCTTGGTTTCTAGCTACCCCTTCCCTAGTTTGGTCTCATCTACAAATTTGACACGTATGTCTTCTATTTCAACATCTACATCATTTATAAAGATGTTAACATCAATATCAAGAAAAAAACTGAGGCACCCTACTAGTCACTTCAGGATGAATAACAACTGTTGGTGAGCAATCTCTGGATTCTGTCTATCTACCAATACAAATCTACCCAACAATAACACTGTCTAGCCCACAGTTCACTAGCTTGCCAGCAAGAATATTGTGAGGGGCTTTATCAAAAGCATTACTGAAGTCAAGATATGCTACACCCACAACATTCCCTTGATCTGGTAATTTTATCAAAAGATGAGGGGAGGAGGGAGAGAGAGAGAGAGAGAGCAGTTTGTCATGGCTCATTTTTGAGAAACCCATTTGGGATCTTAGTAATCACAGCATTTCTAAGCATACACAGACTGTTTATTGATCTGTTCTACAACCTTTATTGACTTCAAGCTGATGGATCAGTAGTAGTTTGGGTCTTTTTTTTTCTTTTCCTTTTTTGCCTTTTTTGAAGATGAAGACAACAATCGCCCTGCTCCAGTCTAAGACCTCTCCTGCTCCACAAGAATTCTCAAAGATTATTGATAGTGGCTCTAGCACTACATCTACAAGTTCCTTCAGTATTCTGGGATGCAGTTCATTCAGCTTCTGGAGACTTACATTCATTTAGAGTACTAAGGCATTCCTTTACTATCTCTTAATCTATTCTGGTCTGCAGCCCCCTCACTGCATCATTTGCTCTGTTTTCACCAGTTGAGTACTGTTTTCCGTTTGAGAGAAGGCTGAGGAGGCCAAGAAAATATTGAACATTCTGGTTTTCTCTTTGTCGTCTATTAGCATTTCATCATCTTGTCAACACAGAGGTCCTACTATTTCTATGCTCTTCCACTTGTTCAAAACATGCCCATTAAAAAAGCCCTTTTATTATTTTTAATTTTACTAGTGAGTGTGAGTGCATTCTGAGCTTTAGCTTTTCTGATTTTCCCCTTACAAGTACCAGCTATTTGTCTGTATTCCTCTCTGGTGAGTTCCCCCTTCTTCCATTTCTTGTACATGTCTCTTTTAAAATCACAGCTCAGCTGAAAGTTCCATGTACATCTATCCTGATTTCTTTAGACACCTTTTACTGTTCTTCCTCACTAGAATTGTTTGCAACTGTGCTTTCAACATCTCACCTTTAAGAAACGCCCATGTATTGTGTACCAAGTTATGTACCTTTCATGCACCAAGTACTAAGTATTCAGCTTTTGAATCCAGCAATTTCAAGAAGTTATGGGATCATTATCAACTCATCATTAAAAACTCTTGGAAAAAAAGCTAAGAGCAAGTGATTCTAACACTGGATGAGTTATTTTTAGATCAACTCTTTTCAGAACTTCTTATGTATTTATTTAGGAACCCCCTTTTCCCCCCAAATTTGACCCAAGGCAGTTCACATATGAATTTTTCAAAAAGCATCCTTTTCTGTTTCTGATTTTGAATATATTCAGAAATATGTCTTGCTGGTTTTATGTGGAGACTTCCAAGTAAGTATGGTTAGGATCACAGTGCGTACAGTAAGAAGCTGAACTATTGAGAAAAAAAATGCTTTTGATGATTCTTCATCCACCTAAATATATGTTGAAGCTCTCCAGCATTCTTGCTATTATACAGCTACTGTTCTGACTGGTATGCTTATATTTCCGATTCCTGTGAAGTTCTCTCTACAGCAGGGCGTACCCTGAATCACTTCAAAAGAACCAAGTCCAACAAAAGAGAAAAGAAACTCAAGTAGGCTTGAACATACAAAGAGACCTGGTATGAGAAGAGAAAAGAGCCCAGTCAGTGCTGAATACCAAATGAATTCAGCCAGCCCCAGGAGTTCTTTAACACTTACATTTATCTTACTCTGTGAGAGCAGAGCTAAACCCAACCCAACACCAGCCACCTATTGCCTTTGACTTTGACACTCTGCCTGTGTACAGAGTGGCCAAGAATATGTATGTACTTAACATAAAAAAGTTTTAATAATGGACTGGATATACTCCAGGATAAGATGGTTATATGTGCAGCAAGTAGGATGGCGGAAATACAGAAACTTAATCTATATAACAGGTGAGTCTTGAGAATATGGATTTAAGTGTCCCCACCACACACACACACAGATACATTTTTATTTAAGTCAGTAGAACTAACAATGCAGTCCTATGAGCACTGAAGCTGTGGGCTTCAAAAGCTTATTTCTATATTACTGTTTAATTAAATGAGGTAACTCCAGAGAAAAGACAAGTCACTGCAGGGCCATAGCCTAGCATCTTGATGCAAATCATATCCATGTGGCTATGGGCAACGTGACTTGTATTATTCTATGGGAAAAGTGTGTAACAAGGTCCAGAATATGTAAGTTTTGCAGTCTATATTATTTAATTATTTATATCGGAACAACATCTAAAGTTAGCTTCTGATTTTAAGAAGATAATACTTCTTAATAATAATAATACAGTTTTATTGCTGGAACTACAATTGGCCCTCCACATTTACAGTTTTGACATTCATGGATTTGATTATTTGCAAGTTTCTCCAACCCTCGCCCCCCACAACTAAGGTGCTTCGTTACTAGGTGAACCTTTCTTCTCTGAGGCTCTGATCAGCCCTTTAAAAATCCGCCTCTGGTCCTCCTCCTCCTCCTCCACCACCACCACCAGCTGCCTTACCAGCTAAGGATAGCTCCCACCACCACAAACTCTCTCCTGATGCCTCACATACACACCCAAAAGAGGAGATGGATGAGAGAGACGATGTATAGAGCCATCATGCTGATTTCCCCCTCCCCTCATTTTCCCTTCTCTGACCTCCTCTGGAGTCCAAGTGCCTGTTCTCTCAACAGTGCCTTGGTCCCCTTCCCACAGACACATGTGCCCATTTTGATATTTGTGATTTTTCCGCTTTTGTGGGGGTCGTGTGCCTCTAGCCCTAGTGAATATGAAAGGCTGATTATATAAGTACTTCCTTGGTATCGACTTTTTTTCCTCTTATAAATCCATTGTCTGTCTTGCTTGTCAGTTGTTTTACAATAAGTAAACCATTACTTAACACTTTTTCAAATAAAATATTATGTCACCATAGTTATTTTTAAAACCTCTTTCAAAAAGATATATTAATGATAACATTGCAGAGGGAGATGAGCATTATGCCTCTAATTACAGTTTCATATGGAGTGAGTCAAGTACTGAGTGTATTTAGCAAGGCATGTGAGTTGCATCCTATTATCTAATAATTGCCAAAATTTACCGCAGCATACTAGCCACTAAAATGCTCAGAGGATGATGATAATAAATTACCCTGAAGTACTTCGCCTAATCTCACATTCCTCAGCCACACAGTTATTTTGTGGAATGCTCTTCCACCATACATGTGAATAACTGAGACATGAGCACTGACTTAACATTATTGTAGTATCGTATTGTAATAGAACTTGGAAACATTATTGGGTTGGATTTTTGTGTATGTAGGTGGTGCTTGTTTGTTTGTTTGTTTTTTGGAGGGGGAGTACTACAATTATCAAAGCTGTGGTGGCTGGGAGAATTGTACTGCAAAACTCAAGATAACTTTTGATAAGCATCTATGAACTGACTTGCTGTGATCAAATCAATAGGCCTCTTAGTGCGTGAAAGCAGGAGGGAAGGAACTGGGGCAGGTCATTCTGTTCCCACCTTTGTGTTAACATCCTTAGTTACTGTTCTTACGGCATCTTACGGGATGCTGTTGTCTAAAACCAGAGAGTCTACGAGTCTCATTAAGCCACTCTTCAGCACAATGATGTCACTGGTTATTGGATTCCAAATATGAATCTGTGAAACTCATAGTATTCAATATTCTGAAATCTAATGCCCAGTAAGTTATTTGTAACAGGTAGTGCTGGATTTGTGAACAAAGTAAGCTACAATTTAGGGCCTCAAATGTTCAGTTGCTTTAGATGGATTATAGATAGAGGGATAGAGAGACAGGCAGGCAGTTGAGTACCCCCCTCCCTACATTTCAAGTTTTACATATCATACTTTTTTGATAATGCTATGGTGGCTCTTAAATATATACTAGAACAGGCAACTATAGTGGGTTCAGGTTCCAATTTTCTGCCCTGGAACCTTCCAGGAGCTGCATCAACTGTTAAAAATGTCACTCTTGTGTTTGACAAAAATAAGAGGACACAAAACAACATTCAGAGGCTACATACTTCACCCATTCTAGTTTAAGTGCTGGTGCTCATACAGTAATACAAGCTAGATAGTGCTGGTGATGACCTTTAAAATCCTACATGGCTTAGGTCCAGGTTATTTGAAGGAAAGTTTCTCCCTCATGAGCCAGCCTGGGCTTCGAGATCTGCTGGAGAGGCCCTTCTCTCTGTCCCACTAACTTCACAGGTGCATCTGGTGGGAATATGGGAGAGGGGCTTCTCAGTGGCTGCTCAGAGGCTCTGGAATTCCCTTCCCAGAGAAGTCAGATTGACACCCTCCCTACTTTCTTTTCACAGTCAAGCAAAGACATTTTTATTCCAACAGGCATTGAATGTGCGATTATGGCCTATCTGACAAAAGGTGCTGGCTGTTGTTAAATGTATGAAATTTAGGAGTGCCTGAGTTTCAATTAGGTATTTTAACTATGTTTTGATTCTTATTTGATTGTTTAATTTGTGTTTTAACTTTTGTATTGTGTGATTTTTAACTATTTTTTAAGTTATTGTAAGCTGCTTTGAATCCTTACCAACTAAAAAGGAGGTATAAGTAAAGATGATGATGATATCATCATCATCATCATCATCATCATCATCATCATCGTTTCAGTATGTCTTCATTTGGCCCTGAAAAATATTTCTAAGCAAACCAGGCTGACCAAGCTAGTGGCTTTGTAGACAGAGGTGCAAAAGTGCTTTAATGTTAATCCTTTTCCTTTCCAAAAAATATCTGCTGTTTGCTTGAACCTACATAATGAGAGTGCCCAACCAAGCAGTGATGCATTTCTTTTGGGGAGTCTAGCTGGGCCAGTGCTCATAGTCTTTATGAGTATAGTTGCTTGCTTCTATTTAGACATAGAATCCTCTGGGGTTTTTTCTTCTTCCTGGAGATCTTTGTGCTGCAGGGGAAGTTGAATCTAGAAATGACTCTATCTCACACAGTATGGCACATATCTACGGCACCATCAGCATGGCACCAATATTGGGAACCAAGGAAAAACTTTTAAAAACAATTAAACATTGTTTGAATGCTCATAATTACTAAGTCAGTTCCACATCAAGTCAACATAAAATCACTTATCATTAGTCAAGCATTCCTATGCAGCCAACTATGTAAATTGATAGGCGTTGTGTAAAGGGGATGGTTACCCCATTACACTTGTATCTGACACTAAATCAGTATTTCACAACTGATCATTTTTTGGATAGGGTTTCAAAATGCCCCTTCCCAGTGGATAGCCAGAATACTGCACTATGAAATAAGGAGAAATTGCTGTTATCAGTTATGAAAAATGAGATCTTACAGCAATTTTTAAATTTTCATAATTTATACAAAATTGTGGCTAGGTTGTAGTGATGTAGACTCAAGTTGATTGACTCCAACTTGTTATGTCAGTGACTCGACTCGGACTAAACTCAGCAATAAATAATACACTGACTTGACTTGACTTGAGACTTGTATATTTTTACTTGCTGGCCTTGGTTCAGTAACATAACATATTCATCCAGAACCTTACGACTTTGAACAATGCTTCTATCTTTTTTTGCCTACTGGTCACATGACAATCTGTCTCAAGCCCAAAGTTTGGGTGCATTTCTCAGAGAGGAACAGCAAATGGGTTAGGCAATGGGCTTGAGGTCTGCTTAGCAGCACAAGCTGCTGCGTACTGGAAGAGCTTTATAAAACTTTTCCTAAGAGCAGAAGGCAAGATTCTCCCATAGAGGGCAGGGTGCTTTTTTCACAGGGGAACAGCAAATGTGTTAGGTAATAGGCTTGAAGAGGAAGGATCTTTCTTTCTAAAGCTTTTGAAGCTTCAGTAATGGAGAGTAAGAAGGATCCTATACCCCACTTCTGAAAAATCCTCTGTCTTCCAAAATGGGAAGTTAAAAAGATCCTATTCCCCATGTCTGAAGCTGCAGATGGTAAAATCACAAATGTGGAGGGCTGACTCTACTTAAATTGTTAAAACTGACCTTATTCAACTCTGTCCAAAAATTCTGGAATATAGGTTGGGGTATAAAGTTGGCTCCCAAACTTAAGACTTGACTTGAGACTTGACTTGAAAGTATCTTTAAGAAGTTGAGACTTGACTTGAGAAGGTAGAGACTTGAGACTTGACCTGAGACTTAGAGTAAAAGACTTAAATACATCACTGCTAGGTTGCAACATTAAGTTGCAGAAATACAGGTTTTGTCACATAGAATTTAGATTTGTCTGCTTGCTTGGTTTAAGACACATGGACTACCCATACTCCAGCCTAGGAACTATGACTGCAATTCTAAACTGGAATCCTCTTGTTGCCCTGTGCAAGAAGTTGTCATGTCTCTACTATCCTCCTCCACTTCACAATTCTTTGACCCTCTTCTTCCGCAACCTACTAGCCTCTTCACACTTGCTATTTCTTCTGCCAATTCATGTTCTCTTTGTTGCTTCTATACTTCCTTAGCCTTAACTCATCTTTATTTGGCTTGAGCATACATAATTTATATAGGCCAGGACTGAGCAACCTCCAGAAGGCCATTTCAAGATCCTCTGGACCCTACATGGTCAGCATCCCCACCATTTTGTCAGTACCAGGAGTGACTTTGGGTCATGTGTTTTTTTAGTGTTTCAGGCCTTTTAGTAGTGTTGGATACTTACCATGTTCTGTAGCAACTGTGCATATGTGAAAATAATAAGAGTGTGTGGGTGCTGACCTACCATAGTACCATGGCTGTGAAAACTTGGCACCTCATACTTGATACCAGGCAACCATGAGGGTTTGTATCTCATGGCTATTTTGGTTTTGTTTTTTTTTAATAATATTGATTCAGTTAAGTTTTAAAAAATGTAATCTGGATTATCACATTGGATCTGCCGCTAGATGGCAAACACCAGGCTCCTCAGAAGTAAGAGTTCCTCAAGAGTAGGGAATTCCTCAAGCCTTGAAATTTTATCCATTGCCAGCAGAGAACCAGATTATTTAAACTTGGCTTTAAAAAACCAACCAATCAACTAAACGACTTTCTGACCACTGCTGGCAAAGCATAGGTCTGTTTTATATCCCAGCTGTTTGGTGAACCTTGTCCGTTATTGATTCCTTGTGTACCACATGCATGCACACACACACACGCGCGCACACGCACACACCCTGTGGCCACAGTGGCTAGTGGATTCTGGGAGAGGTATAATTTCTTTCCCAAAATTCTAGTGTGGTTGTCTGCATTTGCAGAATCAGAATATACTAACAGAAAGGTGAGAGTAGGAAGGAGAGACCCCTGCCCCATTCCACTTTTCTGTCTGACCCATTTCCACATGGTCCAGGAGGCTAGGATCCCAACTACAGCTACAAAGGCTGCATTTGCTGCTGCTGTTGCCAGACTCACTCAGAACCTGAAAGTGGGCATTTCTTCAGCAGATGTGCAAGATGCAATATTTAAGATAAAATGGAGTTTTGCTGCTATTTTGGGCATTTTTTAAAAAAATAAATCTTAACATACATTATTATTTTACATGTGTGCTTGTGTGTGCATGCATATATGCTCATGCATGTTGCCAGAGCCAACATCGTATAGTGTTTGAGTGTTGGATGAGCGTTCTGGGATTGGAATCAACTCAGCTATGGAATCCCTCTGGGCAAATCACAGAGAAAGGCAATGGCAAAGCTTCCCTGAACAAATATTGTCAAGAAAACGCTGTGCTAAGTTCACCTTAGAGTAGCTATAAGTCAAAACCACCTTGAAGGTATACAATAAAAACAAATATTTTTACTAGATTTTTATTATCTAACTAGTTAAATTTTGATTTGAAATTGTTAAAGTATTTGAAATGTTTTGTGTATTGGCTGACTTTCTGATGTTACTAATGTTACTATAAATTGCTTTTAGCAGTTCTACCATGGAAAAGCAGCATGCAAATAACAATGGTTTTGAACTTAGATAGATGGTTGAGATGCCTCAGATAAGATCCCAAGGTTTTTGGAATCCTCTTATCTGGAAACCAGTATTTGTTGGGGATTTGCATCTCCTGCAGCTCTTAAAGTCACAAATGGCTTTCATTTTTCCTTCCTTCCTTGTGTCTCAAACACACAAAGAAGGTATGCTCTTCCTCTTGACACCTCCTTTGGCCTTTTTATATTTCAGATTTAACCTTTAGGTCGAAAAGTACTAGAGCAGCATGTACTATTGACACAAGCCTGAGGGAAAAAGGTGTTTTATTGAGCTATGTGAAGTATGGAAATCACATGATCCATCTATTAAAACAAAGTTGTGTGACTGATGAGAATATGTGTGAGCGTGAAAGACTGACCTCTGTACAGCCCAACTGGAACACACTTATTTGTAAGTCTTGCTGGTTTATTCCTTGCAAGTGTCCTGTGGCAATCACTTTCCCCACTTTCCAAAGTATGCTAGTGCTACATCCACGGTTCATTAGTGCCAAAATACTAGGCTGATAAATCATCAAAATTCTGGGGATACTCTTTGGAAGTAAATACTGACTTCAGCAGGATCTCCTTTGCACAGGGAGAATCTGAATTCTTCCCCATTCAATGGTAAATCAGTTTGTATCCCTCCTCTTCTGTGCCCACTGAATTTCTCTTCTGGATTACGGAGTTTCTCTTCACTTTTGATAGATACAAGGGCAAATACTGGATGCCACTGTACATCAATCCTGAACAACACTGATGGCAACAAAGAGTGGTACAAACATGAGGCTAGGCTTGATTACTCGAGTAAATCCCACTTGGATGTTTAATCCCAGGTATGCATAAGAGAAAGAAAGAAAATTATCAGAATTTATATGCCAGTGAGCTCAAGGAAGTTTACATGAGTGAAAGGGGCGGAGAAAAGGTAGGATATAAATAATGATACACATCTCTCTTCTGTACTTCATCCTCACAATAACCTTGTAAAGCAGGACAGGATGAGAAAGAATTTCTGACCGAAAGTCACTTATGGATTCCACACTTGAACTGGGATTTCCCAGCTACCGGCGCAGCGCTCTAACCACTACTCCTGACTCTCTCTCTCTCTCTCTCTCCCAGTCTTAACCACTCTGCCCTGCAGCGAATAAAGAGCTGTGTTTACTGTAGTGAGCTCTTTTCAGACTGGAGGCGTCAGGCTGTCAGGCCCTCAACCCAAAACGGCTGCCTATGAGCCCGCGCTCAGAGCCCTCCAACCGTCCCCTTTTGCCACAGACGGAGCTCTCGCTTCTGCCCGAGCCAGTTGGCCACCGAGGTGCCCAGAGAGCTCGAGTTCGTCCCCGGGGGCCGCTCAGTTTACCGCACGCGCCGTAGCTCCGTCCTCCCCAGGCCGGCCTTTCCCCAGGCGCACCACTCTCCCGCCCAGGCGCAACGCGAAACACGCTGCGTGCGGCCTCCGCCTCCGCCAGCCAACCGCCTTTTTTTAGCCAAAGGCCTCTCTTTTCGACTATGCGTGGGACTCCCCCCCCCCAATGACTTCCACAGTCACTGAGGAGCAGCACGTAGCGTCAGATCAAGAGGGACGACTGGAAGGTCCTTTCTCTTGGTTTTGCGCCTGGTCCGCTGCGGCTGCTTCTATAAGCAGGAGCTTATAGGGCAGCGGAGGGGAGAAGACGCGAGCGGCAGTACGCTCAACAAGTCCGCTCTCGCTGAACGGCTTTCGGGTTGCCGCGGCAGGCAGCGCACAGGCGCGGCTTCGGAGGCGTTTCTGAAACAAAACGCAGGCAGAGCAGGATTTCAGGGTCATCATAGGGACTGCCAGCAGTAACTGTCCGTTCCGCACAGAGCCCGCGTCCCGCTCAACTTTCGGTCGGGGTGCTGGAGGTCTGGCGGGCGAGCGCGCGCTGTCTCGCTGCTCGGCACGCGCCCTTGTGCTTCCCTTTTCCCAGTTTGGCACATTTTTACCACGCAAGGCAACAATACGTAATCCGCACACCTACACTTCATACGCAGATATACACGTTGCACCCTGTCTGGGACTTCTCTTTAAAAAAAATCTCCCTCGGTTAAATAACAGTAATCAATAATACTAGAGTTCAAGTCTTTCTTAGAGACACCCCTACGTTCTACCCTTTTTTAATGGGAACCTTTTCCGTCAGTTTGTCGCCTTCTCCTCCTCCCCTCCTCCCCCTCAGCTCCGGTGAGGGCCAAAAAAGAAAGAAAGGAAGAAAAGCCCAAACAAACACCCAACCTTCGGTCTTTTGCTCCATTGGCTGCCCGCACGCGACAAGCCCCGCAAGGCTCCAATGGCTGAGCCGACACGCGACTGGCGCGAGGAGGGCGGGAGGTGGAGGGTGGGGCGCTGAGTCGGGGTGTGCGTGTGGAAAGGCGGAGGTGGAGAGGGTGGGGGACCCCGGCGCGTGCCGCTTTTTAAAGGGGGCGCAGCGCCCTCCGCAACCGGAGAAGCCTGGTCGCATACGGACTGTGGTGCCTATATGACTGTATAGCTACAGGTGTACGTAGACACCCACCTTTTTTTTCGTAGTTTCGGCTTTTTTCTGGCCTTTCCCCCCCTTTTATTTATTAATAATTATTCATTTTTTTGCCTGAGCCCGCGTGTGGAAGAAAAAGCGCCTGGGCCACTGCCGTCGGACCGGGGCTGGAGGGCGAGGGGCGCCTCAAGCAGCAACACCACAGACCGCAGCGCTCCTCTTGCCACCAAGTCGCTGAGGTCTCTCCCGCCTTTTTTGCGCCCCTCAACTGACACGCACATACTTCGCCGCTACTATGAGCCACCTGCGCTCGGTGACTTCGGGCCGCCAATGGGGCGAAGGTGGCAGGGATTTGGGCTCGCAGCCGCCCCCGCCGCCGTTGGAGGCGAGTCTCCTGTTAGGGCAGGCGACGGCAGGTGGAGCGGGAGGCGGCGACGCTGGAGGTCGCGGGGGCGCTTTCCCCTCCAGCTGGTTGGGTCTCTGCTGCCCGGGCCGCGTCTCCACTTCGTCCCCCAGGTATCTGCTCTCTGGAGCGGCTGACGGGGACGAAGAAGACGACGACGAAGAAGAGGACGAGGAGGAGGAGGAGGAGGAGCTCCTGGAGGCAGGCGCGGCAGAGCGCCGCGGCGGCCACAGCCGGACTTTGAGCGGCGCCTCCGGGAAGCCGCTGTGCGCCTTACAGGAGCAGCAGCAGCCGCGCCACCGTCACCACCACCACCACCACCACAGCCACCACCAGGCCGGCGAAGCGCCGTCCCAACAGCCGCAACACCACCAGCAGCACCGGCCCCGCGCGCCCTGCCCCGGCCTGGGCGGCGCTCTGCTGCGCCAAGGGGCCTCCTCGCAGGTGAGCGGGGTCCAGAAGCAGAGGCGCCTGGCGGCCAACGCGCGCGAGCGGCGCCGCATGCACGGCCTGAACCACGCCTTCGACCAGCTCCGCAACGTCATCCCCTCCTTCAACAACGACAAGAAACTCTCCAAGTACGAGACGCTCCAGATGGCGCAAATCTACATCAGCGCCCTGGCCGACCTCCTGCACAGCCCGCCGCCGCCGCCGCCGCCTCCCGCCGACGGAGGCGGCGGCGGCGGCGACCGGGGCGCCCACTGCGGCAAGGGCACCCTTCAGCCCGCCGGGCAGACTTACGAGCAGACGCCGTGCGCCCCGCCTGTAGGGGGCGCGCTGCAGCAACCGCCGAGGGCCCAGCCGGCGGGACACTGCCGGACGCGTTTCCCTTCGGAGCAGCAGGCGGGGGGCGGCGGCGGCGGCGGAGGGGGGGGAAATTTCTCGGTGCAGCTGGACCCGCTGCATTTCCCATCCTTCCCGGACGGTGCCCTCCTTGGACAGAAAGCCCCATCGCCCGGCCAGCTCCTGCAACCGTCCGGCCAGCAGCAGCAGCAACAGCAGCAGCAGGAGCGGAGGAAACCCTCCCCTCCCGCGCATCGCAGCGACGGGGAGTTCTCGCCCCGATCCCATTACAGTGACTCTGACGAGGCCAGCTAGGCTGCCGGCCGTTGGGCCGAAGAGAGACGGGTCGGGGGACCGATGCCTTTCAGCCCTAGATGGGGATGGGAGGGAGAGAAAAAGGCGCTTGTTGGATGGGTTGAGAGAAAAGGGCCTGGAGTGGAGGGGGCAGCAGGTGCCTGGCCAAAGGCCAAGTGGTGAGGACAGTGTTGCTACCTCTGAAAGCGCATCCCCAGTCTTGAAACAAAACAACTTTTGGAGGGCTGCGGGGAATTCCCGACGCAGCTTCTCCATCTAGATGTAGCCATGGAACCCGCGCAGACCTAGAACGGTAGAGAAAGCTTTTGAATCCTGGTTTCTTCCAAACTCTGCTTGTCTTCAAAGCGCGATGCTCTCGTAAACAGGCCCGTTTAATCCCCAAGGGTCTCGCTTGCAGTCTTAGAATCTTAGCTTTTTAAAAAAGGGGATTTTTCTAGAGAGCATCTTGGAATCGAAAGTCGTTTATGTAAATCTTCATTCCCCTGCTGGAATCAGCTGTGTTGGTTATCCAACAACAGCAAAACAGATACCGAGTCAGAGCCTATAGGAAGATGGGTAGGATCCGGACATACTTAAGAGTGCTTTCTAAAAGATTTTAACCTTGTCTGGATCCCTGCTCGAGGCTTATTAAATCCCGAAGAGTTCAGTTGGACTGAACCACGGTGCTGTTCTCGGGCTTCAATCTAATGTCCACTAAATATCCCGGACCGTCGAACTAAAACACTTTAACCATAATGGGTTTTGCTTCGCAGTAAAGACAGGGCATTTCGGAGCGTTGTTCAGTGGAATCTGCTTCCTGATAAGTGTGCATACAGCTGCAGCTTTGGCATTTAAATCCGAAGCAGCCTTGTTATTTCGGAAGTCAGTTGGACACTTAGACCAGGACTGGAATCTTGACGTTTAGCTTTAAGCAGAATTACTTGGAGGAAGATGTAATTTATTTCAATAGAATTTAGCGCCTCTCGAGTGTAAAACTCGTTACACACTACACGATTCAATATAGTTTAATTCCAAGCATATCTCCGAAACCTGATTGTACACTACCATCTAATTTCGAATTTAACAATTTAAAGGCTCCAGTCATCAAACTACTTGGTCTGGATCAGTCCCATAAACTCGAGACAATATCTGAGTCAGTCGCTCGAGGACTTTGTCTTTACTATATGGTTGGAGAGGTTACTAGGTGGTTGTTTGCTTTCACCAACTTTCCGACGTGTGGATCCCACCTCCCCCAAATCTTTTGGCCACGCTTTGTCCCGGAATTTCTGGCTGCATTATATGTGCAGGGGGATGTGAGTTCGCGCAAGGAACGGATAAATCTTCTAACGTACTTTAGAGCAAGTCCCGCTTGTTTACAGAAACTTCCAGGGCGCTCTGCCATACGTGTTCCTCTGGAAGGAACGCTCACTGTACCCCGCGGACTTTCTTCCGCGATGAGGGAGTTTCAAGGACCGCACTCTTGCTCTGACCGAGCGTGCTTACGATCTGTTTCTTTCCCTGGAATTCCTTTGGAGTAGGTAGTCCGTAGATGGCCCTGCCTTCCATCTCCCTCTCCGTGATCCCCACACGTCCCGTAACCAGAGGAAGTTCGGACTTCCGCTAACGAAAACGCAAGGCGCTTTCTGGTAGGATGGGAACTGGGTAGGGGGAGAGGCAGCAGCCTTCGTCGCCCAGTCTCCGCAAATCCCGAGCCAGTCTCGAGATCAGGAGTGAAAAGCGACCGAGAGCGCGGGTGTAAGAACGTTCAGACTGTAGTACTTTTTTACCCCCTTGTAATAAATTCAAGAAAAGCGAATTCCAGGGGCTCCCGCCCCCGAAATTTTTCTTTGAACTGTCTTCCAAACGGAATGTTAGCATCTTTGGTTGGTGGGAATATGGCCGTAAGCACTTTATAAGCCGCCGGAAGGAAAAGACGCGGCTCCCGGGAGAAAAGGGAGGCGCTGCCAATTGGACTGTACCAATGTTGAACTCAGCCATCGTGTTCATAGCATCGTTATTAATAATCGCCTTTTGCAAGCTACAAAAGGAAGGGGGTGGGAATTTTGTTGTTGTGTCAAACTGCTATGCTCTTTTTCAATTTGCTTTTTTTTTTGTGATGTTTTAGATCCAGAAGGGTTATTTATTACGGAGTGTTTACTATTCGTTCTGCTTTTATCTTTGTTCGATTTTTTTCGATTTTTTTAAAAAACCAACTTTTTACACGAGCCATTTATTTTCACAAAGCGCGCTGCCATTGTTTATGTAACTTTTTTGAGACAGAGGGATCAAATAAACAACTTTTCAATAACATTTGTTGAGCTAGTGCTTCACTGAATTCTTGATCTAAATGATATAAAAATATTTGGGGATAGGCTCCCCCGAGGTCAGGGTAGACATGCAATAGAATCTGAGGAGTGTTCGCCCGAAAGTTGGTATCACTGCGGGAGAAGGATCTTACTCTGTAGTAAGTTAGTAGTAGCAGCATTTACTCTCTAGTGAGTCTGATCCTAGTAACTAAGCATGAGGTCAACCGGCCTGAAGGTAACCGAATGAGTTGGTTTACTTTTTCAGGATCCCGATACATTTCACGAGAGTCAGTTTAGTGTAAGGGCTTGAGCGTCGGACCACGACCTTGGAGACCAGGGTTCGATTCCCTATTCAGCCATGAAAACCTGCTGGGTGCACACACTCTCAGCCCCAGAAAACCCCGTGATAGGTTTGCTTTAGGGTCACCATAAGTCAGAAGCGATTTGCAGGTACACTGTTAGTAATACTAACAACACTATTATAAAAGTAGGGAACTATCTAAGAAGTACGGCACCTTGACACTCACCACAAACGTGTTCCTGAAGGGACGCCTGTAATTTACATTATCTACTCCAGAACGATCTGAAGTGTCGTTGCCTTCTAATTATGGGGTAAGCAAGCAGATAGACAAAAACTTATTCATCCGAGAGGATCTGTTTCACAGCCCTGCGCTTCTGAAATAAATCTTGGTGACCTCATAAGGAGACCACTTCGGACTCCGCAAATCTGCTCCCTAGGAACCGTCGAGTTTTAAATCTGTGACAACGGGACGGCCACGTTGCTCTGCCAATCCATCCCGTTAATTTCTCTTTTGGTGATTCATTCTCCAGAAGGGTTTTTGGGCCAGGAAGGAAATCACTCTAGGGACCGTTATTCTAGTACTGAGAGGTGAGGTAAAGTAAAATAATCCATTTACGGCGTGGTTATAGGCACCTCTGCTCAGCAGTACCGTAAGTCACACTGAGCTCGGGGGGAAAGGGCACTCCCAAGCCAAGGGCCACAAGAATTAAGGTGTAGGTCCCCACCTCCCTTTATGGAAAATGCCACTGAGACCGGAGCTGATTCATCCGGGTGTTTACAACACTCGACGACACCCTCAGTAGGAAGTGAGCGTCTCCTTCACCCACGCCCCCCCCCCGCCTGTGGCGCTATAGAGGTTAATAGGAAAGTTGATGACTAACGACCGTGGCCGGGCAGGCGGGAATTCCCCACTTGCTACAAGCATAAGAGGAATTGTGGATGGAGAGGTGAAAGGATCAAAACTATCTGGTCAAGACCAAGGGGAAAGAGATCCCCTAGACTCGCAATCTCTCGCTCTGGAAACAAGAACTGCACTTCTGCCGCACTTAATAGGACTTACTGTAATGCACTTATTGTACATAAATTGCGTGTGAAAAACAAACTTCTTTCTCCCCCTTGATGGGAAATTCCAGAGGACGTAGGCCAGAAACGAGAGTGAGCGCGTATGTGTACGTATGCGTATTAACCTTGCGCTGTTAAACCGTGGACTGTCCTTCCTGCATCCATTTTTCCAAGATGTGGCTGTGTCCAGAAAAGTTTGGAGATCTGGGATTACAACTCCCAGAATCCCTGAGGTAGTTGTGCTGGGAGGTGTAGTCCCCAAAAGTAACTTTTCCCGACCTCTAGTGGACCTTCCTTTAGCAAACCAAGGACCAGGTGGGCTTCCCTTGAGAAATCTAAGTCCTGACCGCCAGCGCGGAGCAAAATTAAACACAATTTCCTAGCCTTCTTTTTTAAAAATGAGATATTTTGGATGAGATTAAGATTTGATTTCTAATGGTTACTAAAGGAAGGGCTCAGGGCACAACTCCTCGTCTAGAAAGACGGGACGTAGAACTCACTCATTATTGACAGGTTACCAGGGAGTCTTTGGCAAAGCCTCAAAGCAGCAAGAGAGACCCGTTGCTGTACTCACTGAACGGCTTTGCTTTGCTCCGTTCTCCTGTGGGAAAGCCTAATATCAGCCTCGCAAGTCTTTTGAACCCCCCCTTTTTTTTCAGTGCCAGAACACGTCTCGGAAAATCATTCAGAGACAATAGTGTCTCTGGGCATGTGCACAATGCGTGTGGGTACATCATTGAGTAACGGCTGGTGTTTTGCTCTCTCTCCTGCTCCAGACCAGGGAAAGCCTTCAGCGTTTTGTTGTTGTTTTTAATCGCGGTGAAGTCGACTGAGAAGTCTCCATGGCTGCTCAGGTCTTGCAGATTCAAGGCCGTGGCTTTCCTGATGGAATCTATTCACCTGTAAGGGGTTTTCCCTCTTTTCCCACTGCTTTGAACCTTGCCAAACATTATTGTCTTTTCTAACGAATCTTAATGAGTTTTCTTAATGAGTATAGAGAAGCGAATTTCATTTTAGCAGTTGACAAAGGATGTTCCTTTATCTCCTTGGTTCCATGAATATCCTGCCTCTTGCCCCGAATGAGACTTACCATTAGATAACTGTGAAATGTTAAATACACAAAAATGATAAAACATTTAAAACAATTTATAACAACTGTGAAAGAAAATGCAGAACCTACTTAAAGTCACCAGATTCCCCTCAGATCTTGGAAGGTTAAGCAGTGTTCCTTAGTACTTGAGTGGCAGACCATTGATGAATACTAGATACTGTAGGCTATATTTCAGAGAAATGAACTGGCAAACCCACCTCTGAGTGTTCCTTGCCTGAGAAAATGCTATGAAATTCATGGGATTGCTGTAAGTCAATTGAAGGCACATACTCAGTGAAACCCCTTCCTTGGAAAAATGTGTTGTCAGTTGCCAAATGCAAGGAACTTAATGCAACTTTAAATGGCCTTCTCAGTCCCAGAAACAGTACATTAATATCAACTTACTTTGCCAGGAAGACTTGGAAGGGCAGCTATCCAGGAACTAGAGAAGATCCTCAAGTGCAAAGATAAACCATTGGATATGGAAGTCAGGATTGTCCATGCCATCCTATTTCCACTTTCTACATATGGTTATGAAAGATGGACAGTGAAGAAAGCTGATAGGAAGAGAATTGACTCATTTGAAATGTCGTGCTGCAAGAGAATTCTGCAGGTACCAGGGACTGTCAAGAAGACAAATAAATGGATCCAGGAGCAAATCAAGTCTGAACTGTCCCTAGAAGCCAAGATGACTATCCTACTTCAGACATATCACAAGAAGACATGACTTATTAGAAAAGGCAGTGATGTTTGGTAAGTAGCAGGCAAGAAGGAAAAAGGCAGAGCTCATTATGGGAGGACAAACTAAATCAAGGAATCCACAGTCCTGAGTTTTCAAAACCTAAGCAGTTAACTAAGTTCAAGTTGACTTGATGGCAGTTAACAACAAGAAACTGCCAGGGTTGTTGTAAGGCATGATTGGGAAACCTTTAGCCCTCCAGTTGGTTTGGTCTGCAACTCCCAGAATCTCTGTGATTCAGGCTTGCACTACTGGGAATTGAGGTTCAAAACAGCTGGAAAGCCAAAGCATTACTACTTGAATAAAGCAAAGTTTTGAACACTGAGGATGGTGGTGTAGATGATAATGATGATGATTAATTTGGTACCCCAATGGTTCTAAACACCTTAAACAGGACTGGAAACTATGCAACACTCCAAATATTGTTAGACTGCAACTCCTAACATTCCTCACCAGTGGCTATACTGGCTAGAGGATGTTGTAGTTTCACCAACATCTGCAGAATTCATACTCACTGTGAATTAGTGAATTAATGGTCCACAGTTTTCAGTCCTGCCTTATGGTGCCTCTACTGATCTAGCAAACATCTCAGAATTTTCATTGAATCTAAGAAGGAAAAATACAGAAATGAATGCAGATTAGTTCAGGAACAAGTAAAGGGGAAAGGATGAAACATACCTTGAACTGGTTCAGCATCATCCCAACAACAGTGAGGCATTATGTTTTGGTCTCTGTATAGCAAAGTAACTTTGGTGGCTTTGTGTACTACACATCTTGCCCTAAGATGAGTGGGCAGCTCCATGTTTTGCTCTGCTTCTAGCTGCAAAATATCTTGAGCCAGCTTGCCCACATAAGTGTCCTGCTTTTTTATCCCAAACAATTCCAACTCAGTCATACATTGTCTCTGGGGAAAGTGGTTCATTTTGTTATCATGACTATTAGCTTTTGGGCAAACTTACCTTGTGTATAGAGGTCTAATACAGCTGTGGGAACTCGGCATACCTGGTCCAGATGCTTTTGGACTGCAACTCCCAGTAGCCTTAGCCAGTGTAGAAAAGTACTGGGAGTTTGAGTGCAACACCTTCTGGAGGGCCACACACATTTTCCAATACCCTAAATCAGGACTGTGGCCTCCCAAATGTTCCTGGATTTTAACACCCATCTGCCCCAGCCAGTATAGCCACTGTTGAGGAATGTTAAGAGATGCAGTCTGGAAGGGTTGCATGATTCCTGTCACTGCTTTAAATATATATAAGCATGTATCCATAAACTCTATTTGGTAATAAAAGCTCTAAGGAAAGGCTGGAGAACTCTTGGCCTTCCAGATGATTCTGGACTCTAACTCTCCTCATCCCTGACCATTGGCCATATCAAGTGGAGCTGATAGGAACTGGAGCAGGATAATTAGGACAGATAGATAGCAATGGCTTCTTCATACAGTGCACAGTTAAAATTGTAGAACTGGCCACCACAAGGAGTGGTGACAGCTGGCAACTTGGATGGCTTTAAAGGAAATGGGGAAGATATATGGAGGATGGACTACACTGTGTTGGACATAGTGCCTCTAGTACCAGAAGCAGTGTAGGGAGCAGATGCAAGAGGAGGCAACTGCACTCAGATCCTGCTTTGTAGACTTCCCTTGGAGAGTTGATTGGCCAGTGTGTGAACAGACTGCTGGGAGAGATCGATGTGTAGTCTGGTCCCAAATGGAATCCACAGGAAAAGCTGGAAACACATCTCAAAGTGCTCAATAAATATCTGCTTTATTATAGAGACATTTATACAGGTTTATTAATTGCTGTATTACAGAAGTAGTTATAGAGATTTATTATAGATATTTATATTTATATTATATTTAGTATAGGACCTAGGCAGAGTGCAAAGATTAAATTATCCTTTCTATATGCTTTATTATATAATAATGTATGAATACTGATATGAATAATAATTGATATATTTATGTTTTTATGTAGCCCTGAAGAAGGCAATAAATATATATACAGGTCCAGACACATTGGCCTTTGAGACATGTCTCCAGCTTTTCCTGTGGATTCTGTTGGATGCTCTCCATTTTTTCTCTCTTCTGGTTCCAAACGGGTGTTCTTGTGTTGTCTAGCTAGCAGTTAGCAGTTACATTTCTGTATCGATAATCAGTGCCAAGCACTCCCTAAGCAGTTTACAATATTGTAAGCTAATTGCCCCCAACAAGCTGGGTACTCATTTTACCGACTTGTGGAAAGATAGAAAGCTGAGTCAACCTGGAGCCCTGCAGGATTGAACTCACAATGCTGTGGCTGCAGTACAACCAAAGGTTCTGCAGTCCTGAATTAAGGCATGCATTGGATTCATGTGGCCCTTCAGTTCTTGTTGGACTGGAAATCCCAGCAACCTTAGCTAGCATAAGCATTTATCCTCCAGATAAACCAACAGGGCTTCATTCTGATTCCACTTTAATTGCTATGGCGGCATCCCATGGAACTCTGGGGTTTGTCATTTGGTGAGGCACTAAATTTCCTCTGGCTGAGAAGTCTAAGCGTGTGTGTGAATATGCACCTTCAAGTTGCCTGTTGAGTTATGGTGACCCTATACATCTCACAGAGTTTTCTTCTAAGTTATTGTTTTGTGTCTTCAAGTCCCTTCCCGGTTATGGTGACCCCATCATGGTATTTTCTGGAGCTGACAGTGGGCGAGGCAGCCAGGGTTACCAGGTGGGTTTCCATGGCCCAGTGGTGAGTGGAACTCTTGTCTCCAGGGCCTTAGGCCATTTCCACACTACAGTGTTATACTGCTATTATTCCACTTTCAAGATCCTGTGGAATTCTGGGGTTTGGAGTTTACTGAGGCCAAAGAGCTCTCTGGTTGAGAATTCTAAATGCCCCTCCCTAAACCGCAAACTCCAGGATTCCATAGGATGTTGCAAGTAGAATAATAGCACTATAACAGTGTACTGTGGAAATGGCCTTACTCCGGCACTCAGACCATTACACCATGCTGTGCCCCTCCCTAAATTGCAAATCTCAAGATTCCATAGGAGGGGACCATATCAGCTGAAGTGGAATCATAGCTCTGTAACTATGTAGTGTGAAAGGACCCCCCGGGGCTCTCTCTACTGTAGTTAGAATGAGCTTTGTCAATCGTCCCTAGGCACATTTCTTCAAAAGCCTGTCCCACTGGAGCTTGAGAGGGTCTAAAATAAAAGGACAGTCTTCGATACTATCCCTTAGCTGCAAACAGTGGCCATTTCCACACTACACTGTTATACTGTTATTATTCCACTTGCAACATCCTAGGGAACCCTGGGGTTTACAGGTTAGGGAGGGGCATTTAGAATTCTCAGCCAGAGAGCTCTTTGGCCTCAGTAAACTACAAACCACAGAATTCCAGAGGATGTTGAAAGTGGAATAACAGCACTATAACCGTGTAGTGTGGAAACAGCCATGGACTTGACCGTGGAAGGGTGAGTCCACACCTAACTCAGTCCCATGAATTAAATGAGTGTACTCTATATAGGCCATTTCCACACTAGCCTCAAGGCCCCTCCTTAAACTGCAAACCCCAGGATTCCATAGGATGTCGGAAGTGGAATAATAGCACTATAACAGGCTAGTGTGGAAATTGCCATAGAGAACTACACGAGAGGGTGTGGGGCCTTTGTCTTCTGAGTCGGGCAGCCCGGGTGGGGGCATGCGGGGGTTTCTCTTCTTTCCTGGGCGGTTTCTTTTTCCGCCCAGCTCCGGCAGGTTGCAACGAGGCGAGCCTCCCCCCCTCCCCTCTTTGGGGTGGGTGGCTCGGCAATCAAGTTAAGAGGCGCTCCGGGTGGCTTCGCCCGGCACCCTGAAAGGAGGAGGCGGCGGCGACCGCCTGCCCGCCCGCGCCGAGGAACCGAGCAGGTGAGAGTGTCATTTTCCCGTCCCGAAACAAAGCACCTGCCCCCTTGATAACCTTTCGCGCGGCCGCCTCTGCCGGGCCCGAGATAAACATCGGCCATCTTCGGGTTACTTGGAGCCACCGAAGCTGCTGCGGGCGGCCCGCGAAGCGCGCCTTCGCCTCCCTCCCGCCCCCGGGCTTCATTGACGGAGCGGGTGTCACGTCGTCCCTCGGCAAGGTGAAAAGTTCAGCGGGAGGGTCGGTAAAGCTCGGCGGCCGGGCTTGACTCGCTCCTGCCTCCCAACCCAAAAGGCACCGGCCCCGCCGACCCCGGAGCAAACAGGGGGCCGCGGGGCCCTAAAACGGAAGGACCAGTCCCGTTGGATTCAGTCGGATTGCTTCGCACGGCCAGCGATAAGTTGTAGATTCGGGCGTCTTTCACACTATTGTAGGGTGAAATTCTCCTGGTGATATGCCGTGGAATCCTGGGATTTGTAGTTTGGGGAGACATAGGAGCAAGGGGGTCTTTTGGGGATTTTGGACTTCAGCTCCCAGAAGCTCAAGCCAACATATGAGGAGGGATTCTGGGAAGCCGGTTCGCAACTGTTTGGGGCAAAGTGGAGAAGTGCTGCAGCAGATCATTCTTAATACCCTGCAAAATTGCAAATCCCACAGTTCTGTGGGATGGAACCGTGGCAGCTAAAGTGGTATTAAAAATGCTATTAACTGTGTTGTGTGAAGGAGATCACATCTTGAGCTGAGCAGACTTTCTGCCTGAACACTCATAAGATTAGGATGTGAACTAGTCTCCTGACAGATGGACATGGTGGTGTTATGCTGGCTCTAGGGGGTTTTTGCTGTTGCAATCAGAAAAGTTATTTTTCCAAGCTCCAGATGTGCACAGACATAAGGCACATACTTTGAATAACCATGATGGGACTGTAAATTCTATCCATGGTTCAAAACAGAACGGCGAAACAAGTGTCAAGGTTTCTTTAACAAGTCCAACAATTCTTAGTTGTATTAAAAGCAGAACTTGGGAAAAGTTCCTGATGTGAGCAACAGCTCTCAGAATCTCCTACTTAGCCAAGTTCCTTTTTTAGACAACTCCCATAATCCCCTGGGTGAAATAGCCACTGTGATTGTGGGAGCTTCAGTCAAAAGAAAGATCGAAGAGCTGGAAGACACCATAAGGGCCATCGAGTCCAACTCCCTGCCATGCAGGAATACACCATCAAAGCATTCCCAACAGATGGGCATCCAACCTCTGTTTAAAAACCTCCAAAGAAGGTGATTCCATCACACTCCGAGGCAGCGTATTCCACTATCCAACTACTCTTCCCATCCAGAAATTCTTTCTAATGTTTAGATGGAATCTCTTTTCCTGAAGTTTTAAGGCATTGCTCCATGTCCTAGTCTCTGGAGCAGTAGAAAACAAGCTTACTGCGTCCTCCATATGACATCCCTTCAAATGGAAGATGGAACAGGCCTGTTTTCCGCTGCTCCAGAGAGGGAGGGAATGTCATCATCGCCTAGAAAAGGAACATAAATTTTTTTCATATTAGCAGAGTTGGGAGTATGGTTCTTAGTTTTAAAACGATGTCCATTAAAATATTATTTATTAATAAATCAAATTGTGCCTGCAAAGGAATTAAAACACACTCCTATGGACTTTTCATTCAGAGGAAAGTCCCACCAGATTCAACATGCTTTTTTTCCCAACAGTGTATACATCAGCTTAGGTCTCTCTTTCAAGCACTAGTTGGATTTCTTTCATGGGAAGTTTGACTGCCTTCAGCAAAATGTACTCCTATCTTTTTTTTTTTTTGATGCACTGACCCCAGAGCATCTTTCCAGAATTTTAAAGTCTTTGAAAAAGTTAATATTTCTGAACCACAGCCAACTCCCACTGTTTTGAAAAATTAATTCCAGGAAAAGTCCCCCCCGAAGCTCCCCAAATCCCCCAGCCTTTTGCTCTTGTTTCTTCTCCAGCCCATCATTCTCATAATACACTCATCCCAAGTATCCAGTGTCACTCTCATCTAACCCACACAACCAGTAATTTAAACTGTGTTTGTTTGCACTGATTCCTTGGTACCACAGCCCCACATCTTTCAGCCATTATGAAACTATAGGGGAGGGTTACCTAGTTACAGGCCAGTTGGGGAGGGTTACCTAGATATAGGCCCTTGATTAAGGGGATTAATCTCTTAATTAAGCAATTGCAATTTCCTTGATTTCACCTGTTGTGCATTTGAATAACAGGAACACCAATTGAACTAGAAGTTCTGCTATATGTAGGAGGTCTTACTTCCCTGTGAGTGTTCACAAACCTTCAATGTGTTTGAGACCTAGTGGTTAATTCTTTTAAGCTACAATTCTGTACTCACTTAACCTGGATGGGGCTTATTTCCGGGTAGCCATTTATAGGCTTGCAACTTCAGTAAGCCTTATCCTTAGAATTGGCTAGACATGCATACATCATGTTCTTTTATGTGACTATTTTAAAGTGCTTCTGTTAGGTAGAAATTTTAACAAATAAATCCCATCCACACTTCCATGGTGGAAACTCCTTTAAACCTAATGGAGGAAAAGCCCTGAGGGTTGCCCTAACATTGTAAACTTTGTGGAAGTAGGCACCATTACCTAGATAACAGTAAATATTGTACATAATAAGAGGTGACTCTACTGTATTTAGAATCACATATTCTCAATGTATTGAGAATCAGCTCCTGATTTGGACAACTTTAGTTGACCTGGGAGCAGTCACAATCAAACAACCTCACAGGTTTGTTGCAGGGATAAAATAGGTCTGTGGCAGCAAAACCATGTATTCCACCTCCAGCTTTTTGGAATAAATTTATGTATGTATATATTACACTGATTGCATTTATTACATTTAGATCTTTTTTTTTTTTTTGCAAACTCAACTTACAAGGCTCAATACTTTTTCCTCACAATGACCCTCTCAGGCAGGTCAAAGACAGGCAGAGAAATGCAGGCAGGCCCAAGGTCACCAAGCCAGTTACCTAACTGAGGAGGTGACTTGGGCCATTTCTGCACTACACTATTGCAGTGCTATTATTCCACTCCCAGCTCCTATGGAGTCTTGGGATTTGCCCTTTAGCGAAAGGTCTTTAGAATTCTCAGCCAGAGAGCTCTTTGGCCCAGTAAACTACAAGCCCCAGAATTCCACAGGATGTTGAAAGTGGAATAATAGCGCTATAACAATGTATTGCAGAAATTGCAGAAATGGCCCTGATCTTGAGCTCTGCCACGTGTAACGCCAGCGCTCTAGCCCTTAGTCCTCAGTAGCACGCGGAATGAACAACGTCAACAACACAACGTTTAAAGGCAACTAAAGTTTTTCGCCACTCAGGATTGACGTCCGCAGCCAAGAACGGGTGGGATTGGGAGGGAGGGATCCATATGTTTAATTGTTTAATTTTAAATAGGCCTTGAGCGCAACAAGAAAAACAACCACCGGGGTCCATTTCCATTCCAAAGTTCTGCTCGGGCGTTTACATAACAAGGGTTTGCCAGCCGCCCCCGCCCGCTTCCTTCGCTCCCCGTTAACAAGCTGGACCAGGGGAGCTGCAGGTCTCTCTGAGCTCATTAATATTTTGGAAACGTGAATATTGAGCGTCGGAGGCCGCTCATTCGCCATATGCCGAGGCCACTCCCGCTATGCTGGCTGGTTCCTTTCTCTCCATTATTAGCAATTAGCTTCTCTACCTTTCCCCAGTCGGATCCAAGTATCCAAGAGACTAGGGGCGAAGGAATCGGTTCGGGGCGTGTGCGCGCAAAGCATGCTTAATGGCTCCCCCCGGCAAACAAAGGAGAGGGCGAGGGACGTGGGGGCCTTTGACAAGGCATCGGCACCCCCCGCGTGTGCGCGCGCCTCCGAAGCGCATCAGCTGGGAAGCAGCTCCCTTGGAATCAATGGGATGGGAAGTACCTCCAACGATCCCGCTGAGGGCAGGAGGGGGAAGGAGAGAGGACGGAGAGTAACCTTTTGGCTCAGATTTCCAGGCCCGTTTAAGCGTTTGTTTCACAGAAACACACACACACACACACACACACACACCAAACCGCTCTTGATTGCCAGGAAAAAAAGTCGGACCACTCCTTAAAGGAAGTTCAAATGCTTGGGAAGACGAGATTTGCGCTTGTTTCACTATCGGGTTTGGAACCAGCCATGGGACTTACAAAAGAAACCAATTTCTGCACTACCCTGTTGCAGTGCTATGATTCCACTTTCAACATCCTATGGAATCTTGGGGTTTGCAGCTTGGGGAGGGGCACTTAGAATTCTCAGCCAGAGAGCTCTTTGGCCCCAGTAAACTACAAACCGCGGAATTCCCTAGGATGTTGAAATAATAGCACTATAACAGTGTAGGACAGAAATCCTTGATTTCTCACATGTTTGAAGTCTCACATGTTTGAAGGTAATCAAAGTTTGGAAAAAGGGCTGCAGAATCCCTGAGCACAGTGGCTAGGGGATGCCTGTACCTGGGAGTGCAATTCAGCCTGTATGCACACTTTCCTGGGAGTAAAAGCTACACTGAACAAAATGAACACGCTGCCCATGGAACACAGTAAAGCTTTCTTAAAAATGAACTTCCCCTTGCCTAATTACTCAGAAGTAAATCTACTTGAGCTTAATTAGACTAATCTAGGTAGGTAAGCAAAGAAATGTAGGCTTCTGGAAAACAAAGCAGGCTTATTTGGACTGGAAGTGAAATTCTATGGAAAGATGACAGGGGCTTTGGCTGTAGTCCTATTTAGAGTTGGTTAGAAAGGGGAAAAAATCCCTGTGGGATTAGCGGTGTTACTGCCTAGTAAGTAGGATTGAGCTCCCTCTTTCCAAGAAAAAATAGTTTGACGCGTGTTCGATTTGAGTCTTGGGAGTGTTCTGTCACTAGAGAACAGTTTTCACGAATGATACCCCACTGAGGAATTCTGTTTTTCTTTTTTTTAAAAGGCTTTTTAGTCAATGAAGCAGAGCATAGTTGGACCATGTTAACACTTGGCTGAGCTGGGCATCAGAGTGTGAAATGAGTCACACTATCTTTGTACTTGTGCGAAACTTTCAGTGGTTTTATCGATCCAAGCACGTTTCTTTGCATTGTGGGAGGAAGTTGTGTAAGTTGTTTCAGATCTTGGTGGGTGGGGAAGGCTCAAAGCAATAGCCCTCCATGGTGGAATTTTCAGGCCTTTATGAACTGAACAGCAGTCTGCTTGAATGGTTTGTATGCAAGATATAATTTCTATTGGTTCTTCGTACTTCGAATATTAAAACAAAAAAACAAAGTACAGTCTTAGATTCAAGCCTGAGATCCGGTCATTCACCTCACCCAGTGAAACACAAGCAAATTGCCATCTTGTTGGTAAGGAAAGGTGACCGCAGAATACAACAAGAGAGATGCAACATGTGTAGAAACAGGCTGGGTATGAGGTGGTGGTTAAGCGTGGTTAATACCTGGGGTTTCATGTATAATGGACTAGAATTCCTTTAAAGTCACACCTGTTTTTAAAAATCCTCTTCTAGTGATTAAAAAAACCCACCTCTTTATTTTAAACACCATTTCCAGTAATTTGACAAAGGCTCCTAGTATCACAGAGTTGGAAGGAACCCCATTGAGTTCAACCCCCTTGCTCAGTGCAGGACCACCAGTTAGAGCATCCCCAGCAGCAGGTAGCAGTCCAGCCTCTTTTTGAAGTCATACAGAGGAGACCCCACAAACTCCTTAGGCAATTGGTTCCATTGCCAAACTATTCTTCCTGTCAAGAAGTACTTTCTAATGTTCAGTTGTTCAACCTTGCAACTTAAAGCCATTAGACCTGGTCCTATCCACTAGGGCAGAGGACAACAAACCTACCACTTCCTCTTTGTGACAATCCTTTTGATGACCACAATCTTTCTTGGCAATATGACAGTTTTCTATTTGCAGGTGAGAACCAGCATGATGTCATGGTTTGAGCATTGGGATATGACCTTGGAGACCAAGGTTCAGTTCCCTGCTTGGCCTTGGAAATCCACTGGATCACCTTGGGAGCATCACACACTCTCAGCCCCAGAAAATCCTGTGACTGAGTCACCTTAGATCACCATAAGTAAGAAATGACTTGAAGGCACATAACAAATACAACAAAGAAAGAAAAACCACAGGGAACATTCAAAAGTTACATATCCCACCTGTAGTCCATAGTGGAACACTGCTTTCTGCATCAGCATTCCCTCTTCATTCTATTTCCAAGGCAGGGGTTGGTAATTGTGGTCCTTCACATATTTTTGGGATTTGATTCCACAGTGTCTCACCATTGGTTATGCTGGCTAGAATTGATGGAAGTTGTAGGCCAAGAACATGGATGGTCAGATTTGCCCACACCAGTTCCAATGAGGCATGCTTAGAAACTGCGTATCTCAAGAGGGGGAAAGCATGATGGCCATTTATTATTTATTTATTTAGGCCTTATGCAAACTATCAGACTGCAAAGCCAGGCAGTGGCTCTAGCCAGCCTAGGCAAAGGTGAGGAATGCTGGGAGTTAAAAAAAAAACAAAGACATCTGGAAGGCTGCATCATTCCCTGGACAACTACTTGTAGCAGGGAGAGATATCTTTTGACCCTCCAAACATTTTAGACTCCAGTTCTCAGATGCCCCAGTTAGCATGGTCAATATTAAGGAGTTATGGGAAATGAAGTTCAAAACAATCAGGGGCCACACACTCCCCAGACCTGTTTTATCACTGAATCATCGAACTGGAGGAGACCAAAAGGGCCATCAAGTCCAACCCTCTGCTATGTAGGAAAATATAATCAAAGCATTCCTGACAGATGACCATCCAGCTTTTCTTTATAACATCCAAGGAAGGAGATTCCACCACGCTCCACTGAGGCAGCATATTCCACTGTTGAGCTGCTTTTACCATCAGGAAGTTCCTGATATTTAGATGGAATCTCTTTTCTTGAAGTTTGAAGACATTGCTCCATGTCCTAGTCTCTGGAGCAGCAGAAAACAAGCTTGCTCCATCTTCCATATGACATCCCTTCACATATTTTAACATAGTTGTCATGTCATCTTTTAACCTTCTTTTTTCCTGGGCAAACCTACCCAGCTCCCTAAGCTACTTCTCATATGGCATGTTTCCAGGCCTTTATCATTTGGTCGCCCTCCTCTGGACACATTCCAGCTTGTCAATATCCTTCTGTGGTGCCCAGAACTGGATCCAGTATTCCAGGTGGGGTCTGACCAAAGCAGAAAAAAGTGGTACTATCACTTCCCTTGACCTAGACATTATACCCCTATTGATGCAGCCTAAAATCAGATTGGCTTTTTTAGCTGCCACATCACACTGATGACATATGTTCAGCTTGTGTTCTAATAAGACTCCTAGATTCCTTACAAATGTACTGTGGTCAAGCCAGGTGTCACCAATATTTTATTTGTGCATTTCAATTTTTTTTCTGCCCAAGTGTAGTGCCTTACATTTCTATTGATTTTTGTTAGTTTTGACCCAGCTCTCTAAACTGTTAAGATCATTTTGAGTTATTAGTGTCATCTGCAAATTTGATAAGAATGCCCTCTATTCTATCATCTGAGTCATTGATAAAGATGCTGACTAGCACTGGGACCAGAACAGAACCTTGCAATTTATAAGATTCATATTGTGATTTGAATCATATCTGTGACCTGATTTTAACACACACGCACACACACACACACTGCCTTGATTTCACTGGATATTTTTTTCATGCCAAAATGGTAAATAGTGAACTTGATCTTATGCATGTTTACTTAACTTCCCTTGAACCGTGGTAAGTGCTGGTGAATGGGTCTAACACTGGAAATCACTGCTTGCTCCTTTGTCTGTTGACTGGAAAGTCAGTCCCAAGTAATCACTTTTGCTGTATGCTCTACTGAATACTTAAGAGAAAATATGCATTGAGACCATATCAGTAAAATTCCTATGCTCAAAATGGAACATCTTTATTTCTGTCAAAACATGTGAGTTTTAGAGGCCTAAGACATCACTTTAAAATGTATTTTGTAATCTCAACCACACTCACTTGGACATAGCCCATTATATTTAATGGGAAGCCACTGTGGGTAATCAATATATCCAGCAGATAGGAAGAAGAATGCAAATGTGTTCTTAAGAAATATTAGTTGAGAGGATACCTCCTCAATTTCCTCCTTCGAAGTAAGTGCCTCACCCTCATTCTAATAATTTAAATATAAAGAATCTTTTTCAGAAATTACTGCTTTAATAATAATAATAAAGAATGAGGCCTTATTTAGCTTCTGAACAGCTACATAACTGAAGGATAATGTTCAAACTAATCTAATTTCATGTATGAATTTTCCCAACAGGGGATCTTCCTTCTCTTCCAAGGTGCTGTTTTGCAACCTGTACGCGTGTATAACTTTTTTGATTACTAATCCCAGTCTAAATGCGATTTGATGGAGATTTTCTAATTTTCACCTTACAAGCGGTGGCTCTTTTTATCCTGGATTTTAAAAGTCACCAATTCCAGAGCACATCAACCTGACAGTAAGCACCAATGGGCCTCTCTTGATGCATGAGATGGAGTTGCACAAAACCATCCTAAAACTATTAGCTTTCTATTTTTCGAAATTAAGGTTGCAATTTGTGGACAGAGGCCATCGCACTAGACTGGCTATAGTGCTATTATTCCACTTTCAACATCCAATGGAATCCTGGGGTTTGCAGCTTAGGGAGGGAACTTGGAGGCAAACCCCAGGATTCCATAGGATGTTGAAAGTGGAATAACACCACTATGACGGCCTAGTGCCGAATGGCCAGATAGCAGCCCTAATTAAACGTAAATAGATTTTTAATCCTCCCGTGAAGTGTTACCTACGCCTTTCTTTCCAAAACTGCGTTTGTGGGAAGGAAGGAAAAGACCAAATCGTGAGAACCTCGAGAAATTAAGGGAGAAAGAAAGAGAAAAGGGACCGCGGTCGCCACTTCTCCAGCGCTCTTTAATTAGCGCTGCCCAAGCGAGAGCGTGGGAGAGCGTGTGCGCGCTCGCCGGCTTTCCTCCCCAGCCTCGTGCCCGCGCGCAGCGGTGGCGGCGGCCTGGCAACGTCTCCTGGCTGCCAAAGCCGGGGCGTCTGGAGCGGAGCACGCGCTGTCAGCTGGTGAGCGGAGGGGCCATTCAGGCCGCCCCTCAGGGAGCCGCGGCGGGCGCATTGAACGCCCTCCCCATCATCCTCTCTTCATCATCCCCTACCCCCGCGGCCCAGCGGAGCACAACAGCCAGCATTAGTCAAGCCCTCCAGGAGCCCTTCGCGGCAGCCAGGCCGGAGCGGTGCCTCCCAGGAACCGGCAGCACGCGAGGGCACCGGTGGGGCGCAGGACAGGGGGAGAGGGCCGGCGGGAAAAACAAAGGGAGGCGGTATAAGAAGAGAGAAGGAAAACCGCGCCCGCGCGCCACGAAGGGACCTCTGTGGCGCCTTTTTAATTCTGTCCCTCTCTAGAAAGGAAAGGTAAAGGAAGGCACCCACGCACGACGAGTAGCGCCTCACGGTCTGCGCGTCGTCGCCTTTGGCGCGCGCCTCTGGAAGCGCAGTGCGCATTCAGCGTAAGGCACGAGGAGGCTTGCTCTTTGCAGTGGCTGCTTCGGATGGGATGGGGATGCGTGTGGTTACCGCTCCGTCTCTTTGTCCATCTTTTTTATTTGGCTCCCTCCCTGCAGTTAAACCAGCACATCAAAACGCTTTCTGCTCTCTGATGTGCTCTTTTTCTTTCGTTGTTCTTGGAGAACCTTTAAAAATACTACGGTATATTTCCTGCCACCGCTCACTTCGTGGTCCAGAGTAGAACACTCCAGAAGCTTCTTTCCTTAAAAACCAACCAGATTCTTTTGAGTGGTTGTGTAGCTCAGTGCTGAAGGAGTTGGTTAACAGGGAAATTTCTGTAGAAAGAGTTTTCTGGCTCTTTCGTAAGCCATTTCCTCACTATACTGTTCCATTTTCAACATCCTATGGAATCCTCGGGCTTGCAGTTTAGGGAGGGGAATCTGGAATTCTCAGCCAGAGAGCTCTTTGGCCTCAGGAAACGACAAACCTCGGAATTCCACAGGATGTTGAAAGTGGAATAATAGCACTATAACAGTGTAGTGTGGGAATGGCCCTAGATTACTTCACAACATGCCTACTGTTGCTTATGCATTCAGAGGTACAACTGTAAGAATAACAGTAATTTGTTATGACCTGTGCAAGGTGTCTTAAATGTTTCTTTCAAACTGGGACACTTTTACAGTGGCGTTGTGTGCTGTTGCTATGTATCTTCAAGTCAACTCAGACTTACAGTCACCCTATTGTAGCGTTTTCTTGGCAGGTTTTATTCACAGGAGGTTGCCATTGCCTTCCTTTGAAGCGGAGAAACTATGACTTGCCCAAGATGACTCATAGGGTTTCCAGGCCAAGCAGGGATTTGAACCATGGTCTCCCAGAGTTCTTCCAATAGCAAACCACTGCACTGTGTTGGCTCACTGGCACTACTGTACCTGATGGTTTTATAAAGGAGGCATGGGCAAAATGCAGCCCACGCAGAGAATGGGCCCTTAACCGCCCCCCCACAGCTCTGTAGATTGTCTTTTCCTGGCCATAAAAAGATGAATTGCATCTAAAGTTGTTGGTGGTTGTGTTTTTTTCAAGAAGTTTCTCACTTATGGTGACAGGGTTTTCTTGGCAAGATTTTTTGAGAGGCGGTTTGCCTTTGCCACCCTCAGACTGAGACAGCTGAGTGGGGATTCAGACTTCATCTCCAGACTCATAGCCCAGTGCTCAAATCGTTACACCACACTGTTTGCCCTCCCATAGTATTTTAAAGTACTTTTTTTAAGAACCAGTTATTCTGACAAAAATCTGGACTGAATTTCTGCCTTCTGTGTGGTGTTGAAAATATTAACAAGTGATGACTTCCCAGTCATTTGTGCAAATGTCTGGAATTCAATGCTAAACTAAACTATTTGCATATAGCATAATTTAATCATGCTAATAGGATTAAAGCTCACCATGCCTTGACTGACTTGTGGATTGGTATGGGTGACTGATAATTATTTAGTGATCTGTGTGTATGTCTAAAGGGAAGGGAGGTGCTACACTTTTATTGGCCATTTAATCTGCTGTAGATCAGTGAGACTGTGCACCAGCCCAGCTGGCTGGTCTTTCTGTATTCAATAGCATGGGGAGGGGGATTTCTGTTTGAAGTCAAAATTCCTCCTCTGGAGATCATGCTGGGTAATTTAACCTCTTTCCAAACATACACACAGACAACACAATAGACTTTAAGGGCTACCTCAAGCATGAATATCTTGAAGCCAGCTAACAGTTTAACAGGTCAACCAAGCTATTTTTCCTTCTGAAATAATAATTAGAAAATGCCAGTCACTTCAATGGTTCAAAATTCTCTTTTTTAAATTGTGAGCATTTATAATACACACACACACACACACACACACCACTAACAATGAATTTAGCACAAGCAAGTCTGCACTTAGAACTGGTTTATCTAGTGCTGAAACTGAATTTTCTGATGGTGTATGGTGGAGAGAAAGTAGGAAATAGAGAATCATAACATTTCATAGTGTTGTTCTTGTTGTTATTATTATTAAATTCTGACTTAAAAAACAAATGAAGAAAATCTTTTGGTGAATAATGATTTCTTTAAAAAAATTGAATGCAACGTCAGTATTTAAAAGATGCAGCTAATGTCTCTGAGAACCAAAGGTTACTATCTACATTAGATCTTGTCCATACTGCTTCTTTCAAACACTTCAATCTTCTGGAAATAACTGAGCACAGTGAGAACACTGATGGCTCAAAGTATATCCAGCCAGTGACAGCTAGCGGTATCCACTTCACTGGGCCAATGAATGTGCTCTGAATTTCAAGTCCATACCTTAAAGGTGCTATCCAAGGTGCTAAACTTATTTTGGGATAGGGTTTCTTGTCTTGGATACTCCTTTAAATTTCAGCCTAAAATCTGGAAAGGATTCACAACCCACTGCTGTGGAAGTGGTCTATAAATGTATCTTCTAGTTGCAAACATAGCACTTTTTTTTCTGGCAATACCATTGTGTGTTTTCTGGATCTATGACTTCAGAATAATTATGTGGCAATTGATTATTTGGTTACTCTTGTACATCAGAATGCAAGGGGAATTTGCTTGCTAGAATTCTCCCTATGCTAAATCAGATTTGCATGCACTTATGCATACTGTCCATACTAGCATACCAGACAAAGGGTTAGGCAGGAGCTTTTCTCCCTAATGCAATAGTGACTTCAATGGAGAGAAAAACTAACTTAAGTTACAGATGGATTGTTCACACTAGGCAGGATGGATAGAAGTAAGAAGTATCCCATCTGCACTTTAAGTCATAGAGTTCAAGACTGTATCTATCTTTGTGGTGTTATGCTTCAGGATTCAGTTTGAATCAAATCAGGTAGAAAATTTTTCCTGGACTTTATTATTGTATATATGGGGTATCTGGTTTTTAAAATTCTCATTCTTTCTGTCACAGGCTTGTTCATAGAAAAATGACAGAATTCTAGGTAAGTTGGCTGAACCCTGCCATGATAATTTAGTATGTGCAAAGAAAGTTTTAGATTTTGGAACTTCAAATATATGTTCCTCTGCCTACAGGTCAAAGTGGAACTTTTCAAGAAAAGCTTTCTTAGTTAATTCTGCTGAATATCTAAACAGAGTCTCCATTCAGTGATGAAAGTGGGTGGAATATTTCATTTTGCGTGTCAGTCATATATTTCGGTATTCCATCCCTTTTATTATGTCACTTGGAGAAGCATCACATCTGTTTGATCTTCTTACCTTATATGGTTCATAAATTCTTCAAGTGGTGGTGTTTCTATGGGCTTCCACATTCATGAGTTTAACTTTTGCAGGTTTGAAACTTTCTACAACCCCTGCCCCACCCACCTCAAGCTCTTCTTTCCTGGAGAAATCTTCCTTCTCGGCAACTCCAATCAGGTCATGCAGCACTTTAAAAAACCACCCCTGTTCCTTCTCTTCCTCCACTAGCTGCTCCCTGGCCAGCAATGGGTGGCTCACACCCTGATTTCTCAGCACCAGGAGCCCTCTCCTGATGTCCCTCCTCAATACTCAAGGAAAGAGAAGAGCAGAGAGAGGAAGTATAGGACCACCATGCCGACTCACCCCCTTACTCTCTCCCTTCCCTGACCTGGTTTGGACCCTGGGTGCCCACTGTCACTGTCTTACCTCGGCCCCCTTCCTACCCCCCCCCACACTGATATTTGCAGTTTTTCCACTTTTGTAGGGGTCCTGCACACCTAACCATACTGAATGTGGAGGGCCAACTGTAGCAGCAGCAGCAATATAGCTAATACTATAACTCTATCGACTGAATGGGAAACTCAGTGTAGTTTTTCTGTTGGCTAAAAACTGTAGAATTCAGTAAAATAAATGAATAAATGGAATGCTCCTGAGTTGGCCTGCATACTATAAGATCAAAGTAGCTGCAGGAACATTCATCTGGCTTCCATATAGCTTACCCATACACTAGGGTCACCATGAAGCCTAAGGTGAAGCTGGTGATAACCAAGGAGGGAGCCTTATTTGTGTTGGCATTTTGCTGTGGAACATTCTCCCCAGGGAGACTTACCGGACACCTACCTAGATATTTCAACATTAGGTGAGGACTTAGTCATTTCCCCAGGCTTTTTAACACAGACTTTTATGTTTTTTAAAAAGTATTGAATGCTTTTTGTTTATTGTTGCATTATCTGTTGTTTTAATCTAGCCTATATTTTATGATGCAGTTTTTAATAGGATGTTCTGTAGAACTATCCTGATACTTTTTTTTTATTTATAGGATAAGCCATTCATTTATTAATAGATAAAAGATGCACATGTACAACATCTTCAGAATCTGGTTGTTCTGTTTGCTCATTCTGTCCTGGACTTAAGTTTGTTAAAACAGGCAGGTTCTGCTCAAAAGCCCAGTCAGATGCCTATTAACCTGTACTCTATTGCATTCTTTCAAGATCTTATCTAGGATCAATATTTTTATACTCAGGAGTGAAGAATCAAACTTGTGTCCTGTTTCAAAGGTGGGAGGAGAGCAGCAAGAAGCAATTAGGTAAGGCATCCTTGGCATATAAACTTGATCATGTAGGAGGCACAACATGTTTGAGCTGGCTCTTTGTGGAATGTTGCATTGCCCATATGATAGAGCTTTCTGTATTCAGACATTCTGGAATTTCTTCACAGATGTAGTATTTAGAACCATGAATATTAAAAACTCATAGGCAATTTTAATTATAAAAATGTTGCAAGGAAGCATCATACGTTCTTGCACAGAGGCAGGGATTGTTGTACCACTGAGGATCATCTCCATAACATGGACTGGTGTTTAGTACTATGTTAGAGCTAAGAGGGATTTTGTCATGCCACCAAACAGAAATTATTTCCAACAATAATCTGTTGATTCTTATTATATGTAGATCAGCCTTAACACTGAGTGAATGGAACGGTATGCCCGTTTATCCGTTCCACTGTTTTATTTATACTCCACCTTTTCCCCAGCCACAAGGTGGGTTACAAAAGACAGAAGATTACAATAAAAACTCAGAATGAAAAACATACAGAGGTTGAGTTTCAAGCAGTGTCAAACTAACAAATAGTATTAAAACCATTTAAAATATGGTTTTATTTATAAAATATTTATAAAATATTATTTTAGAGCAAAGATTAAAAACAGTACAACACAGTAAAAAGTCCTTCTCTTGTTAACAGGCTTGCAGGCTAGAAAGGTCTTCGCCTGCTGCTGAAAAGACAGCACAAAAGGAGTCATCTTTCCTTCCGTAGGGGAAGAGTTCCAAAGTCTAGGAGCAGCCAGAGAGAAAGTCTTCTATCACATTCACAGCAGAAGTTCCTTTGAAGGTGTTGGGAAAGAGAAAAGTGTCTCTCCTGGAGATTTTAGAGAATATTGTAATGGTTTGAGCATTGGGCAAGGACCCCAGGAGACCAGAGTTTGAATCACTGCTCAGCCACGGAGACCACTGGGTGTCCTTGGGCAAGTCACTCTCTCTCAGGCTCTGAGGAAGGCAATGGCAAACTCCTTCTGAACAGGTGTTGGCAAGAAAACCCTGTGGTAGGGTCAGCACATGACAACAACACTTTGCTTTTATCGCTTTCAAAGGACTATATCATCATATATTTAGGAAAACTTAAGAAGCTAAATCAGATCAAAGGCATACCTTATTTCCCACAAGATATACCAAATAGGTGGAAATAGATAGATGGAAAACCCACAAGGAGGACATAAAGCCTGTACCTCTTCCTTTTGTTCCTCAGCAACTGGTAATGCAGAAATGTGCTGCCTCTGATCTTGGAGACAGCATATCACCATCATGCCTTGCTAGTGATAACCTTGTTCTCCATTAATTTGTTGAATTTTCTAGATCATTGGTTCAGTAGTTCTTGACCTATTTCCTTCCAAAATTACTCTAAATCAGGGATGAGGATTGTGCAGCCCTCCAGATGTCTCTGGAAAGCAACTTCCACTAGCTCTAGCCAGCATTCTGAGTATCGAGACATGTTGGGAATTGCATTCCAACAACATTTGAAGGACCACATGATTCTCCCCACTGGTTTAAGTTCTATACAGTTGCATGGATTCTAGTGAGCATGACCTTTTGGATTCTACTCATGATCATTATTCTAATATTTTGAGCCTGTGAGAAAGTTCTCAAAAACTCAACATCTTTAGTCTACAGCATTCAAATGATACATTCCAGGTGGTTTTTTTTTTAAAGAAAGAACTCTGCCTTTGGTTTTGCGACTGCTGTGTTCATGTGATTAATTTACATTTTTAGTTTTACACACCCTGCCATAAACGTTTTATTTACATTTTATGGCAACTGAACCACATAGCATTTACTCTAATAATAATTCGTTAACAACATGGGGCAGGTGTTCTCAAGGATGTGATGCTTGGAAAAGGTGAAAATCTAAACTGATTTAGGAATCATCATAAAAAAGAGAGAGAGGGAGAGAGAGAGAGAGGGAAGGTAGAGCAGAGATAATAAAACTGTTGGGTTTACGCTCATTAAGCTACTTGAATTTCTGGTTTGTAGAATCATACCCGGTGGAGCCATAAATGCAAACAGCAATGTATGACTGCTGCATCTGCACAGGAACAAATGTTTAAAGGCTTACAAAATAAGGTTTGCTCATAGACATTTTTCTACATAACAGTTTTGCTTTTATGGTCTTCTGAAACCATGAAGCCAATGTGATAGGTATGAACACTCTCCACGTTATTTCCTAAGGTGATAAGAATACACAACTTGTTCAGTGCAGTGTAAATATACACTAGCAACATTTTGTGGTTGCTGCAGTTGCACAACCAGCTTGAACTCACTCATTGCACAATGGTTGATGAGCTTCTCATCCACCAAGTTAAAAGCATGAGGAGGCCCTGTGTATGTGCTTGTGGAACACTTGACTGCACTTGGAAGAAGCTAGGAATGTTTAGGTTGGTGAAGAGAAGACTGACAGGTGGCATGATTGCACTCTTTAAATACCTTGGGGGCTGTCAGAGAGAGGAGGGGTCAGGCCTGTTCTCTGCTGCCCCAGAAGGTAGGGCCAAGTCTAACGGTTTTAAATTGCAAGAGAGTAAATTTCAGTTGAACATTAGAAGGAACTTCTTGACAGTAAGAGCAGTTCTGCAATAGAATCAATTGCCTAGAGATGTGGCGGGGTCTCAAAAAGAGACTGGACAGCTATCTCTTGGGAATGCTTTAGTGGGAGATCTTCCATTGATCAGGGAATTGATCTAGATGGTCCTCGAGGCTGCTTCCAACTCCTTGATTCTATGACTCTACGAACTATCAGCTGGCAGTCTGTGGAGAGTTTCCGGGAAAGAATGAAGCAGTTGTAGCTAATAGGCACTGATATGGTCCTGGTCCCTGGCACAATGGGTGTGTGTGTGTGAAATTGTTATTTCCCATATCAGATAGCTTTCGAAGCATTGCCCTAAAGAACTGGCTAGTCACAATGGGAAACAAGATGCCAAACTACCCAGGCCTTCAGTCTAATCCAGCAGGACTCTTCTAAAGTGAATTTGCAGTGAAACCAGAGTTAAAAAGAAAAATCTAAAAATAGATGAGAAAAAAAAAACTAAACATCATATCCTCTAACTTTCCTGATTTGGCAGGAACAGTTCCAGTTAATCCTCAGTTGTCCCACTTTTCAGCCACTTTTGAAATGTCCCAGTTTTTTTTAATATACCTTTCCCTTTTACCCTTTCTCCTTGGTTTATTTCAGTTTGTGCTAATTGAGTTAAAAGTGCAAAAATAGTCTATATTCAACTCAGCGGGTGGGAGGAGGAGAGGAAAGGAGAAGAAAGAGTGGAATCTTGCCTTTCCCTGGAGGCGCAGGCAAAAGCAAAGTGCTGCAACCTCTTCTAGTGTGTGGGTTCTTCCTCATTAGTAACTTTTACCATCTTGAAAACACTCTGATGTTACCGGGCCACACATGTCCCGGCATTCATTTGTGACAAGTTGAAGGGTATGAAACAAGCAAGTCTTCATGACTTTTGTTGCAGAATTTTGTTTTGTTTTTTTCTTTAAAAAGACGAAAATCAAAGATTATTCCATAGTTTTGCTTGCTTTCTATGCCTGCCTGATTTTCTGTACATTACATGTCCAATAACCTTCCAAATATTTGTGCTTGTGGCCGGAGGGAAAATCAAGGAATCTTCCTTTCTTACTCTTGCTAGGTAAATTAGATTTAACAAGATGAAAAGTGAAGCCCTAAAGTAGTCTTTGCCATAATCAACACAGTAGCAAATAAAACAATCTTTTTGATTTAGTGGGCGACACCCATGTCAGTATATATAATGACCAAACTCTAGAAATATGTGTGTGAGATGTTGTAGTTCTTTTCCCTAGCTAGTGTAGCCCTGCTATTTAATCATGGTGCATTATCCTCATGACACTTTTCATTCAGAGCAATATTTATTTTGATCTATAATGTACCCCTTCCAAAAGACTGGGTGAATAGCAAAAGCCAAACAAATAGGTATATATGCAATGAAACATAATAAAAAAATAATAAAACCCCACTTTTCCTGGTGTAATTCAGAGCAGGAGAACACCTTCCTCTATTTTCTAAAGGGTTCTAAAAGTGGTTCCGATTGGATGAATAGGATGCAGATACGACCAAGCAGAAAACAAAATAGGTGGAAGCAACAGCATTAGAGAATTAAGTCTGAGTAGAATCTAATTTCATCAAGAGCACATAGTGAGGGATTTCCATGTTGGCCACACAGAAAAAAAAATCCAAAATGTCACAGTGGTACAGAGGTATGAGGCCAACCAATTATTGCAAAATACATTATTACATTAGCTTTTGAAGCTTAGTGGCTTCTTTATCAAGCTAGAATGTTAAACATCATACATGAGAAGAAAAGTGGTGATGCCAGAGTCTCAGGCCTGCATTCTGTATGAAATGTTTGCTTCAGTTGGTGTTACAGGGTGGTCTTGAGGGAGAGTAGATGCAGGCAGAAGTCACATCTCTTCTTAGTCACGAGAGGACAGAGGACAAAGGGCAGTGAAAAGCCAGGTAATAAAATTTTGGTTCCATTAATAGTAACCAACCAATTTATTTGAGATCTAGGCCATTTCTGCCATCAGTGATCAAGAACAAGTCTTTGTAACTAAGAATTAGCAGTGGTTCAGTTTGCTTTTTCCTCATCTCTTCCAATCCTTTTTTTGTTTTTCTTTTTGATAGTAAGCCCAAGGGAAAGGGGCTGTCATATTACTGATCTTTGTAAGTCATTCTGTTTTACCTGAAGAGATGGATGAAAATAATTGAAATAAGCACATTTATGAAATTAGAAAATATGTTTCTAGGTGATTGGCATTAGAATGTTAGATTTTTGCTCAGAGTTTTTGAGCTAAACAATGGTTGGTTGATATTTCACCAAATCCATTGTTGGAATCTTTACCAAGTTCACTTTCAAATTACAGTTACTGTACAAGAGGATAATAAATGGGAAACACACGACAGGGTGTGTGCTTTACTGCTCGAACAACACGCCTTGGTTGTTAAGCATGAGGCTTAAAGCCAAGTCCTCTTAAAGCAATATAAAACACATCCTGTAGCAAGTCACTCGTATTATAAAATGACTTTTTATGGTTGTTGTAAAATGTGTACACTGTCCTTTGACAAGTTGAATTTTTTTTACAGTATATGTGTGTATATGAAAAATTTAAAAATAAAATATTTTAGCTTCTGCTGAAAGCTTGGTAAATTTGATGCCATGTAATTGCTTTTGTACATTAAGCCCTCCTTTTAAGATGGCTTGTCCTGCCATTATGTAAAGTGGGGCAGGTGCCTGAGATGGAGACAGTGAAGACAGCAAGTCCTTGGCTTTTCCCCTCTATTGAAGGATAGAGCTTGGTATGCCACATAGCCTGTGTCTTCTACACTAGCCTGCTGCCCTCAGGTGCTGTGGAAGACAATGCCTTAGTACTGAAGTGAAATTCAGTGTTTAGGTTGGTTCACTTCTCTGTGAAGAATGGCATATTCTCCAATGTTTCACAGATGAAAACTGAGGGCCTTTCCACACTATACTGATATAGTGCTATTATTCCACTTTCAACATCCTGTGGAATTCTGGGGTTAGTAGTTTACTGAGGCCAAAGAGCTCACTGGCTGAGAATTCTAAATCCCCCTCCCTAAACTGCAAACCCCAGGATTCCATAGGATGTTCAAAATGGAATAATAGCACTATAACAGTGTGGTGCAGAAAGGCCCTGAGACATGTATGGCCAAGCAACATCAGAATATGATCAAGATGGCAAAAGGTATTATTAAGGAGGAGAACAAAAGCCAGGAGGGGCTGCCGCAGTTTGCTTTTGCCTAAATCAACAGAGAAAGGCAAGAATCCACCCCTTCCTCTCCTCTCCCCCTGCTGAGTTGATGCAGACTAATTTTGCACTTTAAACTCTATTTGCAGCAACTAAAGTAAGCTGAGGACAAAGGGGGAAAGCGGGAGGAGGAGAGAGAAACAGGGATATTGAAAACGTGGACAGCAGAGGCTTAATAGACACTGACTCTCTCAAATCGGGACAGTTGGAGGGTAGGGAATGGGTGTGGAGCGATACTGTCTTGTCTTGTGAGTCACATCTTGGGCCAGTCCTGTATATTGCAGCCTAAATTCAATTGTTATAACCAACAATTATTATAGTAGCCCCACTAAATTAATATAAGTGACATAGATGTTGACATGTTAAGTTCCCATTGCTTCAGTGAATTTACTCTACTTGATGCCAGCATGTGAATTTAGGCCTAGGACAGGACCAACGCTAGTCTTAATTAGATGGGGGGGGGGGCCTTTAAATGACTGTTGGAAAAGTCTAGAGAAACAATAGATTTGCCATTTTTTGGAACTTTAGATGTGTCATTTAAATAGCCCTTCCTTCCTTCCTTCCTTCCTTCCTTCCTTCCTTCCTTCCTTTTTCAGAAATTAAAACAAATACAAATCAAAGCACATACAGAATGTTTTAAATCCACAGCTTATATCCACAAAATAGATCTCTTCCTTCCTTTATTTCTTTTCTGCTTTATCTTTTCTCATTTTAGGACCCCCCCCCCCGCTTTTTGGACCTGAGATGGCCAACTGTTCCATCCTTATCTCTCTAAGCACTGATTTTATATAAAGTTCAAAAGTGATGAAGTGTACTTTTGCATTTTTCTCTGCATCCGTTTGACTGTGAGGATTGGTTTGTCAATGATCTATAAGCCTATGGCATTTTTTCACTTTTAATCATACATCTCCCTGTACCTGTGGCATTTTACAATTGGGACAGGCGCCACACTTGCATTTACAAGTCATATAAAAGTTGGTGAGTTTTAAGGGCAAGTCCATTTCTCTTTTCAAAAACATCAACAAAACCTATTGCGAGTGTTCCTGATGGCTTGCTTCATAAAAACATAATGATGGATGAATACATGATGTGAACCACGCTGAATGTTTTAAGATTCTCTTTTTGAATCCTAGTTAGTCCATTCGGACTGTAAAGCTTTTTAGGAATAAAGACACTGGCAAATAAACATCAACAATGAACTTCTGCTACCTCTCAGATGAGCAAGTGATATTACAAGATGGATCAAATCTGCTAGAGCTGTGGGGCTGGGAGGGGAGAGGAGCACAGAAAACAGCATCACAGGTGAGATTAAAAGGTGAAAGTGCAATGGGCAGACCTATAACTGAGTTTGATCAGTCATCCATTATTCATTCTGTAAACAATGAAGGAGTGGAGAAGCAGACAGACTTTCAGTAGCAAAGGATTAAGTTGTTGGATAATAAAGACATGGAAAATAAAAAAAATACAACAGAACTGGACATCATTCATAAACTGGCAGAGGCTCAAATGAATAAATAAGCCATGAATAATTCATCACTTTCATTAACTTAATTGGGCCATTCTATCAGGATAGACTTTCACATCACTTTCATGGTGAAACTTCTTGCTTTCACCTTGAAAGTTTTTGACATACCCTCCCTCTCCACACAATTCATGTTCAAATGAACTAATTTTGGAGAAATAAACATGAACCATTAATAATGCATCTACAGGACAGAAGTGTATCCAGACACATTCTCCATCAATTGAGACAATAGTGACTTGGATATACTTTTTTGTAACAACAACAACTACTACTACTACTACTACTACTACTACTGTTTCTTCTTCTTGTTCTTCTTGTTCTTCTTTTTTTTTTGGTAATTTTGGGAAGACCATTGTTGCTGGTGCAAAGAGAGTAGCTAGATGATCTGGAGGTTGTATATAGCCAGTATGACTGGTTGTTTTTGATAGGCTTATTGACCAAATCCACTTTTAAGGCCATTTGAGCTGTTCGCCATCAATACAGCTTGTATTTATGAGTGGCATCATTTAATCCCATACTTATATCTGTTCAGAAGAGACATATAGCTGCTCCTCTATGATATAATAGTTTTCATTATAATTACTATTATAATTATACACTGATATCAAGTGACGCAGTATTTGTAACTGGAAGTTATATTGATATATAGGCTTTGTCTTGACTATTTGGACCACCACCAGCTCTCCAGGGTTTGAGACTAGCCTTTTCCCAGACCTAGCAGGAGATTTCAGCAACTGAACTTGGGACATTTTGTATGCAAAACAGATGCTTTATAAATGAGCGACAGCTCTTCCCTAATAATATGGTGTTCCCTCAGCACTATTTCTTTGTGCTATTCTCACTTGGCTCAGTTGTGTGACCCCAAATTCTTGTTTTATGAAAGATGAGAAATAATATTAATAGGTTGTTCCATTGAACTAGAATCAGACAACATTTATTGGAATCCAACCCATAGAGGAACTAGTCTCTTGTGTTTTATCTTACTTATCTTCATCATAAATTGCTGCCCATTTCATTTATTATTTTATATTTTCTATACAAATAGACTCTTGCCTTTGTTAAACAAAGCCAGGAATAAGGGCTTAATAGCTTACATCTCCTGTCTGCAAGCCAAGTTGTTTCAGAGCAGAAGGATTGTTTTCCATGTTACTACTTGCTTTGAAAACTGTTGTACCTAGGGATGGCTTATTTACACAAGAAATACAGATAAGATATTTCTGAAGCAGGAACAGTGTATCCTTATAAAATTAGCCAGGCTTTGGCATTTCTAATTGAACTTATTGCTCTTAATCATGCCCAGCTCAAAATGGAACTGTTAATGTTAATATTATATACAGAATATCACTTCTTAGCAGGAAATAACTACACACAGTACATTAAAATGGGTTAGGGAAGGTAGTCTAATAGTGCTATTCATATCTATTCAGGATTAATAGAGTATATTCCCATCATACTTTCCCATTTGGCAGAGGGAAGAAGCTATCTCAGTAGATATTGGCTTGGATAATGTTGGGATCTTACAGTAGCATAGTCAGGGGTTATGTCAGCCCAGTGGTGGGGCTATTTTCTCTTGAATTTGCTTACAGACCACATAGTCACTTCCTGTGTGTTCGTGAGTGATGTTGCTTCTGGTTCCAGGAATTGACCAAAATGTGATCAGTTCTCACTGTCTAGGACAGTTGGGGAAACAGTGGGAAGAGCAAGGGGAGTCAAACAGTCACATTTTTGTGGTGTTTTGAACATTCAATTTGGGGAGAGTCTGGGGGCTACAAGTGTCCCCAGGCAGGCTTCAGGGGCTGTAAAAAAGGCTTACAGGGCAGTACTATCACCACTTCTGCATTAATGGATCTAACTTTAAGATGCTGCATAAGGAGATATCCGGTATCTCTTTATGCAAGTAGATTCTCATCAGTGACTTGGACACATTTCCGTCCCACTCAGAGACTAGGTGGACATGGAGTTGGATCCAGAAAGCTCTGCCATCAACAAGCTGGTTGCCTTCATCTCCCTAGCCAGCAGCCCAAACTGCTGCTAAGTATGCTGATGGAACTTCTGTGCTCCATGAGCTTTATATAGGATGTTGGTCATTGAGTATAATGAGGGGAACTGAAAATTCATAGTAATTTGAATGATGAGCTGGTTGTTGCAATATTTTTGCCACCAGAGAAAAGAAGTGTAGGATTTTTGTTCCTCCCGCTCCAAAATAACTTGGCTGCCCCTGGGTATTGTGCAACTTCACTTATGGAAAGTAGTGTGATTTATTGTTTGGTCCCAGGAAAGGCAGTCCTGAGTGAGCCCTATTTCCATGAAAAGTGTGCTGAACAGGGGTTGAGGGGAACCTCTGACTATAGAGCCAAATCTTGCTCTCCTGTGGTCCTAATTTGCCCCTCTGGAATGTCCTAGTTGGCTATGCCTCCTTCCTTATGACACTTTTATTTGGTGGTTTCCCACCTTTCATACCATCACCACCACCACCGCCCCCAGTTCTAAAAGATTTTTCCTTCTAAAAAATTGAATTACCTCTCTTAAAACTTAGTTATTGGCAGGAAGTGCTTGAAGCAAAAATATGCTGATGTTTTTGATCCTGCCTTTTTGCTGTGCCCACCACTAGACTGTCGCCCCTGAGAATTTATCTGAAGTTGAATTTGCTTCTCAAGCTGAAAGAAGTTGCCTGCTCTTGGCACGTGGCATTGAAGTCTATTTCACGAGCAAGATCTGGAGTAGAAACTTCTCTGTTCATCATTCAGCAAGAGTATGCTCTGAGGACACATAATGTGGCCATTTTGCTCATAAAGTTAAGGAGATGTGGTTCAGTCAGTGTCTGGAAGTCCTCTGGCAATCTTCTGTACATTTTGAGTTTGATCATGGAAGCAAGTGGGGATGGAGATAGGCTTAACCAGTACTATTAGCCACCGTGTTGTGTTAAATAAATAAATAAATAAATAAATAAATAAATAAATAAATAAATAAAACAGATGATTATTGGGAAGGCTTTTTCATGTTGCTCTGTGATATAGCATTAAAAAAAGATGGAAGCAGAACTTCCAAGTCACAAGAACTTTCCATGGCTGTGGTTTTGTTTGGTATTGGCTAGTAGTGGTATGGATTCTCCTTGTTACACATTTTTTACTGTGTCCATAAATAACACTTCCCAAAAACAGAAGTTTCCCTTTATAATGAGATACTGCAGAAATCCCTTTTATTTGGGAGTTGGTCTCCCCACTCCTTGACCCTTTATCACCATAGGCTAACATCAGGGATCAATTTTGCCCCATGAATCATTCCCTGAGTGATCTCTGTATAAAAGTTTTGCTGCAGGAGCTCTCTCTCCACTATCAGAAAGGTCGGCTGGATAATGTGACACGCATTTTACTTTCAGCAAGCTTGTTATAGCAGCTCTGAATTTTTCATGAGTGCTTCAGTAACCTGTAGCTGAAGCTCTGGGGGTTTCTACCACAAAGAGGTGGATCGGCTTAGCTCTCACTTCCCATCTGGCAGTGGGTGACAGGGACAGTCAAGAGACTGCAGGAAACCTGAAGAACAAGGGGGTGGGGAGAGTTAATGTGGGACAGCCATTGTGAGGCATGAAAAGCGAAACATGTGTTTCTTACATGGGCATGGATTTTGAGGCACTTGTTTATGTGGCAGGCTTAAAGTTTCGACTCATTTCACTTTTGGGCCATCAGAACAGCTGTCTTTTTGGCAGATAATCTACATAATAGAGACACTGATGTCCCATTTTGCCAAGCCTGAGGTCTCCAGATTCTTTTTTAAATTCTTCACCCCTTTGCTGTTTCAAACAGTCTTTATCCAGATACTGTCTGTTTTGGGCTCTTCAAATGCATTTAAGCTGGTGTCCTAGTGTTTTGAACTTTATTATTTTAAAAATATGCAACAGGAAGGATCAAAGTCTAATTACCATGGTATTATGCAATGATAGTATTGCTGCAATAGGACAGTGTCCTCCATCATACCTGAGAGATGCAGGTGAATTTAAGACCTGAGGACCCGCTGCGTGGCATACACAGATCTGTCCTTCAGTGGAGGGGAATGCTAAGAGGGATCAGAAAGATTGGCCATGTCTGCCCTACAGCATCTGTTGCCTGAGACAGATCACCACTAATGGGTGGGCTAGCCCTTTGACTTTCTGATCTAAATTCATATTGGGGTGTACTAACATGATTTTCGTATCAATGAACATGGTGTAGTGGTTTGAGCTTTGGACTATAACTCTGGAGACCAGCTCATTTTGTCATGGAAGCCCACTGGATGATCTTGGGCAAGTCACTCAGCCTCAGAGAAAGGCAAAGGCAAACCACTTCTGAACAAATCTTGCCAAGAAAACCTTCACTTTAGAGTCACCATAAGTTGGAAGTGACTTGAACGCACATGACAAAAGCAAACAAAGAATGGGTTACTCTTCTTTGTCAATTTTATCATTTTAGAATGTTTTATTGAAACATCAAAAAGGGTTTTACAGAACAACTTTATTCATAATCATATATCTCCCTTTGCATTTTTTAAGTAACACACATGGGGGTTCCTCCTGTGTGTGTTTTACCCACATGTGCTTTTTCAGTGTGCTTTTCATCACTGAGGTCCAAAGGAGGCTTAACATTAAAGGTGTCTTTGGCCTAGATCCAACAGCAGCAGCATGCCTATACAACTCCTGGTTGTACAAGAAATTGCCATTTTTCTACGCATGTGTATGGAGGCAGCTGATAGTTCTTTGTGCAGACAGTTCCTTCAGTTTGCTCAGGTGGTATAACAGGTTGGCTTACATGCCAATCAAACACCTGACCATAGCTCTACCCTCCATAACCCAGGAGGATCACTGTCCCACAGGGAGTTCTGGAAGCTTTCAGCCAGATACTCAGCAATACACCATGGCTGGAAAGATCTGTTTCCCCTTTGGTTACAGTGAGGATTCCAGTTAAATCTCAGAGGGGGAAATATTGTTGTCCATGCTGATCAAAAAGTCTCATGGCTCAACCCTAGCTTCACTACACTATTCAACATAATTCAGACTGTTTCCATTTACTTTTAAAGGCTTAACAGTAGGAGTGGGCAACACATGTCTTCATCATTGTGAGTCCTGCTGCCCTCACATTTTCCACCTGGCTGCTAAGATTCAGTGACACTGTGGCAGGAAAGCCCAATTTTTTTAAAATGAGGTACACACCTCATTTTTGGTTTTGTTGTTTTTTGGTCAGCACCACTTCGAATGTTCAGCCCTTAGCAGGTCTAACGGGGCAATGTGGATGTTCCTCTGTTACTGGAAGTTGCCCGTCGCTTTTTGGGACCTATCAACCTAGCAAAGCTTTGAAAGGACTCAAGCCTCTCCTAGCTTGTGTGCTCCTCCTCATTAAAAACTTTTGCTATCTTGACCACACTCTGATGTTGCTTGACCACAGGTCCCATTTTTCACCTGGGAAATGTTTTTTGAGGGTATATCTGCTTTTCTAAAAAGTTGAAGGTGCTAAAGAAAAAGGACTCACTCTCTTTCTCATTCTCTCTGTATACATGAAAAATAGTAAATGAGCAGAGCTTGGAAAATATAGAGTTGGAAGAGACCACAATGGCCATCAAGTCCAGCCCCCTGCCATGCAGGAACACACGTTCAAAGCACCCCCAGCAAATAGCAAATACAGCCTGTTTAAAAACTTCCATAGATGGACAGAACTTGAAAAAACAACTTTTTCACACTACAGTTCCCAGAATCCCTGAACAATCACGGACACTGTGAGGTGCAGTGCAAAATGGGATTCTGGGAGTTGTTTCAGAAAGCCTTCTCCAGCCTGAAACAACTGGAGGGCACAAGGTTGGTAGTGGCTGCTCTATTATGGTATTGCAAAGGGGCACCCAAGAGCAGGCAGCGACAACATGAAACAGGTTGTATGCTTAATCCGGGGTAATAAAGCCCTGAACAGATGGTTAATTTTTCACTATTTCACAGGTGAAAGGCAGAATTTCTGCAAGACAATTCAGGTTTGCTTCTGGCAATGAAAGGGCATTTTCCTGATGAAAAGTGCCAAGGCATCATGCTATTTTTTACCCAGATGAACAACTAGTTCTCAGCAATGGTTGGAGCATCCCCCTAGGTAGTGAAGCTGTCCTACCAGCTGCAGGTGACCCATTTGTGTCCTAAACAAGTGGGATGAGAAAACTTTCCTTTTCAGAATGGGACTTTGTCTAAGCAGCTATAATCTTTCTGGCTATGGGGGGCTTATCCCACGTCGCTGACTTGTTCCCTAGTTTGTTCTGCTGGGTTGACTCCTGGTTCCCACTTGCCAGCTGCTTACACACTACCTGCCTCCGGCCGTTCTGAAGTGATCTGCTGCAGATGAAATTTTTCCGGACCTGAAAACTGGGCTGCAGCAAGCAGGTCTGGCAAGGTGTACAGAGTGGAACGTTTCCCAGCATGTCAGGTTGTTTCAGATAAGAAACCTGACCAAAGAGGCCACTTCACAGAAGAGTAGTTTTGCTGCAAAGAGTAGTTAATATAATTATACTGGCTGAGATCCTATGTTGCTAACTCAGGCCATTTCTGCACTACACTGTTACAGTGCTATTATTCCACTTTCAACATCCTGTGGAATTCTGGGGTTTGTAGTTTACCGAGGCCAAAGAGTTCTCTGGCTGAGAATTTTAAATGCCCCTCCCTAAACTGCAAACCCCAGGATTCCATAGCATGTTCAAAGTGGAATAATAGCATTATAACAGCGTACCACAGAAATGGTCATAGTTACGAGTGTGCAACCAAATATCATCTTCTGGCCTGACACCCTCTGCAAAACATATGTTAACAGCCAGCAGCCTTACTGAGTGATGGAGGTCTATCCTGCTGTACCCAGCAGGATGATGTCTCCAGCCCTCCTGCCAGCAGTTTGTGGTGCAATGAGGAATTGCAAGAGGAGTCCTAGTTCTAGTTGTTGCAGCCTTCCTCACTGGAATGTGGGGGATGCAAACATCATCTTGCTGCACTCCATTTCTTTGAGCAGCTACTTGGAGTTTAAGGTAGGATTCGGGTATGGGGGATCATGGCAAAAGTTCCACTGTCATGAATATGTAATCTAACTAAATATGGACCAGTTACATATTTGTAACTGTAGGTTACAATTCTGGAACTGCAATATAGGATACCAGCCATTATCCACAGTTATGAGGAACTGCCACACAGAGACCCAGTTGGCACCAATGCTGGTGTCTTTTCAGTGCTAAGTCAAATCATGGCTTTTTGTTAAAGCCTTTTGGGGGTGGGGGGCTAACTGATTTTATCCATTTTCACATGAGTTATGATTTATATTATTTTAAATTGCCTTAACCCCTTTTGAATTGTCTTAAGTGTTAAATAGTTTAATATTCTTTTAGTCCTTTCGAATCATTCTTATTATTTTAAACCAATTTAAACTGATTTCTATGGATAACATAAACTTCCAAAAAGACAAATATATGGGTGCTATAGTAAATTTAAGGTATGCAGATGACACCGTGCTGCTAGCAGAAAATGGCAAAACTTCGAACAATTACTGAAAAAAGTCAAGGCAGAAAGTGCAAAGGCAGGTTTACAGCTGAACATTAAGATAACAAAAATAATGACCACAGATGACTTACATAACTTTAAAGCAGACAAGAAAGACATTGAAATAGTTCAAGATTTTTTGTACCTTGGCTCAGAACAGAGAAATCAGAAGACTAGGACTTGAAGGGCAGCTATGAAGGAACTAGACAAGATCCTGAAGTGTGAAGATATATGATTATGTTAGGCTTTAAATTTGGAGCTCTGTAATTTGCTATAGAATTGATGTGTGTTAACAATTAACTGTGACATTAATTGGGATTCTAGACACACAGAGCTCATCAAACAACCTTGCTTTAGAATTGTTTATTCTGCTGTGCTCCTGTTTATAATCAACAGGATATAACTTGCAAAAAGAAGGACACTGTGAATGTGAAAGATATCTTTGAGAATGATCTAGGATGTAACAGGGTCATGTAGACTCAAGAAGTTAAGTTTTTTCTTTTCTATAAGCATTCTTAATATAAACATAAAAATGAAGCTTTTTCATAGATGGTAGATGACACCAGAAAAATTAAAGAAGATATATAATATGGGAACAGGTCAGTGTTGGAAGTGTCAGGAGAATGTTGGAACACTATTTCATACGTGGTGGTCATGTCCTAAGGCTAAAAAATATTGGAATGATATACATAATATGATATGTAAAATACTGAGGGTTCAAATTGATAAGAAACCTGAACTGTACTTATTAAATATGACACATGTGTTAGATGGAACTGTTGCAAAGAAATATTGGTGAATAATGCTGTAAATGATTACGACAGCCCGTATTGAATATGCAAGGCTATGGAAAACTGAGCAGATACCCACAATAGAGCAATGGTGGGCAACTGTTATTGAAAATCAGAATGCAGATATAGTCTCTCAGAGACTAAAAGGAAAATCAGATGATGACATTAACAAAGAATGGCAAATTGTTCTGGAAATGGGTAGGGTGTTGACAGGTAATAATTCTTAATTCATGGTAGCATGAGTAGTTAGAAGAAAAAATCAGTGGAATATCATGGAACATGTAAAGTAGGGTCGAAGAGCAGGATCTATCTTGTATGTTTAACAAATGCAATGCGGTGCATAATGTTGATATGTCAATGAAATAACACTATTGAAATCCAGAGAGGAGTGGAAGATAGCGGTAATAGTTCAGTAAAATGTACAATGAGAAATGTTGTTTTATACGATGTAATCACAACAAAATTAATTTAAAAAAATATAAACATAAAAATGGTATAAGAAGGGAAGCCTGAAAGAATAAATCATCCTTCCTGGGATCTTTTGGCCAAAGTTATATGTGTGTGCGCGTGTCTTTCATTCCTTCTCTTTTCTACCTTCCTACCTTGGGTTTGGGGGTTTAAGTCAGCCCTGTGTCCATCTGGGGATACAGTGAGGTGTGGTTTGTTTATCCACCCTAACAATTAAATACTAAAGTTAGGATTGTCCATGCCATAGTATTCCCAGTTTCTACGTATGGTTGTGAAAACTGGACAGTAAAGAAAGCTGATAGGAAGATAATCAACTCAGTTGAAATGTGGTGTTGGAGAAGAGTTCTACTGAAACTGTGGACTGCTAAAAAGACAAATGAGATCAATCAAGTCTGAACTCTCACTAGAAGCTAAAATGACTAAGCGGAAGCCATCATACTTTGGGCAAACATGAGATGACTTGGCTCTTTAGAAAAGACTTTAATGCTTAACAAAGTAGAAGGCAGTAACTAAAGAGGAAAACTGCATTACAGATAGATAGATTCACTCAAGGAAGCCATAGCCCTGAATTTGTAAGACCTAAGCATGACAATTGATGACATTCATAATGTCACCATAGGTGGGAGTCAACCGACAGTAATTAACAACAAAGCTGATTTTACTGTACGATGCCCTGCACAGAGGTAGGGCAAGATACAGATATCTAAATAAATAATAGTATAGAACAGCAGTCTAACCAACTGCCTCGAACTAAGCACAGGTTCATCTATTGTTGGAATCAGAACACAACAATCCTATCTTGTTACACACCACAGTCTTGCAGGCCAGCCTATACACTAGTGGAGAGAAACATGCATCATTTCAGAAGTTGTTGGACTGGAACAGCTGGCCATCCTCAGTATTGGCTGTGTTAGCTAAGACCACTGGGAATTGCAATCCAACTACATCTGGAGCGCTGCCTGATTCGTTGCTTTATAACAATGCCTTATCAGTCTTCTGCTTTCATCGTCCTTTCCCTCCCTGTTGATTTGGAACTCTTGCATCTTTCACAGCACCTATGGCAGTAATTTTGGGACAGTACTCAAGTCACAGACTACTATACAGTCCCTTGAGTCTAGAACAATGCTTCTCAAAATGGTGGTCCAGGGACCAGTGCCAGTCCACCAGCCATTGGCTGTCATTCCCTGTCAAATTCGCAGGAAAAGAAAAGTAACAGTTGCAGTCAGTGGACACAAATATGGTACCAGCTCCTGGTACACTGACAAAAAATTATTGCCAACTACCCACAGTGAGGTAATTACAGGAGTCTTACAGCACAGAGTCTTCTCTAGAATATGGCCAATACTTGATTGTGACTCTGTCTTTTAGGGGAAGATTAGTTAGCTGTGTGAGCAAGAGTTTATTTTTTTTAAAAAATGTGTATGATTGCAAATTTTAGGGTTATCACAAGCATACTGATACACAATGGCCTTGTTTCAGCTTCTTTTCTGTTACCACTCACCTTCTGAGTTTGAGAGAAGGGGTGAGTGTTGTTGCATCTCCCAGCATTCCCACTGGCTGTGCTCAGTAGGATTGATGGAAGTTGCAATTCTCTCCCCTTTATTAAAGAAAGCGATATTTAGTCTTACCATTATTAGAAAGATATAGAAAATGTCACTTCATATTGGTATTTGTATGCATAGTAATACTTATCATTTTTAAAAAATCATCAACAAAAAAGGTTCTATGACTTTTGATCTAGTAAGTTCACATGCCAATTTGCTCTGAGTCCTCCTTTACATAAACACAGGCCGAGAATGGATGCTTTCATACAGAGTTGTTACTAGGTGTCAGATACATATTTAATGTGGTTTCATTATATCCTGTAAATGTTGGCATTAGAATCATCTCCCCAGGGGATGTGTGTGAATGAGAGAATGAGAAAATGATGAACAAGCCTAGCACACGTCCCCTTGACTTCATGATAAAAGCCAGCATCTCCCCATACAACACCTGTTGCTAGAGCTGGGTTAATTACTTTTCATTGTCGTCAACTGCCTGAAATATTTATTGCCCTGACTGATAATTTCCCCCAAATCTGAAGTGCAACACCCAGAAGAACAACAAAGTCCTTCAGCTTGGGGTGTGTGAGTGCATGTGTGTTTTTCTGAATGTTAAAGTTCACACATTTTTAGTTTTAAGATGTGGCTCGGGATAAAGACAAATGTGAAAGACGCTTAAACATTTCTATGGAAAATGATGGTTTAGATGTGTGTATGGGGGGGAGCCAATATTTTATTAGTGAGATACCAAGTTGTTACACAGATGACAAACTGTTATGGAATACAGAAGGAACAATTGCACAGTTTTGTTCCATAGGCAGCCTGTTAGCCCTGGAGTGTCATTCAAAGTTCTAGAGCTCACATTGGGTGGGATCCATTTCGGAGCCAGAGGAAGGGGTCTGTATAATCAGCTATCTCCTGAGACCTATATGCTATCGGGCGTCCACTGGAAAGTCTGCTGGTCCTGCTGTTACTTTCTGTTCACCTGCCCCCTCTGAGCATGACAAGACTGTAAGGAGCAAGGCAGCTTCCTTTCCTCTTTCTTTTTGCCTGTGCAATGTCATTGATGGCATTAAGGGGAAGACAGCAGATATATGGAGTCCAGTCACAGTGACAAACTTGGGGGCAAATCAGATGTCTTTTGAAATGTTGGACTTCAACTCCCATCATCCAGCATGGGATGATGGGAATTGCAATGCAACAATTATCAAAGTTTCCTCACCCATCATTCAGTATGAGGAGGCAAGGACATCAGGTTCAAGAATTACCTTTGACCTCCTGACCTCTGTGGTATGCATTTGCCTGTTTTTCAAAATCCCAAGCCTCTTCCCCACTTATGCTAATACCCTGTTCAGGGCATGCTTCTGTGGACAGACATGTATACAAACAGTGTGTGTGTGTGTGTGTGTGCGCGCACGCGTGGGAGGGACAGAGGGAGAAAAGTAATGAGAATGCAAAACATGGTTCTGTGTTAGTAAGTATGCCTTAATGGTTGTAAAGAGTAGTTAAAAGGACAAAAATGAGACACAGGTTTTGAATCTGCATGGGAGAGCAGGCACGCAATGGCGCGCGCCGGCATTTTGAAAAACCTGAAAAATCAGGTTTTTCAAAAACACGCTGGAGGACCACTTGGGGTCGCTCTGGAGCGGACTGAGGTGCGGATCTAGGGTAAGTAGTCCGGACCCAGTCCGCTCCAAGGTGCAGACGTCCTCCGTGAAGGACACACTGCATCGTTTTATTTACCCCATGTGGAAATGGCCTAGGAGAAGCTACAGCTGTTTGCTTTTGCCTGAGTATACAGGGAAGGGCAAGATTCTGTCTCTCCTGTTCTCTTCCTCTTAATAAGATCATTTGGTGCAACTGAAGTAAGCTGAGGACAAAGTGGGAGAATGAGAGAGAAACTGCTAGACTTTTAAAGCAGAAAAAAAAGGGAACAGAGGATTAATTGGGGATGCCCCTATCAGTTGGGGCAGTTGGAGGCTATTCAGTAAGTGTTGGGGGATCATAGTCCCAAATGGGCTGCTGCTTTCATTTATGCACTTTTATGTTAAAGCAGACTAACATGGCTATCTCTTTGATTACTAAGTCTCAGTAGGTTTGTCAAAATTGGTTCACAAATGTGCATTTTAAAGCAAAAAGCCTGCAGAAATTTAAAGTGACTGTTGAGTAGAAACCCAAAGTATTTGACTGATTGAATTGAAACCCTACTATGGTGGTCACAGTCTCATGAAATAACATGCCAAGTTTGATGACTCTGTGATCAAGCATGAGAACTTATATATATTACAAGGACAAGCACTCTTGTTACCATCCCATACACCCCCACTCCATGTTATAATTGACAAGGGATATTATTTAATTGGCACTAAATATGAATGATACATTTATGGCTAGGAAGCCATGTTGGCAAAGAAGACTGACTGGACACGTGCAAAATTAGGTCAGAGGGGACCTCACGGCATGGCTGGGTCATAAGTTCACTGAGGGTTAGTAGGAGAAGATGGTCCTCTCAGCCATCCAAACCTAGAAGATAATAGCCATCAAAGCTCCCAGACAAAGCAACAGTGACCAGCATCCTGTAATCTCATTCCTGCTGAATGTCCCCCATTATTCCCTTACCTGCTCAGACATTAAGAAGCTATCATGATTCCCGTTAATGCTTTGTTACCTAATGCTAAGACTATTAGCCAGCTCCAGACCCCTTTGTTTGCTCTGTCAGAGAGCCACTGACACCTTCTCCTTTGGAGCAGAAGGAGGGTATAAAAACCCTAACTCCAGTCCAGGTAACTTTTGCAGTATGCAGTTTGCAACATGTGACACTCTAGCATTTGGGCATCATGCTGCACCCCAGACTCTCATTACTCTGTGCTTCCCTCAACGTCTTGTGTTTGAGCCATCTTGCCTCAATCTTCTTTTCTTCAAGATTGGTAAATATCGCTCACTTTGTCCTAACACCTCACTATCCAACGTTTCTGTCCTTTCCTTCTGTTAGCCTTGTATGGTTTGTGTGACTGTTTGATTGCTTGCTTGTGTGTGATTTTCCCCCAATAAAACATTCTTTTGACCTCCAACTGGTATTTCTCAGTTAGCATTGGCATACACAAATGGAAATATCTCACACTTACCCCTCTCTCGCTGGCCTCCTTTGGTCAATAATTCCCCACCTTTCCATGGAGGCACTGGCATTGCAGGTGGACCCCTGAGTCACCCACCTTTTGGGGGTAACACTCTAAGTTAGACACACTGTTACCCTGTGTACTGGGCGTCCCGGGAGGGACACCAAAATGTGCTCAACCAAAGGTGGGGAAAATTAGCTCAGAGCACTGCTTAATGTTACGAGAGGCAGGGTAACTTAGTGAGATCTTGAACCCTATGTCTACAGGGTCGGGTCAAGTCAAGGAGAACACAAAAGTTGAAATAATAAATGATGTTTATTAAATACAAGCAAAACAGTGTATGCGACACACTCATACAAGATAACTAAAGAAAATAAAGGTTGGAGTGGTATAGAGGCATTTTTAGAGGGCTTGTTGGTTTGGGTGATACTTCACCTGTCCTGAAGCCCAGAAGAATAGAGAGTGAAGCTGGGGTGCGATGTAGCTCAGCACGTGGAGCTGAGGGGAGGCTCGCCAAGCAAAGCGGCAGCGAGGCGGGATGAAACTCGGGAGCGATCCGAGGAAGGTCTCGGAATCAAGGGTTTTTATAAGGAGAATTGTGACTGCGGGCTATGCCGTACTTGGGGGAAAACAATAGATTTGGAGTTGGAGACAAAGCCTCCGAAAGGTCAGAATCTGTACGATTGAGTTATCGTAGCGGTTCTCAATAGAGTAGCCAGTATGTAGACGCGGAGTACTTGGGTACTGTATAGTTTACCCACCAAGCTGCCAGCGCGGGGCAGAGGCTCTTTTGTAAGTGGCGTGCATACTTAATTAGAGTACTTGCCTGGAGGTCTCCTAAAGCAGTGAGTCAGCTATTTCTGGCCTGCCTGTATTGTAGTTTGAATATTACGGCTCTTAAAAGCCGAGCTTGTTTACGTGCTTGTCCGGTGGCCTCGCAAGCACATGGAGAGGAATAGGGAAGTGAAACCGAATTATGATATCAAGGGATATCTTTAATATTCCCAAAGCTTGGACTAGCCAGGGCAGTAACAACATGCACACACAATTTTTAAAGCCTGTTCTGGATCCCAGAAGGATGCAGTGAATCACACTTAAGAATAAATATTTATTAGTGTGTCTAACAAAATAGGTATATATTAGTATACTATGTCAAGATATTGCCTGAAAAAGAAGCAGATGAAAATGGAAGAAGTTGAAATGTCTTGACATAATATTCAAATATTTCTGTTGTGTTAGTCACTCTAACCCCTTCCAGAAACTAAAGCAGACTTGGTGCTTTAGGATTATCTGTGTCTTTCTCTTTTCCCCCTCTTCTGCTTTCAGACGAGTAGAGTAATAGATACAGAATTTTGAAAAGTTATTTTGTGGACTACAAATCCCAAAATCCCTCAGCCAGATTCTGGTAGTCCAAACATCTAATTTCCCAAATTCTGGATGAATATGCAGCTATGTTTATGTATCAGTCAGTGAATATCATGCCAATCAAACACATTTTTATTGTGTATCTTAAAGTCTGACCTGTATTCAACAACTTTACTAAACATAAGTTGTTATCAGTTTTTTTTCTATTAATTAATAGGAGGCTAAAATTGGGTGTGTTTTTAATTTTTTTGAAAGGTGATTATCAAAACCTTTTTTTTGCTACAAAAATCATATTGGTTTTATTACTGCAAATGATTATGAAATGGTTAATTAAATGAAATCATTACAGTGAATAAATCCTCAAAGGAATGGATTAGATCTTTGTGTGGAATTAGTTGAAAAGTTGTTTCTTCATACTATATATTGGAATACTCAATATAGTATAAACTTGGAAAGGGATTTCTTTTTGCAGATATACTAGGAAAACAAAATATTTCCTTGATTAAAAAATCCAGAGAGAAAACTATTATTTGATAATATGTTAAAGGAATGCATAGATTATAAGAAGCAGTACATGATAGATAATATTTGAATAAACCAATGCCTAGCATAGAGGATAGCTACATTTAAAAACAAGCTTTTTTTTAAAATTGTTGATGAGATGTCAGTTAGATAGACAGTTATTCATGGATCTGTGTTATATCTATGTCTAAGGAGAATTTGATTGACAGTAGAGTTTGTTACTGAGGACAAAGGTCAGAATTTCACTGGCAGATTAACAATAGACCCTTTTCTTTACAAAAAGGCACACATACAGCAATATAAATATAATGCAGAACTTTGAAATCTCATGACACAACCCCACACAAATACCATGCCACTGAAAACTCTCTCAAGCTTTGTTGCACATATATTAGGAAGGGAACTGAAATATCACATGGAAATATTACATTCAAGATCAACATAATCTGGATCATGTTTGTGTGTTGTTATACTTTAGGTGTATAAAGAATGGCATGTGGAGTGTTACAGCCACTATTTGCCTGTGAACTGTTGCAGTTTTATACTGGGAACCTGGTAGGATGAGAGATAAAATCCATTGTCCAGAATATTTCCAGTTCTCTTTCGCACATTCACAAACCTGATCAGGTTTACTCAGAAGTAAGTAACCACTTTATCACTAGGGCTTACTCCTTTGTAAATGTGCTTAGGACTGCAGTCTCATTCAACAACCAACTTAAATCTGTGTCACTATATCTGACTGTGTCACTTAAATCTGTGTCAGAGTGTCTTTTTATTTTTCTGTAGCAAAGTAAAAGAAAAAGATTTCAACTTTCTGATACCTGTGTTGTACATCCAACAACATGGGTTGAGAGAAATAAAACAAGCATCACATCATATACTTTGTTTTTTGACATCCAGAATAATTCCTGCTTTAAAAGATGTGATATAGAAAGGAAACGACAGGAACTAACACACTCTTTGCCTTGCCCCCTTTTTCAACCACTGCATTTCTCTTCTAACTCAGGAGACATCAGGGAGAGTGTATGTGTTTTGAGTAAAGGATGGTTTCACATGGATTTTGCTGCCAGATAGATTAGTAGATGATTACGACCTCAGAAGGTGGTAGTTGTATGAGATTCTATTAGAGCAAAAGGTAATATGAATGCTAAACCTGAGGGCTTCCCATTGAGTAAGAACGTTCTCCTCCCTGCTTGTCCAAATACAAATATGGGGTCTGTCGAAAAGAGCAAACACTTTGTTATGAGTTTCACTGGCTTGCCCATTGACTCTACACTGAATGAGATCCCTTATTGATTCTTTTTCTCCCCCTTCCTCGCAAAAAAATCTAAATTGCTAACCTTGCAACTAAGTCAATTCATTTGTTTCTGGTCACCACAGTTTGCAAGAACCCACATATTTTAACAAAATGTAACTTACAGGGGATGTGCTTGCAGAAGGAGGCAGTCAGGAGGGAATTCTGGCAATGAGAAAGAAAAAAATCATAACTATCAAAAGCCATCTTGCTCTTCCATTGTACTCACTTTCAGTCACACCACATTATGAGCTGAACAATCCAGAGAGGAGCATATCTACTACATGATTGTTATTATCAGTACTTCTTGCTGGGGTTCCGAAGTCTGACAATGGGAAAAGAAGGTAGCTTTTAATGCTCAAATATCTGTACACTCCAACATTTCACAAATGAAAACTAGGACACACGTGGCCAAGAGTGTGGTCAAGATAGCAAAAGTGATTAGTGAGGAAAAACACATGAGTTAGGAGAGGCTGCAGCAGTTTGCTTTTGCTTGAACTTACAGGGAACGGCAAAACTCTGCCCCTCCCTTTCTCTCCTCCCTGCTGAGGTGAGTGCCAACTACTTTTGCACTTTGAACTCAGTTTGTAGCCATTGAAGGAGACTGAGCACAAAGGGGGGGGATGGGAGATGGAGAGAGAAAACTGGGACATTTTAAAAGCATCTGAGAAAGTGGGATGACAGAATGCCTGCCAAATCAGGAGAGTTGGAGAGTATCACAGAGAAGGGGTGGGGAGAAGGAGAGTACAGCATTTATTGATTTCAGTGCCCCCCCCCCTTTCAGGCTTTCCTGAACTCAGTACATAAACAACAGCAACTTTTGTGTGTTCTTCCTCATTATTAACTCTTGTCTTTTTGTTGCCTGGCCACGTCCTTTTGCCCACACTTTGATGCTGTTCAGCCACACATGTCCTGGTTTTCATCTGTGAAATGCTGGAAGGTATATAATTTAGGAACACAAATTGTAGTTGGTAGCTAATTCATCACCAATTGACTATTGCTTTTAGAAGTGGAATTTCCTTCAAGATTTCATAAAGAATACAAAACAAAACAAAACTGTCTCCTGATGGGAGCCAAAAGAATGAGTTACAGTAGTTATAATGTCCATGAGAGACCATTCAGCATCAACTGTAGCAAAAACTTTGTCAATGTCTACCTGTCTCATCTGCAGGTGTTAGTCCTAATCCAGGTTGGGGCTGTGCATGCTTAGGCCCTTTTCACATGTCGGGGGGGAAATGGGTGAAAACGCCCAAAAACGGAGCTTGCCTCCAGCCGGATAAGTCCGTCGCCGCGTGGAGCAGCGCGAGCTCGCTGCTCCACACTCCTCCGGCGTTGCAGATGGCAGCTTCCGGTTGGTGGAGGCTCTCCACCAACCAGAGAAGCTCGCCAGCTGGAAGCCCGCCCCCGGCAGATCTGCAGGCACGCACTTGCGCGCGCCTGCAGATCCACTTTAGAGCCGGGCGATGGAGCGGCACGGGGCTGCGCGCTCCGTGCTTTTTAAAAACCTCTAAAAAGAGGTTTTTAAAAAACACGCAGCCTGGCTAGTTCCGGCCGCTTCTGAGTGGATTCTGGTGTGGAAATACGAAAAGTAGTCCATGCCAGTCCACTCTACGGTGTAGACGACCTCCGTGAGAGGTCGCTCTACACTGTTCCCCCCCCCCATGTGAAAAGGGCCTTAGTTGAAGGTAAAAAAGAAATGGCTCTAAATGGCACTCTCTCTCTCTCTCTCTCTCTCTCTCTGTCTCTCTCTCTCTCTCAACACAGTGTACAATTTAGCTCCAAGGTAAAAGCTCATCTGGAACTGATCTTTCTGAATAAGCCCACCTCCTTGGTTTGTTGTTTTTGTTTCTTACGGTTTTTTTCATTGGTCCTGTCCTATATTATAAAAACTAGGATTCCCATGCTGTCATTGGTAAGTAGTGCAGTGTTCCACAACGTCTTTAAGACACTTTGAAAGTAAAACATACAAAAGACAGGTAAAAAAGACTTGTAGAAGTAACAAAGAACCCAAAGCTACTTAATTTTTTTCCTAATACCTTTTGTGTTTGAAGCATGATGAAAGGATTTGAACAGTCTGCAGTCCAAATCCAACTAGAGTAGACCCACTGAATCAACTGGTGAGTGGTTAATCAACATTTAAGTAGGTCCCATTGATTCAGCAAGTCTACTCTAGTTGGGATTAGAAACTGGAGGTAGGTCCATGTCTCTTCAGGAGTTAACCTCATTTCACAATGAAGAATGGGATGGTGGCACAGAACTTGCTTGTTTAAAAACCAGCGAAACATTAACAAACGAATCTGTTAGAGTAGATCATTCTTGGCTCTGTCTTTCTCCCTTATGTGGATGGAGAATCTACTACATTGTATTCAGAATTTATCCCCCTCCAAAAAAAATGTTTGTCTTCTGAATTAAAATAATTAAAACATTTCATTTACATCTTAGAGTAAATGTGGTGATTATATTCACACTGTATATTAAAGATAATGTTCAACACAGAACTGACTGAGAACAGCTGAAGCTAGTTACATGAATATCCCAGCTAGTATTGCAATAAATGAGAGCTCTCCAAGAACCTCTGTTATTAACGCTCCTGCCTTGCAAAGTCAAGGGACCCATGGCATCTTTGATGGAGTCAATCCAGCTGTAATGTGGCTTTCCTATTGGCCTACTGCCTTCCACCTTACCGTGCATTATCATGTTTTCTAATGAGTCATGTCTTCTCATGAAACATCCCAAATAAATTGTTCCTTATTGCCCTCAAGTTGGTTTCAAGTTATGGCAACTCTTTGAATGAGAGATCTCCAAGGCACCCAGTTATCAACAGACCTGCTCAGGTCTTGCAAGCTTAGGGAGTCTATTCACCTTCTCTTTTCTACTGCTTTCAATCTTACCAACTATTATTATCTTTTCTAATGAGTCCTGTCATCTGATGGTATGCCCAAAGTGGTGGTTTCAGTTTAATCGTTTTGGCTCCCAGGGAGAATGGGGTTACCACATATCCAGTGTCTCTGATTTTACCCAGATTCATAGCATGACACCTGGTGCCTGTTCTAGTCTGGTAAATCTCTTGCAATATGAGGCAAAATGTAAAGGCGCTCTTCTGTGAAATTATTCAGTGAGCAGTGTTTCCATGTCAAACGTCTCCATTCCGTGGGTGCGGTCTAATTGGTGAGAAATATCATTTAATTGGTAAGAGATATCATACACTTATGGCTGGAAGGCATGTGGAAAAGGGCTCTGGTTGCAAGCTGCATGCATGGCTACATTGTAAGCCTCAGCATGGCTAGGTTGCAAGTTCAAGAGGATTAGATGGGAAACCCCGGTGCTGATGGGCTTGTAATAAGCCTTTCAATGACCCAAATACAATAGCAAATGAGACGGCACCGATGAAGCAACCAGCGGTCATCATCTTGTAACCTCTTCCCACAGAAACTCTCCACAGAAACTCTGCTTTGTTCCCTCACCTGTCCAGAGATTAAGAGACTGTCATGACTCTCCCCAGTGCTTTGTCACTTGATGTTAAGACTATTAGTCTGCTCTGGACCCATTTTGTTTGCTTGGCCAGAATGCAATTAACACATTCCCCTTTAGGGTGAGAAATGGTAATTTAAACCCTGGCCCCAAGCCCAACAATTTGTAGTACCGTGGATGCATCTAGGTGTGTCACTCTGTTCATTGGCTTCCAGGTTCTTGTGCTCTCTGCTACCTTCAAACTCTTGTTTGAGCCACCTTGCTTCAATCTTCTGCTTCCGGAATGGTAACTATCACCTACTTCACCCCAGAATCCTCGCTATCCAACTTTTACATTCACTAGCTTTGTGTGGCTCATTAGACTGGTTTATTTCTTGCATTTGTCTGTGACTCCCCCAATAAAAACATTTATTTGACTCTCAACTGGTGTCTTGCAATTAGTACTACTATACACAGGTGAAAAAGTCCTATGGTTATCCCCCTCTCACAGGCCTCCTTTGAGTTTTAATTCCCCACCTTTCTAAGAAGATGCTGGCACTGCTAGAGGCATGTTAAAAAAAATAGATCTAGAAGTTTGGCTACCAAATGGAAATCACAAGAGAACGGGAAGCTAATGAAAGAAAAACTCATCCTTGGATGCATTTTGGAGGAGAATTTCAAGGGGTATCTAGAAAGTTTAAAATGTTTTGTTTGTTTGTTTCTTTTACTTATTCAAGGCTTACCTCACCTGGTTGTTTAAACATATGCATATTGTTAGTTCTGGATAAAAAGTTTGCTGAAACATGTTGAACTGCATTACATTAGCTTCTTTCCATCTACCTCTCCTTGAAAGTGTTGTGAACAACCTGGTATGCTGTAGGAACATGGCCTTCTAATACTTGAATACTGTTGTCAATTGAAGCCAGTGCTGTTTGACTTTTTAGCTATAGGAGGTTTTCTCTTCCCTTTGAGCAGAACGAGATCTCTCAGTCACAGTGCTTACACTTTTACGTGAAAATAGCTCTTCTTTTTCTCCTGCTCCTCTAACCTCAGAAGAGACAAGAATGGGAGCAGAGTCACAAAGCTCTTCTTGTATTGAAGAGTCTCTGCTTGTCATTTGTGTGATGCAGTTTGGTGTTCAGCGGTATTAGTTTCCGTGCCCTTTGTTTTTTCAAAGGCCTGCACTGTCAGCAAGTGTTACCATGTATACGATGCTAAGTTTTGCTATCTCTGAGTAAGGATTTGTGTGTTGGCCAAGCAGGAAGATAATATTAAAAGGGGGCCTTGGTGGCTCTGGGCCTTGTTCTTTTCAAAAAGGCCAGTTCCATGGCAACGGGGCCTATTAGGGAGCGGCAATCTTGTCACCACAACTTTAAGCCCTAATAATTCCACCCAGAAGATAAAACAGAATGTGGCAACTTTATCTTGCTCCATCTTTTACATAAAGTAATTTCTCAGAAACATGATCGGCATTAGAGACAACAAGCATTTAAAATGAGAGAAGCTGTGGGAGGGGGAAACCATCCCATTCACATTAGAGTTTTGAAAGATGAGTGAAAGATGGAAGAAAACATGATATTTCTATTTTTTAAAAAATTAAAACATTCCTGCATCATGAACAATTGAACGAAAGATTAGAATTTTGAGATTTAGATTAATAACAGAGCAATTAGCAAACTAAGATATGGACCTTTTGGGGGAGAAAGAAGATTCTGTTGAATAGCCAAGGCAAGATAGTTCTGCCATCGTGATAGATAAAATAAAACATTAAGTTACAGATGAAATTATGTAAAGGCTTATCTGATGTGGAGCAGGGGAATGACTGACTGCAAGAAGCTTTCTAAAATGCATACAGGTGTGGAAAGCCTAACTCAGGTGACTAGTTTCTGCAATGAAATTTAAACCCATTAAAGGACAAATCCTCTGTTGCTGTCTGACCTGCAGATCACTACATGCAGTGGCAACTATATTAACTCACCCTGTGGCAGTGAGATATTACCTCTCTTCTGTGGGAGAGGTGTCTATAGTTCAATTTTTTCTTCTGCTACCTGGTACTCTCAAATGTATTTTGTTGTTACTGTAAAAAAGAAATGGGCAACCATAGAATGGGGGAATTTTGACCCAACGCACACTCAGCCAGCCACATTGGTGTGCCCGATGTGACTGGAAATGACCACCATGTTACTTCTGATTTTACCAGTTTCATTTTCAGCTGATTTTTTTTGTTTTGTTTTGTTTAAAGTCTGGGGGTATGTGATGGAGTTGAAGGGTTGTGGGGCAATTTTGAGTGTTTTTTGTAGGGTGAAAAAAGATCACTAGGCTTTGAGGGGCTCAGGGACTGTACTTCATCCAAGCTGTAGTAAAGTGTTGTCAGCTCTAGTAATTCCGGAATGAAGTTTGTCCTAGTTGCACTGAACATGTAACACGGTCTTTAATTTTGCTTTTAAATACCAGCAACAAATTATGTCATTCTCACAAAGCTGAAATCAAACCTGAATAGATAGGGACTTCTTCTCCCTGCTCTCCCACCCCAATTTCCAATGAATCTATCTACTTATTCCCCATCAGTGGCCAACTGCTTGAAAAACCCAATCCCATCTCAGGTAAGAACACCCAATCATAGTGAAGTCCTATCATGATCACAGCCAAGGAGAACAGTATATTTCCCATATGCATATTTATTTAAAAGAAAAGTATAAAAAAATCATGTTAAATTTGTGCATTCATTTCTCTTTCTAGCCATACACTGTAGCTGAGATTAAATCTTTCGTTTCTGTCAGAAGAAAATATGTGGAGAGCCAAGTGTTTTACCTTTCTGTTTAGTGCTTATATTTTGATTCTGGGCACCTTCACAGGAGGCCAAGTTACTTTGCTGTGGGATCTTCTTTCACAGATAAGGCTGGAGCAATTTGTTTCCTTTCACTGGAATACTGGCCAAGATGGTCTTTGCTACACCCAGATCTTATGCAACAGTAAATAGTAAAATACTATTTCTTTGCACTCTGTTAATGTATGAAATGCATTAACCATAAACAACAAATGTTATGACCATTAATGTTGGCGACTTATGAAAAGCTGCATCAAAAGAAAACAAGTCTTAGAATTATCCCTGTGCACTATTAAGATGTTTTTATTCTGTTGTAGCACAATGGAATCAGTGCATGATTGGTATGTTTTCAGGCCTGGATAATAAGTGGGAGAATGGGGTTGATGGCTCTTGAACAACTGAGTGTCCCCTTTCCTTTGTATTCCCAGATTATCAGTAGCATCATTTTTCAAGGAGATCCAAACAGCACAATACGACTCTTAGGATGATGACATCTGTTTGGGGAAGAACTGCATAGTTCTCTGGGGTGGACTGGAGGGGTATGCCAAGTGGACCAAGATCTGTAGGAGCTCACATGACAAAATGGTTCTCAAAGTGGAATGGGTATAGGAGAAGGAGGGGAAGTATATTTCCTCCATTCCATTTCCTATTTGTGCAACACAAATATGTCACTTTGTATTCATTTCTCTTTCCAGACATCTACTTTCCTACGTACAGAGAATCTTTGTATATGTGGCACACTATATACTTCAATTTTTCACCTACAGTCTGAAATCCTGTAATTTTAGGGCCACATGTAGCTTTTAGGTGTCATGCAACCCTGGGGCCACATGCGGCTATCAGTTCATTTCTTGGGACCCTTAATATAATGTCAACAGACCCCTGCAAGTGATTGGCTCAGGGCTCTGGCAAGAGTTATCTCTCTCTTCCCTAGAAACCTGCTGAGTAGAGAGAGAAAAGGGGTGCCAAAGAAAGAGAAAAGACACCCCCACATACCTCACTGATTTTAACTTTGGCCATTGCTGGTATATGGACTTTTATTCTCCAAGGAAAAAGGCAGGGTTAACAACAACACAACAACAATAAAAACCACAATAAATAAAGTTAAGAACAACAATCTATTTTTAAAAACCTCCAATGAAGAACAGTTCCTCTAAAGCTGTTAACTTTATTTATTGTGGTTTTTATTGTTGTTGTCCATTTCAGTGTCAGATAGCTCTTACCCACAAGAAGTTAATCTTAATATTTAGCCAGAATATGACCTTCAACAGGAAAAAAAAAAGTATTCCTGTTCCTGATATAGTTAGTACTTAATGTTATCTTCATCTGTGAAAATTAGACCTTAGCCAGAGCCTCTTTAAACATCAATATATTAGAATGGTGACAATTTCTCCTGTGCTCCATCCCATGCAGGTAAGCATCTTTAAGCTCTTTTTTTAGTCCACATAGATTAAATTGCAGATAGCAACTATAGAGATTTTCTTTGGATTGCTCCCAACAGGAAGTGCTCAATTGCCCCATTAAACTGACTGCTCCAGGAGCTTTCTTAGTAGTGCAGAAATTCAGGCAGGCTGAGTATAAAGCGATAAAATATTTTTTCCCGTAATCTCACACAACAACCTTGGCATATGATTTGTTCTCTTCGATCAGGTTTGTATACATGCAGCAAAAGGAACTGAACTCACAATTCATTCATCTATATCCCCTAAATACTGTAAACCCAATCAGACCTCAGCCAGACTTTATCTTCTGTTGCTCTGAAGGTGGGCAGAATTCCAGGGCTAGAGGTTGGTGCATAAGTAGGCCAATCAATATCAACTTTTCTTCTTTATCATTGGGATGTTTCCTTCTCACAGGCTTTTGTTAACATCAGCTGGGTTCACATTAGTAAACAGCTAGAGCCACAAACTCAGATATAAAGACCATGGACCCCTTAAGCTTCTACTATGGTCCTAGAAAGAATCTTTGTTGTATGTCAACTACTTGCCTTTCTCAAGGTCAGCAACTACTGACATATGTCTAGGAGGTATGCTACCTGTGTTTTGGACCCCATTCCAGGAGAAGGATAGGATATAAATTCAATACATACCTAACATACATATATGTAGACATATAGGTGTACACACACACACACACACACACACACACACACCAGAGCTGGCCCCAACATTGGGTGGACTAAGAAAGCTGCCTAATGTAGCAAATGTTAAATGATGTAAGTAGCAAGCAGAAGCAAACCTCTATTATTCCTCCCTGTTGGAGGACAGAACCATGTTCTCTCAGGCAACCTGCCTTGGTACTCCTTAGCTCACCTCTTGTGGCAGTTGTCAAAATATGTCAGAAAGCAGCAAAATCTCTTGAGTTGGCCCTGCTCAAAGTCCATGTAATTAACTTCCAGATACAGTCTTTCTAGTTAAAGAATGCCTATAGCAGCAGCATCAACCATATCTAAAGAAGGAGTAAACAACAACAACAACAGTGGCCTCTAAGTTGTATGTCAGCTTATGAAGATCCCATGAATTTTGTAGGGTTTTCTTAGGCAATGAGTACTCAGAAGTGGTTTGTCATTGCTTGCCTTTGAACATAGCACCTGGTATTCCCCGGTGGTCTCCTTTCCAAGTACTAACCAGCCCTGACCCGTCCTGGTTTCTGGGACCTGATGCTTTCAGGGTATTCAGGCTACCCTAAAGGAGGCTTTTGCCAGTTGTAAATAGAGGGGAATATTCCCATGGCTTCTGATATTGTTGTGCAAACATGATATAGAAGGTGCTGCTGCTATATATATCAACCAAACACCTATAGCTTCAAAATGACACCCCACAGTACCCTTGAGAATAACAGTTACCACTAACTGGTTTCACAAGTCTCCTGTTCATGTAAATTTTCATACCATTCTGCTCAGTCACAGCAAACCAGGAGAAGGAACAATATCCCTCCATACAAGGTAGATGCTGCTATTGTTCCACGCATAGCCTGCTGATGAACATGAGATGGCAAAGTCATCTTCATTAGACGGAATTTAATAGTGAATCAAAGTTCTGGAGAGAATAGACTGATCTAAACTTTAGCCTCCCTTGAGTCTTGCTGAAAGATTAGAGGGAAGGAGCAGGGCCCTAGTATGTTGAATGTATCAGATTGTTTTTCACTAATAGTTACTTTTGTTATAAGCCACTGAGTGCCACCCAGTTTTTTAACCCTTTGGGGAACAGATTGATACTGAGAATAAATGAGGAACCAAAACAGCAGAAGGTGCATCATTTTCTTTTGGGATACTGAGCAAGATCACTTTTGACTTTATAAATAAATATTAATAATATTAAATTAAATTAAATTATTTTGGCATTTCTAAGAGCATTTGTCAACGGTACCACCATGGTGGACTATTGGGTGTCGTTCCTGGGCCTGTTTAAAAAAAGATTCGGTGTGTTGAGTGAAGCTGAGGTAGCATCTGCTATCACCATTTCCTCAGTGTCTCTGAGCATCACATCAGTGTCTCATGGCTATGGAATAATGTTCTATCATCCAACTTGTGGAAAGTCTGGGGAAATCTCACCCAGTGGTGTAGAGAGAAGCACTGTTCACCTTATAGCTTATGTGTCCAGTGCAAGGGAAAGGGCCCAGTGAAGAATCCCACTCTTACCTCTGATAAAAGGTAATGATAAAAGGTACTCTTACTGATAAAAGGTAATGAGATTCCTTCATGTGCTACTCACCCTCTCAGGTCCTTTCTGCACTACACTTTTATAGTGCTATTATTCCACTTTCAACATCCAATGGAATCCTGGGATTTGCAGTTTCGAGAGGGGCATTTAGAATTCTCAGCAAGAAAGCTCTTTGGCCTCAGTAAACTACAAACCCCAGAATTCCAGAGGATCTTGAAAGTGGAATAATAGCACTATAACAGTATAATACAGAAAGGCCCTCAGTTGGGAAAGTGAGTGTCAACTGTGGGACCCCTGATGTTACTTTCTATTGTTGATCAAAGATAACAGCAGGATTCCCAGCCCTACACTGCTCTTCTGCCTTTCCCTGGTCTTAATATGGTAATATTTTACTGTTGCTGCTGAATGTCTTCAAGTCTTTTCCAACTTAGGGCAAGTCTAAGTCAAATCTCCTTTTTTTCTTTTTTCTTTTTGGGCGGGGAGGCAAAATTTGTTCAGAGGGGGTCTGCCATTGCATTTCTCTAAGGCTGAGAGAGTGTGACTTGCTCAAATTCACCAAGTGAATATCCATGCCCAAGTGAAGATTTCAACCCAAATTGCCTGGAGTCCTAGTGCAATGCTCAAACCACTACATCATGCTGCTCTCTAACATTTAACTAGTGTTTTAAAATCTATACTTTTTCTCTTGAAGGGATGTACAGGGTGGGAAACTTTTTTTTCTTGTTTTTGATTATACCTGTAGCTTCTAAAAACAGGAAGATGAATGCAATAGAAATATGAGTCAAGGTCTCCATTACTCTTCAGTCTGCCATGCTGATATTTTTTTTTCTGCTTGCCAGGTGGGCAAGTTGGACAAGCAAATGGTGGTGGTAATTTATTGTTGTCGTGTGCCTTCAAGTCGTTTGAAACTTAAGCAACCTTAAGGTGAACCTATGATGGGGTGATGCACCCAAAGTCACCAAGTGGGTTTCCATAAGAGTGTGTGATGCACCCAAGATCACCCAGTGGGTTTCCATGGCCAAGCAGAGAATCAAATTCTACTAGGGTTGTGGTCTAATGCTCAAACCACTACACCATGCTGGCTCTCATGCATCACTGGAAAACAATGGCCACTTTTACATTACCAAAACAAAGGAAATGTATCACCTAAAAAGAGGATCAAGGAAGACAAAGATTAGTATAAAATCAGCATATACATGTAATATATATATATATATATATATATATATATATATATATATACACCTAAATGAAAATTCAGAGATGATTACTATTATGATTACTATTCTACTCAATAGAAACCAAAGCTTAGAAATAATGCATTACAAATAATAATATTATCTATAATGTGTTACTTTTTATTTTTTGCAAAATAAACTCATAACATCATTAGTTTGGGGGATGAGTACTGGTTACTTGTTACTTCTAAAACCTTTTGGGGGGTAGCTTGGGGTCATCAGTGTCCATTTTTCAATTTGCTACTTTTTAAATGAAATAATCGGGAAATATAAAGAGTAGCTTAATATGTTACTTCTGAAAAATAACACTCCAGTGTTTTGATAGAAACATACAACATACCACCATAATTGGAATATCTGTGGTAATATAACTCATATGCTTGTTTACTATGCCGTTTGGATATTTACTCTTGATTGGCCCAAAATGTGAGCATGAGACATTTCCTGTGGCTTCCTGTGGCCGAGTGGGGAATTTTTACCCCATTCAATGATGTTGAACATTAACTGCCCAATCCTTATAACAGGCTAACCTGATAGCCCAATACCCACTAGAGGCTCATGAGAAGTCTAAAAGATTGTGAAATGATGTGATATATTTAAGTATCTGGAAGGATGTCATATAGATGATGGAACAAGCTTGATTTGTGCTGCTTCAGAAGCTAGAAAATATGCCAGTGGGTTCATATTTCAAGAAAACAGATTCCATGATCTTTCCCTGTGTTATGGAAATACTTCTCTGAATATGAGGAAGTCTATGTTCAAGCTTGTCTCTAAGATCCTTTGAGATCTTCTCATTTTGACCAGGAAAGCTTTAACTTTTTCAGACTGCTGGATTCATACAGTTTAGTGTGTTTTTAAGAAGTACTCACTAATAGAAAGCCAGTGTGGTTTAGTGGTTTGAGCGTTGAACTATGGCTCTAGAGACCAGGGTTCAATTCCCTGCTTAACCATGGAAACCCACTGGTTGATCTTGGACACGTCACACTCTTAATCCTGGAAAACTCCGTGATAGGTTTGCCTTAGGATCGCCATAAGATGGAAATGACTTGGAGGCACACAACAGCAACAAACCCACACAATGCTATACATGCTTACTCAGAAGTAAGTCCTAGTGGGTTCTTTCTCCTGTGTAACTGGGTATAGCATTGTAGACTAAATTGTACAGTGAATAAATGTGAATATTAACATTTAAACAGTCAAAAATGAAAATGGAACAGCTTGTGTTTGAGATTTGCCCTATTTTTTTTTCCTAATTGTTTTCAGAAATTCTTTATTACAGAGGGGAAAATTTTCAACAGAGAAAAAAATTACTAGTTTCACTTTGAATGACAAAGTTAAAATCTATGGCAAAATAGGATTGTTGGACAACCTTACAAACCAGAACCTAACTAGTAGCATCTGGCACACTTAACAGGCAAACACAAGAAGGAAACACACAATGTGTTAGGCGATCTTTCTAATCTAATGCTGTCTCTGCACAGCTCCCCAAGCATTTGTTCCTAGCCTTTTATTCTAGTTTACTTTGAATGAATTCAGCCATTCAGGAGAGATGATGGGGACTCAGCATATCAAAGCTTCATTATCACTATCAGCTGGGTTGTGTAAGCATCTTTATTCTTTTGTTGATGCCTGAAAGTGTGTTATGCAGGCAGTGATAAAACTGCTACAAAGAACCTCAAACATAAGCGGCATATGTCTCCTTTAGTGATGGGCAAGATCTCCCCATTCTCAATTTGTAATTGGCTCAGTCTTTCAGAACTTTCTTAGAATATTCTTGAAGAAAGCTTATATTTTCTTTCTCTCTCCTAGCTCATCAGGTTGGCATGTGTGCAATGATGAGATCTTGCACATATGAAGGGTATAGTCCCTTGGGATTTGTTTTTTTTCCTCATAGTTCATCAATTTACCTCCTGTTCACTGAACATGTGAACAGTACCTTGGAGTTTGGGTTTTCATTTTTTTCCCTCTTCTAGTTAGTTCATCAGTCTGGCTTGTGTGCATTGATGGTGCTTCACATATGCACTTTATGAGCTCATTGGGATCTGGAGTTTGGTTTCCAATTGATTTTCTTTGATGCTTACTGATGCTTACTAGGGGTGGAAAGAATATTTTAAAAATATCTGAAAGATGGTAGAAAAATGTGTTTTTTAAGTGTCAAGAATCGTGGACTGACAAGAACCATTATTTGTTGTTATTGTTGTTATCTTAAGTCTTATTTCCCTTTTGGTAACAGTAAAGTTAGAATTTTATACACACATCTACGTCGTTACTGGTTATGGTGGTGGTCCAAGATTTCAGGGTTATGCCTGTGATATAATAGGAGTGTGCAAACTACAGAGAAGTAACCCAATTCATGGCTGTGAGTAAAAGAGAGACTGAAAGTATTCCAAGAGAGTCGAGATTAGTCCTGAGGGCTAGGTCAGAGTATTACATAGCTAATGCATGTAATGAGGAGCATACTGCCTGGTGTGATTTCCAGAAGGTATAAAGTTGATAGTAAGTGCCTCATGTACATGCAGCCCTTCCACTGTAACATGGCTAGGGACAGAGCAAATGTCCCCATGACCTCTCTGTACTCCTGTACCACTAGAAGCTCAAGTTTTGAGATTCTGTCCAAGGAACAGAACAACAACAACAAGGAGTTGTTGTTGTGTGCCTTTAGTTCATTTCCGACCTATGGCGACCCTTATGTGAACCCATCACAGGGTTTTCTGTGGCTGAGAATGTGTTACACATCCAAGTTCACCCAGTGGGTTCCCACAGCTGGGCAGGGAATCAAACCTTGGTCTCCAGGGTCATAGTCCAATGCTTAAGCCACTACAGCACATACTCTGCAAAAAATTCTCATGAGGTTGCTTTGTGTAGAAAACAGGAGAAAATTTTATGTGCATAAAAGTATGTTTCTACAGAGAAATATTATATTCTGTGCAGAAAAAGCTCTTTCTTTTGCAGAAAATGCTGTTTGCTGTGCAAAGCCACCACATGCAAATTCTGTAGAGAATAAGTTCTAAATTGTGAATAGGCTTAAAAAAAAAGTGTTTACTTTGTAAAGACCTTCTCACAGTGGGTAGGAAATTGCTAAAATTATTCATTACTTTTTTTTTTCAAGAAGAAATGTACCCTTCTTGCAGAAATAGTCTTCTGGTCATGAAGGATGTGGGTAAAATGAAATGCAAGGCAAGAGAAAGTGGCAACAAATAGCCATGATGATACAATAGGTTTTTTTTTGTTATTGTTATTATAAAAATTTGGGATAATTTAGGATAATGTGAAAGTGCACTCAAAGCTGGGCTTGGAAATGACCTTCTCGGATCAGAGGCGTATCTAGTCATGCTAGAAGATTTAGAGGAGGAGGAGGAGCAAGTGGCTGTGGAGGTTGGGGAACAAATTCCACATTTGCCCTAGACACTATTTACACTAGATACACCTCTGTTTGGGATTTTCTGAATTGGCCCCAGACAGTAACTGGTTCAAGTCAGGATTTGAGAGCAAAAGAATTCCATTTACCACAATGACCGGAAACCTCCCTCCTGCCCACATATTAAGCAGAGCTGGCTTATCATTTTTTGAACCAAGAGAAGTAATTTACAATATCAGTGGAAAGAACAGCACATGAACATCTGCACTGAAGTCGTACACAATTACTCTTCCAAAAGTCCATCCTCCCATAATAAATCTAGAACATAAAATTACATGCATACATCACTGCTTCATGGAAAGGTTAAGAAGCCCCACATATCCTCAATGCTCAGAAAAATTATTTTGATTACAGCTCTCAGAATTCCACAGCCATGTTGGTAGGTGTTAGCAGTATGGTATGGCGGGTTGAGTATTGCACTTGGGCTCTGGGACAATAGGGTTTAATCCCCACTGGGTCACCTTGGGTAAGTCACATTCTCTTAGCCTTAGAAGAAGGCAATGACAAACCTCCCCTGAATAAACTGGATGGCAGGTGTGTGTGAGTGAGTGTGTCTGTAGAAGGAAAATAAAGAAAGGCAATATCTGACATGCCATTCTCGGGCATTCAGACTAGCTCTGGATATTTCCTGGTTGTGGTTGATTATATTTTTTGTGTGTGGGAGGAAGTAGAACTCTGAGCCAAGATGGGGCAAGCCTTGGAGGATTCACCCTATATTACAAATGCTGCTTTTCTTTCTTGGATTTTTGTTCTCCTTATCACAAATTCTTTATTTTTAAGCTAGCATTTGGCAGTGGTAATTACATACATTGGGCATGTAGCTGGGTACATATGAATACAAATGATTGTCAAAGCCACTGATATGTTAATGAGTTTTCAGAGGATCCCAAAGTAAAGAAGACATACAGCTGGATGATAGCCATGTTCCTCCCCTTCACCTCCTTTTTCTCCACAGTATGCCAACTTGAAGGATGAATTTAGCCAAAGTGCCTTGTTAAAAGGTCAAGGGATGGAAAGGAGATCATGTTATCACAGACAAAGTTCCATCTCACAAAAAGGCCCTTTAACTTACGGAGTCAAAATGCACACACCCCTGGGAGAAAAAGCATGAGCCAATCCATGTGGAATAACAGTGCAGGCTGGGGACCATTGAAATAAGAGCGCTAGCATGCAAAATGTACCTGGAACAATTGGAGAGAGCAGTAGGCAGAAAGCTTGTAACCAACTATCGCGTCCAGAAATGAGATGACTTTGAGTTCTGATCAAGACCACTCTTTCTTGTTCAGTTTTTGAACAGTTTTGAAAGGTGGACTCAGGGGAGTTTACTAAACCTCAACCATACAATGACTTTCTGAGTCCATCAGCCTATCACACTACACAGCTCTGGGCCAGCAAACTTGTGTTTACTGATGTGTTTCAGGCTAATTAGTATTGGTTTCCCTAAGCAGTTTGGCTGAAATTCTAACCTGAAATGAAATATGTGCACATGAGAAATAAACTCAAGTAAGACACACTGACATGCAAACAGAAGCTCATACCCCCTAAGACCAAGAACTTTATTTTTTCTTCCCACTGGATTCACCAGAATTTTTTTTTTTTGTCAAGACATGCTAATCCAAAATGCAAAGGCAGGTTTACTGCTGAACATCATGAAAACAAAAATAGTGACTACAGATGACTTACATAACTTTAAAGAAGAAAACAAGGACATTGAAATAGTCCAAGATTTTCCATACCTTGGCTCAGAATGGAGACTGCAGGCAAGAAATCAGAAGACTAGGACTTGGAAGGGCAGCTAGGAAGGAACTAAACAAGATTACGAAGTATCAAGATATATAATTGAATATTAAATTTAGAATTGTCCATTCCATCATACTTCCAATTTTTACATATCATTGTGAAAGCCAGACAGTGGAGAAACCTGGTAGGAAGAAAACTCATTTGAAATGTAGTGCTGGAGAATAGTTCTGTGGATACTGTAGGCTGCTAAAAAGACAAATGAATGAGTCTTAGACCAAATCAAGCCTGAACTCTCCCTAGAAACCAAGATGACTAAACTGAGACTGCCATACTTTGGACATACCATGACATGATTCCCTAGAAAAGACAATAATGCTTGGTAAGTTGGAAAGCAATAGGAAAAGAGGAAGACTGCATTACAAATGGATAGAATCAATCAAGGAAGCCATGGCCCTGAGTCTGCAAGAGCTGAGCAGGGCTGTTGAAGACAGAGTGACTTAGAAGTCTCTTATTCACAGGGTCACCATAAGTCGAAGTCTTTTAGGGTCTGTCTAAGTATATACAAGTTCTGGCCACATAATAACAATTGCTGTGCTTGGCATAGTGCAAAAGTGAGCCAGAAGACTCAAGGATGACTTAATGTATAAGACTATAAAAATCCTGCAAAAATACATTGTAATGGAAAACTGAACAACATTGGACTACAAAACACCTAATTTCAATAAAATCCAAGCAGAAAGACAAAGACACCCTTTTTTTGCAGCTATCATTTGAAGGAGATGGGCAGATGGATAACTACTCAATCACAGCTTAATTAACTCATGAACTTCTATTATGTTGTTTTATAATGAGGGCAGGTTCTGTCCAGGAAGACCAAAGCAATAGCTTTAAAGTGAACTCAGAAATGCAAGAGAGTGTGTAAATGCCATGACTTAAGTCTTTGGCAAAAAATAGTGAAATAGTGCAGTAACAAGCTAGTTGCTTACAAAGAAAAAATGGGCAGAATATTGGCTATGTATTTTGCCTCATATCTTTGCTTCAACAAAGGTTAGAGACTTGTTTTTTTAAAAATGAAATCTGAAGTTCTTGGGGGTTATTGTCCTTTAGGTTGGGGCACTAATCTCTTGTCCCCTGCAGACACAGCCGGTGTGATAACATAATTAATAACTACAGTGGTTAACATAACACAAGCTGCATTCTGCTTTTTCCACATTTTACAAAGAGGAACATAAAGAAAGCTAGCAAGTTTTTGCAGACAACTCCATTATTAGAAAAACTATACTAAAATGAATATCTTGTTTATGCAAACTTCTATTCCACCAGGTTTATATTGTATACAGTTGCATTTCTAGGTGTACAAACCTCGATTTAAAAAAAAATGCAGAAGCAGCATTGTTAAAGAAGAACAAGCAGTATTCATCTGAGTTGCCTCCTAGTTGAAGAGCCTGTCATCCAGAACAATGCAGATTGTCTGACTCACAACAGGAGTAGTCTCTCAGAGATCACTCTGATCTTCTTGGGGGATGTGGATCTGTCTGGATACATAAATTCAGGATTCTGGGGTTGTGGGACTGTACCCTTTCTTGTGATCACACATCATCCTGAACACACCTGGTCTTATTTAATTTCAGATGACAGCAGAATTGGGCCTGGTTGATACCTGAATAGATTACAGAATACCAGCAGACCTCCAGATAAGGCTAGGAAACAATCTTGTCTGAAACTTCAGAAAGTCACTGCCAGTTTCAGGCTAGATGGATCAATGTTCTGGTGCAGTATAAGGGAATTTCCTACATTCCTATGCACGTAGAAGGTCCAAAGTTCAATTGCTGGCGTCTCCCAATAAGGCTGAACAAACACCTGCCTGAAATTCTGGAAAGCTACTGGCAGTCAGTATCAGAAAGATTGAGACAGATGAAATTGTGGCCTGATGCAGCATGAGGCAGTGTCTATATCAGGAAACAGAGTGACACAATTTTTAGATTCATGTCCATGGGTATTTGAATATTAAAGGAAGCCATCTACACTTGATGGATTTGATGCAGACTAGGTTAGTGGAAGTCATGACTCAATCGAAGTCATTATTCAAGTCCCAGTGGGGGCAAAGTGCTGTAAGTTTGGTGCCAAACAAATATGTTTTCTTCAAGAAACACTTATGATAACAGAATACTCACTGGGAATTTGAAACTGGATTTCCTGGTATGTACCACTGCAAGGATGGGCAACGACTATAGGCTCAGGGGCCTAATTTCTGCCTCTGGGAGCCTCCTGGGGCGATATGGTCTGGAAGTTTATATATAGTTTTGAAAAGGTTTTCTAAAAATTACTATTTTAAATGGGGGGAGTGTTTTTTTCTTGAAACCTACTTATAAAATTTCCAAGGCCCTTTCTGCAACTTACCTGTCTCTGGCATTGTCCCAGCAGTGGCTTTGCTGGCATGAAAACACAGATGCAAATACTCTCCTTTGCACTGGCTGGCACCCTGCCAAAGGAAGCGCAGTGGTCATGCCTCTTCCTTTTGTGGTGCAGCCGGGCTCTTTCTCAGGCTGTGCTGGGGCAGGAAATGCCTCCATCACATTTCTGGGACTTCTGTATGCCAAGTAAGTGTGGAACAGTCACACGATCAAGGGTCATTGACAGGGAAAACTCATCAATTATTTAATCCATGATCATGCCAGCTGGTGACAGGAGAAGGATTGGACCATGATGACATCATGCAGAGTGTCGTCACGGTCTCACTCCTGTAGAAAGGAGAAACAGTTCACCTTTCTTTGGCCAGAAAAAGAGTGGTCCAGAGATCCTGACGGCTACAAAACTAGTAATGATGGGGCCGCATATGGTCCCTGGTCTGGAGGCTGCCCACCCTTTACGACTATGTTACTGAAATAGTAATTGAACGGCTCAGGCCAAATAAGAAACTTTGCTTTCTTTCCATTGCCCAACATGAATGATAATATTGCCCAGTGCCTTCTTGAACACAATAAATCTCACACTATATTAATTTTTAAAAACCCAACCAGTGTTCAGGGAACAATTACCAATGGCCCTACCTATGCTGCATGAGTTCTCAGCTCATGCAATGTGCATGCAAACATCCTCAGTTTCAGTACCAGAACAAGAAATAATAATAATACTAAGAAAAAAAAAACCCTAAAAGGGTAAAAATGAAAATTTGTCCTGCTTGTTTCAGTGGAACCAGAGAGTTATAAAGGACCCTCTGAACAATATTGAGTTTAGGGCAGCACAATCACATCACAAAAGATTTACCTTCACTCTGCAAATTCAATCTAGGGCAATAACAGTCTATTACAAGTGGAGCAGTACAACATCAAAAGAATATTTAAAAGAACTAGACAGAACCTTTACATCAAAACAATTGAGTTAGCCTTCCCCAAAGAAATCACCCATGGGAGGGATCCTGGTTTTTCTTCCACAAGTGACACTAATATCACACCAAAAAAGTTATAATTTAAAATGTGCATTAAATATATCTAACTCACTCACAACAGTTTGATTTCTAGCCCTGTTAAAACAGTTGGGCTCAATGGAATTTTACAGAAGAGAATCCATGATGGATTGTGTCCTAAAATGTTAGGGGCTAGGTTCTGATGACCTTAAAATTCTACAGTGCCTCTGGAATGAGCTTAATATCATTAAAAGTGTAACCCTATGCAGATCTACTCAGAAACAAGGGCCACAATATAGGATAGCATAGGATTGGATAGCACAGCCTATAGCTAAAGCCCCCCCCCCCCCGCAATAGCTTTGAGGGGGCACATGCAGCTACAGAACTGCACTTTCCTAGAGATAAAGGAATGATTACAGAAGATATATAAAACAGAGGGTCCTTTCACACTACATAACGATAGCACTGCAATTCCACTTTAAGTGTTGTTCCTTCATTATATGGAATCTTGAGACCGGCTGTTCAGATAGGAGTGTTTAGAATTCTTAGCCAGAAACCACTAGTGTGTTACCCCAGGATTCCATAACAGGTTGCCATTGCGTTTAAAATGGAATCATAGTGCTGCAGTTGTGTAGTATGAAAGCATCCACGGTATTCTTTCATTAAGGGCCCTTCTGCACTATACTGTTATAGTGGCGTTATTCCACTTTCTACATCCTATGGAATCCTGGGGTTTGCAGTTTAGGGAGAGACATTTAAAATTCTCAGCTAGAGAGTTCTTGAGGCTCAGTAAACTACAAACCTCAGAATTCCACAGGATGGTGAAAGAGGAATAATAGTACTATAACAGTGAAGTGCAGAAAGGCCCTTGGTCAGGACATGCCTGCAAAATATGCACCCCATCCACACATTGACAGAAATGCCAAGATAATGAAATCTCAAAAGGATGAAAACACTCAGTACAGTAAAAAAACAAACAAAACAAAAACATTTAAGTAAATGAAGCCAATGGAAGAATTTTAAAAAAAGAAAGACCAGCACCTTCTTCCTCTACCACTCACTGGCCCAGTTTCGAGAGAGTGCAACAGGATATGTGTACATGAAGAAATTATGAGGACAGAAATTATCGTGTCCCTCAAATCCAGAGGAATTTTATGCCAGTTAATGGCTCAGGCTGGCTTGGTAGCTGGCTGCCTTTAAATCAAAGGCAGTGCAATGCAGGCAATGAAATTGGATTAACTGTAAAATGGCTCTTGTTTAAATCCCAAGGTGATACCTGACACATCCAGCCACTAACTTTGCCGACTCAAGCTCAGGAGATAAGCAATGAGTTGTACAGTGGTCCCTTTGCATTTGGCCGAAGAAATACGTTTCAAAGAACAAGCAGGCTGTCCTGTATGGCAGGTGAAATGCTTAGATGTCAGATCAGCATTGTTAAGACCCTATCTGTATGCATAGTAACGATCATGTGTACAGCCAAGAATAGGCTTCATGAAGAGAAGCAGGGAAGAATAGACAGTCTCGTGTTTTACCCATTCTGGGTGGCTTTGTAAAAAAATCCTTTAGAAATTAAAATGTTATTGACACTTGCTGACCTGTGTGTCGTTTCTCTGAAGACCAACAGTAAATATACCAAATGTTTGGGTAAAATATCTAAATTTTCAGAGCAAGTGCCAATAAAGAAAAGTTTCTTTTGTGTCTTCAGAGCTAACTCTGCAACAAGGGAATATTTCATTATTCTTTTGGTAGATTATACTAACTGTGCAGATCACTCCTTACCTGTAGGTTTTTGTGAAAAGCTGTGTTGTTGTTGTTTTTCCTTCTAATGAGAAAACCAATTCTGAGGATTCCTTGCCTAAGAAAACTGAAATTAATGGGGTCCCGATATGTTGACAGGTGACTTGGAGGAACATATGCGTGTGCATGCGTGTGTGTGTGTGAGCATGCGTGCGCGCGCGCACACACACACTTTGTCCATATGCCAGAAATAAAAAATAGGAATAAGTCAACACACATATTCATGTATTTTTAAACCTGAAAATGGTTTGTGTCAGGTTAGGTTTTCAGTCTTTGCTTCTGAAAATGATCCTGCTTCTGAAATATGAATTTGCACTGTGTGTGTGTATGTCTCTCTGTGTGTGTGTGTGTGTGTCTGTATAGGTTAAAGGACTGTGGTCTTACAAAAGGATGGAAAAGAACTAAGATGCAATTTAGCTGCTACCTCACAGAAAGCTAAAGATTATTTTTGTGTACCACAGACACACAGGTTGTCGCATTTTCTTTTTTCTTTTTAAAGTAGCCAAACATAATCACAGCAATTACTTCTGAGAAATATGACAATAAAATACTTTGAAAAACCTGCAATTATAAAAAACTAGTTTGTAGGAGGAGGTTTGGGATGGTAATGGTACTAGTTATTTAAGCAATTTAATAAAGGAAATTAAAGTAATTCTATAGCACAACACATTTGTTCTTTGACAATGTAAAGCAAAGTGGAATCATTTGCCTCCCTTTTGTAAGGATGGGATGTTCTTCTGTTGCTCAGAATAAGGATTAATCAGAGACTTTAGAAATGTTATAACCCTGCCTTATTCACAACACTGTCATCCAACCAGCAGTCATCCTACAACTGTTCCAGTTTAGGCAGTATCATGCTCTTACTTCCCAGTTGCTCAAATGGTTTTTAAATGCCTTACTTTCTCCCTGATCCTGATTTCTCTCTCTCATTTTGTGCTTGCTTCAGTTGCTACAAACTGAGTTGCACTCAAATAAGCATGAAGAAATCTGCATTCTGGAGAGGACAGGGAGGAATACTGCTGTTTCCAATTGGGCCAGAGCAAGAGCTGCTGCAGCAACAGCTATTTCAAAGTTTTGAAATGGAACACCTGTGTGATCATCAATTTCCTCCTGGCCTAAAGGAAATAAATAAATATGTCCCTTGAAAAGCAGAGGAAGTGGGGCTTTCCTTTGAATTGTAGCAGCTAAGGAATTGTGCACCTGGTTTTCTCATACAGACACATAGATGTCCCCCCTTGATTTCTCACCTCCATTTTTCCTGAAAGAAGATTAATATTGCAGAGGAGCATTTCTGATTCGGAAATAGTTCTTCTCCTCCTTTCAGTTTGATTCATTTGGTTTTGAGACTTGCATAAATGTTATACTTTAAGGCTTAGTTTTACTAGTTTTCTTTTCTCTACCCCTTTCTTTCCATTTACTAATGCCATCTCTGTGTGAATGCATGCACATGTGTGTGTCCACATATGCTTGTGCATACACCAGGGCTGCAGAGTGGCATAGAAAAGAAACTATAACTTGGAAGAGATTTACTGGCTTATTGTGAGATGTTTTCTAGCTTTTAGAGATTTCTTCTGCAAAGTAGTGTTCCATTTATATTCATGCTGGTCTATGACTGCCATTTGTATTAACAATGCAATCATGCACACATCTACTCAGAATTAACTCCCAATGGCTTCAGTAGAATTTACTCCTAGGTAAATGTGTACAGGATTGTTACAGAAGGGAGTCATTCTAAAAGGCCGTTGGAATGCATGTTTTTTTTAAAAATAATGATCATGTTTTTTCCCAACTGCATCTTTCTGTGTCTTTTTTATAATTTTATTTCATTTATCTCCTAGAGAGAATTATTGTGACCTATCTTTTAATAGTTACAGATTATTGCTGTGAATTATCTTAGTAGTATTATTCTTGTTTATTTGAGCTTCCTTCTCCCATTTTTATATACTTATTGTTTTGACAGATTTTATGTTACAAACTGCCCTATAATAAAAAAGGTGGGTATTCAGTTTCTTATATAAAATGCAATAGAAAATTGTGCATGTTGGCTGCAGCTTTACCACGACATGGATATTTAATTATTCCTAAGGGTTTATACATCTAATGTATCAGTTTCTCCTTCTAATTTCTGGACTGACTATCTTATCTTTGTCTTGATAGTTGACTAAGTGGGTAGGGGAATAAAGTCATGGGTACTGCCAATGGTTTCTAGTAGCAAGTAGACATCTTGGGAACATAGACAGGAGCTGATAAGGGGCTACTTTAGAAGATCTTAAAAGCTGCTGAAGAAACTCACAGGCCCCATTAGATTTTCTGTCATACATATGATGAGAAAAACACACCACTAGAAAATCTGCTGGATTGTCTTGCTGTGACAGCAGTAGCTATTGTGCTGGGCAGCTTTTTTGACTGTAGGTCCACCTTGCTGTTTATGCTCTGTTGGCTAGTAGAAGTCTCAGGGACAGGTTCCAAACAGAAAGGGCTTTGTGACAGGATAGGGCTGTCGTAGTACAACATGCGCCTCAGTGGTTTGACAAGATGGAGAAGGTTTCAATTAAAGGAGCCTGACCTAGTCTGGTTTCCCATTTCAGCTTTAAGCACTGGCTGTGCTCACCCCCAACCTCAGTCCAAATGATTGGCTTAGAAATGATATTTTAGCCTCTTTGCAACAACACAGGATCAGTTTCCAACGAAGTATAATTAGTGGTGAATTCTGCATCTCAGCTGCATCTTAGATATTGGAGGAAAGGGGGTTGTAACCAACAAAAAGAAAAAATAAAACAGCTTACCACTGTAGTAAGCCATAGGATGTGGCAGCTATCAGTCTGATCACTTTAAATCAAGGGTTCTTTATACCACATGCAGTTCCCAAGATTATCTATGTTGCCCTGCCCCCACTCCTCCAAGACTCCTCTTTTCTAGCTGGAAGAGAAAGAGGAGCAAATTGTTGCTGCCAGAAGCTTTCATGAACAGCAGTTCAACTTTTAAGCAGGTCCTAGTGTGCATTCCCCCACACTGTGTAACATCAAACAGATAAAATACTTGTCTTTCAAAACATAAAGTGGACTTCTGACCATTTCTTGGGGTTTGTTTCTTTGGGGGAACATTTATGGCAGTCTTTGTGATCCCTTTGCTCATCCCAGAAGGAACAATTAGGGAGGAAACCCCCCCCCAATAACTAATAATTATGATGGCTATATTTGCGTATTCAAATAGAGATTTCTATTTTAACATACACATTAATCAGGCTTGCTTACAGCTTAAAATCAGAACACCATGAAATAAAATAAGAATACAAGAAAGGCAGAGACCACTGTTAAAACCTAAACTTTACATCTGGGATCAGGAATGTGTAGTCCTCCAGATGTTCTTAAACTATAGTTCCCATTATCCTTCACCATTGGCTATGCCAACTAGGACTGATGTAGTCCAACAACAGCTGAAGAGATACCTGCTTGGAGGGTTGTGAGTCACCCAATGCACCTTGGATCCATACCCTTCCTGCCTCATAAAAACAGCCAGAAACTTCACTGTACTGGATAATTACAAGTCAGTCCCAAATTCTCTATTCTTGGGCCTGTGAGAGCCTCTCAGATCCAGAAACAACCAGATAAAATGGATCATCTAAATCCATTTCAATCTGACTTCAGGTCTGGTATATGGTATCTTAGTCAGATAATCTACATCTGGAGCTGGAGGAGCGTCTCTCTGTTGGTACTACTGAAGATCTCAGTGACTTTCTGTACCATCAGCCACAGTATCCTTCTGGGCCTTTAGTGTTAGAAAGTGTTCAGTGGTTCCAAAATGCTGGTCAGATCAATCGTCAGACCACTGGCCAGGGCTGGTTACAGGGACTCTTTTGTGACAGAGAGTTGCCGGTTCATTTCAGTTGCCTATTTCAAAATGATGGTTATGAATTATAAAACTCCCTACAGCTTGGGTCCAGGTCATCTGAAGGATCATTGTTCCCCATATGAGTCTGCCCAAATACTGAGGTGCTTGGGAGAAGGCCTTCTTGGTTACTGCTCCCAAGTAATGAACCTCCATCCAAAGTAAGCTAGTCTGGTCCTCTCTCTGCTCTCCTTCTACTGGGAAACAAATAACTTTTGATTCAAGTTTTTGGTCATTAAGTAGAAGAGTTTTTAGCGGGGGTGTAGTGCTTTTGACTCATCTACTATATTCTAAATTCCATGTATACTTTTTAATTTAGGGCTGTTTTTAATATGATAGATTAAAACAGGGTACAGCTAAAATTAATTATAGCAAAAGATTAGCAAACAATTATAACAAAAAAAGTTGTGAGCTAGCTCAGGTATCTGAGAAAGTTGGGATATAAAATTAAAATAAATAAATAATATTTAGGGGACCAAGACAGGTGGCAGGGTGTGGTATACACAGCTTTCTCCTCCAAGGGAAGAGAATTGCCACAGAGTGTGCAAGAAACAGTGGAAAGGCTTTCTTATTGCTCCCTAACATTGACTGCCTAAGTATCTCATCTCTCTGGTTGAATCTGTCCCTCTGTCGCTCCTAAAGAACTGGTCTTCAATATCACAATGTCTATGAATATGGAACCGGAATATAACCATAGCGGCTGTTGGAGTTAGAGTTTCTCAGGATGTTAGCCCTATTGGGAAATTCTATGAAAGCTAAAACTGTTAGGAATCAGCCTTCTTTTAGCAGAGTAACAGAAAAGCATGCCCAAATTTCTGTGTGGCTTCCCTGAACTGAAACTAAGAAAACAAAAACAAGGTAGGCAGTTTCAGATTACAAGCTTAGAAAGTTTACTAATGGCTTTTACATTTACATATGCATTGGGGAATCTACATCCTAACTAGCTAATTAGCAGATCAGGTAAGATAGTAGCTTCGTTCTTAACTTACCATCTTCTTGATGGAGATGTGAAGCACGGTTGGAGAGAAGGAAGAGGAAGCAAAAAATGGAGGAGGAGAGAGATCTGATAAGGGTGTCTTTTATAAGGGACTACATAGGGACTACCCTGGGTCACATGATCTGGTCATCTGAACACCAAAGGTATTTATGATCATGCATTTAAATGATACAAGGGCAAACGGTGAGGCTTTAGGTGAGAAGAGGAAAGGCTTTGGCATGCCAAGGAGAAGAAGCCTGATGTTATCTAAGCCCCATTTGCCCTAAAAACAGATGGGCGAGGGGAGAGAGAATGCTGGGATTTTTTCCAACAGTGGCTAATAATACTGCAAGCCATTCTTGATGAATTTATCATTCCCTTCTTATGGGGCTTTTAAGACAGTTATCACTTCCTGTGGCAATACCTTCCACAGTCATACACCCTCTTTTGTGTAGCTATGTGTTTTCTTTGGTCTGTGTTGAATATTTTTTAAAACTAGCACCACTGGATGATACCGAGTTATGGCATTGTGAGAGAAAATGTGGAAAAAAAAAGTATGATGGGCCATGAATCCCTTCTGACAGTGGGTGTTACCTTTTGTCCTCAAAATTGATTATGTAACTATGTTAGTCTGCTTCAGCAAAAATAATGAGTTTTGCAGCCCATTAAAGACTAATGTATTTTATTTGGCATGAGCTTTTGTGGACTCAAGGCCACTTGCATGTAATGAACTGGACTGAAGTTTACATTAGCTTATGCCAAATAAAATGTGTTGTTTTGGAGATGCTACAGCACTCCCATTGTTTTTCTATAGTCAATGGCACAATTAGTTAAGCAGTGGTACAGTTAGACTTTAGACTGAATGGTCTTACCAGTGGGACTGTTTAGATGGTAGTGAATATTATTTCACTTACTTCCAAAGGTGGTAAATCTAGCCCTGCTATATTTTGGTGCGGTCCTTTTCCCTTTGTTGAATGGAACCCTAGACACCTGCCCCCAAGGCCTGATGGCACCACTGCACACAACAAGTACACAATTACTACTGTGGCCTAGATTCTTGTTAAATGAGTCAATAGAGAGCCTTTTCTCTTTCAAAACAAACCACCTGACATTGATGAGGAATACATAATTAACTAGAGGAAACTCATATTGCATACAAATTGGTGCCATCAGTCCATTTCATACAGTACTGATACTTAGCTCCTTTCAGTGAGAGGCAGCAGGGAAGAGGCACAATGCACCTGTTAAACATCACAGAATAACATCGGACAAGAAGACAGAGTACGAGGAAACAGCACAACATTGAATCCAGTTGGAACAGTGGAGGAAACCTAAGCTGGCAAAATGGAATTATCTGTATTGGAATGTTGCCAGAACCTCAAGTTAATTGTACCTTTAATCATTCTGAAGTGCAAGGCGGTCTTGAATATGCAAAGGGGACCAGGAAGAGATCAAAGTAAAAGTTTTTCTTTTCTAAAAAGAACAGCAACCATGTTACATTCTTTAGTTTGAGGATGAGGTTAGAAATACATGTTGAAAGTTATCAGGGAACTGCAAACCTGGAATGAACTTGGAATGAATTTTTATTATCTTGCACACTTCAGATTATCAGGTACCAAAACACCATACCTAATGAAATGTGATGTTCCTTATTAAGCTACCACATAGTAATGCATGTTAGCCTTAAATATAATCAAATGCTTAATGAGATGACATTCCATTTATCAAATATTCCAGTTTTAATTGTCAAATACTGTTAAAAGTAAATTCTCAGCTCCTGTCAGATACTGAAAGAGATATCTGATATCAACTGTTTCCACTGAGAGTATACAATATCTGTTGATTGTTACACAACAAAAGATGCAAAGGGGCATTTTGGAGGGAATTTATGAAAGCAAAAGTTTTTTTCCTGTTCTTTGTGGAACCAAACAACCATTGCTGTTGTTGTGTGTATTCAAGTATTTTCTGACTTATGGCAACCCTACAGTGAGCCTATCATGGAGTTTTATTGGCAAGATTTGTTCCAAGGGTGTTTGCCTTTGCCTTGCTCTGAGACTGAGAGAATGTGACTTGCCCAAGGTCACCCAATGGGTTTCCATGGCCAAGTGCATGGTAGTGCAATGCTCAAACCACTACAATGATACAATTCTAATGCCATTGACTTCAAAGAAAGACTACTGACTTCAATTTATGTATCCAGTGAAATGTGAAAATCTAGGCTATTTCTGCACTAAACTATTATAGTGCTATTATTCCACTTTCAACATCCTATGGAATCCTGGGTTTTGCAGTTTGGATTCCATAGGAAGTTGAAAGTGGAATAATAGCATTATAACAGTGTAATGCAGAAACGGCCCTAATATAATATAGTGTTGCTGTTGTCATTATTATCATGCTCTTTCATGTCAACTTCAAGTTACAGGGTTTTATTGGCAAGATTTATTCAGAGGAGGTTTGCCATTGGTTTTCTATTGCCCTCCTATATGGCTGAGAGAGCATGACTTGCCCAAAGTCACCTAGTGAATTTCCATAACTGAGCAGGGATTTGAAACATAGCCTACTCCAACAAATAAACCATTATATTACATGACTCAGACTTAATAGTCTAATATTTGACCTAAATGAATCTTTGTTCAGTTGTTAGTATCTCCCATTTCAATTGAACCACAATCCAATCCATTCAGCAAGGCCCCTTAGTCCTTTGTGTCGCATTGAAGGAGACATAGTTGGAGGGACTGCTGTTGGATAAAGAGGACAGTGAAATCCACTCCCACCTGCCCAGTTGCACACTCCTAAATCAGAATCCTTTCTGTTAACTTCTGTATGTCTTTATTGTAGCCAGGGCAGTCTCATACATTTTTCTGCCTGAGGTTAAGAACGAGATGGTACGTCCTCCCAGCTCCATGTGCAAAGGTTTATTGGACTTGCAGTTCAATTTTTCTTTAGTGCTGCCACAACTGAAGGCAGCAAGCTGAGCTAAGCAGTATAGGGCAAGGTGTATGGCATGCTAGTAGCTTCTCCAACACTTTTGCCTTTTCTCAATATCTGCCACCTGAAGTAACCATGTCATTCTGCCTAATGGCAGGGTTGGCCCTACCTATTATCTTATCCTATAAAAAGAAGGATACATAAAGGCACAGCTTTTGCAGTTTATTACTGTGCATGCATAGAGTATGTGAGAGAGCTTAGGTGTAGCTTTTTGTCATGCATATATGTTTATGTGAATAGCTTATGGACTCCAGAGAAACACGATGAAGTTTTCTTTCTACATGTCAATTGCTAATTATGTTTGGCTGCTATGTTTTAATGAAATGTTTGTAAACAATTTTTTGTAATGGTTGTGTTATTAATGTTTAAAAATTAAAAATGAAAATGCCTGTACTTAACTTATATTTGATTCCTTCCCAATTTACACATTCATGTGTATAAACTGAGAATCAGATATAGATTAGATAGAGATATACTCCTGAAGCCTAACTGTATTTATAAAATACCCTATAAAACCAGAACCAAATAAAAATTCAATGTGTGGGACGTGTATATATGTGTCTTCATATTCTGCTGCAGCAGTAAGTAGATCTCAAAAAATCTTTACCTTTTATTGTAGACAGTGTGTCAAATGCAGTTTACATTTCTCGGCCAGTAATTATATTTTTGTGCAAGTGGCTTTGAAGACACAGACACAACAAATAATAACTGGCTTTATTGGGAGGAAAAACAAGCATTTCTATCAACATGAAAGAGCTGCAATGAATTTAGGAGACCTCACATACAGCTGTAATATAATAAATTTGGAGGATTAATGGAATTGTGGGCTACAGTGGTAACCTACACTTGTAGGCTGCCTATTTTAAGGAAGCTGATAATACAGTTTATCATGGACTCCATGGGAATTCCCACAATATATTAGTTGTGGGGTAACAATAAAGCGCACACAGTCAGGGGTATGTCTCTTTTGACACACATTCTCTTCCCACACTTATTTTACCAGGGAAACAACTCTGGTGCAGTTTAATTAAACTCCACTGCAATGAATTAGTCCAGGTCCTAGCCTTCTGACAGCAAGGAACTTGGCAATACCGCAGGGGGCTGTCCTTCCCTGACACCACAGTCTGCAGACGTTTTGGGGTTGGGAATGGAGAGTTTCTCTGGTGATACTGTCATTGGGCACACCTATAACTGTCAGTCACAGAATCAAGCCACGCTCTTTACTTGGTCTGTAACAGACTTTTCCCAGATGCAGGTTTTTGGAATGAGAAAAGGTATTTAACCCTCCCACACTGTTTTTTAACCCCCAAAGCACTTGCCTGATATTTTCTGATCTCTGTGAGAATTCCAACGTATTGTGCAAAACAATCATGGACAGGACAAAATATACACTCCTTGGACTGCCAAGTATTTTCTGACCTCAAAGAGAATTTTAGTATCATTTCAATGGGGAAAAAAAAAGATTTCCTCCTAAATGGGGTTCAATCTGCTAACAAGCAGAGCAAATCTCTAATCTCATCACATCATAATTCACCAAAAAAAAGGTCATGGGACAATTTTTTCCCCAATATGTTCAACTTACTAGAATTGAAATGACAAAAATGAATATATATGTTGGGCCTTTAGTTGTTGCTCTGTTTTTTTTTTAAACTATACATGGTAACTGGCTGAAATTTGGGGAAACTGTTTATTGTTGATAGCATTGTAGACTGGATCATCTATATTGTAGTACAGTTCTGAGTGCTTTCTACAGTAACATGTGACCCTCAGAGCCTAAAGTGTCCTGTTTAATTTATAGAAGTTAAATAACCATCCCCATTTTCCAGGAAAAATTAATATTCTTTCAAATTCCCAATATATATTTCAGCAACTATCCAATTTATTGACAAGGAGAACAGTCAGATTTCAGCAACTTTAGTCTTAGAGACTGAGAGACCCATCCCTAACTATGAATGTGGTTTGTTACAGAGTTTGATCAGCTGGATCTAGAAACAGGTTTATTTAGAAGATGGAACTTGCCCTCTGGTTAGTATTTCAGAATTGCAACCTATCTCATACTGCTGAAACTTTGTCTCATTGCCATTACACCACAGCTTTAAAACGGTCATGATAGTCATTCCCACTCCCAAGGCACCCTAGGAAATTTTGTTATGTGACAGGGAGATTACAGCATCTTTGTCAACTTAGAGTGCTCTCTTGCTTATTTTGCTGATTGCTTGTTTCAGCACAATAGATGAACAGGTAGAAACAACAAAGAAAAGGAACTGCAGGAACACAGACAGGAGGTCACTGAGGACTGTCAATGTATGATCCTTCCTCTTGTACTGTGGTGCTTAAGCTGCTGTCTTCTTTTGGGACACCTTGATGCCTTGTATGCCCTGCCAGATTTAGCTAGTTTACAAAAAGGGAGCTTCACCCCTTCATTTTGCTCACAGCAATTCAGCATAGTCAGCCACTCCATTGGGAGCTAGGTTGCATACTGCGAGGGTGGCAAAGATGGGGTGTGGATTTGGGTAGCCTGTCTTCTCAAACCCTGCAGGGAGCTAGGCCTCAAAATGGTATGCCATGGCACATGGGCTTGTGGATTTTAAACTCATTTGCTTTTCATTCCAGGAACATCATAGCATTGTGTTGAGATTTCTCACAGCCTCAAGCAAATCATACACATGCATACACAGAACTCCCTTTCCACATCTCCTTTCCTGGGTTCCTTTACCTCTTCCTGTGCCCTCTCCCACTTGGATTAGTCAGTGACCCAAGAGATATTTGACCACTAGGACCCCATTTCAAATGCTGTTTTTGAAGTCAAGTTGTGTGTGGCTTAAAGGTCCCAGACAATGGCTTCGTGAATCATCATTATCTTCTTTTTTCTGCAGCTAGATAGATAGGTGGCAAAATGTACCCAGTAGCTGCGGCAGTTGATGTCCTTCCCCTTTGGGAATACTTCCAGTATGGAACATGCGTGACATGTGTGAGTATGCCTTTACCTACAGCACATGTTGTTACATATGGGGAGTTTTTCCAGGCCTTGTGTTACAGTTGATGCTTTCTGAAGGTTCACCACCATTCCTAGGAAGGCCTTGCACTTCAGCTGCCATGGCTTCTACAACAAGGCAGTTCAGGAGACAGAATCCTGAAGCTCCATTCCCTGCTGTGCTCCAAAAGGCACAATGGGCCTATTGCATGCTCTCACCTCTCTTCTCCCTTCATTTCTGGCTTCTCACTGCAACAGCATTGCACAAGCAGCTCTTTAGATACTTTCAAGCTAAGCCAGGGAGGTCTGGAACCAGCTGAGAATGGAGAGAGGTAGGGTAGATGCCCAGGCTTTCAAGCCACTTGACATACAAAGATCAAACATTCTTCTCCCCCACTGCCATTCACACTGCAATTTGTCTTTCTTCCTGCAGATCTGGAGAGCATAGCACTTCCTGAGACTCTAGTCAGTTTCCCAAGACTTGAGAACCCTACTGCTTCCCACTGGAACATAAAAGATCTCCTTTTGTACTTAGGTCTCCAAACCCTCCCTTGCCATTTTCCTGTATCCAGTTTGGGGAACCACAGCATCCTGCCTGTGACACTTCTTTCCCCAGCTCTGTTTTCAGGAATATTTGCTGGTCTAGTACCAAGGGTCTGCTATACTAATCAATCCGTATTTTGTTCTACCAACTTCTAATGAAGCAAAACACATCTCATTCATGGGCTATCTCTCTCAATTAGCTAATTTCCAAAATGTGTTGGAAACATCTGTTGTGTGTTCTACACCTTTGTAGTGAAGTCACTGGGCACACGTGTATACAGATCAGTTCATGCGCATGTGTAAATGAAGGGAAAGAGTAACAGAAGCATTTGAAACCTAACTCAGAATGTGTGAATTACTTGTATGCAAGAATGAGGATAGATTTTCAAAAAGACAATATACTATTCTATTCCCCAGAGCAGATCCTTAGAAAAATTCACCAAGTCTTCTCCAATAAAATGGTATTGCATCTTCCATTATTTATATAGATATCTGTCTGATGGCTTTTATTAATTCATGAGAATGTGTAGATGTATCACAGGAGGTCCTAAGGAAGGAGCAGCATCAGAGGCCACTAGCTCTTGCCAGCTTCTACAGATTACAGTGGGAATGCAAAATGCCCACTTAAAATATATGACTCAGGCATGAAGTTTAAGGGGCAAAAGAGAGAGAGGCAAAAGGTATAGAGGCAAAAAGGAGAAATGCCTCCCATTGCCACTACTTCCACTCCAGGAAGACTGATTTCTAATTATTTTCCTGTTGGAAGACCTATTTCTGTTCAGTTGTTCTTTTCACCCTTCAGTGCTGGCACCTCCTATGAACTTATGTACTGTACCTCTACTTCTGCACCTTCTCTGTCATGGAAGATGGAGCCACCAAGTCCTTCTTTCCTGTCATGAAAGGGCCACTAGAGTCACTGCCACTGTGTTCCTTATTTTCCACAGTGTCTCCTTCCCTGGAAAGAACTGAAAGAAAGACAAGTGGCTTCTGGAGTCCTGACTGGCCAGCAACCCAGGAACATAGCCTGCCTTGGATAAGCCTATACATGCACTTGATAGTCCAGGAAAAGTATGCAGCTTTGCCCGGATTCATGACTCAAAAACTCATTGGATTTCCCTGTCTCTTTTCTCCCCAAACTCTTTGATTTTCATGCTGCTTTTTAAAAGTTAAATGTAAAAACAAAACAAGTCATAAAAGATCCAAATACAGTAGTCCTTATCCTCTCATCAGTACTATATACAATGACTTCCTCCTGACGAGCTTTGGATTATAGTTATATTTTAAATTCTGTATCCTTTCATTAATTCTATGATTCTACTGTGATTCTACTTCTTTATTTCTACTTCTTTAATTCGTTTTAGTATTTACATATAAGATAATCCTGGTCAATTTATCCTTTAAGGCTCACTATCATTATGTCTCCCCAAGTGTTCTTAAGATAAGATATGAATGTATCCTATTCATTTATAAACTTTTCTCATAGTCCTCTTCTTAATGATACTGTAAATTTGTCCATGTAAACAATTTCTATTAATTTCAAAAACCAGTATTTTTCTGTACATAGTGTTTTTTTGCTTCCAGTTTTGAATCTATATAACTCTAGCAGCGGCGGTCATATATAATGATTTTTCCAAAGCTTTTTTCTAGTTCACCTTCAATGATTTGTAATAGGTAAAATGCAGGTGTCATCTTGAAATGCCATACTACTTTCATGCTGTTTTTGATCCACCCTGAAACTCATTTGGTCTGTGTTAATTTGGCCTGGGTTACAAACCCCTTTGTCTTCCTCATTCCAGAGATGGTTCTTTTCTCTCTTCTCCTACTTTTTCCTTTTCATTGGTCTTGCCCACTACCCTGCTGTTTTTCCATTGACTGGTATGATCCAGTCAATCAGTTTCTGTCTCTCTTTCTTGGGTCTCCATATTCTGATTCCCTAAAACCAGGTAGTTATATTTGCATGTTATCCCAATTAATCATTAGGCAAGCCACATAGTAGCACATCAACATACCCTTCTAACTTCCTACTGAGAAGTACTCCTTTCAAAGTTGCTTTATAGAGAAAACCCCCCATAAAGTTTTGTTTTCTTTGATTCTTTGTGCATGAAGCATGGATGTGCTGGAGAGAGGTACAATCTACATCCAAGGTGTTTTGTACATCTCCCATAACCCCTTTCATTACTGCTAGTCCCTTCCCAGAGTTTCTGTGCCTTTAACTGTTGTTGGAGATAATTAAATAGGTATATTAAAAAGAGCTGTTAAACAGATATAGCTCTTTCAAGAATGGGGGTTGCAGAATTTTGGGATCTGGCTGGAGGGATCTTAAGCAGTGTCCAACTGCCCCGAGCCCAATTTTATAATCATAATATTTAACTGTAGGCCACTTTTCCATGGGGAAGCCATGCTAAAAGTACTTACAGTAATATTAAACAAAAATTACATACTATAAAGCAATAATTTCAACAAGAACAACTCAAGATTTAAATATGCTGAACATCTAATAATAGTAAGCATATATTAAGATTATACTGTCCAGCAATACTTGACACAGAAGTGTTATTAAGATACATATATATAGAGAGAGAGAGAGGGAGGGAGGGAGAGAAATTTGAATATCAGCCTTCATAGCTGGAGTCAACCAGGATTACAACAATACATAAAAAAACTGTATATGCTTAACAACACTTTTAAAAACTTTTAAAACAAAATGTTATTTGCGGTGATACTGTATAATCACAACGACAGAATTGAGTGATGCCTCTCTAGAATGTCTTTCTTCTGAGAAAGGAACTGTTTTTTTTTTCCAGAAAAGGTCATCAGCACCAATAGTCTCTGAACATGCACAAAAGGCTTCCCATCTTTGACAAAAAGTTATATTCTTTTTCAAAAGCAGTTGAATAGCACAAGCCTACCCATGTCTACTACTAGAAGAGCTGCCCAAGCTACTTAACATATTTCATGGATAAGATTCATTTTCTTGAAAAACTCCTTCAAAGTTCAAGCTAAAATCCAAAGCTGATTCATTGCCTTACTGACACCAGCTGCCACTATATGCATTATTATCTCTTGCTGCTCCAGACTTTGGTCAGATTATATTAAGATCTGATATAGGATATACCTTATATACCTTGAAGATCCATAATGTTATTGGTGTGGGTAGTCCCTCCACTGAGGCTGATAGTAACTGTTTTACACATCGTTCTGGTCATAGGTGCTCAGGCCAAGTCATCATTTGGCGGCCAATTGCCTGGTAAATAGCTTCTCTGAGTTTAACTGGGCTGGTCATTGGACAGCAGACATGCAGTCTGTTGACAGAGGCACACTCAGCCATCTTACCAACATGAAAGAACCTGACAGAGCTTCTATTTTAGCAGCAAAGTCTTCAAGACTCCAGGGCCAACTCCACGTCATGATGAAGTGGTAAGAGTAGACCTTTGTGGAAGACTAAGGTCCTTTGAGGATTAAATCCTTGTTCACCTAATACATTTGTATGCCATCCCTATGCAAAGGAATGCAACTTTAGTTTTAAAGTATCTGTTTCGAAAACTTCTCATGTAGAGCTGCCCTTTTGAAGCACCGGGACATACCAGCACTAGAACACAGAGCATGGAAAAGTTACCTTTTTGGACTACAGTTCCCAGACTGAGAGAGGGTTCCAATGGGCTAAGGGCGCTGTAATCTATAACTTTTGCTTCCCTGTCTGCAGTATCTCTCCAGCACAGTTTAGACAAGGTGTAGAAAAAGAACCTCATATTTCTTATTCTAAACTGAAAGTATTGCTAATATAGTATTTTCAGAGATCTAGATTGTTTTACATCCCAAAATTACATTCCAAAATGCAAGAACATGTAAATCCAGTGTGCAGTTAATGTAGAGGTATGTCCCATTGAAATCCTTGGGTTTACCTATGAACTACTTTTGTGAGGAATTGCCTCCAAAAAGGCAGCTTTCACCTGTAGTTGTTGGCATCATAGTGTGGGTCTTAATTCTAAATACAAATCCATTTGAGGCTTTTGGGCTGCATTTCCATTGCTGTCTTTGACACTACTCCACAAAAAAGTAATTCTTCCTCACATACATTGTCCCAGTTAGAGCAGTTTTCTTTCCTCTCCTTTCCCTTTCCTTCTGAAGCTGAGAGAACAATTGTACTTGTGGACCAGGAGCCATGGTTGCTGACACTTGATCTGTTTATTCCACCTGAAAATCTCTGACCTCTGCATTACCTGTGTAAGAAGAAGAATAGAGTAGTGGAAATACATCGACACAAGATTCTCCCTTTACTTGCAAGACAGCTATAGACAGAGGGAATTTGAATTAGAATGGGCAAGCATGCCCTCTGGGATCCAGCTACAGTTCCTTCTAGTCTTCTGATTTCAAAGGCAATTGCTCCCCCTCCATCCCAGCCCTGCCTTTCACTGCTGGAGTCACTGCTTACATTAACCTAGCCATTGACAAATGCAACACCATCTCTTCTCTGAGAGTTGGGGGACAGTTAAAAGGTGTTGGGGTGAAGACCTACCATGAGGCAGAGTGAGGCAATTGCCTCAGATGATAGGAGCTAAGGGATACAGTGCAAGGGCAAGTTGTGGGAGGACAGAGATGCACTGGCCACGGAGCCTACCCAGTATGCCCTCAAATCTCCTGTTCATTCCTCTTCAGGAATTGGACCTCTCCCAACAAACATGCACAATCACTACCAACAATGACATGTGTCATTGGCCCAATCAATAATGATCCTAGTTTGTATGACTCACATTTATCAGAATCAGGACAAAAAGAAGTTCAAAGAAGTATACTTTTGGTTTTCTTACCATTACCTTTATATGTCATAAACTTTATTCATTGCATAATCATTAGGTCAGTGCAAAGTCTAGGAATTTTAGTCCAAAGTAGGAACTTTCCCATACTCCAGAACTGGGAGCATCTTTCTAAGCACTCTGGTTCATTTTATGTTGCAAGTTAGGAACCTGTGCAGGATTGTAAGAAGAAAAGATATACAAATACTGTGGATCTTTGTATTGATAGTCATCAAAAATAAATGAGAACATTTCTGGTCCGGAAGGTGTGGGAACATAATCTATATTTATTTTTTATGTTTCTGTTAGGTTGAAAAGTAGTGAATCAATTGGTAGATCAAGAGAGCCCCATTGTTGCATTTTTTATAGTCAATTTTCTGAGGGCAAAGATACTTTTACTTTCAGTATCCACGGTGGTTGCTATTGTAAACCTGACTGTGGGATAATTGGCTGCATTGTGAGTTATGTTCCCTGACCTAAATGTGAGAGTCAAAGTCTTTCTTGGCTGCCACCACAACAAAGACCATTATTGTGATTGGAACCCTGCTACAAAGATGTAAGTACCTTAGCTTTGAGTGGAAAGCCTACTTTTTTATTTGATTTATAACTCTCATCTCTTTCCTTTCTAGCCTTGGTCTCTTCTCCTCTTAGGAAAGTTGGTACCCTATATGTGGACAGGAGCTGTTATGTAAGTTTCCCTATGGATGCAGAAACTATACTGCACACTCCTCATATCTGCATTTCATAATTCCTTAATATGTACACTGGTGCATGCAACTTCTCCCAGTACATACATTTTTGTAGGCAATCTTCCCTAACAGATAAATTTTAATGGGAAGTTCATGTGCTGATGACTAAGGACATTTCTGCACTACACTGTTATAGTGCTATTATTCTACTTTCAACATCCTGTAGAATTCTGGAATGTGTAGTTCACTGAGGCCAAAGGGTTTTCTGGCTGAGAATCTTAATGCCCCTCCCTAAACTGCAACCCCCAGGATTCCATGTAAGGTTGAAAGTGGAATAACAGCGTAGTGTGGAAATAGCCTGAATGTTGTCCACATACCGAGGAAACCAAACTCCAAAACCCCAAACGACATCTCCCAGTGGTTTCATGTGTTTGATAAAAAAAATAGCATGAGAGGGAGAGAGCTGAGCTTTGAGGAATCCCAGAGGACAACAGCCAAGGAGTCAAGCAGACATCCCTCCACACCATCTTCTGAGAGAGAATACCATGATAGATAGTATCAAAAGCTTCTGAGATGTCCAGCAGAACCAACAAAGACATACTGCCTCTGTCTAGCCCCTGACCAAATCCATCTCTGTCCCATAACCAGGCCTGAAACCAGACTGTAAAGGATCTAGATTTCATCCAGAAACCCCTGGAACTGTTAGGTCACCACACACTCCAGAATCTTGCCCCAGAATAGAGAAACTGGCCTATCGTTATACAGAATTGTGACATTCATGGAGGCCTTTTTAAATAATGATTTTATAACAGTTTCTTTCAGGTAAGTTGGAACTCAGCCTTGTTTTAGTGAGACTTTAATAACTCCCTTCATGCACTCAGCCAATCATAATCTTAATAAGCCAGGAAGGGCAAACGTTTATCCTACATGTGGCAGCTCTCATCTCTCCAAGATTCTGGTCCATAAGGATAATATAGTATCCATCAGATTCTATGTACCAAAGCCAACTAGACTACCAGTTGAATCTTACTTTGGTGAAGGGTTAATGTCTTCCACAGCACCTAAGGGCAATAGTTTAGTTTATGGGAAACTGGGTAGACCGGGGTGAACAACTGCACTGGGCCAATTGCCCTTTCCCTGTGGGGCAGCACATCACTTCCAGCCACTATTTTTGATCTAAATCTACAGGAGGGGAAGACTCCAGGAAGTGCTGGGGGAATTTTTTGGGATGAAGACAAATCACATTTGTATAGAATTTTGGCTGGTTTATACAGTTTGGGGACAATCTTTCTTTTGGGGGAGGCTTGGGGGGCTGTCAGGGAGTTTCCAGGGCCACAGAAGTTTGGTTTGGGGGTTCCAGTTTCCTCACTCCTAAGGCAAACTTTATGCCACCCTTTGGCAGGCTCACTCTGTCTAGCAGCAGGACTGGCCATGTGAGATGGCACAGGGTGAATCTGCTTGGATGTGCCCGTTCCTTACTGAAGTCATCTGACTGAATGAATGATGTAACATGAAAATATGTGATGAGTGTATCCACCCTTCACAGTTATAGCAATCTGAGACCTGAGTATTCTCATTAGCTTCAACTATTGAATCAATGGTACTTGCAAAAGTGTTGACTTACCATGTTATCAGTGATTCAGTGAGTCTACTCTAGTTGGTATTAACCCTAAGATTAAGCCCTAATGCCACTTCAGCTGTTATGGCTCTCTCCTTCACAAGCCTATGCTTTGTATTTTGGTGAGATGCTTGGCATTCTGTTGTAGAGAACTCTAGGAAAGAAACAGATGGCAGATTTCTAGCAAAGAATTCAAACTCCCTTACTGAACTACAAGTCCCAGGATTCCCTAGGATGGAGCCACGACAGTAGAGGTAGAATAAAACTGCAAATAACTGTCATATAGATATACTCCAAGGGTGTCTTTACAGTACATAGCTAGATCAGTTTGATATTATTTTAACTGTCCTGGCTCTGTTGTGAGGAATCCTGTTTTTAGTGAAGTGCTTAGCATTCACTGCTAGAGAGCTCTAGTACTCTGGTTCTTGAGAATCCATGAGAACGTTCTCACAAACATTTCTAAGCACTCCCCCAGCTACAAAACCCAGGATTCCATAGGATGAAGCCAAAGCAGTTAAGGAGCACCCAAATACTGTAACTGCCCAGTGTAGATATAATCTAGATGGCAGACTTCAGATGCAGCTGCTCTGGCCATCCTTTGGAGAAACAGAGAAGTGCATAGAGATTAGAATACATTAGAATACATAGAATACACGTTACATTTCTTACATGAGCAAATGACTCCTTTGAGTGAAAAATACTAGTCCAAGATAACACGTGTACCAGTTTAATAAATCCAACCGAGCATTTGAACCTTGAACTGTGGAAGGCAGCTTGCCAGTGTCCTCTAAAGAAAGAAATCTGGTGCAGTCTGTAAAAAAAAAACCCAACAACAAAAAACTCCAATCGGATAGAATAGATTGCATTTATCTGCACAGCATAGGAGGTGCTTTCAGTACGACCTTGCTGAAAGAGATGGAGAAAAGGTTCAAGGAAATCAGCTGCATTAGGTTACCATTACCATGACAAAGTGCGCAGAAATCTAAGGTTCATTTAGACTGAACATTTTTTTTTGTATGAGACAATAAAGAAGTATACAGTTTCTGACTCCACTTTGCAGAATTATCTTGTTTGGAGAACCAAAAGCTAACCCTGAACATATATGCATCTAACCTCACAAGCATACAGCACTCTACACCTGAAACTGGCTCTTCAGTGAAGGGGGAAAAAAATCACACAGAGCGTAACAGTGCAATAGTGTGCATGTATACACACTTCAAAGACATTCTAGATCACCTACACTCCAAGTTCATTTTTTAAAAATGTACAAAGCTGTAATCCTATATCACTTACCAAGGGGGGTAGGGGTAAGCCTCATTGAACAATATGGTGATTAGACATATATATGATTGAATCACAGGTTCCAGTGATTTTTTTTAAATAATATTTATTGAGAATTTATGAGTCAGTTTTTTTAAAAAAATTAGGAATGGAAGATTATAACCCCCCTTTGGGAAGGCTAGATGGGGTAAAATGGCAACAATTGGTTTCGAAATGTAACACTGGTGTAGATTAACTTTGACTTTTGTTATGATTGATCAATCTAGTTATATATAACCATGACATTTTGGAATGTATAATCTACTTATTTGATTTGATGATCAGAATTCATGTTAAACGGCAAGGAAGATAAATATTGAGTTGGGTAGATAACAGGAACAAAAAAATATTAATAATCACCTCAACAAAAAAGGTTTTGGAAGTTAAATAGAATGTGTGTATGTATGGATATTATAACAAGTAGAAATATCTTACTTCGTATTAGAGGTCATCATCAGTATTTTATGTTCCACTCAACTATTAAACAAGTAGAAGCTGATAAGTCTTATAAATGTGAAATTATATGTGTATGTATGTATGTATATGTTCTTATATGTTTATATATGCTTTTGTATGTGTTTTTGTAAGGTGTATAGGTTCCAGTGATTTTAATAAACATTTCTTCAAGGTAAATTTATATTGAATTGCAGCTTTAATTAGTCACCGTTCTACTTAAAACCTCTCAGGATGCAATCCATACAGAGTTTGCATTTCTGGGAATATCTTTGATGACTTGCACGGACAGGTTTGTATTACTGGTGTGTGTGTGTGTGTGTGTGCATGCATGTGGGGGTATGTGATTTGGTTTTGTATTTCACAGTGTAAAACTTATCTGGCTTTAATATAAAATTATATGATATAACCTATGTCAATGGCAAGCAGAACTTTGGATGAATATCCAGAAAACTTTGCATGGCTGTTTATTTAAGTCTCAAAAACAGCATGCTTCCTCTGCAGACCGTGTGTGTGTGTGTGTGTGTGTGCGCGCGCACGCATGTGCTCATGTATGTGGGTGCACATTCACACAGCTGCCTTTAAACTGAGTAAGCTCGTTTATACAGGTACATTGCAGTTAACAATGTAAATGTGTTGCTGGACATTGTTTAAAAGAAAATTTGGTATTAAAGGCAGAAGCAGGATGGAAAGATTTTAGGATGGGTTCCTCCACGAAGAAGGAGGAGGCAGAGGAGGAGAGCACTTCAACATCTGTCATAAAAAATATATTCAAAACTAAGGATGCATTCAGACTGATTAAAAAGACCGGAAAGTCCCAGACTTTGTTCCTGTTCTGTCTGATTTCATTTTGGAGATCCATAAACATTTTGTTTATCCCAGAATATTTCTCTGTCAGCTCCTCATACAATCACAGACTTTTTATACCAGCTCTGCAGGTCAGTTTTTTTTTTTAAACTCAGTATAAAATGAGAAAGAACAAGAACAAAATCTGGGACATTTTAATCAATCTAGATGAGCCCTAATATGCACATGTGAAATGAACCAAGTAGGTCAGCTAAATTTTGCGTAAGTTAACAAAAACATTTTGAACCTTCTAGAGACCACATAAAAGCTTCTTCCAGAATCAGGGGATGATTTTTTCTTTCTTTCATCAGATTCCACTTTCTTAAGATTCTCATTTTGATGGCCAGACTTATATAGATCTATGCTTTTAAAAATGGTGAGGGAAGCTGGTTAGGCAGCACTGATTTGCTTTTCTCTTTTCTCTCTGTTGTGCTATCCATGCATACTCAGCAGCTGCTTACCTTTACAGCAAGAGGAGAATGCTACTTTTCCCCAGCTCAGGCATGATTAGAGACTGGCATTGAAAGTCTGTGTTTCTCCAGCTCTCCAGCATAATGCTGAGGCTTTTCGCTGTGCCAATGCTACTAAAAAAATCCAACTAGACAGAGGACAAGGAGGAAAAGGAGGGCTGGGTGATCAGAAAAAGAATTTGTAAAAAGGAGCTTCCTTGTCAGAGGCTTTATTAACAGAGGTATGGCTGCATAACTTCTTCCGTATGCTTCAGATACTTTAACTCAGTCATTCTTACAACACTGAAGAAGGCAAGACCTGGAAAGAGAGAGACACTTCATATTTTAAAAATGGCTTAGGGCTATTATTAAATTAGGTTAGATTAAATTACGAACATGCTGAGTCATTTTACATGGTATAGAAACATCCTTTACAAATTAGAGCCACTCCTGGAGATATAGAAATGGAAAACAAATAAGATTCTCTAATTCTTTCAATAACTGTGCTTCTTAGGTGTGTCTACTCAAAGGTAAACCCTATTGGATTCAATAGGGCCACCTCAACTTTGTATAGGATAGCAGCCTGAGATATAATAACACTTGATATGAGGGCTTTGGATAAAATTAGGAGGGTTAGTTATGTCGTTGCTTCTCTTGGGGAGTTTAAATATCCTTAGCATTTTTCTGGACATAGCTTTTGTGAGCTGGAAACATAGATGCCTCATTTCCCTGAAGATGAATCTAAAACATGGACTGCTAAGAATGTATGATACCAAGAACAGGTGGGTGGCTGCAGCATTAAATACCCTATATGAACATGGGGATTTTTGGTTAAGGATGGGGGTGCTTTTTGCTTTCTGCTTGCTCTATTTCCACTTTGCTGTTGTTCTCTCTTATTGCTGGTTAAAACCAGCATGAATGTCAAGCACACAGTGTTTCCTTGTTCATGCTTCAGTCTGCTGACACTCTTCATTCTTATATTCTGCCCTGGCCTGAATTACCACTCTTTTCTTGGCAAATGAGGAAACCCTACCCTGAAGGGCTTCAAATGCTGTGGACCTTTAGATCTAACGCCAGAATGACTGATTAAAAAGAACAACGGAGGCTGGTAGCACCTTAATAATTAACAAGTGTGTTAGGACAAAAGGCATCATTGACTGGAATGTGCATTTCATCTGATGTGTAAAGTGTTACCCTCAAAGAGTGTACACTCAGATTATACCTTTCTGGACAATTATCAGAATCCCACAGGGGATTCTAGGATTTTCAGGACCCCCAAAAAGTAAATTTTTGAAGCTCTGGTTATCCTTAGCTAGCAGGTGTGTATGCACTTATAGGTACAGGGCAAAACACTGCAAAGCAATTGGGTTAAATGACAATGAATCACTGTGAATCACAACAACAGTAGCTGGTGATAACAACTTTCCTCCATTACCATGAATTTGTAAGTGATGAAAAGAAAAAGAAGGAAAGAAGGAAAGAGACATTTAAATTCAACAGTAGACCTATCAAGCCCATGGCATTACGTGCGTTCAGTCCACAAGTGTTGACTTCTTCCAGAAGTGAAAAGGTCTCTGGAAATACTGAGAGTTTCCAATTCTTTTTTTGTTTTGTTTTGATTTTACTGTTTATTCACTATTTACAAGTTGTATTCAGCCCCTTTTTTGAAATATACAGGGTTTCCTCCTGCACTTTTTGTCCTTCCCCTTACCACTGAACATGTCACATTTAGTCTTAAGAAACATTTTAAAAAATCGATTTTCACCAGTTTCCACCCAGGATTTTTATCAGGGTAGTCAAAATGCTAAATGCTTTAGCAATATTACATTTCTTAAGCATTAGGATTGTTTTATTTTAGGGCTAACATCCCTCTTTCCTTAACTGGATCTCTATTGAATCTGTGTCCTGAAAACAACCATGTTTACTAGTGGCAGCTGTCTTAGCTAGTTCTAAGGATGTACAAGTACAGATACATGTCACTTTGGAAATTACTGGGTTAATTTAAATTATCTTGGAGAGTGGGTATAGGTCTCTGGTACTACTGGCTGCTCCCAGGAAATATTTTGGGATGAAGTAAATGTCATGTGAATCTCCAAAATAAAATCACAAAGCACACATACAAAACTTGGAACTTTTTGTTTTTGTTTTGTTTAATCCACCTGGAAGCAGTCAAGGTCGCAGTGATTTGGTCGGTCCACATCACCTGGGACTTATGGACTTAGCCCATAGTTCTCTTCTTTCATTTATCCGTATAGAAATATTGCATGAAAAGGCTCATTCCTCTTTAGGAAATGGGCCTCTTCCAATACACTCAGGCACAAGCAATGACGTATGTCATTGACCCAAACAATAGTAATTCTGGTTTACATGACTCATTCTTATCAGGAACAGGACAAAGGCAAATAGTATACTTTTGTTTTTCTGACAATTACCTTTGTCAATCATAAATGTGATTCACTTCCATTATCATTCGTTCAATACAAAGTCCTATCCTTTGACAGTGCAAAGTAGGTGTGGCTACTCACAAAGGCTCAATGAACTTGGTGGGACTTACTTTCAGGTAAGCATGCATGCCACTGGAACCTGAACCATTTTCTTTTACCTTCTCTCACACCCTCAATGATGCAGGTAAGAGAAAAAAAGGATTAGTTCTCAATCAGCCCTTGGGGTATAAAAGTATTTCATCGCACAGAAGTCAAAGAAGTTATACAAGCCACACTCTTGACTGAATGGAGTCCTTTAAAATAAAATTTTATGATGGCAGAACATAGCAAGCTGATTTATAACAGCTCAGATCATTGGCCCATCCATCTCCCTATTTTCTTCACTACTTCACTATGGCTCTCCAAGAGTTTAGACTGACCTACCTGGAGATTTTAGGGACTTCCCATCTTACATGGTGATTCTAGGGATTTTTTTTTCAACGTTCAAAGCATGTGCTCTGTTTACCAAGCAATGCCTCTACTCTACTGTGTATTCTACTAGCTTGATATGATAAGTGATCAGAAGAAGGAAACTAATTAACCCATTGCCCCCACCATAGTTGCATTGCTTCCAATCAACAGAATACCTGAAACCTTCAGGAACAAGAGATAAAAACACAAGATTGCCTATGGTAAGCAAGCACAGCTGTACTTTCCCAGATATTTCATTTGGAGGCCATCTCAGTGCTTAGAAGAAGCATGCAGTAAAGTCATCACTGGACTGTACCACATAAAAGTGAAGGTATGGAATCTTGTTTGAATTCTTCCTAGTGTATCAGCAAAACCCAGCAACACACCTCTCTGTCACATGAGGACCATCTAACTTGGGATAAGCAGTGCTGGTGGATGCTGGAACCAATTTTCTGCCTTTGGGACCATTCAGGAGCCAGACAGAGGACCAAAAGGCCAAAACCAAGGAGTGAGGGAAGGGAGAGGAAAGGAATTTAGAAACAGCAGGATGCCCAGTTCTGGTTTTTAAGAAACTGTTAGTTTTGAAAGTTAAACAAAAACATCAAAAATAGGGGTCTTGAAACCTGTTCAGAAGGTGAATTGCTGTATTATGAATAAAGAATTGGATAGTTAATATGGATTAGTTCATTATATAACAGCAGCAAGAATATTGTTTGCTCAAATTTGGGAAAAGGCTGAGGAACCAACAACAGAAGGATGGACTGTTAAGGTTGCTGAGTTAGCCCATTGCCCAACTAATGTGGGTTTTAAAGGATAAGCCAATTGAAGATTTTTTTGAAAGACTGGAAAAGGTTTATGGCATCTTATTTTGAGCAATAAGAAATCTAATGATGTAATAATTTGTGGCTGTGGTCATTAGTAATTCTAATAGGATTACTGAATTGGATCTGTTATGGTAGAACATATTTTTTTCCAACCTTTTTTCCATTCATTACAGTTTAGCTTGGGAGGTTCAGTGTCTGTTTGTGTTTCAGTAAGTTAGTACGTAATGTTTTAGTTGGTGTTCAGTGGTTTACTATTTAAGTTTAGTGCATTAGTGTTGTGTTTTAATTTTAGTTCTTTTTCTTTTATTGAGTGTATATTTCTTTGATTGTGACTGTGATTCTAACTGTGAATTTGATTGTTTGGTTTCAAACTAAATAATCTAAAGAGAAATACAAATGGTGAATGGCTGCTCTGGGAGTCTTCCAAATAAAGATAAATTCATCCCTTTTCTGGCCAGAAAATGGGTAGTTCAGATCATCCTAAGTGGCTGTATGTAGCCTCAGGCAATGGTATGTGGCCCCAGATATCCACTCTGCGCACCCTAATCACTCTATTTGTACCTGTTCAGCTGATTTTCTTTTGCAAACAGAATCAATGCTGGATCCACTGTTAAGCCTCCCAGCTAGGATTCCTAGATCTTCTGTTGATTCTGTAATTCTTCTTTTTGTGTCACAGCCATTAGTTTTCACTATTCCCCCTTTCCATCCCCCCTGCCCCAATGGTATCCTGCAACGCTTGTTTGTGCTTTCCAGGTATGGATCATGTAATGTGTGAAACAGTCCTTAGTTCCAGCTGAGCATGTGTAGAATTGACCTGTCAGACTCATCATGAAAGGCTGTTACACTTCATTAGAACTCCACATGGAACTAAAATCACCACATGCATAAGAAGAGACTGTTCTCTCTCTCTCTCTCTCTCAATCTCTCTCTCTCTCTCTCTCTCTCTGTGTATGTGTGCGGGTGTGTGTGTGTTCAGCTGCAGCCCAAACAACATGTTATCCTTGTTACAGGAATATAATTTTATTTTGGGATAGGTGGAAAAGTGATTTTTTAATTTTTTTTTAAACATACCTTGCTACTGAAAGAATAACTACAAGTAGCACTAGAAGAATGTACTAGTAGTACAGGACAAGATGTATATGTATATGTATATGTATATGTATATGTATGTAAACTAAAACAGTTCCCAGGAAGTGTATCCCTTAGCTGTACAGGACAACCAAAGAACAGTGAATTGTAAATGTAGAATTTCTAAATTTGCCCTTGACTTGGAAGGACAATAGGCTACAGTAGCAAAGTACAGATCTCCAGATATGGTTGAACTCCCATCAACCCTAGCCCATGTACTATAGATTTGTGAACTCCTGAACTGATTAGATGGATTTTTGTCTCATTCCTCTGCTGCAGTCTGAGATCTAAAAATACTGGTTCTAATGTAAGCTTTACTGAGATATTTGCCTCAATCTTCCTTTTGTCCTGACTAGAGAAGATCCAGTGAATCCATCTGATGTATCTAAGGCCATTGCCACAGTACACTGTTATAGTGCTGTTATTCTACTTTCAACATCCTATGGAATTCTGGGGTTTGTAGTTTACTGAGGCCAAAGAGCTCTCTGGCTGAGAATTCTAAATGCCCCTCCCTAAACTGCAAATCCCAGGATTCCATAGGATGTTGAAAGTGGAACAATAGGACCATAACAGTGTAGTGTGGAAATGGCCTCAGTGTTGATTCACTATGCAACAATTCACTTAATGGGTCTACTCTAGTTGGAATTAACAAATAGGACACCATCCAATATTTGCAACACACTAAATACTCAGAAAGTCTGGGTAAATATAAGCATTATCTGCTGAGAATTTAAAAACACCATAATAACAATACAAGCTCCACCAGTATATTTAAAGTACTCCAACCCTTGAAAGTAGATATGTCAACTGAATAAAAAGATCTTGAATAATTAATCATAGTTTGGCTCTACTTATCAATTAATTGATTGAACAAGTATATGGATAAAGGAATAAAAGCAAATAGTTCTCCAGAGAAGGCATAGCTTGTTCTCAAGTAGTGTATGCATAGAAGCTGTATGTGCTTCCTTTTTTTTTTTTTTAGATTGGGCTTGTCTCATTCAGTTTTTATGGCTTGAATCCAATTGTTAGTCCCAACTAGAAACAATGGGATTTATTTTAAGTGTTGACTTACCAGTCAGCAGTTACTTGCATGTGATGGGATGAACAATTAGATTTAGGCCTGTGAGTGCTTGCATAACCTTTAATTTTTAAAATTATTATCACTGACATTTTAAATAAAAAGATGACAGCTAAAATGAGTCAGGAATGACAAAGCAGTTAAATGCAAAGTTGAATCCAATATCCTAGTAACCAATACTTTTTGCACTATCCAATATTTTTTAATCTACAAAATATTCAGTTTAATGGAGAATACAGAAAGTGAAAATCTCACAGCAACAAAAGGCATTTATTTTCCAAGTCTTCTTTAAAAATAAAAATATGCTATATTTTTCATCAATCAAAAAGGGTTTAATTAATTAACAGTTAATTGTTAATTGCTGCCCCTCTTGAACACCCATCTGAGATATTCTTACCATTCTTCCACAAGATATTGAAATCAATGGGCTGGATCCAGACTTAATACCTATATGGACCAGACACATTAAAATCATTTGAACACATTAAAACTCCAGTGACTTCAACTGGACTACTTTAAGTATGACTAACTATGGTTTTATCTCATTTAATATTTTACTATTTGAAACAACAAAGAGTAAATATGCACTCCTGTGCATATTTACATCAAAGTATCCCTCTGTGCTCAAGGAGAATTACTCCAAACAAAATTTTGCATATGATTTCAGCTATAATTATGAATTCAAAAGGATTGTAATTAATGTCCTAGTACTTTCATGACTGGAGCAACTTTCCTTTAATAAGATTAATAAATGGAGTGCTTCGGTCTCACAAAAGAGAACAGATCAAAATGTATGTGGGAACTGTATACACTGTATATAATTCTGAGGGGTAATTGGCTTGAGAGTCATCTTAGCTTTTTAAAAAAACCTTACAAGATTTAAAATATCTATTTAAGAGTTAAAGAGCAATGGTACCCTCTAAGAATTTGATGCTTTTGGTTTGTAAATACATGCATTTCTGCTTTTCTTTCATTAATATATGTTGGTTTGTGTTTCCAAATGCATTGAGCCATGCAATATTTAGCCCTGGTTCATTTGTATCAGATGAAGTGTGACAGGAAATAAAGCACTATCTTCTAAAAAGAAGACAGTCGTCTCGGATCTGTATTCCAAAAGGAAAACAGACAGGCATATTATATTTTAGTGGCTACATTTCATCACAGCCCTTCTTCTTCCTGAAGCAGAGGCTATCATAAGGACAATTGCTAAAGACACAATCATAATATCCCTATACTTGTGAAATCCAGACTTACGGCTACTCAAAGGAGAAATACATGACAGATGCATTGTTCTCTATTAGCAGGATATTGTCCTAGCATAAAAACGCATACAAACTTTGAAGGCTTTGAATATTTAAGGCAGGACACTAGTGGCTCATCCCAGTGGGAACGACCGAAAAGGGGAACCTGATTAAATTTAATGTCATTGTCACTTCTTTTCCCCCATTGCTAAGAATTATATAGGTAGCCATAGCTACCACACTGTTCAGACACCATGACCACAATATTCTCCCTCAGAGGTTGGCGTCAGCGGCTGAATTGTTCAGTCAAAGAATGTACATTCATTTTGCGATGTGTTTCTTATCAATTAAAAAAAAAATCATGAGACAAATTTCATTTGCAGCCCACTGATGACAGAAAGAATGAAGGTAAACATGCAAAAGGAGGGTAGGAACAAAACAAATACTACAACTGAAGACGAGGAGGAGGAGGAGGAGGAATTAGGGAAATTAAAAGTCATATTCAGCCTCCCCTAAACAGCATGAATGCTAAGGATCCCTTAGCTGGGATCTACGAGACACAGCAATATTTAGCAATATTTTAAAATCTTTCAACTTGTTTGGCAGTAAAAATATTTGTTTCATCAAAGCAAACAAACAAACAACCTCACATTAAAATCTCTTTGGATCAGCCTGAAAACAATTTCAAAAGACGATGAACGATTATGAACTTATTGATTAGAATCTGTAATGATGATATTGATATATCTATCTATCTATATCTGTTCAGTTGGATGGTAGATATAGAAAATGCTTGGCTTAAATAAGAAGACTGTTCTATCCTGCTTTAGTAGAACTGGAAAAACCTTTCCAAACCATCTATGTAGTTCTGTTGTTTTTTTTAAATCTAAGTCAGACTGCCACTGTATATCAAGTCTTCTCTTATATGCTTGCTATTGTTACCTTTGGTGAAACAAAAGAGATATGGAGGAATAAAAAGGAAAAATTACAGCTCCATATTGAACTGCTGACTTATAAAATGTTAAGTTACCATGAAAGTACTGAAATAGACAAGATGGAAAGTTGGCACTGTGTTCAGCCTAATACATTCTTTTTCAGCTCCAGTACTTGGAAAGGTGGACAAATATGTCTTCAACAGAAAATAATTTTAAAATCTCCATTTCAAAATGTTACTTGAAAGTAAACCCTTGCAAAATGGACTTAATTCCACACAATATATGATAGTACAATATATTTTTTTCTCCCCAAACTTAACAAATCGGAAATAACATTGATGACTTTCTCATGCTTTTTCACTCATGAAAGAAAACTCACTTCAAAACAGAGGGTCTTCCTGACTTCACAGAATACAAAACAATGGCCGTAACATATCAGCTATGCTCCACCCTGGAAAATAACAATTATTCTTTATCCGCGTGGACTAATTAGACTAATTTCCATCCAAAATAAGTTGGGCAAGCATGCCTCATTTACCACTCACTGAGATGCATGAATAAAGAAATGTCTTTATCTTTAAAGGGTGGCACCATTGCAAAACAGACAACAAATGACAGGCTTGAGAATAAAACATCTCAGCCTTTCACTGCAATAGCTATGGTAGTAAACATTTCATGTTGATTCATACTGCATGTGTTACTTGAGAGGTCTCTCAGCAATTGTGTTCCCAGTTGCTACAAAATGCCCAGCCAAATTAGTTACATTTAACTGAAAGACTCTGATTCTAGATTTATACTGGGCGTGTGCCAAGGAGAGGCAGTCAGTTTTGATTCCTCAGTATGTACCCATTCTTAATTGTGGGCTACAATTCCCAGAATCGTCCAGTCTTTAGCCATGCTTTAGCATGTTGCAATCCAAAAAGCGGGAGTAACATTTTCAGACTCTACCCATGTCTTCTTACAGGCATTTCCCATTTCCATGTCAAGATACTGTGGTGTTAAGCAAAATGTGGAGCAATCCTGAGTGAGGTCATGGGGGAGTCTCCTACTCAGCCCTATCATCACTTCTGTAGGCTTGCCAGTAGATCCAGCGACACACAATTTTCCCCAGCTGTTGACATCAATGGGGAGAAACTGGCAGTGTCTGCTTATGTGCCGGCATTCGTGAAAAGATTGGATTTTGTTTGCCCTGATAGAGCCCACCCATTACTTGCAGTGACTGTGCCCCAAACTTGTAGAGGTCAGTCAATAGGTATCCATGTGTCACTTTAAATCTGTCCAGGTATCAATTTTGTGAAGATGGGGGCAACTTTGTATTGTGCTTTAAGTCAAATAAACTGTGCTGGTTAAAATGAAAATGCCAAAATGTAGATGCTAGTTCTGTATTTTTCCTAGTGTTTTAGGAAACATCTGTAGTGGTCCATCACTCTGAAATCGTCTTCCAAGGACTGATACATACGGCCATATCTAGAAGCTTGGAAAAGTTATTTGCTGGCTAGGGTATCCTGTAGTCCAAAAACCAAGTTTTACCTCAAGGTTGTGTAGCATATATCTCCACCTGCACAGTTGTGTGTTAACTATGCTACTTGACTCTTGTGTTAAATGGCAACATCACACAACAGAATACACAACTGAAAGCACATCAAATGTGCATGCACATTCGTAGGCATACTGGCAGGTACATGAGCTGTCCCACACATCTTTGCATATCCCATGCATATCTGCATATGTGGCACCACATGCACAATCAGCTTCTGCACTTGAACTAAATACAGACACTTCGCATCAGACAACAGTGTCCCACTGCTTCTGTAGGGAAGTTAACACAGGTGTAAGACCAACACAATCCCAGCCATATTTTCCAAATTATACCCTGTCTCTACTTTTTTTTTTTAATTTTTGGAAAAGATTTCATTCCTTTTTTTTTTCCTTTCAAAATCTAGTTTCAATGATCTAAGGATTCTTATTCTTCTGATGCTGTTTGTAGTTGCAGCTGCTGTTCTGTTGCAGATGTCTACAGAATAATCAGATTGGTTAGGATCAGAAGCTGTGGTGTCAAAATGCCCGAGGAATCCAAAACCCTGCTAGGCTGACACCATCAGGGAAAAAGCGAACGAGGAATGGCTTAACTGGGAGCCTTCCACTGATGTGTGTCCTATGGATCAGCATCCCCTCCCACCATTCCCAGTGAGCACCCCTCAATCCACCTGACTCTATCGCTGCCCCTCTTTTAGCACTGGTGTCTGAAAAGTAAGATGTATCCAAGATCAGATCTCTCTTTCCCTCTCCCTCTCCCTCTCCCTCCCTCTCCCTCCCCCTCTCTCTCTCTCGGTATAGACTGCTTTCTCTCTGCCCTTGGAAGGAAAAGTTTAGAAAAATATGTAGTGACTAGGGCAAATGCATTCTAAGATTGTAGCCTGTCTTTCCATGGTCCCCAATAGAGCACAGTTTTAATTTATAACTTTAATCCTCATGCAGAATTGGGGGCGGGGGACACTCACTGCACTATATGAGCTGTGTGGTATTTCCTGACCTTAGTGGGAATTCCAATATTTTCTCAAATGGGGGCCAGCCTATTGACAACCACAGTAGGTCATTTCGGCTTCACTGCATCACGCTCCCCCCCAAAATATATATATATATGTGTGGACAGGACACGTTTTGTCTCAAAGTGGGCCAAAAGGTACTGCATTGGCAAAAAGCCATAGATTTCTTGGGATAGTTTCTGTCCCAGCTGCTTCTTTGTTTGGAAAATCTGTACATAATTGCTGCAGTTTCAGAAAATGGTTTACAACCACTTATGTAAAAATGTCATAGAATCCCTACGTTTTCAGTCTAGCTCAGGAGTACATTTTAAAAGAGCATGGCTTTGGGGGACTGATAGATCCTATCCTTGTGCATAGGGGCTGATATATTATTATTATCTTTGTATTTTAATAATGCTGTGAGCCAGGTTAACTCTGAAAAAGCTATCAATGATAACTTCAGTATTAGAAATTTCAATTTTATTTCTTGTTTTTTTGTTTTTGTTTTTCTGCTCTTGTTCTTATTGCTATGGTTCTTGTTTAAATATCTCAAATTTAATTTTTTTTAAAAAAATAATATATTTTCACCCTGCATTTCTATATAGAGCTGACTTTTTACGTACATTGAAAAACAAACACAATAAAACATTGAACAACAGTAAAACAATTACACAGGTAAAACAATCACATTTCGCAGCAGCTGTTCTCAAAAGCCATTTACAGGTACATGGAGGTCAAAGCTGTTAGTTTAATGGTATGTTTGAATCCTGTGCATAGGGAAAATGTTAAGTGCCCCCCCAACTTCCATGCTGCAGTCCTAGTCAGGATCTGATTCGCATGACTGCTTTTGCAAAGAAAAAGTAATGTCAACCCTAATGTGCCAGGTTTTTCTGATACCAATATGAGACAACCCTCTCTGTTGCCTAAACAGCTGAAGACTAGCCAGTACATGTGAGGCAGGCCTATATTAAACGCATCAAGACTCTCACAGGCCACAAACAGGTTTGCCAATTTCCGCACATTTCCTCAAAGCCTCTCCCTAAACTGCAAACTCCAGGATTCCGTAGGATGTTGAAAGTGGAGTAATAGCACTATAACAGTCTAGTGTGAAAATAGCCTTAGTCTCTTGTAGAACTGAGAGCAGGGAAAGGAAGTGTCAGCTGGACTCCCAGAAAATGGACCCGCACCTGAGGCCATTTTGCTGCATACCAAATGTTCCTAGGCTGGTCTGTTGTGAGTGCAACTGGTGACCACTTTTGGGAAGAAGAGACACCAGCCCTACTCAGATTGATCTCACAGGGTTACCAGAGTGAAACCTGGAGAAAGGACGAAGAAATTTCAACAGGTGTTGCTTCTTATCTGGTTGCATGACAAGCAGCACCTGCTGATATTCTCTCTTCCACACAGTCATTAAAGTTCCATGGAGCATTTGGCACATAGCAAAATGGCCTCAGATGTGGGTTCTGTCTCTTTTGAGCACAGCTGGCACTCAAACTTCCTGCTTTCAGTTCTGCGGGTGACTGATAGAATAACATACGTGGCACAGTTTGGGCCTGCTCTATCTTGGTGCTAGGGAGGAAAAGGAGCAGTGCCACACAAGCCATGATCCCAGTAGGCAGAATCCAACATTTGGTATCCAAAGTCATTTTGCTGTGTACTAAATGCCCAGAGGTTGGTCTCTTGGAAGCACAATTGGTGTTCTCTCTCAACAGATCAGAGTGGTTTAGGCCATCCCATACAGCCCCAATATGATATGAGATTTCAAGCCTGCAAATACAAAATAGGATGCCTTGAATGCTAGTCAAATGCCAAGCAAAAGATCCAGACAGGCCATTTAGAGAAAGGGTGGTCATGTGCCAGAGTCCAGAGGGCTACACCATTGAATTTTTGGGTCCTGTGGAGCCAGATACAACAGACTGCTTAGCCTTACTAAAAGCCAAATACAGTAGGGCCTCCACTTTCATGCAGGGTTAGGGGAGCAGGACTCCTGTGTAAGTGGAAAAAAAACACAAATAATGTAAGCTCCCCAAGCTGTATTTAACACACACAAAAAGTACCTGTACTGGCAGAGTTGCTGGGCCCTGATGCATGTGCATTCCCTCACTCGCTCACTCATTCATTCATGTGGGCAGGAGGAGGGAAATGGATGGAATGGGGGAGTGAGAAAAAGGAGAAATGAGACACCTATCCTATCCTTTTCCCCCTTCCCACCCAAACAAGTGACTGAGTGAGTCACACTCTCCCTCCTCCCATCCCCTTCATCCCTCCCACCCATGAGAGTTGAGCAAACACACACACACGCACTCCTCCGGTCCCATCCCTTTCCCTTTCCCACCTAGAGAATGAACAAACATGTGCGTGAACCTTCCTCCTGTCCATCCTTTCCCCCTAGCAATCAGATTTGTGAATGCCTTAACCCACAAAAGTGGAGGGCTGTCTGTAATACTATTTTTGTCTGGACTTTAAGGTCCATTCAATTCAACCACCAGGTGAATTTTTAGAGGGAGGAGGTTCCCTAGAATGAGAGATCACCAAGAAGTCCCTGGCCATTTCTGCCCTACACTGTTACAGTGCTGTTATTCCACTTTCAACATCCTGTGGAATTCTGGGTTATGTAGTTTACTGGGCCCAAGAGCTCTCTGACTGAGAATGCCCCTCTCTAAACTGCAAACCCAGGATCCCACAGGATTTTGAAAGCAGAAAAATAGCACTGTAACAGTGTAGGGCAGAAATGGTCCCTGCCACTGTCCATGGCAACTACCCATCTCACATTACAAGAGCTGGGTTAAATATGGAGTTTGGAATCAAATTAGTTTATTTTTTCCCTTTCTCCTCCCCTCCTTCTCCTCCTCCTCATTACAGATGCTAAAAGGATTGATCCAGCTTTTCCCCTTCCCTCTCAGTTCTTGGTGTCTCCCCATTAATAACGGAGTGTCAGAAAACAACAGCAGCGCTGGCAAACCATAGAGGCAGTCAAATTGACATGACTTTCTGGATTATCCAACTGCTCCTGCTACCTCATCAAATTTGTGCTGTCAGAATTGGAACTTTTCAATTGATACTCTTTTTTAAAAATTCCTTTATAGATCTGCAAGGGTTTCTGCACATTTCTGCTGTTATAAATTTTACTTTCCAATATCATATCTCAAATAGGTTATCTAATTTTTGTGAATGTTTCCAATGATACATCTTTTCAACTGCACAGTTTTTTCCTCTAGCTGCTTAATTTGTTTTCAAATAGATGCGAAAACAAAACAACAACTTGAGATGATGCCTGGAAGTGGGACGAGCTCTCACCAATAGCAACAGCTGTTGTATAAATACTTCTTCCAAAAGTGCCACTCCTGAACCACAATAACATGTCACAGGCCTGTGCGACTTGCTACCCGCACAGAAGGCCAGACAAATGCCAATATGCAATGCCCCAAATACCTCTCTGTGACATTTGATCCAACTTTACTTCTATAGAATTATAAAAGTTGATAGGGTTTTTTTTCTGTAAACCTTGTATGCCTACAGATTGGCATTTTTTCTATAACTACTTATATAAAAGTAATATTAATCTGTGGGCAAATTAGGTTTACAGAAGAAAAAAAAACCTTCCCACATGAGCCTTTAAGTGACTGTCTGACAATTACTTTTTCAAGTAGAATTGCCAGTATCCGCAGCTAACCTTTTTCAAGCGTTGAGGATCTCTCTCTCTCTTTCTCTCTCTCTGGTCTTGACTTAAAGAAGTCTTTCTCTCTCATAATTATCTCTACATCCCACAGTAAGCATCATCCACACCAATTTCCATAATATGGAAACAATAATTATAGCCTGTTTCATACAGTTGTTGTGGGATTTGTTGACATTATATATGCATAGCTCTCAGAACAGAGAGATATCACTCCTAACTCTCATAACTATATTGCCCGTTCTGGCAAGAATGTTTGCTGCCAAGTCAGCTGCCAATTTCATTCCCACTTGAGGAGTGTGGTGGCACTCTAATGAGTGGTTTCAACGCCCGGGGAATTATCTGAATGAATAAATTGGCAAGCATTCCAAGGAAAGGGTTAAGAAGCCTCAGCATGGGTTTTTTCAAGGACAAATCATGCCAAATCAGAAGATGAAGCAACAGGTGCTAAAAAGAAGGATTTGCCAGAATTTCTGCTTGCCCAAATGCCATGTGGTTTGACAGACAGATCATCTCTTCTGATCCAAGGCCAGAGCTTGGATGCTGTTCAAAAGTAACTAAGTGCTGTTTTCCTTCATAGCCATAATTTTAAAAGAACGGTCTCTCTTCTTTCCTTTTCCCCATAAGTAACTACTATAGTTATATAATATAGTTACTTTGTAGTTATATAATATAGTTACTTGTAGTTGTAGTTGTACTTGCAGTTATTTCAAGCCACTTGAATGTTTTTTTTTAAATTCAGTAATGCTTGAATCATGCAACATTTCTCCTCCCCCATTCACTGAGGCCACACCATCTACACAGTATACCCTGTAACTATGAAGGTAACTAAAAATTAGGCTTATCCTGCGAAAGAAAGGAAGTTGTCCCTTATATACAATGTGATCTGATAATACTGTGATGTAGTTGGTCACTGAAGAAGTTTATTTAAATAATTAACAAATTTAAATAATTAAAACTATTACTTCCTGCTCTGCTCTAAATTCATAAACTGTTGTCACGTGGAAGAAAAAGTATTCTTCTCAGATTGAATGACATTAGTACTTATAATATTACTTCATCCCTTCTACTGCAATGAAATGGTAGTCAGAACTGATTCTAGAACTGAACACTGGCCATTTCCGCACGGGGCAAGGGAATCGCCCCATGCCGCTACTTATCAGGTCTTATGGCTTGTGGCCTCTGAAGTTTCTCAGAGATCTGTTTAGCTCCCCATGCTATTTCTGAAACTGTTAGGAGAGTGTAATGATGATACCTAATTCATTTTTTTCTTCTCACCAAGAGCCTTTCTGAACTACACTGCTTTAGTGTTGTTATTCCATTTCCAACAGCCTATGGAATTCTGGGGTTTGTAGTCTACTGTGGCCAAAGAGCTCTCTGGCTGAGAATTCTAAATGCCCCTCCCTAAACTGCAAAACCCAGCATTCCATAGGATATTGAGACTGAAGCTGAAAGGCCCCTAAATTCAAGGGAGATATTTTATGTCTAAACCACTGTCTGACGTCAATAACAGATTGAATAAAGCAGAACAAGTATTGTAGAAATTTAATCCAGACAAGACAAAGATTCATTGGTCAGTCAAAGGACACATCAAGGAACAGAGATTCAACCTGTGTTGAATGGGGTTACACACCTCTGAAAACTTGGATTTGCAAAATGGGTGTTCTCCTGGGTTAAAATCACAACTGGAATGCAAGATTTCTGCCATGGCTAGGGGTGTGTATGCAGTGTTACAGCTAATGCACATTTGTGCATGGAGATGTCCCACCTGGTCACAGTGACACATACCTTAGTTACCTTTCATTTGTATCATTATAACACACTCTGTATGGGGCTGCCTTCAAATGGAACTTGGAAACTCAGCTCATCCAAAATGCTGTGGTCAGACTATTAAAAGGGGCCAGCCATGTACACAGAGCATGACTCCCTCGTCAAGGTAGCTTCACCAGCCAATTTCAAAGGGCTGGTTTTGACCCATAAAATTTGCAGCCGCTCAGAACCAGGCTGTCTGAAGGACCATACTTTCCCATATGAGTCTGTTCAGCTTTTGAGATATTTGGGGAAGGGGCCTTCTCTCGACATTTAGTGGAACACGAGAGAAGGCTTAGTCAGTTGTGATCCCAGACTGTGGAACTCCCTTCCAAGGAAGGCTAGGCTGGCACCCTTCTACTTGTCCTTCTGGCTGCAAGCAGAGGCCATTTTATTCAGAGATTTTTGACAGTCGACTAATTCCTGAGGAGAAGGGTTTTTAATGGTTGGGTTCTGCATTTGTTTGTTTATGTGTTGTTATGGGTCCTTCAGGTTGACTCCAACTTGTGGTGACTTTGCCATAGGGTTGGCAAGACCCATTCAGAGGTGGTTTGCCACTGCTTTCCTCTTAGGTTGAGAAAATGTGACTTGTCCAAGGTCACCTGGTGGGTTTCTATGGCTAAGTAGGCATTCAAACCATCATCTGGAGTCCTAGCCCAACAGTCAAACCACTACCCCATTCTGGGTCTCACTTTTTTGTTTTTAACTAGTGTGGTTTTATTTATTTTTTTAAAAATTAAACTGCTTTTTCCTTTTTTACTAGTATGCTTTGAATTTGTTTTAATCTAATCATGCTTTGATTTTTTGTATTTAATACTTTTACATATACCGTTTAAAACTGGTTCTGTTGGGAGCTACCACTGAATTCTAATTTGAAGAGAAAGGTGGGTTACAAATCAAACGCATATACGGCAGACATATATAAATGTAAAAACAAATACTTCCTGAGAAACTCCCTTTTCTTTTCTTTTCTTTTCTTTTCTTTTCTTTTCTTTTCTTTTCTTTTCTTTTCTTTTCTTTTCCTCCTCCTCCTCCTCCTCCTCCTTTTTTGGAAACAAGTTTATAGCCGTTGTGGCTAGAATGGCCTGATGGCCTTAGAAATGGACTGTGTCTATGACCGATCTGGAATCGGCTCAAAAGCTGAAGTCCCCAACCTACAAATCTATTATCAGCCTCAACTAGAGAGTGCTCTTTAAAACTTTTATATGGGTGGCATTCTACACTTGTAAAGAAGAACAGAGTTAAATCTGCCATCTCCCCTTTCTGCTAGAGAGGCTACACACGGAATCTTTATACATTTATAGATCTATAGTAAAGATGTGGAGAATTACTTATTAACTGTATTAGACATAGTATTGCTCAGTACAATCAGCCCTCCATATCAGCAGATTCAGTATCCATGGATTCAACCAGCTACAGCTTGAAATCTCTCTCTTTCTCTCTCTCTCTCATTCTCTCTCTCTCTCTCTAGATATAGATATAGATATATCCAAAAAGCAAACACAATTTTACTATGCCACTGTATATAAGGGGACTTGAGCATCCAAAATTATTGGTATCCATGGCTGGTCATGGAACTAAACCCTCACACATACGGAGAGCCCACTGTAATGACTTTTCACGATGACATACATTTTGTAGATGTGCGGACAAATCCTGCAGCCGTGGTGCAAAAGGAGTGCTGGATGCAGTTGACAATGCCACATTTGGATCAAAAGCAGCTAGACCTATCTTTATGTGTATATCCTCCATGGCCACAGATGAAGCACTCAGATAGTTGGTTTCAATAATAAACTATTGATATAAGATTATGATGACTGAAAGATAAGCCTTGTCATTTAAATATTCTGTGCATTTTTTCTTTGTATTAAGAAATAACATTGTTCTTAAATAAAGTGCATATTGCCACCTGCTCAGAAACCTATTTCATACTGCACACTTTGTTTTCCTAATGCACAAAATGTGTCCAGCTGCATGTTAAAATACTTCCTGCAATTTTATTTATATCCTTCCCTTTTCCTAGAGCTGGGAGCCAAGGGGGCTCACAAAAATTAAAAAAGAAAAATCTATAGGAAATAAAATACAAGCCGGAATGGTGCAGTTGCTTGAGTGTTGGCTTATGAGCCTGGAGGCCAGGGTTTGACTCCTGTTTTAGCCACGGAAATGCACTTGGTGACTCTGGGCATGTCACATACTCTCAGCCCTGTGATATGTCCACCTTAGGGTCACCGTAAGTTGAAAATGACTTGACGGCACACGACAACAAGTACAAACAGCTATTGTTAAAATATAACTAGCTGTAGAAGCAAGAACAATTAAAAATGTGCCCATTAAAAAGACAACCCCTCAATGTTTGTTGGTAGAAAATAACAACAACAACAACGATCTGAACCTGCAGATAGAAGGACAACAAGGAGGGACTAGTCTAGCCTTCCTAAGAAGGGAATTCCAGAGCCTGGGAGTACCTGCTGAGAAGGCCCTTTTCCATCTTATCACCAAATGTTTCTCTGAGAATAGCAAGGGCCCTTTCCGCATGTGGGGGGGGGGGAATGGGTGAAAACGCCCAAAAATGGAGCTTACCTGAAGCCGGGTAAGTCCGTCGCCACGCGGAGCAGCGCGAGCTCGCTGCTCCGCAGTCCTCCAGCGTCCCAAATGGCGGCTTCTGGTTGGTGGAAGCTCTCCACCAACTGGAGAAGCTCGCCAGCAGGAAGCCCGCCCCCGGCAGATCTGCAGGCATGCACTTGCGCGCGCCTACAAATCCGCGTCAGAGCTGGGCAACGGAGCGGCACGGGGCTGTGTGCTCCATGCTTTTTAAAAACCTTGAAAAAGAGGTTTTTAAAAAACACGCAGCACGGCTAGTTCCGGCCGCTCCTGAGTGGATTCTGGTGTGGAACTACAAAAAGTAGTCCGTGCCAGTCCACTCTACAGTGCAGAAGACCTCTGTGAGAGGTCGCTCTGCACCATTACAGAAGCCCGGTGCGGAAATGGCCAAGATCTCAAAGCTTCAAAAAGTTTTCTGCAGGCATTAAATAGGCTCAAAGCAGACATGGCACCTTGATGATAGATCTGTCTCTTCTTTTGATGAAGGCAGACACCTCTGTCTCATCCTAGTTGCCTGCAGCCATAAGGCCTTGGGCTCCAGAATGGACAGATTAGTCAAGCTCTTGTGAAGATTTTGGTTTTTCCATTGCAAAACTCCTTCTATTTCAGTTCCATCCCCCACAGAAAGCTGCATTTGGTTCCACATTTTGTTTTTCTTTCTTTGTGTGAGGGAGGAACAGAATGGGTAAATTTATGAAAAATGTTGATGGGAAAATTTCTTATCAGTTTCAAATTAGGATTGAGCTGTCAACCAGTTATAGCATTGTGGAGTTGGAAGACATCCCTGGACCATCAAATCTAGCCCCTGCCAGTGCAAGAATCTACAACTGAAGTACTCTTGAGAGGTAGACATCCAACCTCTGTTTAAAAACCTCCAACGAAGAAAAGTTCACAATCTTCTGAGACAGTCCATTCTACTCTTACCACCAGAAAGTTTTTTCTAATGTTTAGTCAGAAGCTCCTTCTTCTACTTTGAATCCATTGGTTCAGCTCCTACCCTTTGGAGGAGCAGAAAACATATTTACTCTTTCCACATGACAGCCCTTCAGATATTTGAAGATGGCAGTCATATCCTCAGTCTTCTCTTCTCCAGGCCAAACATATCCAACTCTTTCAACCACTGATTAGTTGAAGTTATAGGACATGGAGTCATGATATATCACCATCTTGGTTACTCTCCTCGGATGTATTCCAATTTGTCTATATCTTTTCTTAATCTTAAATTTTACTGATGTAGCACGCTTCTGCTGATAAGCTTGTGATGCTGGCATGGGGCTTCTTGTGGTGACTCCTGCACAAAGTTGGGGGGGATTTTTTTAGTGCATGGGTATCCTTCCAGGGCCATTTGGACCTCCAAAAATACCCCCCCACACACAAAAAAAGAATTAAAAAAAAATTAGGGAAAAAACCTGGAAGTGGTCAGAATCCCCCCTGGCTTTTTAAGATGTTAAATGGTGCAGCAATCAATTTAAAAGGTGACTCTCCATTCCTGGGCACTTTCAGAAGAAATGATGCATCCTTTTTGTTTTCCCAGGAACAGAGTAGTTTGGGTAGCTGAGGTATGTGTCAGGGGCTGCAAAAACAGCCATGTGGTTTTCTATGCAGGCTAAAAACCGCTTACCTTTGTCTTTGTATCATGTACTTTCACACCATCTTCTTGGTCTGTTTCCTTCCAAAATGAAAGAAAAACAATGGTACCTGTATCTGGAACCTGCATTTAAGTTCCTAACTCACGCCCCCCCCCCCCACACACATACACATACACACACACCATTGCAAGCTTTCTAATTGCAGATGATGGTTTCTGAATGGTAACAAATTATTTTGGGGAGTTCCTCGCCTTTTTGAAGAGAAACAAATGGGAACATTGCTACTACAAAACTGCATTTAAAATGTATTTTAAAATGACAAAACTGTATTTGAAAATGAAAGCTGTTAGGGATAGTGCTAAGGTGCCATCTGCTGGCTGCAGAAGATTTAACAGATCACAAACATTTGCTGAGGATTTGTTACTTTTCCAAAAGAGCTGGACATATATTGGGTGTCTGAAGCTTAGTTTTATGCAGAGGCTTCCTTTTCCAGTTGATAATCTCGGAGAGGCCTTGGTTTCAGGCAACACATTGGAAACTAAAGAGGCATAGTGTTTTGCTGTCTGGGAGGAATATTCTTTTAGCACGTGCCCACATTGTGCTGGAAAAGCCGAAGGGTCTTGAATTCAAAGGAAGGAGGTTAGAAGTGTATGTGCTCCTGGTTCCACTGTGAATGGCACAGCTTGCAAAAAACCCTGTTTGAGATTTTGGGGAGATAGTACCAGTCAGAACTGATAGACACACAACCTGTGCCTAGGACATTCTTTATATCTTTATAGGTTAATTCATCTTTAGAAGCCACATGGCTGTATGTACCAACAGTGTTGGGAACATATAGGCTTTTTTCCCCTTTTTTTGGATGCTACATTTGACTTTGTTAAAAAATTCTGAAGGAAATGACCCTGGGATGAGCCTTAGGTCCCTTTCATACTACACAGTTATAATACTGTGATTCCACTTCAACTGCCATGATTTTGTCCTATGCAATCTTGATATTTGAAATATATGTAGATTTGCATTTAGAATTCTCAGCCAGAGAGCTCTAGTGCCTCACCAAACTACAAGCCCCAGAATTCCATAGGATATTATTATGGCAATCAAAGTGGAATAGTAGTGCTATAATTTTGGGTGTAAAAGAGGCCTTAGGGAGGGTGTTTGATAGTCAGCCATGCAACAACAAGACCAAACACAGAAAATTAGGTTATGTAAGGGCCACTTTATTTGACTAACCTATTTAATTTGTGCTGTCCTGGAAGGAGAGCATGAGAGGGTGCAACCTGATACAGATCCGGCTGAGGCCAGGTGTCTTCCCATGACCACCTCCTCAGCCTTGCTTTGGGCAAAACACTTCAGGCCTGACAGCAATCCAAATACTATTGGTTGCTCTCCAGCCTGGCATAATTAGAAGGAAAAAGGAAAAAAAAGAAATGCACAACAAAAATCAGCCATTGGTCCGAACAGCAAACCGAAATGAGACAAGCCTATAACACATAGACTTGTCTCATTATAATTGGAGGGCAACCCAGAGACTTCCACCCATGTTGTAGAAGTGAGATCTTGAATCCCAGGTTAGCTTCAAGGATAGCTTCCTTCACCAATCCCCCAAGTTGCAGAACCCTACAAGAGGACGTTTCAGAGCCCTACCCTACACCAAAAGGGTGCCAACAGTGATCACCAGAGATTTATATTCTCCGCCTACTACTTGCCAAAGAGAAGCATATTTAATGACACCAACCCAAAATAATTGTCCAACTCCCACAGATACAGTGTGGGATATGGCGGGGAAAAAAAAGGTAAGGGGGGGGGGATCCTATCCGGCATTGAAGCGACCAGAGAATTCTCACCCTGCATTGAGGGTGGAAGGGTGGGTTGCATTATGAAGATCTGATCCAACAGGAAATGTGAAAGGGTGAATCAGACTTAACTAGCCTCCTGCCCCCACCCCTGCCCCATCACGAGTTGTGATCTGGCACCCAGCACTGGTCACCAATCATACTGGTCTCCATCATGGAGACAGCAAAATAGTTAGTGACATTTTTCCATGCAGGTTGAGGTAAGCATTATACAACCAAACCAGCAGAAAGATCATGGCACCAGAGAGGTTAATTAAATGTTGCATGCAAATATGCATAATAGATTCCATAAGCTGGTTGTTAAAATAGACTGCCAGACAGAAGGAAAGAGAGACAAAGAAGTTATACGTGTAGTAGAAAAGAATTTCAGAAAAAGGTTAATTTGCCCAGAGAACTAGAGAAGGGAATGGACCAATCACAAAGTTACAATTCTCTGTGCTGAATTGTACAAGGGAGATTGTACAAGTGAGATTCAGCACGCAAATTTGTAAGTTTTTATGAAATGGTGGGCTGAGAATCCTCCCAGATATATTTCTACTTTTTTCTTTGAAAATCACCTTATCCTGAAGGTGCTTTTTTTTTTTAAAGGTGTGGCATCAATTTGTGTATAGCATGTTGTTGTTGCTGTGTATCTTCAAATAGTTTCTGGCTTATGGTGACCCAAAGCAAAAACTATCACAGGGTTTTCTTGTCCAAATTTGTTCAGAGGGGGATTTGCCTTTGCCTTTTTCTGAGGCTGAGATAGCATGACTTGCCCAAGGTCACCCAGTGGGTTTCCATAGTTGGGTGGGGATTCAAATCCTGATCTCTAGAATCATAGTCCAACAGTCAAACCACTATACCACACTGGCTGGCTGTCTCAGGCTGTCTTAGGCTCATATATGACCCACATAAAACATGCATTTAGACTCATTTTTAAGCCTAGACCATGAAAATCCAAAATACTTCAGTCATTTCTGAATATGGGGAACTACTGTGTTCCTAAATTAGTTATCATCAGAATGATGCTAAAGAGAATATAAAGAAACAGCATAAGCTTTTAGTATCAGCTTTCATAGGCTATAGCCTACTTGCTTAGTTGGTTTGTCTTCAAAGAGCCACAAGACTCTCTCTCTCTCTCTCTTTCTCTGTGTGAGCATGCACACACACCTTCAAATTGCCTATCTACTTATGGTGGCCCATGAATTTCACAGGATTTTCTTAGGAAAGAAATACTCAGAGGTGGTTTTGCAAATGAATACCACATGCTGTACCCTATATTTCAGAGGAAGAAATATAGCCTTCAGCACCTAGTATTGGTTGGCAATATCCCGTACAAGTACTAACCAGAGTTGACACTGCTTAGCTTCCAAGATCATAAAGGATCTGATGCCTTAATGGTATTTAGGTCCTGCCAATAAAGACTACTGTCTCCTTTCATTTCCCAAACTCTAGAGACTGTTTTCTGATTTCAGTTGGAAGTGTGGTCCCTTTTTCCCTCCCCTGCCCCAAAAGTGCACATTTCTTTTAACAGCATGCAGAACAATTGGCAAAGATCCTTCTTAACAACAGCCCATGACATATTGCCTCTAGGCATTCTGCTATGCCTCTTCTCAGCCAAGTGGGGCTCAGGCAAACTACCATGTTTTCTAGACAGTGGTGATTCTTCTGGAATTTTCCTACCCTGAATAATTCCAGGGCATCTTTCCATTAAGATTGTATCATAAGAACATTAAGAGCCATGTCAGATCATATCAAAAGGCCATCTAGTCCAACATTCTGTTCATATAGGGGCCCAGTTGCCTTCGGGAAGCACACAAATAGGATGTGAGAGCAATAGCATTCTTGTGCTCATGTTGCCCAGCAACTTATAGACAAGGTCATACTGTCCCTATAGTTGGAGGTAATATTTATAGCCATCATGACCAGTGACGGGGAAGGTATTCCATGATGGTCTAGGTCTGGACTATCTGACAGACCATGCCTTCCCATATGAACGGTTCTGTTTGAATCTGTCTGAGTGCTGACTCAGCTCCACCGCTCCCACTGGTGGGAATATGAGAAAGGATATTTTTGGTGGTTGCTCCTAGACTCTGGAGTTCCCTTTCTAGGGATGCTAGACTGGCTTCATCCTTGCTGTCCTTCTATTTACTAGTGAAGACCTTTTGATTCCAACAAGCCTTATAGAACTGAATGTTTTGCAAGAAAAGGATTTTTCTTAACGCTTCCCCAGACATGAAAAAAAAGGCTCTAGAAGTCCCAGGGTCCTGCACAAAGCAATTTTGGGCTTATCCAGACAGATTGAAAAGTTCCAGATATTGTTCTTGTTCTTTCTGATTTTATTCAGGGTGAAAATAAACTGACTTGTGGAGCTGATAGAAAAAGTCTCTGATCATACCAGGAGACGACAGAAAATTCTCTGGGATAAACAAAATGTGTGTGGATCTCCAAAATAAAATCAGAAAGAATAGGAACAAAATCTGGAACTTTGTGGTCTTTTTAACTTGTCTGGATGTGGCCTTTCGTTTGGACATCTACCTGATGTTTCCCCCATCCTGAAGTATTCCCAGGGAACTCCCAGCATTATCAAGGAGTTTTCATTCCCATTCCACAAGTCAGTTTAAATTAGCCCAGTGTTTCCCGAAATGAAATGTAACTCTCCATAGCTGACTCTGTTATACCAGAACTAGCTGAGATGGCCATCACCAAGAAACATAGTGATTGTTTCTAGTACCCAGATTCAACAGAGATCGAGCAAAGGAAAGAAGAAAGTGAGCAATACAAGAAATGACTATCCTAATGCTCAACTAGTGATAAAGCACTCTAACACTTTGACTGTAACTCTGGGCTAATAATAAAAAAGGGCTCAGTGGAAATTGTTGAAAGTCAGTTTCTGAAAGGTTGCCTAAGTCTGGAAGTGACACATGATCACTGGGAGGGGAGAAAGAAGAACAATAGGGACAGGCAAGGGAGAGAAACCTGGGAAAGTTCAGGAAAGATTTTGCATGCAAAACCACATATATGCAGGTAGAATCAAAACAAAAAGAATGGGAATGTCCCAGTACTTCCAGGGATTTCTGTCTTTTGCGGTTAAGCCCTCAGTGTGTTGTACTACCTTTATTCTTTGCATCTGAATGGTTCTATTGCCTAGATAGTGTAATACCACTTTAAACATATTTTTCATTTTTTAAATCTTCATGTGTTTTTGCTTGTATTTTAAAACAGTTTGTAATGTGCCTTAAGTCCCAGCTCTGGGGAAAATATGGAGTATAAATGAAGTAATGTAGTACAGTATTGGCAGTCCAATTCGATCAATTTTGTCCAATCTCCTTTTAAAAGTACGCTGGCTACTACCCATCACTACTTTTTATGGTAGTGACTTCCACTGTTTTAACTATGCTCATGTGCCTTCATTGTGACAACTTATTTTTTGTTCCTACTTTCTGCTTCCTGTTTATTTTACAATCCATAAGAAGACTTCTCTTCTTATTCCATGACTTCTAAGTTTCTGCAGCAGTCTTTGGTGAGGGACTTTGTCAAAACAGTATGGAAACTTGAATAAATAATGTCTAATAGATCTTTTCAGTTCACATTGTTAGTGATTCTTTCAAAGAATCATAGAATCATAGAGTTGGAAGAGACCACAGGAGCCATCCAGTCCAACCCCCTGCTATGCAGGAACACACAACAGATGGCCATCTGGCCTCTGCTTAAAAACCTCCAAAGAACCCTAAAGCAATACAAGACTTACCTTTGAGATACCTTTTCCTCAGTGTATCTGGAATGGATGTTTAGCTCACCAGTCCCAAATCTCTTTTAAAAATGGTAATTACTTCAGTACAGTAAAAAGACTGCTCTAACGGATGTTCTAAATTTTAGTTAGAAAATCAACAATATGAATTTGTAAAGACATCTCAAGTAGCTATCATCTGGATCAGGAACAAATGCAGGCAGGAGAACAGGACATTGGGTTTTCTTTATATCCCATGATAAAATAAATATAATAAATCCCGTGATAAAATAAAATAAATACAATAATTCTTTAGGCGGCCATACGCCTAAAAAAATAAGGAATGTGAACTGGCTAAGTACACACCCTTTGCTGAAAGAAGTGTTAACTCTTGAGAATGAGTTACTAACTTGCTAATGTCAATGTGTGTTTTTACTACCGGAGAAATGATCCACAGAATATGTCTGTAGGTCTCCTCCCAATGACTGATATACCCAAGGAGTATCAGATATGTACACAGACCTAATCATGCTGAGAATCTCACAACAAAGAATGCTGTATGTATCTCAAAGGAATCCATGGAGAAAGCATCTCCTTATTTTCATGAGAAGACTGGAATATTCAAAATAATTTGGGAAACAGGGCATTCTCACTTCCATATGTGACAGAAAGATAGTTTGGGGAGTGGGCAAGAAAGTAGAAGAGATGCTCGATCTGTTGCTTGCCAACCAAATCTTACTGCAAATGCTACTCTTTCATATGAGATATGCTTTGAAATTGAAAGAAGTAGAGGTATTAAAAATTGGACTTGGACAATGGGGTTTTTAGTGGAGAATCAGAAAAAGTTACACACCCTCTTACTCCTACACTGAAAATGATCACCTTGCCTCTGGAGCTGTCTTATCCAGACATGTAATCAGTTTGGGGCCAAGAACCAAGAACTAGATTACATGGCTCCTGGTAAACATGCAGAGGGATCTTGTAAAGCTATGTTGGGTGGTCATAGTTTCTTCTTTGTACACTAGGTAGTCAAAGTAGGCAGAGAGGCAAGTTTAGAAAACAATTTTATTAGACAAATTATTTAGACAAATTATACACAGAAAGCTCTGCCACTTGTAACTGAGGCCTCCAAAATGTGTTTGTGTTATAATAGGCAACACATTGAAAGAATTGGTTTTTCACTAAAATCACCGCAACACCTGGTATATCCCTATAGCTTGTCATAAAGAAATTTCTGTCTTTTTTTATTTGTAAATCAGTTGAATAGGAGCTCATGAATGTTACAAGGGGAAACAAGTTGTGCATGCTTTTAAACACTTGTACCCTGGGAAACAAAATGGCCTTGGCATGATAAGAAAATTTGTTCTGCCTTACACAGTAGACAATATTATGAAGATTTCATACAAAAAACAGTGACAGTACAAGATGCTCTCCCAGAACAGAATTAAGCATCAAAATAGAATAACTCTGAAGAATATACCTTGAAATTTGTCCTAAAGCAGATCACCTAAGTTGGTTCCTATAATCAAGTCCTAGCCACATAGCTGAGTTAGGTTAAAATAAGTATTTTTTTAAAAAAAAAATAATAAAAAAAGAAAACACAGAATCAGTTGGCTTGCTTTCTACTTAAATCGCATTTTAGTTTTTAAGGATTACAACTGAAAGCTCATTTTACAGTTCTAAACAGATAAGAGAGTGTTAGCTTCAAAAAAAAAAAAATGCCACCCAACCAAAGGAGGCACTATTTTTGCTGTCATCGGTTTATCAGTCTATACAATTGGCACTCACATCAAAAATACATCTATAATTGAATATGTAATAAAGATTTAAACAAGAGCTCAATCTTTCTCCTTTCACTTCTAGGAGTCATATAGGATTGCAATTAAGGCCACACCAATATTTCTCAACAGCCTCCCTTTCCCAACTCACACCACATCTGCAATGATTGACGGCATTGATTTCAAAGAGGATTTATTAACCTTCCATGATCTGGTTTTCAAGCCCCCTTGGGAGCTGAAAAATCACCATCCCCTGGTTATGGTTTTCATCTCTTTCCATGTTGTCAAATTAATTCAGAAGTAAATGGTTAAGGTTAGCCTTACACACTGCTAAATAGCCAATGCGAAAACCTAAACGAATGAGTTACACATCTAGGAACAAACATTACATTGCCCTGGATGTTCTAATTAAAAAAAAAAGAGTATAAAATGCTTTATCAAACAATGCAAATCATAATAACATTAAAGCACCCTGCCTTTTCTTGGTGAAAAGACCCCCTGCCCTGTACATCTTTCCAGTATACAACACATTTTGACTAAAGCTTTATTAGACAAATTGCAATAGCATCGGCTGCTATTTTATAGATATATACATGTGTATATATATACATATACCAAAATGTATATATATGTATATATATGTATGTATGAGATACTAATTTATTTAACAGAACAGAAGATTCTGCTGTATGATACAGTTTACTGTACATAAGAAAAAAAAACCTTTTTAAACACTGTACAATCACATAAAGGTCATATGCACTGTTGCAGTGCAAAAAAGGAGATCTAACTGTAGTCTTTACTGGCTTAGCAATGGCTTCTTGAAATCCTACAAAATTGCATTCTCGTATTAAGTGGCCTGAATGGTCTCTCCCTTCTCTTTCCCCTTTCTCTCATTATTTTTTTCTGTAAAAATTGCAAGGTTTGCCTTTGGTCCACAGTTAAAAGGACACACAACAGCAGTGAAAGACAGAATGGATGCAGCAGAACATAGAAGTTATTGCAATTATATCAGAACAAAGGAGAAAGAATTCAAAGTTTTCTTTAGTGATGTAACCAATATCTTTGATACAGACTTGGCATCTATTTCCTATACTTCAAGTTTATGAAAAGCATACTAACGGAATATTAAGAGGGTGGCAGGGTAGTTTTTCAACAGTGGCTCATGTTGCACTTACTTCAGAGTAATCCCACTGGCCATAATGAATTGGTTTGGTGGTTGCAGAGTTGGGCCTGTAGCACATTTAGAGAGCCCTTATTCTGGAGTCTTGCTTGCTTAGCCAGTAGAGGTACTCTACTCTAGAGGATACGATCTCATGGCCTCAAGTAATTTAAGAGAGAAAGCGAAAAAGAGGAGGGGAAGAGGAAGGATAGTGAGTTGTTACTAATACTCCTGATTTCTTTTAAAAAAGTTACATCCATGTTAGTCCCACAATATCATAGCTGCTCCTTGCAAAGGGAGTCCTAGAAGGAAACAGTGACAAAACAATGTCTGAAGCTTTATATGGAGGTGCCTCGGTCTGGGTCGTTACCAATGTTGAGCCCTAAGGATGGAGTCGGTTGATATGGAATTGAAGACATTGTTTTGATAGGACTTCTGAAAAAGCCCCCATTTGGAGCCCTGTGCCTAAAAGGGCCAGTTCGGTGTTCCGGCACGCTGCCAAAAGAGAATCCAGAAGCAGCTTTAGCTGAAAGTGTGCGACTAAGAGTCTGGATCTGTTCTGGAATGAAGGTTGTGGTAGTGATATGAGTGTTCCTGAAGTCACTGATTTGCTCCAGGGCTTGACGCGTGGGCAAGGTGTCAATGTCCAGGGGAGTCAAGTCAATGGATGAGGTGGAAAACTGTTTATGGGGGCTCTCATCATCTGTGCAGAGGCTGTTCACACGTCTGTGGAGATGCTCCAGATCAATTTCTTTGTCATCCTGGAAGAGGAAAAGAGGGGGAAAAAAAGAGAGAAAAGAAATTGCTCATTCATTAATGCCAATCAAAGAAAATGCAATTTTCTGGAGCAACCTATACCCCCCCTCAACAATATGTTCCATAGTGGAAGAATTGGAACTGTTCAGATAAAGAAAACCAGACTTGCTAGATGCCACTTGGAGCTGCATAGATTCAGTTAGTTCTTTGCCCTGTAACAGGGCAAGTCTGAACAAAGCATACAAATTCTGACAAAAATAATGTGTCAATTTACAACCACCAAAAAGGTTTGTAAATATTTGTGGTTAAATATTTCTTACAGACTGTAACTGAATGGTTTGGAAGGCATGCAGTGCACTTGCCTCTTCTAAAGCATTCATCTTACGAGAGGGCATCTTAAGTGCTTAGCTCCACATGCTTCCAAGACATGCTTATCAGGAAGATGTAGGTCTGGAACTAGGAACTCAGATGCTTATGGTTTAGACCAGTAACAGATGGATAACAGTGGCAGTGGTTCAATGATGGTGAAGTAGAATGTAGTCTTGTAGGCTATGATTTCAGTGTGAGGTTCAAGTGGAAGTGTTAGTTATGCACAACTGCAGTGCAGGGAATTGCTGGTGGTTCCTTTCAGCTCCTTGTCAGCTTGGACAAGATAATTAAAAGCGAGAGAACATTGCTGTTGTGCCATGCAATGCTGTCATCACAAGGCCCATGTGCCCTCTGCTCCCTCATCATCAGTGTTTCCATCATAGTTATGACCAATTGGTTAGTGCTTCAGAAAAGACAACAAGCTTAGAGTAAACAAAAATGGACTGTTTGTATTTATTGATAGTGCATTACTTTTTTCATTCTCTTAGAATAGCTGAGTTCTGATGCAACACATGGGATCATATTATAATGACCATGGCTGGCATTTGATATTGCAGTTATGGATTCATAATCTAGAGTTACAGATCCGTAACTGGCCTATATTCAGTAACAATAAGTATGCATAATTGTGGCATTATTGCTGTGATTGTAAATACCCCCAAACCTACTTTAACAGTCAGCAGCCATGTTGAGTGATGGAGGTCTGTGCAGCTCAGGATTGTGACACAGGAGGGTGATGGTTCCATCCCCCTACCACAAATGAGTCAAGCTGTCATGATCAGAAGCAGGACCTCTGTCACAATTCCCTATTGCGACCTCCCTCCCTAATAGAAGGGGGATAGAAATGTTATCCTTTAGCAGCCCATTCAGCAGCTAACCTGACCCCTATTGTTTGCTGTGGCCATTGGCTTTTAAGATATGCTTGTGGTGTTGGGGCAGGAGACATTGCTTAGTCATACATTCATTAACTGAGTAGGCAATGTCAGATATTTTGCAATTATAGGGAATATGACTCTGCTTCTTGAAAGGACACCTCCAAAGACTGGTAATTCATTTCATATTGCACCATTATGAACCAGCTCCAATTTTTCATGGGGTATTTCCAGTTGTTAGCTGCCTTTAAGGACTGTCACGCTTTTGTGAATGACTAGAATACTTGCATGCATGGCAGACATCTGTGAGGCAGGTGCCAAAAACTGTGCTGCTCACTGCTTCTCCAAAAAGTTAAACAAAACTAGGGCCATTTCCACACTACAGTCTCATAGTGTTATTATTCCACTTTCAGCATCCAGTGGAATCCTGGGGTTTGTAGTTTGGGGAGGGGCATTTAGAATTCCCAGCCAGAGAGCTCTTTGGCCACAGTAAACCGCAAACCCCAGAATTCCACAGGATGCTGAAAATAGAATAATAGCACTATAACAGTGTAGCATGGAAATGGCCAAGTCATGGCACCTCCAGGTCATGATAAGAAACACTTCTTGCATGATTCACTTTCTGCTTAAAACTAGCCCTAGTAAAACTGATATTTCTCCTGCTCTTATGCCTAGACACTGTATATAGAAAAAGGTTTGTTTGTTTGTTTGTATATAATGATTTGGCCTTCATTTGGCATTTTTGGTGTATAGTCTATGTATTTTCCCCTCAAGGTTGTGCTCTGGCTCAAGGCAGAGTAGAGGGCTATGCATGAGAGAACCAAGGGAAAGACAGAATAAAATGTTAAAAAGGGGTGGGAGAGAGTGAAAAGGAAGCCTTACTAAAGTCTTAGAGATAGGAGAGTCTTGCGCACTGCTAGTAAGGTGGGAACGAGGAGAGAAAAGAGATCTGGAGGCAGGTGACTTGTGGGTCTAGAATCTCTAATATGATGCTAATTCAGATCTAGTTCTTTGGTGATAGGCATATGATAACTGAAAAGGGGAAATCAGGCTCCAGGAAATCTCTTAATCACAGCTTTCATTTTCAATATAAATAGCTTTTAAATTCTGAGCAGCATCTCCTGGATGATTTCGCTGCATTTAAATGCTAAAGGACTTCTCCAATGTACTGAAGTTTGACACCTGTTATAATTAAAATATTTTCCCATATAATAGTTATGTTACTAATGTGAACAGCAGAATTACTGCAAAGCATTATTCTTAATTGGTATCAATACATGCATAATTAAATACTCTGAAGGGGAAAAATCTAATACAGTTTTTTTTTGTCTATTAGTAGACAATATGACCATTTCAATAGTCATTTTGTGACTCTGATATCCACTGAATTTCCTCTGATTTTGAGTGTTTAAAACTTTCATTTTTCTCTGCTTTTTTTCAATATGCTTCCCTTAAGCTCAGTATGAAGAATTATACTGACTTTATCAATCACTGACCATTTAGGAGGGTTCTGCCAATTACATGCAGATAAGTTAGCAAACAGAAAGCCAAAGCAATGGCAGACTGCATGCATCACACACTTGTATTGGTTCTACTCAAATGTGCTTTCCAAAGTAATCTTAATTGTTGGAAAGCACACCTCCCTCCCTCCCTCCCTGTCTTTTTCCAAAAGAGTACATTAGCAGAAACAGAGAACCGATTTACTCTCTTGCTAGTTTCACCTACTGGAAGTACTTTTCCCCTTTATCTGATGCTTTTGAAATACTAAAAGAAGTCAATGCTTCTTCATGTTAATCAGGAGGAAAAAAACCCCATAACTCTCTATTCTAATGTAAAGTCTTGTGTGCTCAGCAACCTATGTAAAAGTGCCTGCATGTGTTGGCCTCCTTGCTAATTTAATTAGAAGGGGGAGCTCCATATGTATTCCTTGTCACATATGGCAAGGATTGTCTCTTCATTGTAATGTGGGGCACAGGGTCTTTTTTTTACTGTGCAGTTGGAGACAAAATGTGCAGTTGGGAAAAAATGTGTACAGCTGGAAAAATGGGAGAGAAACTAGACACATTAGGCTTATCAACTGTTTATTAAGTGTTTGAATGACAGAGAGAGGGTGCACACAAATTAGTACTTGGCTTGAGAACAAACCACCCAAGCCATTTTTTTTTAAAAAAAGGCTTTCCCTTTTTGGCCAGAATCTCTTCTTCTTTCACCATCATTATAGAATGTAGTGTGAAATGGTGTAATTTTAGAATGTCACCTGAATTGTGCCTATCAGGTAATCTTGGTGAGAACAGGATAAGCCCAGTTTTGGAAAGGTATCAATTTGGCAACCCAAATTTGGTGGGCAGGCACAAATGTTCCTTGCACTGCTGTTAAGTGCCACTGAACTGGGATTTACACTGGTGCACGAACCATTGGATAGTCCTGTTAGTTAATGAACTAAGTTTTTTTTTAAATAAATGAATGATTGCTGTGGAGTAGATGAGAAGTCCTAATTCCTGTGGAGAAACTGCAAGCAAGAAGCAAAGCATGCTTTGTGGTTTGTTTGTTTTTTATGTGGGATGTCCAATGAGGAATTTGTACAGTTGAAATATGTGTTATTAAAAATCCTGATGGTGACAGTATTCTTAATAGTGGGTATTCTTATATGCATTGTACCTGTTACATATTGTTCCCTGTTCTCATCATCCTTTTTTTTTCTTCCTTTAATATCCTTTAAGATAGCCAGATGTGTGTATACTGTCTAGGTATAATCATATGTAATCATCAAACTGGATATAAATATAGATCTCTCTCTCTCTGCATCCAGGTTGATGATTATATATAGATAGTATACATGCAGGTGGTTATTTTAAAGGATATATCATGTGTGTGTGTGTGTGTGTGTGTGTGTGTGTGTGTGTGGGCATATATTTCTATTATTTTGTTCTGAACATCCACATCTGAAAAAGAAAGCCTGAAATCTAGTTCAGATTAGAAGAACCTTCTTGATAGAGCGGTTTGGCAATGGAACCAACTGCCTAGAGAACTAGTGGGGTCTCCTTCCCTGGACATCTTCAAACAGAATCTGGTCAACTTTCTTCTGGGGAGGCTTTAGCTGGAGGTCCTGCACTGAGTAGGGGGTTGAACACAATGGCCCTTCCAACTCTACAATTCTAGGATTTCATGGTAGCAACATATGTTGGCTGCCAACAGGGCCACAAATCCAATTGGTATTGCTTCTGAGGCAAGCTATAAATCAATGCCAAACATTATTGGGCCAGTATTAACAATTGCAGGGTAGCCCTTATCTCTAGGATTGTATGCTTGCTAGCATGTCCATAATTTAAAATTACCCTGTGCCAAGCAGTAGCTCTTCACACAAAGAGCTTGCCATATAATATGATACCCAAATGGTTTTTGTTTGGTAATCACATTGCACTGCACTGCCAAGAAGAATCTGGACCTGAGTTTGAAAGCTCGCAACGCATTCAACAATTGTTTGGTCCAACAATAGATAACATTTTAACCGTTTTATAGAGTACATTAATCAAATGAGACTGAAAAAAAAATAATGACTCAAAATTGCATTGACTTAGAAATATGCACTGAAGATCCCCTTCATCCTTTGTGTTGGAGTTAATATTTACTCTTTCCTCACAGAAATTAATTTATAGTGACTCAATGTTTAAACTAGTTTTGGTGAGATCCACTTGTTCTTCTTGGCCATTATCGATGACTCAGCATGTATCATTCTGTATGGAAGAGATGTCACAAAACTCAGGGTAATAGTCAAAAATTCTGTCTTATTCCTTAGACAGCTCTAGGTTGGATAAGTGTTTGCCTTAAAGCAGATTTACTCTAAAGGAGTTGTTCCAATAAGTGTAAAACAATCACCATGAGCTAAGATACAGCATGGAATGAGAGTCCAAAATGCAAATAATCATTTTGAAACTGCACATAAATCTTTTAAAATCTCTTTAAAATCTCATACTAATATTGAACACCTAATATATAAAAGTCAAAGTTTGTGAGTTTGTCTGTGTCAGGCAGGGGAAGACCTCATACGATTGGCTGCCTGTGAAGATTCTGTGGAATCCTGAGGTTGGCAGTTTAGGGAGGGGCCTTTAGAATTCTCAGAGGGAGAGCTCTGAATAGGCCAGTTGCTATGGAGATGAGGCCTACAGCAAGGAGAAGGCGAGTGTATTCCCTCAGAAACCAAACCTCTGCATGTTAATAATTCTGAATACAAATTGGATTGGGGAATATGGGGAAAAGTTACAGGTACTGGACAAGGCAGTTTGGGGAATTAGAGACACAGGATCTCAAATCTTTCCAACAAGTATTACCTAGGAGAAAATAAAATCCCAGGCAATGCCGGTTAAATACACTAGAAACTAATATAATAACTTATGTTTTTCAGTGATTTATGTATATTTTTTTAAATGCATGGCTTTTTTTTTTTTGATGCTAATACTTTTTGGTCTTGTATATGATACGTATGAATGTTGTGATAAAAGCTAGAAAGAGGACGAGAGTCATTTTAAAATACAGGCAACTCAACATAACTCTTCCATTTAATTTGGTTTGTGGACCAGAAATACAGAACTTCATTTAAACTTCATATCTGAAAATGACCTTGGGATTAAGACTTGCTCTGTTGACTCCAGAGAAACCAACAGAGATTCTGACATTATTTCAATAGTGCACTTGGAGTGGCCAGGGTTTTTGTTGTCTCCTTGTTTTTTGTTGTTGTGTGCCTTCAAATCTTTTCTGACTTATGGTCCCTAAGGTGAACCGATCATGGAGTTTGCTAGGGCTGAGAGTATGTGATATACCCAAGGTCACCCAGTGGGTTTCCACAGCTGAGCAGGGAATCAAGTCCTGGTCTCCAGGGTCATAGTCCAATGCTCAAACCACTACATCATGATGACTTTCCTGTTGTCTCCTACTGATATGCTATCAAAAATGGGCTGACTTTCAGTGATATCTATGAACTTTGGAGGACATACATGGCTCATGGACATTGCTGCTTGTATGTTTTCTTGAACCCCTATGTCAGATGTTTAAATAAGAAGTACAAATCCCTCACATGTTTTCAGACCTTTTCCTAGTGTAAAATTTGAGGCCAAGGTCCTATAGTGTGGCAAACCATTTATGGAATGGACTGTTTCATGAGTAGCTGGCTTTCTACCAATTTGTACAATGAAGAGAGTAGGACAAATCAGTGTCTGGCCTTAAGTTATCTATTCAGTGAATGCTTGGCTTTGCAATAGTGGGGGAATTTTCAAACCTTAACAACTTATATTATAGTTATATATATATTATTATCAACATATTATAGAAAAGGTGGCTGGAGATAATGTCTATGCATAGCTGTTTTCTCTTTCTCTCTCCTTCTTTGTCTTAATATGGCCACCTTCATTTGCCACTACTTCTGCCTCCACCTCCATCACTGAAGCCAAAGGAGCTCACCCTGAATTAGCTTTTCATGATCAAGGAAAGGGCAGGGAGTTCTGCTGCAATGTCTAATATTTTATTTTGTCTTTTCAAGAGCTGTTTTTCCCCTCCCCTCTATTTTACTTGATAGAGTCTATTCTGTGTTTCATCTTAATTTGGTCTTCTGTGAGTCAGTTCAGTGTTACTTCCAAGCCTGTCACATCCCAAATGATACATGACCTTAGCTGATGTCAAAATTAAAAGAAAAAAGGAAGACTTTAATGGGGTGATATTTTCCCAAATGCCAACCCATGACCCAAACTCCACCCACTCAAGACATCAAAATGAGACACCACTCACAGGATGGTTTGTGCATAGCTCCATAAAATGATTGCTCCTCTTCTTTCACGTGTGCCTTGATCAACAGTGAAATATTCAACAATGCGGACATTTAAAATATCACCGGGCTTCAGAGTTTACATCCCACTGAGATTAATGGGGACAGGTCACACTTCTCTCAGAGCTATTGTTTAAGGCTGTCTGCAGACACAAGCAGACATGACTGCATGGGTTACTTTGGTTCACAACTGGAAAATTATCTTCACAACCATAAGGCAATCTTTTTTTTTTCTTGTTCAGTACAAAAATTCAAAAAAAGAAGCAGCTTGCATTCTGGAGCCCAATAGCCCCTGGATTATTCAGCCTTACATGGCCTCCTGTTTAGGATTCTGGAAGAACCAATGGATTTCATGGATACTAAAATGAATGTTAAGGTTTGTTCATAATCTTTGCAACACTGAATGAACCCTGTACATAGGATAGAGGGGATATTCAGCACAAATTTCCTTTTGAGGCTCCATTTTAAATGGAACTTCACAGGATAACTTGAACTCAGCAGATTATGACACCATGTACCAAAGGCAAATAAGTAATCTTATTTACCCATCCATCCCTTATTGGAAAAATTCAACATTTGACATGCCTAAATCCCCCACCCCACCTTTCTTAGGTAGAAAGTTACAATGAAAAAGTTGTTAGAAGTTTCTTCTAAATAGCAGACTCTTAAACAGAACCCTAGGCTTGTTGGCACCATCACACTCTCATTTTGTTTGCTTAAAATATAGACACCTGTTTGTTTTGAGTTGCCCAAAAAAAGATAATATATGAAAGTGAAGACAGAAGTCAGGAAATAAAGGTGCTCCCCAGTTTACACTGATTATTTTGAGGATGATGAATTTTGTAAATGAAATTCTTTCTCTTGGGCAAAATGAGCAGATGGAACTTTGCAAAGGTAATGAAAGCTTAGCACTGTGTAGGCATTTGCAGCCAAACATGAGGGCAAAAAAAGGGTACCAGTGTATGTGTATGCACTCGGTCTCCATTGCCATCATCCTTGGATGTGCCAGCTCTGTTTAAAGACTTTTGCCCATACAGTTTGAACAGATGTAATAAGCATCTTCAACTGAATGAACATACAAACCTTGTCATAATTGTTTGGAAGCCCTTCCTTGTCAGGGTTCCAGATTGCAGGAAGGTTTGTTAGAATATTCAGCCAAACATTCTTACAACTTCCCTCTGCTTCAGACCATAGAGCTAACTCTGCAAAGGTCTTTAGAGCAGCTGCATGCAGAAGTGTTGTGAGTGAGCGGTTATGTGCAAAGCCCCCCACACATCCCACTTTTAAGTCTTTAAGCTGAACATCTATGTAGGATTCTTATTGGGGTCATTTTACACATTCTGCAGAAGTAAATGTGGGTCTGACACCTCATGCATGCTTAGGAAGGAACTGCAGCAATCAGAGCCCACTGATCTGTGCAGCCGGGTGATGCACGTGTCTCTTAACACATGATCACTGCATTAGCATTTTTAGGCATATACCTAAAACAGATGGGGTGCAGACTTAAACATGTAGCATGTGAACTGGCCCTGCAAGGGTGCTAAGAAACGGAAAGCAAATGAGAGATGTCTCTTGCAATGATTAAGGCCACGAATGTGTTTATTATTTGAAGGACTGACAACAAGATATCAAAAGTTTAACACAGTGGCCTGGAACCAAAGTATCACCCTATTAGTTCTGCGTGTCCAAAGAGGAGTTGGGTTTGTGTTTCTGAAACAGAAGCTCTACCCCTTTTTTCTTACTGGATTCTTCTTTTGAAACTGAGGCATTGGGAATTGCTGTTCTAAGGGAAGAATTAAGACCAATAAACCAACAAATCCTACTGGACATGGCCAAGTATGCCTAAATAGTCTTTGGATCCTGGACCAGGTTCAAAGTCTGTAAAACCACCTTGATTTTGCCTCTTGATTGCAAACATCAGGAATATCTACTAATTCTTTGTAGCTAATGAGTCCCAAATTCAGCAATGGGAAAACAACTAAAATGTATGAAAAGTTTAAAGGAAAAATCTGGAAAGCACAATCAAATTGCACTTCTGAATGAGACTTTCATGCACCCTGAATTCTACTCTGAATAATTTTAATTGTCTGAGAGGAACGCACAACCGATCTCTCACACTGCTTTATTTAAGGCAGCGTTTTTTGCATTTAGACATGACTAAGAACGTTGATACAACTGTTGTCATGTACAACTTTACTTGATTAATTGCCCAATTAAGCCAATTAAAGCTGCAAAATGATACACATATTTAAGATGAAACCTCACTGAACTGAGTAAAACTTCCTTTTGAGTACAGGGCACAGTCCTAGTTATTTATAGCTGTATAGGTTGCAATCTTAGTTATAATGTGTTGACAGATCTCATCCACATAGGAATAAGAAAATACTTTATTGCTGATACTTTACTAATAAAAACAATTAAATGCACACTTTCTTTCTCACCTCTACTGTGATGAAATGGAAGGGTCTCATACCTCTTTTGAAGGAACCCGTGAGCCTTTTCTTTTATTCCACCATGTTTCCAACATAGCAATTAAACAGGAGAGAACAATCCCAGCTGCCAGTATGCAAAATACACCTGCAAAGCTCTTTATGTCCAAAGCTCCTCCTTTATATTTTGGATCCACGGAGGAGTACAGGTCACACTGGCCATTTTTTGGCCACCACTTATGCTTCAGTAGATCCATGTGTCCATTTTGCTGAAGTTCTAGAATCCTTGGGGAGAAATAACAGAATCATGCAAAAAATATTATTGATAGTGGTATCTGTTGCATAGTTGTACCACCCAAAGCACAGACTTTCAAGAGAAGTCCATATCACGCAAAAGATCTCATGCTAACCAAGGATCCATTGCGGCAAATAGTTCATATGACAGCCATCATGAGATCTGACTTGAAACAGCCCTCTTAACAGATTATGGTAATAAGAAATTAATTAAAAAATTGCATATATAGTAACTGACACATGATTTGCATTCAGATGGCCAGGCTGATACCAACAACTTGAAACCCTCATTAGGAAAGCAGTTGTGTACCTCCATTCTAATGCTCCAGACCTAAATATCCTGGCCTAAATCCTATTGTTAGTCTCAATTAGAGTAGATCCATTAAGTCAAGGGGATTTAGCTATTCACTGACTCACCAGGCAACAAGTGATCTCATCAATCTACTTTAGGTGAGAGTAACCAATAGGATTCAGGCCACTATGTAGGTGACAGAGTTTCATTCAAATTTTTGGAAATGTCTTCAAAATAACCATCACATTCTATTCCAGTCTTATAGGCAGTCAATGAACTTTCAGTATAATGAAAGTTGGCTACTGCACAATGAATTGGATCCAGACATAGCCAACTATGGAATTAGTTATGATTAAATTAAGTCTTAGAGCCAAAGTCGTGTAGTGATTTGACTGCTGAATTCTAGGAGACCAAGGTTCAAATCCCTGCTCAACCATGGAAACCAACTGGGTAATCTCAGGCAAGTCACATTCTTTCAGCTTAGGGGAAGGTAATGGCAACCCCCGCAACAACTCTTGCCAAGAAAATCCCATGGCAGGCTCACCAAAGAGTTGACAAAAGTTGGAAATAACTTGAAGACACAAGCGCATACAAATGAAATCTTACTGAATTCAGTGCCTCTGCTCAAAGTCTGGATGCAATCCAAAGTGTTTCAAACCATGATACAAGTTATTTTAATATGCCATCTTCAGAAGGAGGTGAGGGGAAAGTTTGTGAAGTATGTCATAGACATATCAGAAAATATAAAATGTGATATATTGGAACACTGTGCCAAACCATTTCAGTAATAATCCTAAGCTTCATTATACAAGGCTGTTCTTGCAGGGTATTCATTCCTCATGGTGATTGAAAGTTTGCGTGCTCCAGGGATTGTGATATTGCAGAAAACAAGGTAAGTGCCTTTCTCTCAGCCACATCAACCGTTTCTAGCAGCCACCCTTAAATTGCTCCCAGTGAAATATATAAAACCCATATGTCCTTAGGTTGGATTATGGCCAAGAACTAGGACTATGGTTTATATTTATGGATTATGCTCTTCTGATGCTCTTATAATCTTCCAGCCAAGAATAGCTGGAGGTTTCCATGCCGGTGGTGTGGTGAATTCACTTTGTTCCAGACTTTAAGGGAGTTGTCCAAAACGCTGAACCCGATACCCAGACGAGGTTCCATGTCTTTCATTGCTCCTTTAAAGTCTGAAATAAAGCCCAGAGTTGATTCACTGCACCTCTGCCATGGGAGGCTCCAGTACATTTGGATCCCACCATGGTGGAAGTGATTGTGTATCATATGTCATGGTCCTCAGCTCACCCATTGCACAATGTACAGTTAACATTCCATCCTCCTATTCAAAAGTGAGTAACAGGCAATACATGTGCTCAGTAGAATGATTGATTGTGCTGGGGATTACACTGAAACTGAGAAAGCCCAGTGAATTTGACACTGTGGTCATGCCCAGTAGAATTCAGGTCTGTATCTGCACTTCACTCACTTGCTTCATTATTCTAAACAACAGTTACATTGTCTGATGTATCTTCCCCATCTTCTTGTTAAAAACATCATGGGCTTGTCAAATTAGGGCTATCTTTAGGGACACGAAGCTGAAGGACACCAAGCTAAAGGATCTGCCAAAAGGGACTTTACTATGTAGAGTTTACAGTCTGCACTGAAGTAGGGGAAGAAGGCTGTACAAATCTTTATCCCTCCCCGCATCTGAAGGTTGTTTGAGCATCAGCCAAGAATATAAACATCCATCTGTTGGGTTTGAAGGAGAAGTGGGCAACTTTCAGGGATTGTTGGCCCCATAATAACATCTTAGAGGGCCACACTCACACTGTATCACCAAATCTTTTTTTTCCAATCCCCCCCCCCCTCCAAATTGCCACCTAGAGAGCATGGAGGAATTTCACCATGTTTCACCATGTTTTAGACCGCTCTGGTTCATTTCAGGCCTAAGAGAGACTTTTTCAAGGCTTAAAACAGCTGGGGGAGTTGGCAAAAGTGTACCCACTTTTTGTGTGTGCCAGGGAGAGGGATCAGAGCCATTTGGGGATGCAAATTAGGGTGCCTATGCAACCTGTGGGCTGTACTTTCCTCTAGTTTAAAATAAGTTACTTGCTGAAATTAGAGTTTGCTGTTGGTTCTTCTAAGTTAAAAAAGTGGGTGCAGTTTTACTTTGCTAGGTTTTACAGTTCTCAAGTCACACAATGCAAGATGAGCACTTGAAGATATTCCTTGCCCAGGGTCTGGCCCTGTGTAGAGCATTAGCACTGGTTCTCCCACCCTCCCCAGTAATATGAATTTTGTTTTAAACAGGCCTTTGCTACTTTGTTGTTCAATCAATTGCTCTATCTAGGAAGCTGGGTATTTTAGCCTGGAGAAGAGAAAGTTAAGAGGTGATGTGATAGCTATGTTTAAATATTTGAAGGTATGTCATATCGCGAATGGAGCAAGCCTGTTTCCGCTGCTCCATAGACTAGGACATGGAGCAATGACTTCAAACTTCAGGAAAAAAGAGATTCCATCTAAACATTAGGAAGAACTTCCTGATAGTAAGAACAGTTTGGCAGTGGAATACTCTGCCTTCGAGTATGGTGGAGTCTCCTTCTTTGGAAGTTTTTAAACAGAGGCTGGATGGCCACCTGTCAGAAATGCTTTGATTGTTTATTCTTGCATTGCAGAGTGCTGCACTCGATGGACCTTGCAGTCTCTTCCAGCTTTATGGTTCTATGAGTCTACCCTCATTTATAAATGACACATGCTTTGCTTGCATAATTTGTCCTTACACAAGACTACTTTTTGTTTGCGCAATACTTGAACATCTTTGAAACATCAGAGATCTCTTGGTAATTGCATACCCATTTTCTTATCTTAATGGACAGGAAATATCTTTTTTCAGTTATCAACAATATGCACAACTTAGAGATCCCGGTTTCATAGCTAAGCAGGGTCCACAGCTGAGCTGTAGATGAGAAAAGTGGTGATTAAATCCTTAATAGAGGGAAATTATACATCACAGAAAATTATGGTAGAATCAAAGTGACTAGTCTGTCTCTCTGTTTTATGAGGCCAAAAGTCAGATCTGACTTGCCCTTTGCTAAAATCAGTGAATATTCTGGCAGTTTATTCCAGTCATTTAATAAGAAGAGCCAATTTGTGCTGGGGTTTTTGAGCATCAGAGAAATCTACCACCAGGCCTGGCTGCTGCACAAACTCCATTAATTTTCAAAGGGTTTTGAATGGAAGAATAATGTAGGATAATATTAGGCACTGAAAGAAAGGTTTTTAAAACGGAACCTAAGGCAATGTCAGCCTTAATTTGATAGCAACAAGCCTTCTGTAATGTGTGAATGTACCACAAGATGGCAGCCTCTGCAAAGAAGCTAGCAGTCTTCATTGTTCCAGCGCTAAGGAACAGTAAGCAAACATTTTCCTATAAGGCACCAAACTAGCACTAACAGCATTCAAACATATTAACACTCACTTTTCAGAATTATGAATTAGACCAGGCTTTCTGAAACTTTGAAACTGTACACTAACCCTAGTCAAGAGAACAGATGTTCAGATGTTCAGATGTTTCCTGCTCTTCAGCAAGAACAACAAAAACATTGTATACATAGAGATAAAGGGATCAAAGAAATAAGGAGCAGGGGCACGAAATGCAGAGGTCCACTGCATTCAATTAGGGAAGAAGCAACTTGTTACAAAAAACAAAGCAGAGGCTGAGAGATCCTCCATCACAAGTGTAGTTAAGAACGCTTAACTACTTCTCATCTCCTGTCCCAGCTCTCCGAACCTACCTTAACACCCAGCAGCTGCACTAAGCAAAGGAGTTCTTTTCTGCTGGCAATTAGGGTGCAGCAGAATGATGGTTTCGAGCCTTTTTGTACTAGTGATCTGTGGTGTGACAATCAGAAGCAAGATCCTGCTGCAACTTCTCATCTCACTGCTGATTGCTGGTGGGAAGGGGCCAGAAACACCATTCTGATGCACTCTGATCACCAACAAAGCAGACTTCCATCTTAGTGTGACTCCTGGCAGTTAAGGCAGGTTTGGAAGAGGTGTTTGCAGGAGGCATTTGTGATTATGTCAATAATGCCACAATTGTAAAAATGAATACAGTAGGACACTGGTATCCACAGATTCATTATCCACTGATTCAGTTATCTGCAGTTGGCCACCATTGGGCCAACCATGGATAACTGGGTCCGAGTCTGGGGTGGGCGGTGGGAGGTGGTGAGGAGCACAGGATCGTGCTCCTCGCCAATTCCCGCTGCCTGCCCACTGCCTGATCCCAGCAGCGGGTGGCGGAAAAAGAGTAAGGAGGGCAGGATCATGCTCCTTGCCAACTCCCATCAGCCACCCTGGACCCGATCCTGGTGGCAGGAAAAGAGTGAGGGCAGGATCATGTTCCTTGCCAACTCCAGTCAGCCGTCCCGGACCCAATCCTGGCAGCAGGTGGTGGGAAAAGAGTGAGAAGGGTAGGATCACGCTCCTCGCCAACTCCCGTTGCCCACCCTGGGCCTGATCCACTCTTTTCCCACCTGCCGCTGCTGTGATTGGGCTGGAGCCGGTGGCGGGACAGGCATTCCCTACTATCCATGGATTTCAGTATCCACAGAACCAATCCCCTGCGGATACGGGTGTCCTATTGTACTGAACAGTTATGAATGTAGAAATCTAACTCACGCATTCATAACTGCTCAATAAGATTGCTCTCTTAGCCAATCAGCACAAGAGCAGGATTTTTTTTTTATTCATCAAACAGTGAGACCTGAAGATTCTCTACCGCTACACTGACAGTCACGACAAATTTGAAGATGTATTTAGGTACTCCCTGTGTCTCAAAGGTCTAGAAGTCCTACTTTGCACTGACAACCATTGAATTCCTTCAAGTTAACATATTCTGCAAATCTCTGATGCAAAGAAGAAATAGGGTGGGAAAAATATAAAGTATATTTCATGGTTTGTTGTTCTGACTTTCAGAGTCTGGCATTCCATTCATATATGACATACTTCATTTGGGCTTTCTCTTGATGCTGATATTTTAAGCCTGAACTCTATTGTTAGTACCAACTGGAGTAGACCCATTGAATTGATACGATTTTCCTGTGTGTTAACTCACCATTCAACAATTGATCCAGTCAGCTGGAACTAACTAGTGGGACTGAGACCTTAGAAAGAGTTTGAAGTCTAGAAGGGAAAATCAATGGAGGCTGAGTCATATTTCTAAATGTCATTGACTTCAACAGAACCTCTGAAGTGGCCATTTCAGAGTAAGCTTCAGCAGGCATGTGCCACAGAAGTAGAAAAAAGAGGAAGACCAAGCTCTCTTGAGCTTCTTCACATAACCAAGCCCTAAGTGTAGATGTGAACTCATCATTTGCCATATCTATTCTACTCAGCTGCCTCTTTTAGTTAGAGCTTGGAACATTACTAAAGAAAAGAAACACGTTACGTTAATCATTATGCTGCCTACTTGACACATCACTGCCATCACTGTCCCAGTGTGTGTAACTTGTTATGATATGTGCTAATAACATGTTAGCTTCAATAGTTCTCACTTCCTCAATCTTTTCTGTTTTTAGTATCAGAAATCTCCTGCAAAAGATCCCTCCCCCAGGAACCTGATGGTATTTGCAACTGTCCCTCTACTGAAAATTGACCTTTGCTTCCTTTTCCTTTTTTAAAAAATAATACCCTAATTTCCTCTTTCTTTCTGTTGGAAAAAATAAATAAAATACAAGTTGAATGGGACACATATAGGTTCTACAAAAGGCTGTGCATGTGTATGAGCCTTCAGGTCACCTGTTGATTTATGGTGGCCCCATGAATTTCATAGGATTTTCTTAGGCAGTGAAGATTCAAAAGTGGTCTGTTGTTTTCCTCTAAAATATGGGCGGCAGGTATTTCTTGGCAGTCTCCCATCTAAGGCCATTTCTGCACTACGCTGTTATAGTGTTATTATTCTACTTTCACCATTCTATGGAATCCAGGGGTTTGTAGTTTAGCCAGAGAACTCTTTGGCCTTAGTAAACTGCAAAGCCCAGAATTCCACAGGAAGTTGAAAGTGGAATAATACCTCTATATCAGTAGTAATGTGGAAATGGCCTTACTCCTAGCAAAGCTTAGGTTCCAAGATCAGATGTGCTCTTCTTTGAAAGGCTAAGCTTCCCCCTCTTTTTTTCTGAGATCATAAGAAGCTAGAAGACCAGCAGGAAGGCCTGGACTCTTCAATCCACCTGGCACCAAATGTTATTATTTGTAGCTATAGACAATGTGGGCATGCTATAGAAGCAGGGGAAGCTAGGTTTTTTGGGTGGGTAGGCGGGCTATAGTATATGTAAAGAGAACAAGCATGGTGTACTGGTTTGAGCATTGGACTATGGCCCTGGAGACCAGGATTTGATTCCCTGCTTGGCCATGGAAATCCACTGGGTGGCCTTGGGCACGTCACACACTCTGAGTCCCAGAAAACCCCATGATAGGTTCACCTTAGGGTTTCCATAAGTTGGGAATGACTTGAAGCACACAACAAGTGTATGTAAGGGATTCATCTGAAACAGTAGTGCCAGTAGCATGTGTAGGGGGTTGATTCTGATGGTCATCCCTGCCTCTGCATTGATCAAAAAAACTCTGATTGCCCCTACTCCCAGGATGTGAAGCTATGCACAAACTAACACAAGAATACCCTGAACTAATTGCCATAGTGTTGATTGCAAACAGGTAACACTAACTGAAACAATGCATACTTTTTAAATAACAAAATAAATATAATAAAATATTATGACATTTTTAACAATGTGAATGCAACAAAATATTGTAGCATTTCCACATTGTAGCCTATTAATAACCATACTCTCATTTATATCTTTGGTCCATATATTCATCTATGAAAGGATGTGAACCTATAGCACGCGTGTGTTGTGTACAGCCATACAAATAATGTACGATGCCAGATTTAGGTAGGAAGGATCTTCCAGTCAGACTCCAGTGCTAGCACAGGTTTCTAATCCAGCGAGTGCTTCTTTTTTTTCCTAACTACAAAAATTGGGGTGGGTGGGGAGAAAAAACTATGAAAGAGAAAAATGAAAGAATGAAGCATTTAAGACATTTAAGGCAGTGACAGGAAGGAAGGAAGAAAATAGGAGAAGGAGAGGAAAACCCTGCTTTTTCTGTATAACAAAGGAGTTGAGAACCTCTACCCCAAATTATAACTCTGAATTCTGTATGGATTGATAGGATAATCAGAGATACCCTCACTAGTGATGTGGAATTTTCTGGAAAAAAACCCCCACAGACTTTTCCGCTGCTTCTTGAATGCTCTAAATAATAATATTGGATTTAGCACATTTCTTTTAAATATATATCCATATTTCCAATGCTTTATGTGGAAATCATTTTACTAGAATATTTGAGCTAACAGAAAGAGAATGGTGTAGGCTTCCCTTATGTTTCACACAAAAAAATTGACTACATCTGAAAGAACACTATCTTTTTTTTAAAAGAAACATACATAAAGAGAGCTATAAAATTGTTAAGCTTTCTTTTGTTTAGGTAAAACTGTAGCATTTTCAACTTCACTCACTTACCTTCTGTACTATTCATCAGTCCTCAGTCAAATTGAGAAAAAAATCTGATTCACTACAACTAATTCAATACTCTGTAAAGTCGAAGGCTTTCATGGCCGGAATTCATAGGTTGTTGTGGGTTTTCCGGGCTTTGAGGCCATGTTCTATTAGTATTTTCTCCTGACGTTTTGCCTGCATCTCTGGCTGGCATCTTCAGAGGATATGAGATCCCTTGAAGATACCAGCCACAGATGCAGGTGAAACGTCAGGAGAAAACACTAATAGAACACAGCCTCAAAGCCCGGAAAACCCACAACAACCTAATTCAATACTCTGTTTCACCAAATGATTGATTGTGCTATAAAGGTCCAGACAACCTTCGGTAACCCTGTGTGTGCATCCACATACACAGATAGCTATCATATGTTGCAGAAAATGTTGCACTGAAAAATAGCATTGGAAAATCTTCTGACCTTTGCCAAGATACTGACTGAAGATGTATTGGCAACATCCTTGAGACTTAATGGCAATTAGACTGAACCAGAATTAACATTTATGCAATGGTGGAAGTCATTATGAGAGCTATTGTGGTGCAGTGGTTTGTTTGTTGAAGCAGGACTATGGGAGATCAGGATTCAAATCACTGCCCAGCCACGAAAACCCACTGGGTGACCTTGGGCAAGTTGCTCTCTCTCAACCTCAGAGGAAGGTGTCATAATGGCACAACTGCCAGTCATAAGAAGTACTCATGCCACCGCTGTTCTGGGTTGAGAACATGAGGTAGGGGAAAAGCTAGCTGTCAAATCAGCTTGCGTCAAAGGTAGGTGCCTGATATAAATCAGCTTGGTTTCCAAGGTAGCACTTGATTCTATGGAGTGGCTAATATATGGCTCTCCAGATGCTGTTAGACTACAACTACCTTCATTTCTTGCTATTGGCTATGCAGGACTGGAACTGATAGGCACTGCAGTCACATAAGACTTGCAGGGCTGAACATTCCATCCTTGTACTAGATTAAGAAGAAAAGAAGCTATGTAGACAAACCACACTGCAGCTAAGATCCAAGGAAAGAGACACTAAGAAGAAGAGAGGTACTCAGACTATAGAATAAGCCATGACGTTAAGTTAGGATGGTGATGCATAAGACAATGTGCTAGAGTCCAGATGTTAGGAATTTTAATTTTAGACCTTCTCTTGCAGCCACCCATGCCTTGCAACAGCAGGTGGCTTGAATCTATCACATAAGCAACCGATATATTTGTAGCGTTTTCAAATGGCCTCAACTGGTGCAATCAGGGGTCTTTTGGCTGCCATAGATAGGACAAGCCAGGCATGATGTAGCAAAATTGTGCAAAAATCTTATGTGCTTGCCCCACAGTGTGAGGTAGAGGCAGAAAACTAGTGAGCAAGAACAAAATCTTATTGTTTCCAGCCCCTCAGATGTTTTTAACTAGAACATCCACAATTTCTTACCATTGGCCAAAGTGGCCAAGAGTTCTGGAAGCTGAAGTTCAAAGCATCTAGAGAGCCGATAACTCCCCATACCTGCACTATAACAAAACTAGCACAACAAGATGGGATTGTTCCACTTGCTTGCCTGGTTTAATCACTGTGTGTTAAATCACTGTGTGCCTTTTCACATTTTAGGCATAACTGTTAGCACGGTGCCCTTATTAGGAAATGCAAAGTGCTATTGTAGCAACAACAAAAAAGTAGCTATGGGAATATATGTCAGTTTTTCTTTTTTCAGTAATTCAGGTCATACATTCTGAGATTCAGAGAGGCTTAATGGCACTTTTGAAGAGGGGACACAAGCTCTTTTCACAGATGGTTTGAGGTGGCTTGCAATATTGAATGCCAGTTTCTTGTACCGGGACATGTTAACTAAAAGACATACTTTTGGCTGCTTGCATTTCTTCATTGAAAACCAATGGTGAGAAGTGCTAGAAGTCAAATTCCTGTAAAATGACAAGAGCTTTCCATTAACAAAGAATGAACTACTTGCTGTAACATTAGAAAAAAACAGTTTGTGCTAATAGTTTGGATTTGAACTTTAGCCTAACAGCAGATAATTCTCCTTCTAAGAGGAAAGACTGTAGCTAATTACTGAGAATTAAGCAGAACTAACAGTGGGTTTAAATAATCAATATACATGTCAATACATTGTTTACAGAGAGTTGGACTCAGACTACATCTGCTGCATTTAGTTCCAGTTGAAACTGCTACAACTTAAGTCAGGACTAACTTTTCACATTTATTTCAACAATGCATCTATGTATAAGTATATGTATCTATGTATATATATGTGTGTGTGTGTGTGTATCTGTGGATACGTGCATCTATGGATGGTAGTTCAACCATTAAACCCTGCTGGACTAAAAAACATAGCAGAAAGAACAAACTGGTGAAATGATCAGCATGAGCTTTGCTTCTTTGCCTATTCCCTCCCCTCATTTTTAGTGCAAACCAATTCTTGAGCTGGAAGAAGGCACAGATCCAGTATAAATACACTCTCAGTACAATAACTCAGTGAATGAGAAAGAGAGAGACCTTTGACAACTGGCTATTCTTGAACATTCAAATCAGATGCATATGGAAATAAGCCCCCATGGGTATCTAACTGTGAACAAACTGTCTGGGACAAACAAAAATTGGAATTGGGTTATGTGAAATGGGTGGGAATCATGCATCTTCCCAGCTGTTATTGGATCACAACAGCTAGTGTTCTTCACCACCGGCTATGGTGGTTAGGCCTGCTGGGACTTGCAGTCCAAGAATATCTGGGGAACCACATGATTACCACCATACTTTCATTTGTCCTATGAATGGTTCTTAGATTACTGGATCCCCTTCGGACAACATAATTCTATTTGATTCTTGCTACTTGGAATTGCAGTAGTTAATACATGTTTATTGAAGCTACCTCGGTAGAATTCTGTGAATTGTCCTGGTCAACCAATACAGGGGCCATGCCACCACCCTCCCTCTGAATACATTTTAATTCAAGATCTGTGTTTAGAGAGCTTTCTTTATAAAACTTAGGAATGTACTACTCTTTTGAAAAATATTAGCCCATATGTGGGGTTTTTTTTTTTTGGTCCTGAAGTGCTCATCTGACAACTCTCAATCACCTAGCTGTAAAGCTGGAATAATCATTCTAGCCAACACAACAAGGATAAATCATTCTTAGCAAATTATTTTAAGCATTCAGTGATCAGGGGTGAGTTCCATATAGCAAAAATTTGATAAAAGATGTTTTAAGCAATTAAGAGTATGGGTGACAACTGTATCATTTTTAAAGATATTGATTTTTAAAACAAATTTAAAAAGAACAATATCAGGTTTTAATAATTATCAAACTGCTCAGAATAGTTATCAATATCAATATTCTGGTTGTGGGAACAGATCTGGAACATTATTAGACAGATAGATACATAGATCGATCAATTGATAGATAGACAGACAGACAGACAGACAGACAGACAGATAGATAGCATGAGAAATCTTTCTGTACTCAATCCAGTTATACATCTCTACCAAAGGCTTACTATTTAGTTCTGCATAAATTATCATCACTCAGTCTTAATTATTCATCATAAAATGTATGTTACAGTGAGTGCAGTGGTGTTTTATGGTTTTTTTACCCCACACAACTCTTCACAACCATGGTGCACGGTTGCCTTTGTACTATTTTTACTGCCCTCTGATTTTCCAGTGTGTGAGCTGGCCTGCGGATCATGTATTGAATGGGACAATGTTATGGCATCAAGTAGCCAGTCAGATTAGGCTAAATGATAACTAATTAGATACTATTCAACTTGTTGGTGGTTTCTTTGCCTGCCAGAGCTGCCCAGGAAAACTTTTGCTTCAGTTCAACTCTGCTCAGTGTGACTAAGTGCTTCTCAGTCAGAATGCAGATGAACATTTGGATGTGTACCTGAATGTACCTTTCAGTGAAAGTTGTATAATGCATAATGCATTCTGTGTTCTGCCATAGAAAGCTAACTACATCTCTCTTCAGGGGTCAATATTAAACAGGTGCCAGAATCCTATGTGACATTTTATGTAACATAACTTTGATCACACTTCATTAAGTAGCAGAGGTGCTAAGAAATCTGGTTACTGAATTGTGAAGAGGCATATTGGGGCATTGGTAAGAGTGCCCAAGGCTCACTGGGACTGTTGCACATTGGTCTTGTTGTGCATCAGTCCCATTGTGGAAGCATGATGCATTGGGTGCTTTGCCAGTTCTGCTACATAGTAACCTAACAGCAGTTCTCTACTGGATATGGACGTTGCACAACTGTGAAATTCTATTCCCACAGACATAAGTCCACTTACGAAGACACAATGCCCCAACAAGATTCCAGCCAGAGTAGGCAAATTGTTCATTACAGGCAGTGTGATGTAGTAGTTTGAGATTGGAATACAACCCTGGAGACCAGGATTTGATTCCCTGTTCAGCCATGGAAACCCACTGTATGACCATGGCCATGTCACACAGAAGACCCTGTAATAGGTTCACCTTCAGGTTGCCATAAGTCAGAAATGCCTTGAATGCACACAGCAGCAGAAACAACAACAACAAGGTAAATCATTGATTGCAGGCACAGTGCTGTGAACATTGATTCCATCCTTTGTGTGGCAGAACTGAGCTAATTCCACTGAATGACAATGTCTGAAAGGGAATCCCATTTCCCCTCACTTGAACACGAGTTGGACTCTTGACACAGTCTCTGCTTCCCTTCTTGCAAATAGACAGGAGAACTACATTGTTTCAAGACAGAGAAGTGGATCCATCTAGCAGCTTATACTTTTCAGACATGCCATGTATAGGGTAAGGTGCTCTTTCAAATATTGAAGTCCCATATTGTTTAGGGCTATAAGTGTCGTTACCAGCATCTTGAATTCAGACCAGGAGTATGTTGGCAACCAGCTGGTAAAACACCTCCCTCCCCCAATGTTACTTAGTGCTAGCTGAAGCACTGGACCTTTCCTTTAGCTTTAAAAAAACCAATGAAAACATAACACTAAACTATAATGAAGAATATGCACGTGACAGTGAAATAAGATATTCATTATGTTTATTGTTGGAATAAGCACTGGAGGGAAGTCTTAATTGTAATGTTAGTGTGGTTTCTAAAACTTACTTTCTTATTCTGCTGAGAGCAATGTTTGAAAAGCTGGGGAGGGATAGATAAGCAAGGTCTCCTGCATACTTCTAATATGGAAAAAAAAAAGGTGCACTGATATTATCCTCATTTATTGCCTCCTGATAGGATACTGAGAATAAAACTATCCATGTCCATTTGCCAGTCCTATGTAGTACATCTGAAGACACCCACACAGATATTATAAATTCATTAAGCTTGGTGCTGTTATAGTAAACATCAAAAGCATTCATTATATTGAGTCATAAATGTGCATTGCCAGGCTTACCAGAACTAGGAAGTGGAATAGATTTAGATGAATGTTTAGAACAGAGAATAGGGGCTTTCAAACACTCCTTTCATTTTCTGTGGCATTTCACATTACCATACAGATTAAGATTTTAAAGTACTTGGCATTTAATGCAAAGCAAAATGTGCTTCTCCTCAAGCAGTATGCTGGAATCCTATATGACCTGTTATGTTACATAATTTTATATATACAGGCTTCCAACACTGACAGGTTAGGGACTGGAGCTCTGTCAGAAAATGGAACTGGTTGAATAGCAGAACCTAGGTATGGTATGGTAGGGTGTATGAAGGACTTACGGAGGCTCACTTGGGACTGATCTCACATGTGCTGCTTGCAATGTCTCCCAGCTGGCTTGCTGCCTCCCCTCTTAAGTCAGTTTGCAAGCTGCAAGTGCATACAAGCAGTCCCAAGTGAGAAGAAGAACTGATGAAAGAGTAGAGCCCTCATCTAATTAATGGAACTTGTCCTTAATTTGGAAGTGTCAAAAGAATGAGTAGTCAGATAATGGGGCATCGAAAGGCAGGGGCCTCCTGTACCTAACTAAATAGCAGAGGCACTAAGAAACCCTGTTACTGAATTACTAAGATGCATAATGGGACACCAGCAAGAGTGTCTGATGCACGTGGGTACCATTGGGACTGATGCAATGCACATCCTGTTGTACATCCGTCTCATTGTACGTCAGTTACTTGGTCAGCTCTGCTATGTAGTAATGTAACAGAAGCCCTTTACTGGATATGGACATTACAGAATTGGCAAGTTCTTATTTTTGGAGATGTAAGTCTAATTCCAAAGACTTAAGACCCTAACAGGATTCTGGCTGAACATGGGTAGGTTCTTAAGCAACAATTAAACAATAGCTTGGCAAAGTAATTTTATTAATATTCTGTCTCTCACAATCTTCCACTCAGCATGAGGATGTCCAACAAGTAACTTTTCCAAGTCTCACTCTTCCTGCTGAAGGTGCTTCATTTCTCTACCCATAGACAGTTTGAAGAAGCAGTTTCCCATTTTTCACAGGGTTTCCCTGTTTTCTTTTCTTCCCTCTGCACCAGAGAAGAGCAATTGTTAGAGGACAGAGGACTGCATAAACTCTCAGGAGACCTAGGAGGGCTGCACCTCTGACTGTACCCCCCTGCAAAAAATTCAGTTTCCCCTCATAATGTCTTTTAGGAGGTATGGGGCATTTTCATCATATTTTTTCTCCCCTCAAGCCATTTAGAGTTTATTTATTGATGTAATTTATATCCTGCCTTTCTCCTAATATGAGACTCATCTTCTTTACACGTGCTGATTTTGAGTCTACACTTTCTCTATGTCCCTTTTTTGGTGCAGTGTGTCCCCTCTTTTTTCCCCACTGTGAATCTGTGGACAGGGAGTATCTACTCCAAGTCTTTCATTCAAGCTGGACATGCTGGAACATGTCCAGAGCAGGGGGCCAAGAAAAATCAAAGGTCTGAAACCCAAGCCTTATGAGGAATAACCTAGGGAGCTAAGTATGTTTAGCCTGGAGAAGAGTAGATTAAAAGGTGACATGATAGTTGCCTTTAAATACCTTAAGGAATGACATGTAGAAGATGGAGCAAGCTTAATTCCTTTGTTCCAGAGACTAGAATGTGAACCAGTAAAATTAAACTACAAAAAAGGAGATTCAATCTGTACATTACGAATTTTTTAAAACTGTAATTGCAGTTTGACAGTGGAAGCGTCTGCTTCACAGGGTGGTGGACACTCCATTTCTGGAAGGCTTTGAATACAGTTTGGATGGATATAGCAGTGAGTTCAACCACATGGCCCTTGTGGTTCTTTCTAGCTCTAAGCTTATATGATTCTTTGGTTCAAACTATGTTGTACGTAACGTACCCCCAAACTTGTTTTAATGCTAAGCTTGGCATTCTGTAATCTTTCTTCTTTACAGAAAGCAGTTGCATTGTCCTTACATTCATCAGGATCAGACCCATGGTGCATGGCAGGGGGTTATTCCTTTACCTGTCTTGTTTTCATGGGGAAAACTATTCCCCTCTACAGCTGCTATTTTGGGCTAACTGAAGTTGGGGTGGGGCAAATATATGTTTGGGAAAGAGTGGCCTGAATAAGAGCAACAGCAAGAACATTTCTGTCCTGTCTTTCCACTAAAAAATAGCCCTCAAGGCGGCTAATAAACATAATTAAAAACAGATTAAAAACCACTTAAAATAGATTAGGCAGTAAAACCATTAAAATTATCACATTAATTAAGCCATTAAAATGATCATAATAATTAGGAAAGCTGTTTAAAGGGCCAGTTTGAAGAGATGGCTTTTCATATCCTTCTTAAAAGCAGCAAGAGAGGAAACCGACTGCAACTCTGAAGGAATGCTTGCCACCATTTTCACAGTGCATCTCACAGTTCCATTCTCATTGGGAAAATGACCTGGGGGATGAAGGGCTAAGTCTTTTCTCTGTGATGGCTCTGTAAAGGATAAATTGGGCAAGTAATCCATATTATTAAGCTCCAGTTTGGCCCTCTGCAAAGTTGAACTAGTTAAAGATTTCCTATACCTTGTCTCAATAACTAACCAAAGTGGAATCTGTAGTCAAGAACTCAGAAGAAGACTAAAGCTACTTCTGCCCTACACTGTTATAGTGCCATTATTCCACTTTCAACATCCTATGGAATTCTGGAGTTTGTAGTTTACTGAGGCCAAAGAGCTCTCTGGCTGAGAATTCTAAACGTTCCTCTCTAAACTGAAAACTCCAGGATTCCAGAAGATGTTGAAAGTGGAATAACAGCACTATAACAGGGTAGTGTGGAAACGGCCTAAGGCTTGGTAAGCAGCTGTGAAGGAACTTGATAAGAACCTCAAGTGTAAAGATATATCGTTAAATATCAAAGTCAGAATCACCACGACCATAGTATTACCAGTCCTTATGTATGGTTGTGAAAGCTGGGCAATGAAGAAAGCTCATAGGAAGAGAATCAACTCTATGGAAATGTGGCACTGGAAGAGAGTCTTCAGGATACATTGGAATACGGCACTGGAAGAGAGTCTTGGAATGCTAAAAAGACAAATGAATGGGTTTTAGAACTAATCAGGCCTGAAATTTCCCTAGAAGTGAAGGTGACCACACTGAGGTGGTGAAGCTTTGGATATATCATGAGACGACATCACTCATTGGAAAAAATGATAACACTTGGTAAAATGAAGGCTGTAGGAAAAGAGGGAGAACCACAGTGCAGGTGGATGGATTTACTCAGGGAAGCCATGGCCCTGAGTTTGTAAGACCTGAGCAGAGCAGTTGATGACTGGGGATCTTCCAGGTCTCTCATTCATAGTATCACCATAAGTCAAAGTTGACTTGATGGCAAATAATGACCACAATAAGTGCGACAGCCTCCTTTTAAATACACAGATTACGTATAAATGCTAACAGGTACACATATGAGGATACAACGCATTCATATCATTTAAACTGCAACAGTAGATCAGAGACAGGTGTGAATCTTATCAGGTGTGAATCTGAGGGTTCCAGGTATACTTCCATGCCAGGATAAGACCCAAGACAATTTGCTACTTGAAGCAGGCAGCAAACTGGGCCTGTTCATGTAAGGAAACGTGCACAGCACACCCAGAGTGAGCAGCAAGTTATTTTTGACACATTGCAGAAACTCCTACAAAGCTTTTAATTTAAAAATCTGTTGCTATTTTATGACGCCCCAAGTCTGTTGCTTCATTTTATCTCAAGGTAGGGCTAGGCAGTATCTTATTATTAGGTCTGAGAATAAAATAGAATGGGATGGTAGGATATAATGTATGCCAGGATTGTCATTCTTGAACCTTAAAAAAGTGTATGGATGAAATTTTAAGTACATGATTTCCATTGGCAGGTAAGAGTGGGGAGCTATCTCTTTCAGTGATCATGTTTCCTGTGTAAAACCCTTTTAAAAATCTCTCTCTCTCTCTTTCTCTCAATTTTAAAAAGCTGTTTCCTTGTGATGAAGCTTTGTGACTGAAAGTAACATCTCTAGGAGAAAAAAAAATATCTTTGAAAAGTGGTTTCAGGGAGACAGGGAAGGGATCAGTTCATCCTTTCTATCCATGCTGAATTTTCAGGTCTCTCTCATTATTTCTTTCATGACATGACCACAACCCCCATACCACAACATGCTTTGGTGATCAGCCATGAAATAATGAGACCAGACACAGAAAATTGAGTTAAACAAAGGCTGTTTTATTTGACCTAACCTATTTAAGTTGTGTTGGCCTGGAAATGGAGCAATAGGGGGAGCATCCTGATGTGGGTCCAGCCGAGGCCCAGGTGTCAACCTTCTTAGTCTTGCATTGGGTGAAGCACCTAAGACCAGCTTAAATCCAGCTTAACTGGAGGTAAACCAAAAATTCCCACCCAAGTTGCAGAACTCTATAAGTGAGAGCCTGAATCCCAGGTTAGCTTGAATGGTAGCTTCCTTCCCCAATCCCTGGGACACAGGATCCTAAAAGGGGCTCCAGATCCCTACCCTACACCAAAAAAGTGCCAGAAAGTGATCAACAAAGTCTTAAATTTTCTCCTCACTACCTAGCTAAATGGTGTTTTGAAGTCAAGGGTCTCTAGTTCAGGAGGAGTTTGAAACTTCTGGTTCATAGGTTGCATACACTCTCAGTTTGATTTCATGTGGCCCTTGGCCTAATTGCAAGCCCATTGGAAAGAGCTGTTTGTTGGGAATGGAGGAAGTGGGGAGACATAGAGGAAGGAAGGAAGGAAAAGTGGGAGAGAAAAGGGGGTGGCAGAGACAGAAATGAATGCCCTTGTCTGCTTTGTCTCTCTCCGTATACTAATGGCTTCAGCCTTAACTACAATCAGCATAGAACCTCCAAGAAATCATCCTTGAGGGAATCTAACCTTCAACAGAAGAAAATATTACCTGGGGGTGTGGTGGAGTCTCCTTCTTTGGAGGTTTTTAAGCAGAGGCTGGATGGCCATCTGTTGGGAATGCTTTGATGTGTGTTCCTGCATAGCAGGCGGTTGGACTGGATGGTCCCTGTGATCTCCTTCAACTCTATGGCCCTCTCCGCACGTGGGGTGTGAATCGGGCAGAAATGGACAGAAATGGACTCACCGGATTTTTCCTGCGACTGGGCGAGTCCGTCGCAAAGAGCAGCAGCGTGAGTTCGCCACTCCACAGTTCTCCGGCGTCCAAAATGGCGGCTTCCGGTTGGTGGAGGCTCTCCACCAACCGGAGAAGCTCGCCAGCCCAAAGCTCGCCCCCAGAAGATCTGCAGGCACGCACTTGAGCACACCTGCAAATCTGCTCCAGAGCGCGGCGACAGAGCTAGACGGGGTTGCCCGCTCCATGCTTTTTAAAAACCTCAAAAAAGAAGTTTTTAAAAAGCACACTGCGCAACCAGTTCCAGTCATGCAAAACTGGACTGAGGTGTGGAACTACAAAAAGTAGTCCACACCAGTCCACTCTATGGTGCAGAAGACCTCCGTGGGAGGTCGCTCTGCACCATTTTAAATACCTGGTGCGGAAATAGCCTATGATTCTATGATCTATGAAAAGTTTCCATCCCTGTTGTATTCCATGTACAACAGTCTTTCCATGACAGCACATGGCTTTTTGTAATTGGCAATAAAATAGTACAAAGACATTTCTGGTTCATCAGATTTTGGTTCAGAACTTTTTGTAACAGGACTTTGCTCTTGCCCTTTTTTATGCAGTGAAAAGTTATATGGGAAAATCAAACTGAGATAGAGACTCTTAATTAATGGGTTCTCCCTGGACATCACCATTTTTCCTCCAAAGAAATCAATAAGAGAGGGATCCAAGATCCTTGACCTTCTTTTGAAGCAGTGTGCAAAATGGCCTTACCATGGAGAAGCAAAATTTGATTAACATCCTGATGGCTCTTAAGTGATGAGCTGACTAGTGAACTTCAATATTTCTTTGTGTATTATATGTCTATAGTAAGGCTGTGAAAGTCAAACACTTATCACAGAAACGGCAGGCATGATCTTTCATAATATGGAAGTTGTGCTCCAAAGAAACTGATAATAGGTATCATGAAACCAGGCTAAGAAATATATGGGGCTGCTACAGAAGACTCGGCAATGTTTCCTGCAGAGAGCAAAGTTAGAATGGCAAAATGGCCAAAGGGAACACGTAGGTTGATCTTTTAAAAATGTCATCCTCATTCTCAAGCCCATTACGGTATTTAGGTTAAAAGGTAAAGATGGAGAGGAAAAGATCATTTTAATTGTGAGAATCTAGAAACAATCTTCTCAGCCTAGGAGTGATGCTTCAGGCAATGTAGGTGCTTGCTCTGACACAGCTGTTCACACACCCCATGTTGGAAACAGAAATGGTGAGCAACAGCATCAGGCCAAATCTACTGAGACAGAACACTGTTGACTTGATGAGACTCAGACTAACCTGGCTCAGAAGGAGTCTGCCTAGAGCCATTCCAAAATGCATACTTTACTTAGTGATACAACAGTTTGTGCTAAGGGGATCAGAAGGTTTCAGGATGCCCTTGCTCTAGGAGAGGCTTGTCTACAAATGTGGTGGATTAAAAAAAAAAGAAAAAAAAAGAAAAAGACAAAAAATTTTGTTCCAAAGAAGTAACAAACTGATTTAAGATAAAAAGTAAGAGACTACAGGTGAATGCAACAGAAAGATAGGAGAGTCAAAACATTAAAAACAACAACAACAAAACAAAACAAAACAAAAGTAGGCAATAGCAGCAGATGGGAGACTGTTACTCTGTTTTGTTTTTTTAAAAAGTAAATTCCAGGATAGCATAAAGTTACAAGATGACTTCTGCATGCATTTGAGTATTGGGGGTCCAATTATTATTTTAAGCCTATAAACAATGACATTAACAAGGTCAAAAGGCCTAGTCATATTATGCAGCATGCTTAAAATATATTTCAATCACATAAAATAGAAATGAAAAAAGGTGGTGATGTGAAAAAGGCTCTTGGCAATTTTTTAAAAATACACATATATATATAATTGCAAAAGATATATGGCTGGTAAGAATATAGCTCTTAGCTTATACCGTTTCTCATCCATGTACTTATTTCAGAGTCATCTCACTATCATCAATAAAGCTGCTAGAGAGACAGCAATTGGGAGATCACCATATCCTCTTAGGTGGAATTGAAGAGAGAATACAAATACCATGTTTTCATGAGGTGAAACTCCAAAGTCTCTCATAAATGTCCAGGAAATTGACAACAGTCCCTTGTATTCAAACATTACACATATAATAATATGCATCAGCCTTCTAATCTGTTGTTTTAATGGCAGTTGTCTAGAAGGAAAACAAAATCAATGTTCCATTGGAAAACATTTTCATTCCTCTCCGTTGTAAAATAACTCCCTTGTTTCTGGAACTTTGCTTGTAATGCCTTTGAGTGCTAAACCTATAAATTATATGTATATATTGCCAAAGGTACTAGATGAATTAGCTAGAGAATGATTAATAGGAACTGAGGTTCTGAATGGGTTTTAGAAAGTAATTGTTCAAGCCCCTCCAAGGCTATGAAAGGGATGAAGCTGAGTGTGTGGTGCTGGACATGTAATCTGCACAAAGAAAATGGGAGATCCAAAATGACATTTCATGAGCGTTTTTAACAGCTCCCCAAACAGAAAACATTTAGAGAAACTACACAAGAAAATGAAATGTAAGGCATTGTTTTAATAATGATTATCTTGTAAAGTACCATGGCTACCCATGCTATCCAAATACCATATGTTGTGTTGACTGTCTAAGAAAAGACTGGTGAATCATCGTCTCGGTCAAACAAAGTTTGGCCAAAGATAGAGGTTGGGCCTCTCACAACATATGATCTCAGGAAGCTGTTGTCTACTGAATCAGGCCATTGGCCCATCTATCTTAGGATATTTCTCACTCTCCAGAGTGCTGGACAGAGTCTTCCACTTCCCTGCTTCCTGAGCATCTTTCAGTGGAAGATGGGCCCATGAAATCCTTCTAAAAATAAAGTATGCACTCTGCCTTTCAGTTATAACCTACCTCTTCAGCAGTGTTTCTAATCTTAAAGAATGCAAAAGCCTTCTGCTTTCCTCTAACACATCTGACCAGTGTGTCCCCACATGATGAATACTACCAGCAGTGTGCTTATTCACTAGAAGTTCTAAGCAATTTTAAGGTTGTTTAGCACAGAAGCTGATTAAACTGGAATTGGAAAAGCTGGTGTGCAGTTGTGACGGTGCTTGTAAAACTGTTCTGATCAGTTCTGTTGGCCTTACAGTCCTAAACTTAATCAGGGACACAGTATTGGAGGTTTTGATCCCTGTGCCAAAAAATCAGGAGCCACTGTCTACTTTACACTGTTGTGTTGAAATACACTGATGTTGAAATATTTACTCAGTAAATGACACTACTGTAACTTTCGATAACACAGAGAAACAGCTTCATAAAAATTGAGTGCCATTCAATACTGATAACAATCTGTAGAAGGACCAACTCTTCTCCGTTGATAATCAAATCCCTCTGGCAATATAGTGCATGTAAGAGCTGAAGTGTACTGTCAAGGCTGGGGTTATTTTCCTCTTCACAAAGTCCGTGAAATTAATTCCTTTTGCTTTTTCTTAGTGTTAATGAACAACTTCTAGTCTATACAAAGACAGGAGGCTATTTAAGTGTGAGAAAACATAGAACGGAATGCTCTCTTCCTCACATATAAAAGAAAATAAAACTTTGTCAGATATGCACAATATTGATTGAAATATATCTTGTGCTTGCGTAGTGTAAATCTGCACTTATGTAATTTACTGATGGTTATGTTACGCCATCCCTCTGCTGAATACCAACATTATACACCCAACTGCATATCTGCAAATGTGCCTCCTGTTTCTCTAGCACTAGGGAATCAAGTGGTACATTGAAGGCACTGATGAATAGTTACATACCATCCAAGAACGTGCAATTGCATGTGCGGCAGTTACACTTCCAAAAATGCACTAACGTAAATTACACCATGGTGAAAAAAGTATAACTTCATGCAAAAGAGGATTCAAGTATGCATAAAATACCAACAGGCTGACATCGTTATCTCAGTTTGCTCTGTGAGAAGTACTTTTTTAAAGGTAGGTTTGCAACATTCACACCAGTGTTTTTTTTCTCTCTGAAAACTTTGTCCACACTACAATTGAGAATGATGGTAAAATTTGGATTTGGAGCAGACAGTCCATGACTCAAACCTCTGTTCAGCTATGAAACTCATTGGCAGCCTTTAGTTGGGACACTATCACCAGGATCCTATATCAAGCTAGTGGTGCATAACATTATGCCAGAATATTCCTGCTGGCCTTCCCCTTCTTCCTCCAATGTAACAGACCTTTTCAGTACTAGAGTCTCCATGGGCAGAATCTTGAGGGAGGGAGGAAGGGAGGAATGTGTGCCTTGATAGGGACTCACTAGCCTTTTGTGGACCCCTCATAATCTCAGAGGGAGGCATTCTTTGTAGTAGAAGAGAAAGTGATGCTACTGTTATGAATTGCTAATGTTTATCTCAGTGATGTATACAACCTGTGAACAAGATGGAAGCCTACAGCATTATGCTAAGGTATCTGAGCTTTGCCATTGGGCAAATGCAGACAGACTCATGGTTAAGTAACTTATATTTCTGCGCTCCCTCTATATTTTGTTATTTTCTTTGAAGTAGTCAAGATTCTGGAAGAGACTTTCCCTTTTGGCTCTCTAATTCCAAGTCCAGTTCTTGAAACCTATTATGTAATTTATTGTGGAACTCCTAGGCACATGATGGTTTTTGAGACTGAAATGACTACCTGACTTCAGCTATGATGGAAGACTAGAAGGTAGTCTGTGTCCACAGATGACTAAGCAGAAAGAACATGCCAATCTAATAGTTTTATGCTTATTTTATCTGATTATATTTAAAGTTATTGAATTTTTAATTTTTATGTACACTGCTCTGATATAATTGTTGAGGCATGTGTGGTACATATCATTTTAAATTTTAAAATAATAAAATAAACACAGTTCTAATACACCTGGCTTTATTTTTATCCTTTCTTCTGAAACTGTTCTGAGTCTGTTTCTTGTGTGACTTGCTCATTGGTGCTTGAATTCAGAGGACCCTGTTACATTTAGCTTCCCAATCCCTTTCTTGCCTTTTTCCTACTACCCTTCCTGCTCTTTTTCTGATCAATCAAATAAGTTTCCTCCAATCCTTAATTCATTATTAGGTATAACTTGTGGCTAGGTGGCTAATATACTCATTAATTGCTTCTTTTTTACCCATTCATGTAAAAAACAAACTTCAGTGTTTCAATTGCTAGAGTTCTGAAGTTATTGTCCTCATCTTGTTGAAGATGGAAAATTCACCATGGCATGCACACTCAGGCTTCTGCAAAAGTTCCTTATATATCTGGGTTTGATAGGTACAAGTACATGCATGTAACTTCTCATGTCCCTGTGAATGAGGATATTCCGAAACAAACTTGTGTACATCTCAATGCATCCTGAATTCAACTACAGAGAAAAATACCTGTCTTTCTTTGTAGCTACTTCTTGCCCATGTAGAAGAAGCTTTCTGTACTGAATACAAAGCTATTACCAAAATCAAAGGTGAGAATTATGTGACCCCTCAGATGTTCTCAGACTACTGCTCCCAACATTTCTCATATTGGGTTATGTTGGATAGGGCTGGTGGAAGCTACAGTCCAGCAGCATCTGGAGGGCTGCATGGCTCCTACCTTCAGCCTACATCCAATTTCTAGTATCAAGTCAAGTAGATCCACTGACTCAGTAAACTTACAGAGATGCTGAATGATCAAGTTCCTCCTGATTGTAGGTCTGCTCAGTTTGGGAATAACAGTTCAGTTTAGGTTTAAGTATAAACAGTTTCATTTCATTTTAAAGGAACAGTTTTACCATATTCCACAATTTTCTAAAGAAAGAACTAAACCTGGTAGCAAAAGAGGCCAATAGCTTCAAATGCATTCCATGCTGAATAGCTCTTTAGCTATAAAGCAGGACTGGATGGGGCCATTCAAAATGGAAAAGCAGCAGGCTGGCAAAGGGTGCTAATTATTGTGTGTATGTATGTGCCTTCAAGTTGCCTGTCAACTTATGGCGACCTCCTGAATTTCATAGGATTTTCATAGGCAAGGAATACTCAGAAATGGTTTTGCCAGTTCCTTCCTTTGAAATATAGCCTACAGCATCTGGTATTCATTGGTGGTCTCCAATCTAAGTACTAACCAGAGCTGATCTTGGCTTACCTTCTAAGATCAGATGGGATCTGGTGCCTCTAGAGTATTTAGACAACTAATTATTTCACAGCCACTATTCCCTTTACTCCCAATTTCTCCCCCAACTGCTTTTCTTCTAGCAGATATTGGGTCAGACTGAGAAATACATTTAGCATAGTTTTGAAAGATTTGCACCATCCAATGGTAAAAGATGTCTGTCTGTCATAGCATATGCTCATCTATGTATGTTTTATTTTGCAAGTTTTTTTTTTGTTATTGGTTACTGGAAAGTAAACAAGTTCTTAATGTGCAAATCTAACTGTTGAGGTCCACATCTGAGAGGAAAATGGGTTTGATGCAGGGAACATTCATTCCACTTAAGATCTAGCTTGATCCTTGAAGATTGGAGACAATGTTTCTATTAAAAGGACTCTTTTATGGACAACCTTAATTGCCATATTTTATTCTGAAAAGCTGAATGGATTACATATGGTGATCCCTTAATGCTAATTAAAAAGAAAACCTACAGGGAATTTGTCATCCTGTATTTCTGAACGACTATTTCCTTGTATTTGATTTTGTTTGTGACTTCCACTGTTTTTCTATATGAATTCTAGTCCAGTTGTGAGTACAGGCTGTCCCCAAGGAGCGGAAGGCTGTACAACACCAAGAGTATGAGATGCTTATATTATATATCCTGAGAGCACATCGCCACTTGGCCACTGGCATTTGCAATTACATGGCAGTCTCCTGGAGGAAGAACTCTGATGAGAGTAACCCACCATCAGGCCCCAGTTTGTTTTAATTTTTATATGCCCTGTAACTTGAACTACCTTAGATTATGAATCAGACAAGTACCCTTCTTGTTCTCATAACCTTATAATTTCATTTCACCATCTAAAACTCAAGGGACGGTATGTTTCCTTCAATAAGGGAATTGTTCCTTTTCCTGCACAAGGATGTGTTCAGCCTTTCAAACAGGTCTTTGGCTACCACAGGGGCTTAGTTTTCTTACAGTTAATACAGTATTGTCACTTACTGAAGCTCCACAGTTTCTTTATTCCAGCAAAATAAAATGCTAATGCTTCAAAATAGGAATGCTGTGGTAATATCTCTTTGATTTCTTACAGTGGCATTGTTTCCCTGATATGGGCAATTATCCTAAATCTTACTTATGCTTGATTCCTTATAAAAAAATACTTTAAAATGCTGCACAGACACATACCATCTAGCAAATCATATTTCTGACTAGTAAAATGATGTCTGTGATTCTGTATCACCTACATAGCTATGTAACTAGCCCAGTTATGTAGTGCCCCCTGGACCAACCCAACCATCCTCATGTACTGGGAAGCAGCTGCTGTGAGAGATGGGGGCCTGTTTTCACATCAGAAGGGAAGCAGAAGAATGATGTTCTCATCTCCCTCCCATGAGTGATCTTCATTGTGGCCCTTACTGCACTATGGCTTGATATGGTGTTGTCCCGGTGGGATCCCAGCACTGCCATTGCTGGGATGGGATCAGGACCTGAATGCTCCAAACTGCACCCAGTTGGCTGCTGGCAGATGGGTAGTGTTAGGGACACTCTTCTTCCTTCTGCCATACAGCATCAGTGGCAGGTCTCTTTCCCCACCTCTTCCTGTGCTGTACTGCAGAAGGAAGTGCTATCAAGCACTTCTGCCTTTCCTGCACACCTGCAGCCGATGGGATTGTTGTGGAAAAGAGGCCATTACCATTTTCATAATGGTATGCAGCATGTTTACAATGCATGGGGATGCAACAGTACCTGGTCAGCAATGACGTCATCCAATGTACTGCCATACCGGGGTGATGATGCCATCTGGTAAGGGCCTGTGACAGGCAGAAGCAGGATCCCTGTCATAATTTCCCCTCACACTGGAGATCACTAGCAGGAAGAGGGTGGGAATATCAGTCAGCTGCTTCATAACCAACAGGGCAACAGAGCTCTGTCGCTCGCACTGCCTACTGTCTGGTAAGTGGAGATCAGGAGACTTTTGCAGTCTCTAGGCTAATGAATATGTAGGGATTGTAAATACAACCCAGCTATGAATGTGTAACTCTAAATGCACATTTGTAGCTGTGATAGTGAATTCTAATATTTCAATGTTCATTCAGCTACCATACTTAAGAAACGGAATTCATTTATCTTTTTAAACAGTGCTTTTATTGAAAGTCTACCTTTTCTTCAAACAGTATCTATTAAGTGGTCCATTTTTGTGATGTTCAAGCCTTTCAAAAGCCATTCCTTTATTGATGGTGTAATTGGAGGCTACTAAGATCTCTTTGTCTTGAACCAACATGTTCATTGTTTAAAAGTCTTACAACAGATGGTAATATGCTATCAGAGCCAATAAGGTGCAGTGGTCAGAGTGCTAGACTAGAACAGTGAAAGACCAGAATTTGAATCCCTGCTCAGTCATGGAAACCCACTGAGTGACCTTGGGCAAGTCATACTCTCTCAGCTTCATAGGAAGGCACTGGCAAACTCCTTCTGAACAATGCTGGTCAAGAAAACACTGTGACATTTTCACCTTAGGGTTACCATAAGCTGGAAATGACTTAAAAGTCATGCAGCAACAATTATATTATTACAGTTTCATTATGCAAAACAATGATGGGTCTCATACAAACATCAGTGTCTATATTTTCCTTCTTATGCCCTAAACGTGTTTGATTCTGTTCGATTTACCTTTTCTCATCAGGAAAAACAATAACAACAACACGGCAACTGGATGCACAGCTACATGGAGAAAAGGTAGTTAGTAGCTAAGATCAGAGTGGATTGTGCATGACATGAAGTCCTGTCTCTCAGGACTGTAATACTCTCAATGAACTGTACACTATGTGATCCACTGCTCATTCCCATCCACAATTTTCAAAACTTGTCATAGGCCCTTTTAGCATGGCCATGTGAAAGGGCACCTGGAGCATCACGTGATTGTGAGAAGTGATCTGCATGATGCACTCACAATCGCGCGACGCTCTAGGGTAGGGCAGGTGCCACTCACGCACTTTTTCATTTTCAGCTTTCAGCTGAAAATGGTGTGTGATCGCTCATTGCTCCAGGGCCCCACGGACACTTGCCATGCGTGTGGAGCCTCCGGAGTTGTGGCGGTCATGCTTCCTTCCCCAGCGCAGCCTGGGAAACTCACAGGCTGTGCTGCAGAAGGAAGAGGTGGGGCTCTCGCACTGCCTGCTGGGGAGCAGGCAGCTCGTGTGGAGCTGAAGCAGCAGGGGCGCGAGAGCCTCTCGCTGGAGGCTGCTTGCACAATCCCCGCATCCCAGCACCGAAAAAAGGTAAGCTGCAGAAAGTGCCATAGTGTTGCACCACTAGAATGTAACATTGGTTTGTGCAACCATTTTCCCCCAGGGAAAACTCTGCAAAATTTCTCTGTATATAGAGATTCTGTTCGCAGAAGCAAGAAGGTCCATGAATAACATGTGGAATTCAAAGTGTACAGGAAGAGTAAGTAATAAACATCATGGTCTTAATTCAATTGAGAATCCCAGCTAGAGCAGGCCCAGTGAATCAGTGGAAAAATGTCAACACTTATGTAACTTCCATTGAGTCAGTGGGTCTACTCTGGTTGGGGTCAGCAAATGAAAATAAAGGGATAGGTTTCACACATCCTACTTATAAACATAGCAGAATATGCCTTACATCTATAGTTTTCCCCTCTAAACCTTGATCTCTAAGTACTATTGAGGTATATCTTAGAATCCCGATGTCATGAGCCAGGCTGAGCGTGCTGCCGATTCAGACTTGGACTCCGATTTAGACTTGGACTCCCAGCCGGGGGAGGAGCCCTTGGAGGGGCCTTCGGGAGAGGGGGCTCCTTCAGAGTCTAGGGAGGAGTCTGCCAGCGACCCCACAGCTGTCCCAGGCACGGATCCCGAGCCAGTACCTGCAGCAGATGTTTCTGCTCCAGAAGCAGAAGCTAGTGCTTCTGACTCGACAGAGGCTGGTGTTTCTGACTCCAGCCCGGAGTTTGCAGCAGACCCTCCTCCCACATTCCTCCAGGGGCGGCTGGAAAAGGGGGTGGTTCAGAGGTCTCAGCGGCTGCGGGAGAAGCGTCTGATGAATCGGCCCTGAAGTCTTGAGGGGCTCCAGCTGTGAGCTGGGCCAACGGACATTTGATCAGCCCCAGCTGGGCTAAAGACTGTGTATTTAAGACAGACGCTGTTGGAGTTGGGCACGGGGCAACAACCGTCTATCAACCGGAAATCTGCGTCCTGTGGCAAGGGCTTTCTGTTCCAGGCTAAACCTTGCTGTTTGAGTCTGCTGCTCCTGGGACTTGGATGTTTGTTTTGGTGACGTAACCTCTTAATTTCTTTATTACTAAAGCCATAAACTCAGCTCCTGCCTCTGTGTCTGCTTAGCCGCTGCCTGACATTGACAGCCTCACCACTGGCCATGATGCTTGGAATTCTGGAAGCTAAGGTCCAACAACATCTGGGAATGGAAACCATGGCCATGAACAGATCATCTCATCCCTGGAGGTAGAATGGGTGCTTAAACCTTTCCTTATGCACTGACTCTTATAGGTAAATGTCCCCTGTGCTGTTTTATTCCCAGCTGAGCTGATCTCAAAGCTGGGGTACAGATAAAAATAGTCAGGGGAGAGTTCCCCAGATTTGACAGATGGGAAAAGGGTTAAATCTCCACTGTGGCCCTTGGGTGATACAATAGTATTACGGAGTCTGGAAACCTCATTTTTGGTTCATAACTTGCAGTTCTGGCCTTTTTAAATCTTTTAATTTTTTTCCTGGTCCTATTGAGAGTATTTAAGGCATAATATCCCAGAGTATATGTGTTCAAACTGATCCTCATGCACCTTGCTTCCCTTTGTACAGTGCCCATTTTCCACAGCAGGTGGAATTCCATGTGCAAATGGATCATGGTTAGGACACAACAGGTGTCCTAACAAATTTAGCAAGCTGAAAAATTATAATAATCAGGTTTTATATGTATGTTTAGATGTTTATGATCCAAGAATATTGTCATATATGCATTATTTATTTAGTGTGGTTCTACATTGTGAATGACAACTAAGCCACACTAGTTCAGAGGGCCCTTTCATACAACCCTGTTACAATTCCACTTTAACTGCCATAGTTGTCTCTGATAGACTCCTGGCATTTGTAGTTTGGTGGGGTACCAGAGCTCTCTGGCTGAGAATCCTAAATGTTCCTCCTGAAACTGCAAAACCAAAGATTCCATAAGAAGGAACAACAGCAATTAAAGTGGAATCATAGTAGTGTGCTTGTGTAATGTGGAAGCACCCTTAGTGTGTGTCATATCATGTCAACAGGAAGTTGAATGTGATATTCAGTTCAGCACTATCAAAAAGAGACTAGCAAGTAGGTTATAGGTGGTGGTGGGATTTCTGGAGATCTTCCAGCATTCGTTCCCTCCTCCAGTAGAGTGGTTGTTAACACATGTATACATACATGGACAATACACACACAACCTGCATTAGACTGACTTGAGATACTCCAGTGTTGTCTGCTTTGACATTTTTCTAAAGCCATTAGCCAAAGCCATTTTAACTGGAGATGTTAGCATTTCCCATGTGCAAAACATTTGCTACACATCGAAACAGTGGGTCCTTCTGAGTGCTTTGGTTGTTCTCCTGAATTATGGGTCTTCTTGCGTATTATGTGAACAATTAATTTTGCCCAGACTGCTTACTGTTTCTTAATCTTTTGTGCCAGGGTGGAAATTAGGATTGCCTAGAACGACTCATCAAAAGGCTGCAAATTCACAGCTGCTGGAGACAATGTCCATTAAATCACTGTCCTTCCTTTGAGAGCTGCAATAAATAATTTGAAGGGGAGTCTCACCCTTGGAACCAGCACCTATCTGAAACTGCTAGAGGCTGAAGCATCAGGCAAGTTGATATGGGAAAACAAGAAGGAATAAAGCAACCCATGCTGAAGCAGCAGAGAAACCTTATTTATGGTCGTGTCAAGTGCCTTTTTAAAACTCTTTCCCTTCTCCAAGCAACCAGTAAAATAGAAAACCCTAAGAAAGTCTTAACTCCACAAGCCTTAAGAAAATCTTAACTTCATCAACTGTTGCAAATTAAGCATCATCCAAAAGGAAAAAGTACTACATCATAAATACATAACTACATAATTACTACCTCTCTCTCTCTCTCTCTCTCTCTCTCTCTCTCTCTCTCTCTCTCTCTCTGTCTTGAGCCAGCCTAGCATAGCAGAGTACAATTCTGGAGGCCAGGGTTTGAATCTCTGCTCAGCTATGGAACAAATGGGTAACCTTGGGCAAGTCACACTCTCCTAGCCTCAAAGGATAGCAAAGGCAAATCTCCTCTGAACAAATATTGGTAAGAAAATCCCATGATAGGTTCGTCTTGGGGTCACCATAAGTCAGAAACAAACTGAAGGCATATAACTGTCTGTCTGTCTGTCTGTCCATTCACCCACCCTCTAATCCATTTTCTAGCCCTGATATTCTAGGCAGCTTACATCAATTAAGGCAGATACACATAAAAGCTCACATAATCAAAAAAACCTTCCAATTTAATTAAAAGAAATTTAAAAGTATACCCATTTAAAAAGCAACACATACAGAAAATATGAGACATAATTATAAGCCCTTTGCACGTAGGTCAGTTCCCAAAGGTCTGTCAAAACAATTTATTAATTATTCTATTATCTTATTTATTTAAAAGATTTATACCTTACCCTATATCAAGAGATCTCAGGGTGGCTTACAAATAGCATTAAAACAGATTAAACAAGTTAAAAATAGTAAGATAATTTAAATAAGCTAACCGCATATTAAATATTATAATGAGTTAAAATACATTTTAAAAATTTAGAAGTTTTAAAAACCATATAGAACAATCTTTGGGTTGAATTAATGAAGCCCAAAGGCTTTGGTGAACAACCAAATTATAACTGGGTGCCCAAATGCCATGAGTATTGGTGTCATTTGGGCCCCCAGGGTTAGAGCATTCCACAGTTGAGGTGCCACAATTGAGAAAGCCCTCTACCCTATCTCATCACAGCGTACTGTTCCACCACAGGTGGGACACGGAGGAGCCCTCCCCAGCAGATCTTAATCCTGGGTTCAGGAAAGAAGAGGTACTAAGGATCATATTGCAAACATGCATTAGATAAGGGAGCACATCAAAGAATTTCAGAAGAAAATCGATCTGTATTTTATAGATTATAGCAAAACCTTTCATTGTATAGATCATGAAAAACTTTGGATTGCTTTAAAAGAAATGAGTGTGCCACAACATTTGCTTGTCCTGATGTATAACTCAGAGCTACTGTCAGGACAGAATATGGAGAAACAGAATACTTTCCAGTTGGCAAAAGGGTCATGTAAAGTTGCATTTTACCTGTTTAATTTGTATGTTGATCATATCATATGTAAAGCAGAAGGAGGGAGGGAGGAGGTGTGAAAATTGAAGGAAGGAATATCAACAACTTAAGATATACAGATGACACCATAGTACTAGCAGGAAATATCAAAGACTTGGAAATGTTACTGAAGAAAGTCAAGGACGAAAGTACAAGAGGTGAATTGGTGAACATGAAGAAAAAAAGAAAAGAAAAAAATGTTCACAGATGATTTACATAACTTTAAACCAGGCAATGAAGACATTGAAATATTTCAATTTTTTTCATACTTTGACTTAGCTGTTAATGAGAATGGAGACTGCCATCAAGAAATCACAAGACTAGGACTTGGAAGGGCAGTTATGAAGGAACTAGACAAGATCCTGTAGTGTAAAAATATCATTGAATACTAAAGTTAGAATTGTCTATGCCGTGGTATTTCCATTTTCTTTGTATGGTTATGAAAGCTGGGCAGTGAAGAAAGTTGATAGGAAGAAAATCAACTCATTTGAAATGTGGTGCTGGAAAAGAGTTCTTTGGATATATACTGATACAAGACAGAAAAATTAATCCTAGATCAAATCAAGCCTGAACTCTGCCTAGAAACCAAGATGACTAAACTGACATATGATACTTTGGACATATTGTAAGACAACATGACTCTCTAGGAAAGACGATAATGCTTGGTAAGGTAGAAGGAAGTAGGAAAGGAGGAAGACTGCATTGCAGATATATAAACTCAGAGCTTTTCTCAGCCAGAGAGCTCTAGTACCTCCCAACACTACAAGCCCCAGGATTTCATAGGAGGCAGCCATGGTAGTTTAAGTGAAATCATAGGGCAATAATTATGTAGTGTGGAAAGGCCCTCAGTCAAGGAAGCCACCACCCCAAATCTGCAACACCTCAGCGGGCTGTTGAGTTGGAAGGTAACCTGCAGGTCTCCAATTCATAGTGTTACCACAATACAACCCTGGGGGATATCCCACTTAACAATAGGCCATCACACAGGCCAACTGTAACATATGCAAATTGCTTCCTCCCACCTGGGGACTACACAAGTATATATACTCTGTCTCACTTCCATGCCACCAGATCCTCTGAAGATATCAGCCACAGATGCAGGTGAAATGTCAGGAGATAACGCTAATAGAACATGGCCTCAAAGCCCGGAAAACCCACAACAACCTATGGATTCCGGCCGTGAAAGCCTTCAACTTTACATATCAGGGAACCTCTGGCCAGAAGACAGTGGGTCAATGTAAGGGGCAGGGTGTTGGAACATACTTCCATCTTGGTGGAAACTTAAAGGATGCCCCTGCAGGATCTTGGCTATAGTGTAAGCAGACAGTGCAGAGTCCTTAACAGTATGCGTTGGGCTTGGGCAATGTGTTTTCATTTAAGAGTGTAAGAGTCCTCCACAGAGAACAATACAATGGATTGCTAATGTACTTAACACACTGTAATGCATATCCCCTGACTAACAATACACCTTGGGGGATATCCTATTTAACACTAGGCCATCACACAGGCCAGCTGTAACACATGCAAATTGCTCCCTCCCACCTGGGGACTACACAAGTATATATACTCTGTCTCACTTCCATGCCACCAGATCCTCTGAAGATGCCAGCCACAAATGCAGGCGAAATGTCAGGAGATAACGCTAATAGAACACACCCAAAAAGCCAGGAAAACCCACAACAACCTAACTTATTGTTTCTTCTCCAAGCTGCACCCAATCCTTGTACGTTTCTTTTTGCTTCTAAACCTTCCTGCATTTGTATGAGCTCAGCTCTCCTGTCCCCTCCCTTTACCTCCTTTTAAATCTGTGGTGTCATTAACGGTGTGAAAAGTAATATAGTCAGATTAATTAAAGTGTCCTTCCAGCTTATATATTGTAAAGTTAATGGATTGCTGAAGTGCTATTTTGCCTTTCCTTTTTTTTTTTTTGGTTGGGCTGATCCCTCTGTGCAAAAGAGAGATGAAGACATGGTATCCATAGCAATATGCAGCTCAACTCTTTATATAGCACATGAATAATAATTGCACTCTTAATTCTTTTATACGTTTTCAACATTTACAGCAGCTATAATGATCCTGCTAAGTGTTTGTTACCATATACTGGCCAGTTGTATCAAAGGTCTTGAGCTTTCCACTCCTCCAGCACATTCTTCATTACCAAGAACATCTTTTCCGGTAAAGGTATCTTTAATTCACATTTTGCCAGGAATTGTGTCCTGCTAGGTCTTGACCCCTGAAGTAGGACCCTAGTGTTCTACAAACATAAGCCATTTCTGCACTAGACTGTTATAGTGCTATTATTACACTTTCAACATCCTATGGAATCCTGGGGTTTGCAGTTTCGGGAGGGGCCGACGGTCACCAGTATGCTGAAGGCACCAGTATGCTGAAGAAAGCATACTATCATTGAGAGCTTGGAAAACAAGGAGGAGGAGAAAGGCCCTCGTTCCTTCCCCTCTGCCACTGCCCTGGCCTCAGACATAAGGCCTTTCTGCACTACACTGTTATAGTGTTATTATTCCACTTTCAACACTCTGTAGAATTCCAGGGTTTGTAGTTTACTGAGGCCAAAGAGCTCTCTGGCTGAGAATTCTAAATGCCCTTCCCTAAACTGCAAACCCCAGGATTCCACAGGATGTTGAAAGTGGAATAATAGCACTATAACAGTATAGTGTGGAAATAGCCTGAGTCTCAAAGACATTTCAGGATTCTTTTGCATACTGATACAAATTAACATGGCTATGGCCATTTCCAGACTACACTGTTCATAGTGCTATTATTCCACTTTCAACATCCTGTGGAATTCTGGAGTTTGTAGTTTACTGAGGCCAAAGAGCTCTTTGGCTGAGAATTCTAAATGCCCCTCCATAAACGGCAAGCTCCAGGATTCCACAGGATGTTGAAATAATAGCACTATAACAGTGTAGTGTGGAAATAGCGTGTGTCTTTGATTATTATTTCAGTTACCTCTACGTATTGTTAGTTATTGTGCAATCAAGGGATTGCACTCAAGCTTACATGGAAAATGTGGGTTCAAAGAGGGACTGAAAAGAAACAGAAAGGGGGAGGCAATGTTTTATGGTGCCCTTCACGCTCTTTGGAGCAAAAGAGAGAGTGGAATTAAAATATAACCTGTACAAACAAGTAAAGAAGCAGGATGCTGGAGTAGAAAGATCTTCAGGCTGATGTAATAGGGCTTTTAAACTTATGTGTCCCCACTTCCTTAAAAAAAAAAAAATTAAAAAAAAGAATGCAGCCACTAACACATATTAAAGAAAGCTAAAGGGCGCTATAACAGTGTAGTGCGGAAAGGACCAGAGAGAAGAAGAGGCAGGCACAGCTCCATCATGCCTAGGCCCCGAAGTAGGTGAAAGGCTCTCCTTCCACCCCAACTGCCAGTGCCCTGGTCATGGAGAGAGAGGAGGGGCAACATCTGCTGAGCTTAATCCTTTCATACACTATCATCCCTTTTCTTTTTGCATCCTGTGTTAACTACACCGTAAGCCTGAGGGCAGGCAATTGTTTTGTTCTTTTACTTGTAAACCACCACGCAGTGATGAAACTATGTAAATACATGATGATGATGATGATGATGATGATGATGATGATGACTATGACAAGAGCAAGAACAAGAACCACATTTTTTTGGGTCATATCTCTCAGAATCCCTCAGCCACCTTGGCCAGAGAATTTAAAAATAATACACAGAAAAGAACAATGGCGGATATTATTTCTCTATTCCTTTTGAGTGAGGTTGTTCTTGTCTCCCCCACCGCCCCACAACATGCACACGTGCAGAGTGGCCTTACACTGATTCAAGGCATTGGTCCACCTAGCTTTCAGTTGCCTTCTGGCAAAGTATTTTCCAAGCTTGTTCCAGGCCTGTAAGCTAGGTCCTTTTAACTAGGCACACTGACCATCCACTTCTTGTTTTGATTTGGCTCATCTGGAGCCTATTCACACTACAGAATTATAGCACTATCATTCTACATTACCTACCATGGGATTGCTGTTGTTATTATTATAATTCACATTAGTCACTTTATTTATATCCCACCTTTTTTTTTTTAAGACTAGGACTCAAGGTGGTTTACATATTAAAAAAACCCAACAACCTTATTTGGCAGCTTAGGGAGGAAATTTAGAATTCTCAGCTACAGCGACCCAGCGCCTCATTAAATTACAAGGCCCAAGATTCCAGATGGACGGAACCATGGCAGTTAAAGTGGAATAATAGTGCTGTAATTGTGTGATATAAGGACACCGGGGAGACCTTTTGCAGCGGTTGCTCCTAGGCCATGCAACTCCTTCCTGAGAGAAGCTCAGTTGATTTCCTCATTGCTCTCTTTCTGCTGGCTAACAAAGACCTTTCTATTTAAATAGGCTTCAGCCTTTAACCGGTTGGGGTAAAAGGAGGTGCTATGGATGAACTGTTTATCCAGTAAATGCTTTTAATTCTTAATAATAGTTTCAAATGAATGCCCGGAAATACTTGATTTAGCTTGGTTGATTGTTTAATACTTCTAGAAGTAAAGTATTGCATATTGTTTTAGTGATTTTGCTTTAATTTTTAATGTAAATGGTCTTGAGTCCCATTTTGGGAGAGAGGTGGGATATAAATCAAATAAATTTGGGGGGTTTAAGGAGCAACATGCCCCTCCCCCTCTCTCACACACATACACAGAGTTCTTGAAAGTTTCCAGAAGTGGAAAAAGGCCACTAAAACAATACCGCACATGGGGTGGATTCTTTACGGGCAGCAAAAATGGTCTAGGGAGCCACACTTTGCCCATTGATGGTAGGCACAGTTAGCTGGGAGTAAAGCCCAAATCTGGTCTGCTGTAATTCACCAAATATAACAGAGATCCCACAGCAGATTGATACATATCTTTGCAATGGAACACTTTTGTCATCAACAGTTTTTGTAAAAGCTTGTAACATGGTGGTTTGCACACCTTTACAGTCAACCATGTTGAACCTTTGCAGCAGTTGTGATATCTTCTGCTTCTGGCTAAGCAGAAACCCTTTATCAGTTCTTTGTACCTCAATACCTAGGTCCTGTTTAATGGGTCCCAAGTCTTTGATTTGGAACTTTTTACTTGGTTCCTTAGCAAATCTTGTTATCTGTTTCTTTGTTGTGGTGACTAAGCACAAGTCATCAACAAAGGCTAGCAAAACCTCTTGGTCTTTTCCAGAACCTTTCGTGTACACACACTGGTCTGCTACACTTTGTTTGAAACCCAAGCTCTGCAAAGCACCATCCAGGCACTCATTCCAACAACGGGCAGATTGTGTGAGACCATAGATGGCTTTGTTTAACCTGTATACCAGATTGAGATTATCTGTCTCATACCCTGGTGCCTATTGCATATAGATGGTTTCTATTAAATCCTCATTGAGGTAAGCTGTTGTAATATCAAAGTGGTGCACCAAAGCATTTTTCTGTGCTGCAAGAGCCAACACCAGCATATAGTCTCACTTCTGGTGGTTGGCGCAAAAGTTTGGTCAAAAGACTCATTCTTCTTCTGTGAAAAACCCTGGGCAACTAGTCTGGCTTTGTGCTTTACCTCCCCTGAAGCCAGGGGTTTGAGTTTGTGTACCCACTGGCAGCCTACCGGAGTTACACCTTCTGGCACCTTACACAAAGTAAATATACCGTGTTTGTGCATAGATTCCATTTCCTCATCCATGGCATCAAACCAGCAGTCAGATTGTGCTCTAGGCAAACTCAAAACATCTCCAAATGTTTCAGGCTCGCGGGAAAGTTGGCACACTGTCACATTGTTTTGTACCACAAACCTCTGTGGAGGAATGCCTTTCATTTTTCTGCCTGATCATCTAGGAAAAGCACTTGCCACCTCCTCCTCCTCACTTGATGACCTGCTTCTTTTTTGGACAGGTTTTTCCTCCCCATTATCTTGCTCAGCACTTTGAGAAACTTCTCCCAGCTCAGCTTCCAGCTCCTCTTCCTGTTTAACCCTTGGAGGGCTTGCTGCAGGAAAGGAGGGCTGTGCTGTGCTCTCAGCATCACTTTCATCACTAATTGGGAGGAGCACCTCAGTATTTGCATGCACTCTTTTCCAATTACTGTGCTCTTCAAACTGAGCATTTCGGGATATCACCACCCTTCCATTATTGAGATCAAAATGATACCCTCCACCAGGGGCATACCCAACAAAACGCAACTCGCGGGCTTTGGGCTGCACCTTTCTCCTCTGGGCTTTAGGGATGTGTACCCAGGCATAACTCAAATGCTTTCATGTGGGCAACGGAAGGCTTCTTATCATACAACCTTTCATAGGGAGTTTGATTTACAATGCTGCTCCACAACCTATTACAAATGTAGTTGGAAGTAAGCATTGCCTGACCTCAAGCTTTCAGAGGCATGTCAACATTTGCTAACAAAGAACTCATAATTACCTGCAGCACTGCCCCATTTTTTTCTACCACACCATTCTGTTGGGGGCAATAGGGGGTTGTCAGTCTATGACTAATGACCTTTTTCTTTAACCAGTGCTGCAAACTCTCAGCCATATATTCACCTCCTCTGTCAGTCTGGAGAGCTTTTACTTTGCACCCAAACTGTCACTTCACATAGGCACATCAATTCTTAAACAGTCCACAAATCTCAGATTTTTGTTTCAAGAGGTAGCAGAAAGTGTACCTGCTATAGTCATCTACCAGAAGCATCACATACTGTGCCCTACCCTGAGATCTTGGCATGGGGCCAATGAGATCTGAGTGCACCAGCTGAAAAGGCTGCGTTGACACCCTGTTATTGAACCTGGGAATTGGGCGTGCCTTTGATTTGGGTTGTTTTGCAGACAGCACAGTCCAAAAAGGCATCACAAGGGTTAATTTTGCAGTCTTTACAACACTCAGGCAGTTTTCTTAGAACTTGGAAACTGGTATGCCCCATCCTTCTATGCAACAGGTGAATGTAATTGACATGCTGGGGCTTATTGCTATACACCATGTGGGTGTTTTGTTTTGGCATGCACTTATACAACCAGTCTCTGAGCTCACTCACAGTGCATACTGCCCCATTTCTGATGACTTTACCCACATTCCCAGAAAAGAGAATGTTATGACCACTCAGTGCCAACCCAGACACTGACAGCAGACAAAACTCTAGCAAGGACACATACAGAACATTATCTAGGCATTTCCCCAGAGCAGGAACAAAGGTTTCTCCTATACCTTCCACCCTGCATTTAGACCCATCAGCAAGGGAAACAGAGACAATTTTTGCTTTGCCCACTGTGTTAAACATGCCTTTGCTATTGGCCAGATATTGGGAACACCCACTATCTAGCAATCAGAGAGCCTCTTGGGATTCACAGTCCTTAACCACAGCTGAAAACAGCCAGTGACCCCCCTTTGTCCTTGGAGCCCTTGCTCTGAGTCTTTGGCACTCTGCCTCTGCTGTCTGGACAGTCCTTCCTTAGATGTTTCATGGACCCACACCTGAAAAATCTTTTCACAGCATTCATCCTCTCTCTAGCCTGAGTCTGTTGAGACTCAGTGTCCTTGGCATTCTTCTTGCCACCGCCACCACTGCTGCTGCTGCTAAGCTCTTGACGGCTCCTTTCAGCACACCTTTCCTCCTCCTCATACAGATGCCCAGAAATGTACTGGACCATGAGATCCTGCTTTCTCATTCCTTTGATGGTGGCCACGAAAACATCCCAACTTGCACCTAAGGAACTGAGTATGCAGTAGATTCTGTCAGGCTCAGAGATCTCCTTTCCCCTCTCTTGCAGAGCAACAAACAGGGAGGTTTGGTGCTGGAGATGATACACCCACCAGGTTGCAGCTGTGCCCTTTATAGCCTCTTTATCAGAGACAGCTTACTCCCAGCTGTAGGGCAGATGTAACTAGCTTGCAAAGCATCCCAACATGCCCGTGCTGTGGTGAGATGCTTGACACGGTTTACCTGGCTGTCTTCCAAAGCCAGAAAAATATTACTGATGGCATTGTCCTCAATTCTGGCATCTGCTATGCTGAGGGGAGGGGTTGGGGGATCAGCAACAGCCTTCCACAACCCCTCTCTACGCAGATGCATCCCCATCTTCACTGCTCAGGTGAGGTAATTCCTCTCATTTAATCTGTCCAGGGGCAGACTTGCACTCCCTGCGGATGCCATCCCTGCAGCTTCTCTCGCCTTCCAGGCCCCTCCTATGCCAGGACTCTCACTTACCAGAGACCATCCTCGAGCAGGCTCTCAGCAGGAAGCTGCAGACTGGAACTTGCACTTCACCTGGTCCACTTGACCCTCTGGTGCAGCAGGAGCATGAAGGCTGGGCCCAGAACCTGTCAAGATTTGGCTGGACTGGCTCCTCTGAGCACACACAGAGTGCAGACAGTGAGGCAAGACTTTACCATGGCCGGAGTTTTCAGTCAAACAGACAAAAAAGCTGGAGACACGTTCTTTAAGCTTAGAGCAGATTTATGACTGCACACTAAGATAAGGTTTTCCAGCAAGCATTCCAAAAGGCAATTAGGAAAGCAAAAACATCAGGAGCAAAGAACAACATTGGAGATAAAACAGACAGAATCTCCCCCTTCGTAGTATACACAAACAGCAACGTAACATCACCAGCCAGGAAAATAACGAACTGGTGGACTGAACTGGCAAATCCCAGCCTTTTTAAGGGCTGTCACCCTGACCATATGGGGTGACCCAATCCTCTTTCTGGTGTGTGGCCTTCCTCAGTACACATGTTGTAGTCATAACAGACAGACATATAAACCTTGCACCTGCACCTCTGGCCACATCACCTCATTTTCTGCTGTCCACTTAGAGGAAATCATGTCCGACTCAGCAGAAATCCTTGACATGGTTTGCCTTAGGGTTGCCATAAGTCAGAAATGACTTGAAGGCACACAACAACAACAAGATACACATGTCTCCCTCTCCCTCTGTAAAGATACAAAACAGAAAAGAAAAAGAAAATGGTAATTTTCATGTCTATGCCTGAGTTTGCTTCCACCATTCAGAGATGCCAAAATGCACATATCATCCAGAATTGTGGGATTTCACATGTATCTTCCTTTGGGAAAATGTTTGTAGGAAAGCTTTCCATGCTAAAAAATGCTTAAGGATCTATTTTGTTCTAACTTCAGCTTCTATGCGAGTATTGCGTGCCCTTCCCTGTGACATGATGTACTCTCACCACACAGGAAACTTCTGTGAAGTGACAAGAGGATGCTTAGTTGTCAATAGCAATGCCGTCAACCCATGTCTTTACGTATCTATCTGACAAAGCTAGTTAGATGGTTCAGAAGCAGTTCTTTAGTGTATCTGCTTTCCTTCCTTCTTCTTGTTAGGCACAGACATGGTCACCTTTGGAGATAGACTACAGATATCAGGCTTAGATCTTTGGGGCTGTAGAAAAATTTCATGGGGGACAGAATTGTTATTTAGGGAACAATGTCCTCAATTCCCCCTCATAGCTACACCTCTTGCATTGCAACAGGGATAGCATCACAACAGTATATGCTGGGGAAATTTGAAGCAGATTACATTCACAGAGAGAGAAGCCCAACATTATCTTGAGGAGTTGCATGGTTGACTGTGGATTTGAACTTGGGTTCTTTCTGCCTTACACTGTTTTAGTGCTATTATTCCACTTTCAACATCCTGTGGAATTCTGGGGTTTGTAGTTCACTGAGGCCAAAGAGGCCAAAGAGCACTATAACAGTGCAGTGTGGAAATGGTCTTAATCATTGTTATGTCAGTCCATGGGTCTAACCATTTACAAAACTGGCTTTCAGTAATAGAATATTGTGAGGGAATCTTTGCTGATTTTCTTCTCAAGCTTCTACATGTATATACGTATGCACAAAGTTTGTACATATGTATAAAGTATGTTTGCATCAGATAAAGAAAATTTCTCAGTCAAAGGAAGTGTGATTATACAAATCTCTGGTAGTTGATCTATACTTGGAAACTTTGGTGTATGTTATCAGATAAAATACAGCAAACTCTGGGGTTATATATGAAAAATATGACCATAGAAACAGTTTTATATTCCAATAACTTTTTGTTTTTTATCTTTAGACTTTCTATACCAGTGCTGATAAAATTAATCAACAGTTTCAGGTTCCTTCCTGGTTATACTATTAATTTGTCTAAACCTAAAATTATGCTTCTTGAGACTAACACTTGGCACAGATTGTTTGCCAAATGGTAGTTTCATTGGTTTCCAGAAACCATTAGACATTGTTATGTCTATTTCTTGGCATATTGCCCGAATGATTAGTTGATCTCGCCTACAATGTTGGCTGAAATATATCTTGGTTTGGATAGGTGGGCTTCACTTATGTATTTTGATTAGGGTTAACGTATTCAAGCTGAATATGTAGATGTTGATATAGCAGGTTCTTTGTAACTTGTAACTGTATATCCCCTGTACTTATTTCCAGAAAATTAACAGGGAGGCTTTTACCATATATATTTTACTTCACACACACAAAAATGATCATTTTCCATGGCAGATTTAATTTTCCAGAACGGTCTGTATCCCAAGGCATACCTTTTAGTTTCTACAAAGAATTCTGTACAAATGGTTCGACTCAAAGACAACCCCTGGATGAGTAATTTTGGAATCAATCTATTTGGCACATCTTTTTGGTTGGATCACCTTATGGTCTGTTCATCTATGGAAAAAATGAACAGTGTCTCTTGCAGTTTCTACAGCCAGGACTGCCTGCTGTATAAATCTGCCTTTTGAAGAGTAATTTAATTTATATGTTCACGCTAAGCTAAGTCTGTGAAGGAATGCTGGTTTGAAAGTTGCATGACAGTCCTTTTTTGGGTGGACTGGGTTGACTGAGGGATTTCTACATCAGAACAATGAAGGGGAGCAAGTCAACCATTTTTTTGCCAATTTCAGTATTCCTATTTGCATATTATTTACTGTATTCCTAGTCCACTAGTTGTATGGAAAAAAAATCTTTTCTTCTCCCTCCTTTTCATTATTTTTTAAAATTTATATTAAAAAAATCCACTGAGAAGGAGAACAAGATGAAGGAGGGGAGCAATAGCAGCAAAATTGGCTTATCTTGCTCCTGCATTTCATGCAGACTTTACAAAATGGAATTACATCTATTCAGTTGCTTGGTGTGGTATGGTGTGGTTTTGAATAACCATAATGAATATGGACAGCCTTTGCCAATGGCCATGTGGTGGACCAGGTTGATTGGGCAAGGGATAATGTGATGAAAACAACTCATCTCTCATCAACTGAGTCCACGTGAGATCTGCTCAAACTCAACAAACACAGACTCCCATTGTGTTGTTTTAACAGAATCAGTCTTCAGTGTACAGTCACACTTTACAGAACACCGAGAGAGATCAATCGGCCCTACATATCCAGACATTTTAGCATAGAATTTACTGAGAGAGACAACTGCTTTGATGCTTACTGCAAGCATTGTAAGGAGGGAAAACTGCCTAGTGATTATTTTTTAAAAAGAAAATCCAGTGCAATAAAAGCTTCTTGGGTGTGGAAAGAGTAATAACAATATTGATTCAGGTTGAGAAGATGGTCACTGCAATTTTGCTAATATCATGGGACCTCTAGCTTCTTTCACAACTTCACTGCTGTGCTCACACACTGTTTCTCTTTATTCATATTATTCCATCTGCCTTCTCTTACTCTTGTTGTTTCCTCCCTTTTACTTTTAAATAAAATTGAGATGGGCAATTGCACTGCAGGAGGGGACCTTTTTTGCTCTGTACCCCCACTTCAGCCAGCCACAGTAGTGTATTCAGAGCAATCAAAAATGATGTCATATCACTTCCTGGCTGAAAAATGACTCTGTTTTCCCCAGTGTGTTGGGGTGGGTCGTTCTTACTATTTAGTCAATTTTGTCTTAGGGTGATGTTATAAATAGAAGACCCTCTGAGATCCCTGGTAATCAACTGCTCTACTCAGATCTTGCAGACTCAAGGCCATGGCTTCCTTGATTGTATCCATCCACCTGTAGTATAAATTCTCCCTCTTGTTCTACTGTCTTCCATGGTTTCATTTTGGATGATGTCATTATGGGGTGTTCAAGGCAAAAGGCTTCAGGAGTGGTTGACCATTGTTGCTTTCTGTGCAGTACTAGCTCTTTTAGAGTTAGCTATGGTGCCACTGCTGATACCTCTGAGAGATCCTCAGCCAGTGTCAACCTCTGCCCTGCTTCTGCTGCAGCACACTATGGCCATTTCCACCCTACTCTGTTATAGTGCTATTATTCCGCTTTCAACATCCTGTGGAATCCTGGGGTTTGCAGTTTAGGGAGAGGCATTTAGAATTCTGAGCCAGAGAGTTCTTTGGCCTCAGGAAACTACAAACTTGGGCTGCGAATTCTAAAGGCCCCTCCCTAAACTGCAAACCCCAGGATTCCATAGGATGTTGACAGTGGAATAATAGCACTACAATAGTGTAGTGCAGAAGTGGCCTAAATGTCAAAGGTATTTCAGGATCCTTTTGCATGCTGATACAAATTAACACGGCTATGTCTTTGATTATTATTTCAGTTACCTGCACTTAGAGTTAGTTATTGTACAATCAAGGGATTGCACTCAAGTCTGCATGGAAAAGGTGGGTTTGAAGATGGACTGAAAAGAAGCAGAAAGGAGAGGCACTATTCTGTGGTGCTCTTCAAGCTCTTTGGAGAGAAAGAGAGAGCAGAATTAAAATATAACCTGTACAAAGAAGTAAACAAGCAGGATGCTGAAGCAGAAAGATCTTCAGGCTGATATAATAGGGCTTTTAAAGTTATGTTTCCCCACTTCAAAAAAAAAGAGAAAAGAATGCAGCCATTAACATATATGAGAGAAAGCTAAAGGGAGTTTTTGGGCCATTAGCCTATTTACCTTCCATCACAAAATTAAGTGGGAACCTTTGAGAACTTAGCCTATTTTGCACATCTGTGTCCCTCCATATAAATATACTGCCTTTCATTTCTGTTATTGGTCATTAGTAAAAGTGTGACAGAGTGCTGGCCTGGCATCCATCCATTCACCTACTAATCTACAGAGAAGCTGTTCTAAGAAATAGGCCATTTCTGCACTAGCCTGTTATAGTGCTATTATTCCACTTTCAAAATAATAGCACTGTAACAGGCTAGTGTGGAAATGGCCATAGACTACACCGGAAATTAGAACTCAGCATAAGTATTTAGGAAGGGAATTTGGTTGGTTAGTTTTTAAGAAGCAATCTTTGCAGTTTAACACAAATCAACAAAACAACAGCCTTCTTCAAATGTGATCCTTCTTGAAGAAGATGTAATGTTACCACCTGGTGGAGTCTGAACACTGAAAGTTTCTCTGTGTCAGTGCTACCGACCCCAAGCTGATGCCCCTCTTACAGTTAAGGCGCATCACTGGAGCCGGCCAAACCAAGAGCAGGAAAATATGTTAGTACTAATACCCTTAAATTAAATCCTTAAAGAGGAGAAGTGGTAAGAACATTTCATGAAAGTTGTTCTTTAATTAATAAGTGAAAGCAATAAATTATTCAATTAAAATTATTTTAAATTGCTTGAAATGGCCAGTGATTAATTAATCAATTAATTAATTAATGTATCAAGAAACATTGGTTGCTATAGACACTGGAGGATTAAAGTAATAAAATGTAAAACTATTATTGAAAAATGTAATGAATCAGTGGCCGTGACCCAATTTTGACAAATTATTTCTAATGTCTGGCCCAGCCACTTAGTTCTTTGCCTTGTGAGCACTACTACAGAGAAATCCTTGCCAGCTATACTCATGTAGGGCTGCAGTATAACTTCTGAACTGAGCTGGACCACGCTAAGTGAAGCCACATTGCCATCAATTATAATTGAGTTTAGTACTGTGCAAGTTCACTCATAGATCAAGCTTTGTGGTACTAGGCTGAGGTTTTTTGGTATGAATTGATTTTATTTGATGTGACCAGCTTTAAGCAGTATGGCTACAACACCGAAAAATTGAGCAGGTGCCTGCTGTATGTTTATTTCTTGGGTTGGTAACTTTACAGGAGTTGGGGATCAAAATCCCTCCCTGCTAGGCATCCACACTTGCCCCACCTCCACCCCTCAATGGATCTTTTCCACTGGATAATTTCAAGTCAAAATGGCAATGAAAAGAGGATGTTGCACCATACTGAGAAGCTGTTTTGTCTAGAATATGGCTGAGGAAGGAGATAAGAGAGAAGTGTCAGGGGAATATCTAGCGTAAACTGTACCTAGGGCAAATGTGGAAGTTGTGTCCCTACCACCAGGGTTGACTCCTGTTCCTCCTCCTCCTCTGCTGTTAAATCTTCCAGCATGGCTTTTCTGTGTCCCCCTGGCCTTGGTGCCCAGGGCATGCCCCCTACTTGCCCCACCCTAGATACACTTCCGAGAAGTCTGCAGGCTTTGGGAGTGTTTTATTACTGGTGCCTGTCTTAGCATGGCTGGGGTATTTTTTTTTCAGGATTAAACATCACTCCAAGGCCCTTTTCACACGTGGGGGGGGGGGGACGGGTGAAAACGCCCAAAAACGAAGCTTACCTCCAGCCGGGTAAATCCGTCGCCACGTGGAGCAGCGCGAGCTCGCTGCTCCACACTCCTCCGGCATCGCAGATGGCAGCTTCCGGTTGCTGGAGGCTCTCCACCAACTGGAGAAGCTCGCCAGCCGGAAGCCCGCCCCCGGCAGATCTGCAGGTATGCACTTGCGCGCGCCTGCAGATCCACTTTAGAGCCGGGCGACGGAGCGGCACGGGGCTGCGCGCTCCGTGCTTTTTAAAAACCTCGAAAAAGAGGTTTTTAAAAAACATGCAGCCCGGCTAGTTCCAGCCGCTCCTGAGTGGATTCTGGTGTGGAAATACGAAAAGTAGTCCACGCCAGTCCACTCTACGGTGTAGATGACCTCCGTGAGAGGTCGCTCTACACCGTTCCCCCCCCCACATGTGAAAAGGGCCCAAGATGCACCAAAATTGAGAGGGGGAGGGAGGACTTTGAGTGATGGTAGGAGCTTCTTGGGCCCCCAAGATAAGAGCTGGGGCTTGTATGCTGCCTGCCAGCTGCAGTTTCCCCACTTTTGGTTTGGTTTAAACCAGAGTTTGGGGAAAGCATCAGATCCAAGGAAAGAACAGAAAAATGCCAGTGGTTTTTAAATAACACTGTAAGCAGCACAACAAGTATTTGACAGTATGGAAAAGGTGTGAGGGGAGGAGGAGGAGAAAGAAAGGAAGGAAGGAAGGAAAAGAGAAGGAAAAGTGAAACCTCAATTCCAGGCTTCATTAATAACAAAATGTCCTGCCCAGAAGAGATTAATAAGAAAAGGAGAATGAGAAATTGGCAACAATAAACAAAACAAAGTTGTTTTACTAGCGAGTCTCATGATATAAAAACGACATCCAATGAAACATCTTCCAGTCAGTGCGCTTGGAGAACAATGCCTACGCTGTCTATAAAAATGGATGTGCCTTATAAACCCAAAGCAATTGTAAAAAGGGTGGTGGAGGAGGGATAAAACCATCCAGAGGACTACTTGTTTCAAATGCTGTAAAGAAATCTGTCAGATAAAAGTCGTATTGAAAATATTTGTTTAGGAGTGTATTTATTTGGGTGTGCATTTTAATAGGCATTAAAAAAAAAGTTCCAAAGCCCTTTCTGAAAAAAAATAAAAAAATAAAAATAAACAACCCATTTCTCTGCCAGCCAATCTGACACTGATCTCCTGCGAACTTCCAAAGGGCTTTAAAATAAAAGACACAAAATAGAGAAAAATGGCACCTTTTATTGCATGGATGTCTGTTAGTGGGATTTCTGACACTTTGCTTATGAGAGCTTTCAAACTTCTTGGGCTGTTCAGCAGGCAGCTAACAGGACAGGAGGGAGCAGGTAGCATAACTTCTATGCAAATGAACAAGGTAAAACTAGAACATGATTGTCAAGATCCAAATGGTGACAGCAGGGTCTGATTTGTAAGACAGTCCAGCAGAATGATATCTCAACATAATAGTAGGTTTCAATGGCAGAACAGATGGAAGTGCCCCTGAGCTTCTCCAATCTAAGGCAATAACCTCTTGGTCTATAAACTTGTAGCTGTATTTGAAGGGATCACAGCTTTCTGGGAGAACACATATGTTTAAGATGGATCCTTAAAGATTCCAAGTCCAGTTCCTGACATCTCCAGATGCAGGTATCAGGTAGCAGATGATAGCAAAAATCATCATCAGGTTATCCAAGAACCAATGTTGAAACTAGAAGGACTAAAATTACAGATAGTCTGGTTGGGTATAAGGATTCTACGTTCTATGTAAATTCTATGTTCTTGTTTGGATATATTGAGTATATTTGTATATACTGTCTTCCCTCCACATTTGCAGGCCCTTCACAAATTTGATTATTTGTGAGGCATGTGCTTGCCTCCCCGCCATTTTCCTCATCCCATTCCCTTGCATTTTTCATCCCAGGCTTGCGAGGCTTGTGTTTAAAATGGACATTTTTTGCTTTTGAGTGAGCAAAGTCCCCTCGCTACAGCTGGTGGTGCCATGTGGCAGTACATTCTGCTGTGTAATGGCTGCTGATTGGACAGTTGCTTTCTTTGCTCCTACCTTTCCTTTCTCAAGATGGCTACCAGATGTAGCTAGAAGACCAGAGCTCTGCTCTGTCTGTGGGGAAAGTAGACTGAGTCTTGTCTTTTTTCTTCTCTACCCCCCAAAAATGCCAGGGCCAGAGGCAAGGGAGTAGAAGAGGATCATAGGCAGAGTTGTTCACATTTTCCTCACTTTTGCATGGGTTCTACACCCCAAACCCTCATGAATGTGGAGGGACCACTGTATTTCACTTCCACTCTGGCATTGATTATACATATATACATGTAACTTCAGTGACTTTGACTCTTGTGAAAATTATGCTTTGCATATCCGTGGCTTGGAACTTTCTCATTTTTCTAAAAAATCTACTAGGAAGAGTTGCTACAGTAAAGTCAAAGGCACTCTCAATAGAGTTGTAATACATGCATGAAACAAATTCTGCTTTACCCACAGTGAGGGTGAGCCTCCGGGTAATTCAATACCTTTCATCTCTGCGGAGTCCAGTAATCCTTCCAATTGACTTGAGTTCAGCCAGTGTTGCCTCTCTTATTACAACATGATCCTTTGGTGCTAGGAAGAGCATAACCCAGGCAAGATCTGCCTTTTCATATTAAAGTCAATGTGATATGTTTAATTAACCCTTCTGCTTAACTGGACAATCCTCCTTTTCAGAATCATACGTCTATGAAAGCATGAAATCCATTAATGGGGAATTAGTAGAAAGTTTATGGGGATGAATTTGCTACATTCACTTCCCTTTATTGCACAAAGAAGAAACCGAAGAGACATCTGGCATCCCATTCACCTGACTACTGTTACATTTCACTTATGTTGTTAATGCTAAAGATGGACAGGGTCTAATATCATAGACCTGAAACTATCAAAATCTAATAGCTCTCCAGTAGCCCAGAATAGCCTGTGGGAGAAAGTCAGTAAGTTTAGCTCATGGACAGCTGAAAAACACATACCAGATTTCTAGTACATGGAAAAGCTTTCAACGAGTTATCCCAGCCTGGTAATGTAAGAGTAGATGACCTGAACACAAGCCTCAGAAATATAATAGCCAGATGTGATTTAGTGCCTAGAAGACCAGCTGGGAAGTAGTACCATGAAAATCCAGGCGAATTTGTTTCTGGAAGGCACTGCTATAGTGAAGCCTATATTGGGTGTGGTCTATGATGCAAGTGCCTTCTTTGCTATTTGCTATGCCTTCTGGTCCAAACTTCATAGTTGCTTTTCAAAGTGCTGAATTTTTTACCTCAAAATAGGTTTAACACCTTCAATAACTCTTTTAAGGATTAAAACCTAGAGTGGATTCATTGCCCCTTGAACATTGGAGCCATCAGCTACCACTAAATAGAGTCAGGGCTCACAGGAAAATACAGTAACATCCAAAATCCAAAAACAGTGATATCTTTTTTGGCCCAACCAAAAACACACAAAATATATCACACAAGCTTTCAAAGTTTCACTGGCTTCTTTATCAGGCAAAGTTGTTAAAAATTATGCAGAAGAAGAAAAAAATTATGATGTTAGGAGTCACAGTCCTACATTTTGCTGGGATGTTGCTTTTGTTGTTATCAGTTAAGACGTCTGAGTTCAGATGCAATTCATGCAGCAACTGCAGTAAGACAGAATTTTCCTGGTGACAACAAATTTTTGTGAAGCATCCCTGTTGTAATGCAAAGTATTTTGGGATAACTTTGTATGGAATAGATAGTTACCTCTCAACATCGCAAAAGACCTGCTCTGGGTTAGCCAACAAGAACTGCTAGAATGGTGAATATGTCCGCTTTTTTGGAATTCCATTTGCATGTGCGTATGAGGACTGTCATGATAAGTACCTGAACTTCAGAATTAGTGACACTGCAATAAACCTTAAAAAGTTGAGTTGGACAACCCTACATGTGAGAGTACAGGAGTAAAAACATGGGCTTTCTGGGTGAGATAGCTCTGTGTACAAGGGCAGACATTCTTTCTTCAAAAACATGAGGAGTTGGACCTCCATTTAGGTTTCTAACCAACTGCCAGAAAGTGAAGAAAAGTAGAAGAGGTTACCATGATGGGGCTGGCCTAGGCATTTGAAGTTTGTATGTAGCTTCTTCAGTCATAAGAATAAAGATTAGTGTTCTGTGGATGTTTGTATTCTTTTCTGATGATGGAGAAGATCATCCCTTTTGACAACAAGCTTCTACCTTGGGGCAGCTATGACAACAAGGGAAAACGGGCTGCAGCTGATGGGTTAAGGCAGGAAACACAAAACAGCCCTGGTTACATTAGGTGATGGGGAAAACATAACGTGAAGTGTGGCCCTAAGACACAGGCCTAGTTCAGGCGTCACAGTAGCCCCACACAATCAATTTGGGATTATGCAGGGTTGCTGTTAGTTATTTAGTTAGTTATTTTTGCTTTGTGACTGAAGATGGAAAGAAGTGCTTCTAGGCTCTTCTGCCTTGTGACAAAATAACATGGTTAGCTTTAGGTATTATGAGCCTTTAACTTTACATGCAACACTTGCTATTCTACCTCAGGCACAGAAATATCTTGGACCAGTCTTGAGGCATCAAGATAACTGTAAAGGGAGATGAAGCAAACATTTAGGAGCTGAACTCAGATACAAAATGAAGATAAAAGACAGTGGGGTGTGATGAGAAAAGAAATATATCAGCCATTCCATAGCTAAGGGCTGGTCCTCAAGCCAGCTGGTGGTGAGAACCTGAAGAATGACAGGTGATTTGAAGTGAGCACATGCCTTGAGACAGCTCACTATGTTGCAGACGCCTCTTGTGGCCATGCTTATTCTTCACTCAGGAAGGGAAAGCACCTGTCAGCAGGGCCATCCCAAGACATTTTGCCACCTTACACAGAACAGCAAATGATTCCCACTTTCAAGTCAAGCCACATTGTAGTAAATGCCAGCTAATTTACTTTGCTACATGGGGCACAAAATCTCACAAACATCTGCAATGTGTGTATGCCTCTAAGTTGCCTGTTGACTTGTGGCAACCCCACAGATTCCATAGGATTTTCTCAGGCAAAGATTACTCAGAGGTGGTTTTGCCACTTCCTTCCTCTGAAATATAGCCCATAGCACTTGGGACTTATTGGCAGTCTCCCATCCAAGTACTCACCAAAGCTGACACTTTGTAGCTTCCAAGATCAGACAGTATCTGGTGTCTCTAGAGTATTTAAGCCCTACGTCCACAACAGAAATACAATAATTACAAATTACAAATTAAATGCCAACTTGCTCATCAATACTACAGGAGACTAGACTGACCCTTTCTTTGTTCTCCATCAAAGTCCTTCTATTTTAATTGGCAATTAATTAGTTGTTCAGAATGGCCTTTTAATGGTGTGTGATGTTTTCTAAAAGAGTCAGCGTGGTGTATGGTTTGAATGTTGGAGTATGATGCTGGAGACCAGGGTTTGATTCCCTGCTTGGCCATGGAAGCCCACTGGGTGACCTTGGTCGTGTCACATACTCTCAGCCCCAGAAAACCACTTGATAGTTTTGCCTTAGGGTCACCATAAGTTGGAAATGACTTGAAGTCACACAACAACAAAAACAGCAAGCTTTTTTGTTTTTTAAAAAAATCTTATTTAATTGTTTTTTAAAAACTTTTTTTTGTTAACATCAGGTTTTCAGCTATCTTTTGTTTTAAAATACGCTGTGAGCTCCTTTGAATCCTACATTGGGAAAAAGGATTCAAAGTAAAGCAAAACAGGTGCTGAGATTCTGATATTTGAGAAACCAGCCTCACTCTACCTAACACATACTCTCCAACTGTTCCAGTTTGCCAGGGACAGTCCTAATTACTTCTTACCTCCCATTTGAAAATGGCCCAGTTTCCTTTCACTTATCTTCCCCCTTTTCTCCTCAGTCCTCAGCTTATTTCAGTTGCTGCAGTCTGAATTCAAAGTGCTTTGCACTCAATAAATTTAGTAGAGAGGAGAGCAAGGGGCACATTTTGCCCTTTCCAGTAGGCTCAGGCGAAAACAAACCACTTCAGCTTTTCTTCCCCGTTAGTAACTTTTGCCATCTTGACTACATTCCAACAGTGCTTGGCTGCATGTGTTTTCGTTTTTATCTGTGAAATGTTGGACGGTGTGCCTAATAGAGCCACTGGTCTTGCCTGCCAGTCTTCAAGCTGAGTGAGCTAATCTTGCACACCATATTCCACAGGTCATTCCTCTATGCTAGGTGAATGAGAATTCTACATAAGTGTGACTACACACAGACGTTGGGCGTCTTACTCTCACTCACAATTTTTTCACCATAATTGTAAATCTAATGAAACAATTTAGGGAAGGGAAACCCTTGAATGTGCTTTAGAATATATTAAAATATTAAAAGAAATTGCATACAGGACAATATATTACCAGCTCAAATGAGTTTCACCCTTACAATTAAATTGGTTAGGAATGCTGGAGAAAAGATCTTTGCTGGTCTGTTAGCTAGAACGCATTTAGAATGGTTAATGTGCCTTCTGGCTATGTTTATAAGCTTCTTATACAAACTGAATATTCATGGAGGGTGTTTTTGTTTTTGTTTTGTTTGTTTGAGCCCACTACTAGCAGAAGCTATTTGCTGTTTATATATTATTTAATGGCAGTGCATAGGCATTCATTCACACTTGGTTTTGCAACAAGGAACCCTGAAGTGAATATGAATGTTTTTTGCTAGATTAAAGGATAAATCATTGGCTTGAAATCAATATATGTAAAGCCAGTGATTGTTTCTTTGTATCTTCCCACACTGGGGTAACAGTTTTGAAAGGTTTCTACCTGTTTTCCATTTTTGACTTGTTCTATGCCAAGCCATGTTTTCACATTCCTCCATTAATGACAAGGGATTCTCTTGCCCTTTAGCTTACATGGAGACAACCTGATGCCCTCTACATGTTTTGGAGGACGACCCTCATAAGTCCCAACAACTTGACCAATGATTAGGGATAAGGGAAGTTCTAATCCAAACCATGGAGAATAACAGGTTGCTTACTCTCACCTACACTTTTGTCCTTTAAACATTCCCCCCAAAATGAGCTGACTTACAGAGGACAGCCCTGATCTAATACGTCCATTGGCTCCTAGAGACAAAGAAACTGTATTTGCTACAGATGACTGCCCCTTGGAGAATCAATTGTTTGGCTGTTCCAAGCTGCTTATTCCTACCATAGGAAAAATGATTAAAATTCTGAACTGCTTGGCACATTATTTTAAAAGTGGTCTATTAATTATTGATAATAGTCAATTAACTGTTGGCTGATTGTCTAATGAATCAATTAAAAATAAAGATTACAGCATCTCAATCTATGGGTGACATTTTAAAGACATTTAAATAAAGATAACATTTTCTTTCAAGGAGACAGTGCAGTTAGATGATTAATTGTTGGAAAAAAAAGCCATAGACTGCAAGAGTTGAGGAAAGTGAACAAATTGTTAAGATTAAAGGCCCCCCCCCAAGTGATGGTTGATTGAAATGGCACTTTTGTCTGTAATTATGCCATCTAATCATACTGATGAATCTATTAATGCATTTAGTAGTAAACACCACTCCTGCCTCTTCAAATCCCTTTTCAGAAACCTCAGTATACTGCCTCATGCTGTCTCCTCCCTCTACTTTCTTCTGCTTTGTGTATAGAAGGTCTTGTTGTTGTTGCTGTTGTGTGTCTTCAAGTCATTATCTACTTATGACAATCCTTATGATGGGGTTTTCTGGGGGCTGAGAGTATGTGACATACCCAAAGTCTCCCAGTGGAGAGTGGGGAGACTGAGTAGGAGAATTGAATACTAGTTTCCAGGTTTGTAGTTTAACACTCAAACCACTACAACTACCTGGCCTCTTGCTCAGGGCAATTTAGGGTTGGGAAGAGTTCTGTTTGATACCATAGAGAACTGCTGCCAACCAAAGTAGACAGAACAGGACTGAGAAAAAGGGAAAAGGACCTGGAACGATGAACCAAGCACCAAACCATTATGAACAAAATGGTAAAAATTACTAAAGAACCCGTTTATGACAATTTATACATCATTAATGTTGTGGCGTAGGAAGTGTTCTCTCTCGGTTCTGTGGACACCTCCAGAATGTCTTGCCCATTGTTTTAGAGTCTCCTCATATTGACCTCTTATATATGAATGATATATAGAATACTCCCTAGTCCTGAATTCTTTTGCATGACAAATTTTTCTTTAAAAAAGTAATGTGTGTGTTTGTTACATTGATGAATTTGTTATTGTCTTTAGCTAGAAATCTGTGGTCTCTCTTTCTCTCTTTTTAATTGAATTAATTTCACAAACAAACAAGATATATAGATGATCAACAACTTATGTTCTTACATGCTTTGACATATATTGCTGAAAGTCATTAATTCACATTCACACACACACACACACATATGAATTACATATGATTTACAATATATGTATGTATGTATGTATGTATGTATGTATGTATGTATGTGGATATATATATAAAACATTAAGCCCACTGACGCAAATGACATTTACATTTTTCCAGTTACCCTGTGGGACACTATGAAAAAACCTCTGTATGAACAATTTTGAATTTCAAGAGAAACAGCCCTTGTGCATTTATGTGCAGATTACATGCTGAACGTTTCTTCAGTGAATTAACTCTCAGGTTTATTCCCCCCAAGAAACTCAAACATTACACTTGGTATGACCAGCAGAAAGCTGTTCGCTAGTCCCAACTGTTGTAGGCACATTCAATCAATCACTGAATGGTGAGTCAACACATAGGTTAATTCTAGTGATTCAATGGGTCTACTCTAGTCAAGAATAACAACAGGATTTAGGTCTTTGAGTCATGTCGTAGTCCCTGGATTGATAACTTTCTTGTCCCTAAAATATAATCATGTATCACAAAGTATTAAACAAGTTGGCTGGAATCTTCCTTCATGGTCTATGTTACCCAACTTTATATATACCCAGATACATAGCAGAGGTGCTAGGAAACCCAGTTAGCGAATTGCAAAGTTGCATACATTACTCCTTAGACAGTGTCCCAATGTGTACAACAGGACTGATGCATATTGGGATCAATGCACAAGAGAATCATTGCACAATGGGACTGTCGTGCGTTGGTCACTTTGCCAGCTTCCCTATATAATAACATAATTGTAGTCCTTTATTGGATGTGGACATTATGGAACTTTCCCTTTCCTGCGTATGTAAGTCTTTTTATGAAGATGTAACTCCCATACAGGATTCCAACTGTGGTTAATAACATTGGCATTTAGTTTAAGCATGGTCACGATGGTTCTATTAGTATAGCATTACATCTAATCTGACAGACAGTTACTATAAGTTTATATCCTAAAATATATGTAAGGTGTGCATTTATACCCCTCAGGTTCAGGATAATGAAACACACACAAAAAAGATGTACATTTATGACCTGCAAGCACCTTTCACAGAGCATTTTAACACATCATTATCCTTAGAATCTCTCTCACACGCTTTCTCTCTTTTGCCCTCTGGCGTATCAAAGTCAGTCCCTTCAAACATCTTTCTTTAAGTGACATTTTATTAAGAAGAGGAGCTTTTTGGATTTCAGAACTCAAAACTATATCCCCTTTGGCCTTAAATGATAAAACTAGTTCTTCTTTTTTTTTGTAAAATATTTTTATAACTGTTTCTTATCAGTAAAAGGTATACACATTCATTTTTCAAAAAATCAAACATTAAAATTAAGAATTCACTAGCCTTTGGCAGGGCTGTTTTGTTTTTGTACAGTACTATGTACACTGATGAACAAACAAACTAACATACATGTCATGGCCTGAGAAGGCATCCATTTTGAATTTCAGTCATTCTCTTTTTGTATTTAACACATACCATGATGCTACATTTTCAGAACTGAATCTTGATTCTGAATGTAGCTTCTCTCTAGCTGACACTGTGCTTCTCCAGCATTTTGATCTTCTCCTTCTGAAGTTCCTTTCATTATATAATGAGAGCAGCAGCTACTGGGTAATTTTCGTGTACTGTGGACCATGGTTATCTTTGTACATAATGATGTTTTTGTGTGCCTTCATGAAGTTTTATGGAGTCAAGAGTATGTGATGTGCCGAAGATCACCTAGTGGGTTTCCATGGCCAAGTGGGGAATTGAACTCTGATCTCCATGATCATGGTCCAATGCTCAAACCACTGGATCTTGCTGTCTCTCTTGTACATAAAACTATATAGTTTCAAGAGGGGTTTTTTGCAGATGTTGTATAGCCTAAATCATTAATTAAAAATGCCTCTCTTCTTATTGTACAAGTATTTTTTCCTGATATAGCTACTTGTTTGTGGAAATGTTCTTCAACTGCTCTCCTAATTAGATTTTTCTTTTCCTTGCTGTTGCCTGTGTAAATTTACATTCTCTCTAAATCTGGGTCTATTGATATTTGGATTTATACTACACACCTGGCTATTTGGACTGTTTGTATTATAGAAAGTTTATCTATTTGTTAGCAGTTGGATTGTTTATATCATCTGCTATCTTTAGAATTTCATCAAGGTTTGAGTATTTACCACAGCTCTTGTTGTATATTTGGGACTTAACTCAGGAGTGGGAATCATGTGGCCTTTAATCCAAGCATGGGCATGCTATATGACCAGCATGCAAACACATTACATGACCAAGTAGAAATAAAAAGCTGGGAACAATATACTGAAGAACTGTATAAAAGATATAAAAGTATGACAGATTCATTCAAGGAAGAGCCATTTGAGGATGAACCTACAGTTTTAGAAAGTGAAGTGGAAGCTTCACTCAGACCACTTGGAAGACATAAATCAACATCACCAGGTGGCATAACAATAATGCTGCCTCAGGCTACAGAGACAGAATCTAATCTAGTTCTAACTAAAATCTGCCAACACATTTGGAAAGCAAAACAAAAACTCATAGATTGGAGATGCTCAATATAGAGAAAGACACCAGAGATTGCAGTAAGCACAGGACCACTGCATTAATCTCCAGTGAAAGCAAAATGATGTTCAAAATTCTACAACAATGGCTTTTACCATATATGAAGTGAGATGTGCCAGATATCCAAGCAGGAAGAGGCACTATGGATCATATTGCAAACATACAATGGCTATTGGAATGTACCAAAACATTTCAGAGGCATGTCTTATGGAGCCAGATCTGATTTCTCAAGGAACAGGTGTAAGTGTCACACTAGTCTTTATTGTGCAAATGCATTCCTGGCCACTGCTGAAACCTGGGCACCCAGGTTCAGGGCTGAGTCCAGGAGAACAGCCAAGCTGTGAGCCTGAGATTTCAGGGAGAGTGTATCTCCATCCAGCATAGGCTGAATCCCTATTCCCTGATCAGCCTTTCAACTGGCCAGGAACATCTGTTTTGTCTGGATTAAGCTTCATCCAGTCCATTACTGACAACATATATTGATTCAGCACTGAGACAGCTTCTTTGTAATTTGATTGGAAGGAGAGATATAGCTGGGTGTCATCAGAGTTTCTTAAGCACAATCCTCTTGAAATGAATGTGGCTTGTGTAAGATGTGCAAAATCTAACCCACAGATACTGTCCATTTCTATGGGGCCTGTAGTTGAGAGCTGCCAAATCCAGTGTGCTTCACGTTTTTTAAAAATTAGGCCAGAGTATGAAAAATGCTTAATAGCATTAAAAGAAACAACCTTTCCTGACCCCCATTGCTTTTTTAGCATGCAAGAAACAAACGAGGCTTTCCGCATGAGGAATAAGGCTATAAAGGAATGTCACAAAGTATAATATGCCAAGAAGGCAGCTTATTAAGCATGTGGCCACGGTTCGTTTTAGAGTGACACCTTCATATTTAGAGGTGTCAAGAGTTCTGAAGAGAAGCTTGGGATCAATTCGTTCTGACGTTCGAGAAGGCAAGGAAGGAAACAGATGCTTGCTAAAGCATCTGGAGCGTTTCAGAGATTAAGCATATTTCATTATCAAATCCTTTGCATCACACTTATTGGGTAGATGTCATCACTCATACATGAGGAGAACACAGCTCTCCCAGGGAAATGCTTGGAAGTATAAAGTGCATTTCTCTGCCTCAGTAGGGTAAAGTTGTTTCTCTTTCTCTGATCATAGGGTCCAGTTTTGAAAGAAAGCACACAGTCAAGATGGAAGGAGAAACAGACCCAGGTATTTTGATGCTTAAAACAGAAAATCCAATGTCAGTGCCCTAAAACACATGCACACATAAGAGAGAGAGAGATAGATGAAGTTAAGAAAATCCTGTGATAGAGTTGCCTAAAGGTCATCATAACCATAACTCAGAAACAACTTGAAGGCATACAACAGTATAGACCAGGGTTAGGTGGACTTACATGTGCTATCATCCATACTTTTTTTTGTGATAAAATGAATATGAAAAATCATAGAATCATAGAATCATAGAAATGTAGAGTTGGAAGAGACCATAAGGGCCATCCAGTCCAACCCTCTGTCATGCAGGAACACCCTCAAAGCACTCCCAACAGATGGCCATCCAGCCTCTGCTTAAAAACCTCCAAAGAAGGAGACTCCACTACACTTCGAGGCAGCAGATTCCACTGCCGGACAGCCCTGACTGTCAGGAAGTTCTTCCTGAGGTTCAGGTGAAATCTCCTTTCCTGCAGCTTGAATCCATTGCTCCTTGTCCTGGTCTCTGGAGCAGCAGAAAACAAGCTCACTCCCTCCTCTACATGGCATCCCTTCATATATTTAAACATGGCTATCACGTCCCCTCTTAACCTTCTCTTCTGCAGACTAAACCTACCCAGCTCTCTAAGTCTATCCTCATAGGGCATGTCTTCCAGGCCCCTCACCATTTTGGTCGCCCTCCTCTGGACTTGCTCCAGCTTGACCATGTCCTTCTTGAATTGGGGTGCCCAGAACTGGACACAGTATTCAGGATGAGGTCTAACCAAAGCAGAGTAGAGTGGTACCAGTACCTCCCTCGATCTAGACACCATACTCTTATTGATGCAATCGAGAAATGGATGACTTGGCACGACTGACACAACCTTGGACAGAGTAAGCCAGTTACTTCAGGTAGCAATTGCCAGAAGGCAGCAGCAAGACGTTGGAAGACAGACCTGTGTGCCACATGGCTCTGTCTTGTACTCCCTGCTCTGCCTTTCGGTGAGGTGGATGATGCTGTGGGTAGTTGGTTGGGTGGTTCAGCCTGATTTCCTAGATGAAACTAGAAGAGATTTTTCAGGCACCAATATGTCTTGGAACTGGGTTTGCCAGCTTCATGAGCCCACTGTTCACATACCTTCCACCATTTCACAGATGAAAACCAGGATATGTGTGGCCAAGCAACATCAGAGTGTGAACAAGATGACAAAAGTTATTAATGAGGAAGAACATATAAGCTAGAAGAGGCTGTGATAGTTTGCTTTTGCCTAAGCTGACTGGGGAGGGCAGGATTCTGCCCCATCCTCTCCTCTTCTCCTGCCATGCTAATTGAGAGCAAACTACTTGTGCACTCTGAACTCAATTTGCAGCAAAGGGGGGAAGCGAAAGACAGAGAAACTGGGACATTTTAGAAGCAGCTTGAAAAACGGTCAATAGGAACTTTCCCAGCAAAATCCAGGCTGTTGCATTCAATTCTACTTATTTCCCATGATGCTGGACTCCTAACTGGCAGTAAGAAAAAATTTCTATTCCATCGGAAATCATGGAAGTTGCGGCTCAAAAAAGAGGATGCTGACAAGGAGATTTACTTGTAACTGTTGGGAAAGGAGGAGAATTACTGCTTCTGTTGTGAGGGAGACTTCTGTGGCCTGTGACATGTGGACGATGTCCATTCTAGCCTGTGGAAGGCAGTCTATATAGCAGGTAGTGAAGAGAAGGGGGCCCACTGAGCACTCTGAATAGTCAAAAGACATCTGTGCAGTTGGCGTTCAAGGTGTGTGGTTTGTCTTTAGAAAGATATGTGATCTCGAAGTCTGTGTGTAGCGGTGGAGAGGCGGAAGGTCCCTCTTACATTTTGATTGTGTGAATAAACCTCCATGGGAATAGCAGACAAGGATTTGTGTCTCCATGGCCCTTTCTGCACTACATTGTTATAGTGCTATCATTCCACTTTCAACATTCTATGGAATCCTGGGGTTTGCAGTTTAGGGAGGGTCATTTAGAAATCTCAGCCAGATTGCTCTTTGGTTTCAGTAAACTACAAATCCAGAATTCCACAGGATGTTGAAAGTGGAATAATAGCACTATAGTAGTTTAGTGCAGAAATGGACCAAATCTTTGATTTGGTGGCTGATGGCTTTGATGTCAGTGGGGCAGTTTTAGTTCAGGCTGAACGATCTATCCAAGGTGCTGAATCCTATCCCTACAACAACTTCAACACTTTAGATAACTCATTTAAAGTTCAGATTAAAACTCATAGCAGATTTACTGCCACACTGATGGAAGCAACCAGTCACCATTGTGAACAAAGCATACTGGAGGGAACTTTCTGAGTTGTAGAAATGGGGACATCTGCCAGTCTTTTTTCTTTTGCATTGGGATTTTATAAACCTCTAGCTTTTTGCATTTGAGGAAAGAAAGTAAATTTGTATAAATTCTTAAAAAAAAAAGCTGTAGTGAAATTCTCCCTGCTTGTCTCCTGCCAAATTAAGTAGGAGCAATTATTCTCAGCATGGAGGAGATTGTATTGTACCTGCCTTCCAAGATGAGGATCCTTTTAGGAAAAGAACAGCTGCAAGAACAACAGTGGCCACCCTAACTCAACATTAGCGTGATTGACAACATGGGGGTTCAAATTCACACACAAAACAGCTAAGCATTTGAATCTGTCAATTTTGAGTTCAACCACACTTGAATGTTTAAAAATCTCATTTTTTCTCCATTCTAAATACGACGTTATCAAAATCTGGCAAATTCTTAATAAATCCATACTAACAAAATCTCCATCCATCCCTATATATAGGGACTTGTATGTTTTATTCCATAAGGCAAATAGTAGTTTGAATGATGCAAATGATTTTTCAGGATGATGCAAAATTGGAAAATGGCATAAAGCAATGGGCTAAACCTACTAAAACTGTGTCACCTTCATGGCATGTGTAGCCTTTTGCAGCATATAAAAGTTGAACAGAGAATAAAATTTCCTGGGGAAGTTCTCCAGCTCTGTGCTAGACCATAAGCTTTGTATTCTGAAGTCCCAGCGTCAGTCTCTGGAATAAAGTCAGACTGAGTACGACCTCTGAGACTCACTGTCAACCAGTACAGACAATACTAAACAAGGTGAGCCAATGGGCTGACTGTCAAGTAGTTAGACACCTTTCTATTCCTCACCATACTCATGCTTTCCATGTTCAGTCTCTGGCAAGTGCTGACCTCAGGAAACTGACCTCTGTCCATGAAGAACTAGGCACAATATCGGGTTTAATTGACTGTTGATTTTAAATAGCTTTATCTCTTCTCAGGTACTGTTAAGGTCAGCTTATGGTTTTCCAGCTTAACTAACTATGTTCCTAACAATGAGGTATAAGCCATGCTACAACAGCTCTGCAGTATACCATCTTAGCAAAGAAATCCAATATGTTGGAATCAATAAAAACACTTATTCAATTCAATCCTGAAGTAAGTGCATGGGAGTAAACAGTGGTGTATTTCTTAGCCAGCATCCAGTTCTCATTCATGAATCCAATGAGTACCTATTTTCCCATTTACAAGTCCACATTTACACCCATGGTTTTTATATCTATGCACTTATAAATAATGAACACATTTACATCATGCCTTCTTTTTTTCCTTTATAAAAAACCATACATACACAAAAATAAAAAGTTTTTCAAACAAGCTAAAACTGCCAACATTTTCCTGATTTGTATGACTTTTATGTGGGTTTCTTATGGGTAAAGACTTTCTTTTTATGGGTTCTGAAAATTACCAGCTGTCCCACACCTGGTCTTGTTAGGTGCCAACCATCCTCAAATTTATGAACACTCTATAAAAAAGAAAAAAAAAGAGAAAGAAGAATTGGCCTAGCTCTTAAAAATCTATAAAATGAACAATGTTTGAGAAAAGAATACACTTTTATATTTCTGGATGGCAATGAAAAGAAAGTAACACTAAGAATTTGTGAGTATCTATAACAGGACATAGGAATTTAACTGTCCTGCTAGCAAGAGCTGGACATCAACTGGAGGAGGTTGATTAGTTCCAGCAACTGAATTCCTCAGCCAGTTCATGAATTCTGTTTCAAGGGCTGCCTCAGGGTGAGATCACAGTTCTACAGCATATATCCTCTTGCATGTGTAGTTATGCATTAATTGTGCTAAACAATCTTTGTGTTGAATGGCAATGTTGTTCAACAGAACTAAATACCAAATAACAACTAAATGTTATTTAGCATCCCGAAAATACACAGTAGACAGTGTGCAGCCATGCACAGTAGTACTTCATGTGAAACTCTGATTCTGCAACTGAACTATATGCATATATTCTTCATTGGACAAAAATGTCCAAGTGCTTCTGTAGGGGAACTTACACATGTGCAAGACGCTAACAAGATTTCAGTGTGAATGTCCTTGAATACAGAACTGATGCAGACATGTGGCTACGAATCAGAGCTCCAGAGTGGCAGACAGAGCATTGATATGATGACATGCTTGTCCATCACTTGATTTGTTATCACATGGTTTCCCATCAGCTGTGGAGATATCTATCTTCTATCATCTATCACACGTGTGAGAAATAGGGTCATGTGGGCTAGCTATGCCCTCATCCATGCACCTGTTAGCTTTCCTCATTGATGTCATACATCTTCTTCATGTTTGGTTTTAGATCCCTCTGCACGCAGAGCCCCTCCTCACATTTGGATGGTGGGGAAGCTCCTCAGTGTGTGGGGCACATTGACAGAAAATGCCATGGTTAGCCCACATGGATGACTCACAGTTGAGTGACCCCATCAAAGTGATTTAAGTACGAGTGGAAGTGATGCCACAGTTCTAATTCTAGTGTTGATCTGTAGTTGCTACTTGATCCAACAATGTAGCACTATTATTCTCCCTAGCAATTTGATATTGGTAGTCTATTATATATATGGAATGTTGCTGCCAGCAAGAATGTTCTTATTCATTTTAATGGAGAGCTTTCACATGTTGTTGTTATTCTTTGTGTTGTTGTTGTTGTTGTTGTCTGCCTTCAAGCCATTTCTGACTTATGGAGACCCTAAGGCAAACCAATTGCAAGGATTTCTTGGCAAGATTTGTTCAGAGGGGGGTTGTCTTTGCATCTCTCTCAGGCTGAGAGAGTGTGACTTGCCCAAGGACACCCAATGGATTTCCATGGCCAAGCAGTGATTCAAATCCTGCCTCCAGAATTGTAGTGCAACACTCACATCTCTACAGTATGCTGGTTCTCAGAGTTTCACATAGAGTGAAATCACCCCTTCTTAACTGAAGTTAGTGGGAAAGCTGTGCAGTAAAAACATGTATTCTGAACCATTTTGACCCTGAATCAGGGTCACAGTATGGAATCATAGTTCTCAGAGCAATGCAGGTTGTGTATTTTTTGGTTGCTTTAATTTTCACAGAATCAACTTAGCTGAAATTCTAGCCAGAGTACAATACTGTTATTGGATAATAGTGTTAGGAAGGAAGGAAGGAAGGAAGGAAGGAAGGAAGGAAGGAAGGAAGGAAGGAAGGAAGGAAGGAAGGAAAGAAAGATCATTATAGTAGTCTTAAGGGGAAAGACACTTTTTTGATAGAAAAGTTCAAAGAAACAGGACATAGAGATTAAAATTAAAACAAATCCAAAAATATTCATATCATGTTAGGATGATTTTCTATTAAGACATGCCAACATAAATATCTTAGTGTCTTTGTACTTTTATTGATCCATGGATTTATCACACTGTCCAATCTTATTCTCAGTCTTGAAGTTTAGTGATGTGGATGCCAGATTTTACCTATTTTGTACCTTAGCAACAGAAGAAGGTTTTAGTTTTTGACAAAAAAAAATGTCAAATAAATGTCAGGCCAATGTTATTACTTTGTGAATAAATTGAAGCAATCATGGCATAGAAACATAGGAAAGCCACTCAAAGATACAACAGCAGTTCATTCATAATGAATCCTGTTCAACAGCAAACATCCACATTTCAATCTACTATAGGTGAATCAAAGCAATTTTGCCTGTGTTTTGTGGATATTGAGCCTAAATGTGCCCCGGTTTGAGTAATACTTCACCAAAACAAATTTTCCTTTCTGCTAAATTGACCAAAGTTTGTATTTTTTCAACAGCTTAATCAGAATCTGATTCTTTTACATTTTTCTGATAGAATAATGTAACATGCTTAATGGGATGTTTTTCAGAGAGATAACAATGTTAGTCTGTCACAGCACAGAAGGGAAAAGGGTGGGGGAGAGGAGAAGGAATCTAGTAACTCCTTAAATGTAACTGATTTATTTCAGTATGTGCTTTCCTGGATATTGTCTGAAGAAGTGAACTGATATCCACAAAAGTGCATGCTGAAATAAATCAGCTTTGAAGGTGTTGCTAGATTCCTCTCCATTACTATTTTTCCTTTTCATACATTTAATAGAGAAAAAAACACCACAATTGTCCCTATTCAATAGGACCAGCTAAAAGAGATATCTTTTTTCTACAATCAAAGAGGTCACTAGTTGAAAATGCAAAATGCTAGAGCAATCCTTACAATAAACTTCAATTAAATAGGTTTCTCGACAACAACAGAATTCCATCATGAAGTACCAGGATACCGTTTTAAGTCTTAACTCTTGCCAACAGAGATAAATCACTTTGTGCAAAAGCATCTTTGTTGTGTTTCGTGAACAATGGATTGGCATCCAGCAGCAGCATACTGTCAAAACAATCTACAGAGAAACATCTTCATATAATTTGGTATGATGATGTATGGTAGTCTTTGCTGCTCCCTTTTCTTTTGTGGAAGACACATACTACTGCCTAATAAACAGCAAGACTAAATTGCAGATTCCTTTTTTTTTTTTTTAAAAAAATGGTTTAGCAAAGTTGTTTATAGGCCATATTTCTTAATAAAAGATAACAAAGTGCATACAAATGATAACCCAGCAATAAAAAACAAAAAAATAAAATATACAACAATTAGCAATGACTTATCATGAAAGGCCAAAAAGTGGACATGATTTTAAAATGAACCAGAAGGTCTCTTTTACAGACAGAGGTCAGGATTAAGTTGGGACACATACTTACTTACTTATGTGAATGTGATTTCTTGAGTGCTTTGGGGTCGGTATTCCTGTCCTCTCTCTACACTGCCTAAAGCCCCTCTCCCAACTTACTTTTAAGCCCTGAAGCTCCCTCATACAGCCATTCTGTGCTTCAGTGTGAACAGGCAGGATCAGAGAAGCATTTGGCAATTGCCCTTCAAGCCAGACACACAATGATTACAGAAACCTCTGGACGACCTCCACAGATCTCAGCACCAATGTCATCATTGTGTGTCTAGCTATGGAGCTGCAGCCATACCTTCTTTGATCTTGCCTCCTAACGTTGAAGCACAGAATGCCTGCATGAGGGACTTTTGGGGATTTAAAGCAAGTTGGGAAGGTGGTATATGGGTCAACATAACATAAGGTCCACATGCGGAGGTTTATGCTCCACTGAGAGGATGTTGAATTAAGGCCAAATACTGTATCTGTTAGGCCATACATTGCTATGTCGTCAGTCATTGGCTAAAAACACTAAATGGTATAAACAGGCTAGTTGTTCACAAAATGAATGGGAGGAACAGTGATTGAATATTTTGTTTCTACTTCTTTTTTATTAAAATATTCTTGGAATTTGAGGATTATGGATTTTCCAGGAGGAGCAGTTACACTTTGTCCTCCACTGGACATCCTTACCTATTTGTTAATTAACAACAACTGAGACAAATCAGTTTTGCAAGCTAGATTTTCATGAAGATCTGCAATTAATTCTAATGTAGGAGTGACTACAATGGTAACACGGCAATGAATACACTCTGGTTTATACTCTGAACTTTAAAAGGAGCTATTGTGGGAATACATTTTCACCCTTTGGATATCTCTTTTAAAGTGTGGACAAACTCAGGGTAGATTAATCACCCCTCACTGGCATGGAAGCCACTGAGTGTCTTGTGTTCTAACATGAAAGGTGAAGTTTTCAGTATGTGCTTAGTCCATGTGAAGAGGATAAGAGGTGGAACTGATTCTTGTAAGTAGGGATGGGTCAACCGAATCCTCGAATCCTTGGCAGAGATTCGAGATTTGGGAATCCGAATCCCTGTGCCAAAATAGGCAAGCCGAATCTTTCAAATCCGCCACCCAAACAGTTTGTTGGAGACTGGGACGCCTGAAAACCTGGGAGGCCGGGATGCCTGAAAACTTGGGAGACTAGACACACAAGGGGAGATGGCAAGTAGGTGAATTTTTCCCTTGGAGTAATAATGGCCTTTGCTAACAATTTCACAAATTACCTCTAGGTTTGTATTCTAAGATATTTAAATTGAATATTTCATATTTAAGTTAAGCACTTGACTGGAAGCTACAGGCTTGAGATTTCAAGGACAGCTGAAACATTCCTTTGCATAGCTCACTTGCAAAGCTCTTTCGGACACAATTCTGGGGTTTCTAGTTTTACAAGGTGTCACAACCTTCTCTGCCAAAGTGTGCTGGTGCATAATCAGACTACAAACCCCACGATGCCAGAAGGATCTATGCAAAGAAAAGCCAGTTTTGACCCGGATTATCTCTGTACTGTAATGGACCTGTTTACACAGGCAGGAAAATGTGGGATTAATCCACATTTTCCTGCCTGTGTACAAAGAACCTTCATGACATTTTCAGTCTGGGGAGATCCTGAGGCAAAACTATGACAGTTGTCCTGGCCAGATTTCTTCAGGGGGAGGTTTGCCTTTGCCTAGACTTTTGCTAAGGCTGAGAGAGCGTGTCTTGCCCAAGATTATCCTTCTTTCCCTTGCTTTTTAAACCCTTTTTTTAAAAAGGATTCAAAAGATTCGAGATTCATGAGATTCGTGGATTCCCAGAACCTTCCAGGGATTCGGATCTGGATTTGGATTCAGAAAATTCTGGATTCGTCCCATCCCTACTTGTAAGGCTAATCAGTGATTTAGAAGTTTGTCTGAAATGGGCCACAGTAGCCTTTCCCAACCTTAGATGCCCCAGAGATTGGACTACATTTCCAGTCGCTATGACCACTGATCACGCCAGCTAGAGATAATGGAAATGATAGGCCATTTCCACACTACACTGTTATAGTGCTATTCTATTTTCAACATCCTGTGGAATTCTGGGGTTTGTAGTTTACTAGGCCAAAGAACTCTCTGGCTGAGAGTTCTAAAGGCCCCTCCCTAAAATGCAAGTCCCAGGATTCCATAGGATGCTAAAAGTGGAATAATAGTCCTATAACAGTGTAGTGCAGAAAGGTCCATAGTCTAATACCACAATGGGACTGAAACATGGAAAGAGATGTCAAGGGTAGTTTAAACATGCAGTCTTTTTGAAATGAATTCACCACTAAAAGAACCTTGTTCATTCCCAAGCAATTAAAAAAAACAAAAACACATGCCCAAGTAATAAAATTTTACATTGCTTCCAAGAGGCATTTCTGAACAATATTATGGCACACCTGATATGGTACTAAAAATGCTGTGAAGTGCAGTCTCTCTTAGCTGAAGTGAGAGCTTGTTCTTTCTTCAAGGCATTAAACCTGAGCAATTGGATAAAATTTGGCAGGAAACAGCACAGAACCATAAAAGAAATGTCTTATTTTGAAGGGTCTTCTTTGCCACTTGCCGTGTACCAAAATTCGTGGGGCTCATTTTACAAGGTAATAAGTAATATGAGGTCGGAAGAAATGAGGTCAGAGCCATTGATCAACTTCCTGTTAATGAAAGTGCTTTGTTTATATTTAATGGACTCATTCATCTGATTGCAACGCACAGTGTGATATGTTACAGTCAGAAGCCTATTTTCCACAGGAACTGTGATAAGCACAGTTTATTAAACACATCTGAGCACTGAGACAATCTGTTGTTTCCCTCTGCTTTAATGTCATTATAAGCAAGTCGATCATGTACAGTACTTGCAGTCTGTGTTATGTCCTAATTTAGTGAACTGATGGGCTGTCAGTAGGAATTTCTAGTGGATATTAGAAGGTGGGCTGTGGATGTAAAAATGCAGAGCAGAATTAGTCGAGGGCCTGTTAACTGAAGTCTAGGTCAAAGAAAATGTTCTGAGTCTAACATCAGTATGCACTTAGAGGAAGAAGAAAGTGCCTTGTGGCCAAATTATACAATATAAACACATGTTTTTATTTAAAACTTGAATATTTGCTGCTGCTAGTGAAAAGCAGATTCAGAGAGGAGCAATTTTCAGTTGGAGGTGGCTGCTTAATCCTTCCTTTGTCAGCTGCTTTCTTGTTAGAAGTCCTTTTCTATAATACTGCTTTCCTTAGGAGATCCAAATGGGTTGGCTTTCCCAATCTAAATGGCTTTAAATACAGCTTCCAATTGTAGGAGCTGTACTCAAATAACAAATGGAGGGGCCAAAGTTGGGGAAAACAAACATGAAGTTCAATACATGGATGCTGAGCTGTTATAATGCAGAGGTTAGATCCATACAATACCTTCTTCCAGCTATACACAAAATCTGAATGTCTGCATAGTCAGCTGTAGAGCCAATTACTTACGGTAAGACCCATTGAACTTAAGTGGACTTAGTTCTGAATAATAGGTATCAATCATACACTTAGGTTTTTGTTTGTTTTTTTCATTTTTCCAAGAAACTGATTAAGTCCACACGTACTTAGTTTCAGCAGGCTTACAGTATTAGGAGTTCTCTGATCATTGGCTGGTCCCTAGAGGGCTAAGTCTTGAAAACATTTAATCTGAGTTAATAATGCCTTCACTCTTCTTCCACTTAATTCACTTGACTCTATACTTTACAATTTCCAGCAGCATTTGCAAGCAGGGAAAAATGATTACTGTAATGCATGCAGAAATAACATTAAGTTTGTCTGCCACCACCATTTTAAATGTAAATGTTACATTACTATTAAGAGTATAATGTAATATTAGTACATGGAGAACTCTAAAGAAATGATCTCCCCACCATAATAATGAAGCTAAACAACAACAACAATATTTCCTAGACGTGAAATCATTCAGTTTAATGCAAACAGTTTGAAAATGGAATACTATACAGTCCAAGGCACAGACATAGAGAAATAACTTTCATCAGAAACTGAATGAAAGCAGAAAAAATTAATACGTCCCTTATCACTGATGTGTCCATATAACATATCCCCTACATATTTTACCATATATTAACAACTGATGTGTGATTAAAAAAATTAGTAACACTTGGTAGAATGAAACAAATGAACAATGTTCTTCAAGCTACTCTAATTGTCTGTAAAATCCCTTTGATACGCAGTCTTTCCCAGATGAAGACAAGGACACGTGTGGAAAGCAACATCAGAGTGTGGTCAAGATGCCAAACATTATTAATGAGGTTGAGCATACAAGCGATGAAAGCCTGCAGCAGTTTGCTCTTCCTTCAGCCTACAGGGAAGGGCAAGATTCTGTCCACTTCTCCACTTACTGAGTTATTTGCACTTTGAACTCAGTTTGCTGCAGATGAAGTAAGCCAGGTTGAAGGGGGAAAATGGGAGGTGGAGGAAGGAACTGGGACATTTTAAAAGTAGCTGAAAAAGTGGGGTGACAGAGGATTAAATGGGGCAGTCTCTGCCAAATTGGGACAGTTGGAGGGTATGTATATGTAGCTTTTATCACTTTCTGAATCAATTTCAGTCTGACTTTTTCAGTCTGACTAAAGTAGAACTGTTGAATCAGATGGATTTACCTATATGTTGAGACACTATTCAACAACTGAGCCAGTCTGCTCTCATTGGCACTAACCAACAGGATTCCAGCCTTCAGGTTCTTAGGCCTTATATTTAAAGATTTCCAGACATCTGTATGTGCTCCACTCTATCTCTGATAGTTCAGGTTCATCTGATACTAGCGTCCAATGTTAATGCATGTACTACTCATGTCAGCAGGAAATGATGAAAGGGTCAGTGAAGGTCAGCATTCAACTCAGCCCTCCTAAGGCACACCAACACCTCTCATCTCCATCATCATCATCATCTTTCTTTTAAGGTCCTTTACCCCTCCAGATAATTTGGATTATCCCTTTTGTGCCACACCCAAGATGAATGTTCGCTTTTTGACAGTGTCCTCCTGCACTGTTTAAAACAAACAAACAAGCATTCCATTTTTCAAAAATAGAAGAGGACTTCCAGTCACTTCTAGATTTTTTTTTTCCATCTTTGGCAGTCCATGTTACCTCCAGAGGATTCCAAGTGCAGAAATTTGGCCCCTGGGACTAATGCAGTTGTTTACTCTTGTAGTGGATGCTGAAGGCATTGCTTAACAAGTGCAGGCTATTGCCATAGATGTACAGAATCATGCCTGCCTTGTATATGATGAAAAACAGGAACAGTAAGAAAACAGAAAAGATTTAGGATGACGTTTTCAATGAAATGGAAAAAAACAATAAGCAAAAAAACCCACAACACTTTTACCAGCAGAAACAAAACAATACATAACAAAAAACAAAAAAAAGTTATAGGTAAAACTTAGTATCTGTTTTTTCCCCCAGCAGCTCATACAGTGGTTCCTTCAAAATGGAAAGACCAGCAACCAGCACAATTTCACTTTGGGCTGTTGGTAGCAGAAGCTGTTGTCTCTCACTCACATGGAAAAACTGACTCAATGGGTTTCACAACTCAGAAATGAACTCCATGACAGCTGCTTTATTACAGATTGGTTTCTGCTTATTGCTTTTACCAATAGAAGTAGGGGTAATCTAGATCTATGTGGTTCTCATGTCAGACTTTGGAATGACAACTTAACTTGAAGGCTACAAAAAGAAATGTGTATGTACATATGCGTTTATTATATGTTTTGTTAAGGAATGCTGGCTATAAATTTTATTTTGTTTTGTTGGTTTGCTAAAAAGTTATATTTCTTTCAATTTAAAAAAAAGTAAATATAACCAAACCAAAACAGGAACAGCCTTTGGTAACTCCTTTGTATGTCTTTCCCCACTATAGTTAGATTAGAAATAAATACAAAAGAAAACCAAAGAACAAGCAAAAGAAGAACTGGAATAATTTGTACGTCACAGAGCAAAACCCATCCTCCTTTCTTTCTCCTCAGCCTGGTATTTTCCTGATATTTTCCTCACATGGAGAACACTGAGGAAATGTGCAGACCTCTGAAGACACAGTTCATCTCTGTTTTCCTTTTATCTTCCAGCCAGTGGCGTAGGAATGTGGGGGTGGGGGTGAGCAATTCACCCCAGGCAGCAACGTTTCTGGGGTGTCCTGGCCTGTAGCCATGCGCCCACGTGCCCTGGCCATGCCCCCATGCACTGCAGCCATGCCCCCCGCACAGTGGCCACAGCCCTCATGCTGTAGCCCTGTCCCCTCCCCCCCCACATACTCTAAGCCACTGTTCCTAACTGTTCAAAAAAGATCTGGAAGTCTCAGTATTATTTGGTTTGGAAAGATTTGCAAGACATTTGAATCCTTTTGGATAAATGTGGAATCTATCCAAATCTTCCCCATTTTTTTTAAGTAGATAAGCAGTAGCTTATGAAATGCTGCCTGATTCTATACAGGCTTATTGGATGTAAGTAACACAGAGCTTGCTCCCTGGCAACATTAGGATTTAGGTTTACAATTAGGTTTAGGTTGTCATCCTACAAAAACATGCTTGAGATTAAGCCCCCACTTCGAGTACATATATGTAGGACATCTGAACACATGCTCTTAAACACATTCTGTCCAGTCATGCTCATTATTGTGTTTCAGCATACCTAATAAAATTCACTTGTAGTTTATTTTTTCACTCTCATTCTCTTAGATGATGCAGAAAATAGTAGCCAGCGAATGACAGATCAACAATGTGAATAGAAAAAGGGAAATGGACAAGAAGTCCCTGGTGGCATTTTCCAGCCTGCAGAACATCATTCTTTGGCCAATTTCCATCTATACCAAACGATTTTATGTTTGTCTTCTCGTATTAGAACGTGAAGCATACACGCCTCTGGTCATCAAAACAGATGTTGGGCAAGCGTTCTGATGGCTTCAAAATGATAGAGAGCTGAGTCAATACAGGGAGGTTTAAAATTTCAGCAATAACCAAATAAGATGGCCTGGAGCTATATCTTGTTATGTCCTTTGCAGTGGTAGAGAGCTTTCCCAACACATCATGCATTTTAAAGTACTTTTTAAAAATATTTTCACTGCTAAAAGAGGTGATCAGCTCATTGCATTATTGAGATTAAATAAATGTTATCTAGTAGATTAAAGCCACAAAAACTAAAATAATAACTAACGGTAGCTGGTGGTACTGATGGTAATGAGGCATGAATCAATTCTGGGTTTTGCTTAAACTGTGGAGCTATCAAAGGTGCCTGCACAGCTACAGAGTATGAGATTGCCATTGCTATTCAGACTGTGATTAGCTAATTAAATCTACTTTGGATTACTTTTATGTTTATGAAACTTTGTGCCTATGAACTATGAAAGTCTGTCTTTCTTTAAAACCTCTTCTTGGACCTATAGCCCATGCACTGTATTATTTTGGTCCTGGATCCTGCTCTGAGAGAGACACATGCTTGGTACATAGAATAGAGAGTTTAATATATTTTCTTGCTTTTGTCTGATACAGTTTCCCCAAACGGTTCACTATTAATTTGCATTGTAATAAATCTGCTTCCCTCTGAAATACTGCATGTACTGCTTTTTCCATAATCCCTTCATCTAACCTTCTTGGCCTTTTGACTCATTGCTACTGAGTATCTTGCATGATTGTCTCCTATGGTTCCCATGACCTACTAGGCCTAAAAGTTCCCTGACTCAGAAGGGGTAGTAGAGCAGAGTCCATATCTCAGGGTTAGTGTTCTATCCTACAGGCCATTTTGCTGTAGGATAGCTGGAAACTGGGAGTGGTGGTGAAAGCTGGCCTCTCTTCCCTGGATTTTGACATAGTTGATACAAGCCATATTACTGGATTAAAAGGAGAAATAATCTTAAAAAAAAGTCTTCTCTAATGATGGCACACCAAAGAAGTACATTAAAGATAATAACAGATACTTTCAATGCACTGTTGAATGTCTTGAGAATTGCATGGCATTGCAGTTGTTTGGTGTGCAGCTATTTTTTATCACTGGCTAAAGTCAACATTTTTCCAAGTATAAGGAAGCATAATCAGCGGTGAGCATTCATCCTGAGCTACCAGTGTGTGGGGCACAACTTTTATTTTTATTCTTTAAGCACCATTATATCTCCTCTCACTATTTTGGAAAATTGCCATTCATAGTTGTTATGGGCTGGTACGCTTGTCTGAAGCTTTGTCTATTGACTAGATGGTCAATTCTAAAGCTAAGAATTCTCTGTCTTTTTGCCCTTCCTGGTACCATTCAGAATAAAAATAGAAGCCAGAGAAGGCAACAGTGGTCTGAATCTAATTCAGTTCTAGTCTTAACTGAGGTAGACTCTTTAGATCAATGGGAATTTGATAAGTCATCACATATGTAAGATCCATTGATTGACTATTACTTAGGACTAACAATTTGATTTAGGCGGTGATAGCAAACACTAAGTACCAAACCAAGTATCAGCCACAGCCAAACAGCAAATGCCTATTGCATGTCAAGAATCAACTACAACCAAATACCAAATTATGCCAATAAAACTATAAACTATAAATACAGTTGCATGTCAGCTATAAAATACTGCCATACATAAACTCTGCCATACTAATTGATATGTGCTGTCGAGCAGTTTTCAGAGGATTCTCTGCTGAATGGTTAGGATTAAAATTTGCAGAGAAGAATTTTCTTCTGGGAAGCAATTCATTTCATTTCTAGGAGCAATGTTTTGATGAGGTACTAGTTTCCAGCAACTCCAGATCTGTACAATTCTGTACAGTTCTGTACAAATTCTGTACAAGTTCTGTACAAACAGTCCTGTACAGTTCTGTACAAATCTCAGGTTCTATACAAATAAATGGTTGTAAATGGTTACACAGGTGAGAAATGGGAAAAGTTGTTTTCTCCACCCCAATAAATTATGTAATAGCATGTGGATTCAGCTTCACTCCAGTGATGCCACTGAGTCCTCTTTGCATTGTCCGATAAAGCTGACGGGTTGTCACCTGAGAAAGCAAAGGGTACAATAGCAAGCACTGACTTGGTAGAAGTACATTATGGCCAACCTGGGTGGAATAAAAATCTTCCTTGAGAGGGGGCCCTTTGGGATGCTCATTGCAAGATACAGGGCCATCCTGTCCATCATAACGATGGCGCCTGCTTCTCTCTCCACCTTGCCTCCCATAAAAATGAGCATTTGACTTGTTCATTATAATCGACATTCTGATTACTGGAATGGCTCCTTTTGGCTTCAGATCTCTGAATCATTTACCCAGTATGACACAATCTTCACCCGTTTGCAGATCTAAATATTACTTGTGAGGAAGTATTTTGAGATATCTTCTCTTTCTCATTATGTCGATATAAAGCCGCCATTGTTTAAAGGTCAGGCAAGAGATAAAATTGTAGCTACTCAATCATCATCTTTCAAGTGATTTGAAAGAAAACAGGCATGTTGTAATTATTTTTCTCTGATTTCTGTGAAAAGTTAGTTCCTCATCAGGCTATTGCTTGTCAAAATTAAGTGAAGACTTCCATTTGGGTAATTTAAAAACTTCAGTTTAACTCCGAAGGGGAAAGGGAAAAAATATTTGTGCAGACAATCCAAGACGACATTTTAATTTGAACTGTACAGTTCTTCCCCAAGTGAGCAACATGCTGACATTAAGAATAATGTTAACTACTCTCCACAGGTTTGGTGATTTTGTTTCAATTTTAATTGGGGATTTCTTACCCCTCTCTCAGTATCCAAAGAGACTAAAGCTTAAAGTCAGGTACAACATTTTAATTGCTAAAAGCAGCAAATTGGTGTTAAGGGAATGGTGCCGTTAATTTGCTAGCACAAGAAACAATGAAGAAAGAAAATAGCCATTTCCTTGAATTGTGCACATAGAAGAGTGCACTAATATGGTCGGGTTACAACAGAAACCTTCTTGAGGTGTCTTAATTTAGACCTGATTAATACCATACCATTACAGTATGGAAAGATTATTCTTCATAACATGATCTGGCTTAGTGACAGAGGAAAGAGATCCAGCTTCACTCTCTGACATGTCCGAGCAGGACTGGGAGATACTTCTGAAGCCCTGAAAAGCTGCTGTCAGTCAGACTAGACAATAGTGATCTAAAGAGGATTAAGGCCTGTTTCTGCATAAAGCTACTTCCTATGACCCACACAAAGGTCTTACCACCATCAGAGGCATTTTTTTTTTGGTGAGAACATGGGAGAGAACCTTCTCTGTGGCTCTTCCCAGATTGTGGAATTTATTCCCAAGGAGATTTGGTTGGCCCCGCTCTCATTTCCTCCTGCCAGCAGGCAAAGACCCTTTTTTCAGGCAATCCTGGGGCTTACAATTTATGTGAAACTGTGTTTTTATCTTTTTTAAAACTATGCTTTGAATGTGTTTTATTTTGATTTAACATTGTCCTTTAAGTGAACTGTTGTTTCATTTTCCTTTAAAAAAACCTTTGCACAAATATTTTTTAATGGTAACATTTTTATTAAATGCTTAAATACACTGATAGATAGACAGATAGAGAGATAGATAGGGAGAGGTGGGATATAAATAAAAACAAATATACTAATAGGTAGGTAGGTAGTTAAGCAGGCAGATAGATAGATAGATAGATAGATAGATAGATAGATAGATAGATAGATAGATAGATAGATACATAGACAGACAGACAGATAGTCAGACAGACAGACAGGCTGTTAGTGTCATGCATATATCAGTTGCCCTATATATATGATTGGAAATTTTTGCCCAATGTGGAATTGCCACGCTGAATTCAAGATTATAGAAGCAGAGTTGTGTATGGATGCACATGGTTGAACATTTGGTATTTTGATTCAGTTGCACTTTGTTACCATCATACACAACATTTGTGTGTTACCATTAAATGTGTCAATTCCACATGTGAAAATTTATGCTATGTAAATCTGATACAGGATTTTGACCATACTTGTTCTGTGATAGCTGTGTTCTGTGTTTTCTCCAAGGGGATCAAGGCAGGGTAACCTTTATAACAATGCTTTGAGGTTGGTTATAATAATAAGCCCAAGGTCACTCAGTGAGCTTTATGGCTGAGTATGGACTTGAAACTGGTCCTTCCCAGCCTAGTTCAACACTCTGACTGATACCCCATGCTAGTTCTCTCTCACTTCAACAATAAGGTCTGCAAATAGCAGACAGGCAAAGACCTTGGCAACTTTTAACTCCCAAAACTGAAGGGCAACATGGGCCAACATGGAAATAACCACCTAATGTGTCTAGTCTCCTTAGTTCTTATTTACGGAGTATACTCATCTGTGGTACCAGCTGATGGAACAAGTGGGGTTTTTCATCTGAATTAGTAATAATGAACAATTTGAGTCAGGAATGTTAATGGATTTGGACTGATTGATAGAGTATGCGTGGCCTTGTCTACTAGCAAGGTAACTGTTTTGGAGGTAACCAAACCCATAATATTTGGAAACAGGGTTTAGAACATCCATGAAGATATTCTATAGCCTGCTGTTCAGATATTAAGCCTCACTGGTGTGGCTGCTCAATTAGCTAGCAGATCAAGGTTCTTGGGGTGTTGAATCAACAGATCTGGTCTCCAAGCAGACAATTAAACAGGAGTGGTCCAAGTAAGACATTATACCACTGGTATCTTACTTATAGGCAGTGTGAGGTAGTGGTTTGAGCATTGGATGATGACCCTAGAGACCAGGGTTCAGTTCCATGCTCAGCTATGGAGACCCATTGGGTGACCCTGGATGCATCACAAACTCTCAGCCCCTGAAAACTCCATCACAGAGTCGCCTCAGGGTCATCATAAGTTGGAAATGACTTCAAGGCACACAACAACAATCCTATCTGTTGCTAGAAAGTTGAATTATTAGCTTTTGTGGTCCCCATTCATTCCCAGTGCCTCAAATGGGCCTATCCATGGCAGGACCATGTTCAATGATCTTTAAATGGAATAGAACTAGGTTGAAGAAGAACTAGTGCCCCAAGGAGGACACTAAACTTACTGGCAACAGTTTCCCAATTGAGTATATCACTCCATTACATCAGGAAACATGTGTGAGGGCCAGAGGAGGTACACTGCAATCTCTAGTCAGTGTCACCTTTGTTTGTGAGTCAAATTTTCTTGATATCATGGTTTAAAGTTCTGGATTAGCCAGCTAGTTGATCACATTTCATCGCATTTCACAACTTGTCCATCAAAAATAAGTTAAGTTAGACGCCAACTGATGTAGATTTCCAGGACTACAAGCTTTGATGGGATGCTTGATCTCAGCTATCAAAATAACTCAATTGGCTTTGACTACTATGTCCCTTGATGGTAGGACACCATTTGTTTCTGTCCATAAGGCTGCAAAATATCTTGGACTGAAGTATGTGCTGTGAAATAATAAAGCATTATTAAAAGAGAAAGATAGAAGATATGGTTAAAGAGATGGCTAAATTTGTTCTTAACTGTTTTAACCATTTTTTTAAAAAATAATGTTATTTAATTCTTTTAAATTTTCTGTAAGCTAATATTTTAGCTTACATTTTTTAAAACTATAGTAAGCTCGCTTGAATTCCATTTCAGGAGAAAGAGAGGATATAAATTCAAGAAGAAAAGAAATAGAGAAAGAAAGAAAAAGTGAAAGAAAGAAAGATGGGGAGAAATTTGACATTTCAATATGAGATTTATTGATTTAATTTATGATAACGCACACAAATTTTCACGCAATCTGCAAAAGTAAATCACAGGCTGGTGAACAAATGGGATGGAGTAAAGATAAGTAGAAAAATGAGAAACTGAAAAAAAAACTAACTGATGTATCTGTCTGCGGGTATCACAGCCATGGAACCATGCCACGGATGCATTCTGAACCCTCATCCTGAGATTGGAATGGAGACTGTGGCATGTAGGCATCTCCACATTGAAAAAAACCCCTAATAGAAAGATGAAACATATGCCTCTGTAAGGGAAATCCTTCTCTCACCTTTTCTAGGATTTGTGCAATGACCTCCTTGCCTATCCATACACAATAGTCTGGAAAAAGGCCATACTTGGCAAGAGCTGAGGAAGCTCTAAGAAGAGTAAATGCCTGAATAGCTCCTGGAGACACCTTTATTTTTGCCTTTTTATTTCAGCTATTGGTCACCCTAGAGGAGTCCTGAACACAAGTGGAATGTAGTGTGGGCAAAGAAAGAGGCAAAGTAAGCAATCCAGTGGCACTGCAAGGCAGCCTGGGGGATGAAGCAGTGATTATCTCTGGCCATTTCCACACGCGGCGAGGGAATCGCTCCCTGCCGCTACTCACCGGATCTTCTGGCGGTCCAGTCTGGTCCGAGGTGAGGAGGAGCAGTGCGTGGTTGTAGATTCGCACTGCTCCGGCATCCAAAATGGCAGATTCCGGTTGGTCGTGGGTCTCGACCAACCGCTGAAGCTCGCCAGCCTAAAGCCTGCACTCTGCATATCGCAAATCTGCATCGGAGAGCAGGCACGCAATGGTGCGCGCCGGCATTTTGAAAGACCAAAAAAATCAGGTCTTTCAAGAACACGATGGAGGACCACTTGGGGTCGTTCCGGAGCGGACTGAGGTGCAGATCTACGGTAAGTAGTCTCGACCCAGTCTGCTCCAAGGTGCAGACGTCCTCCGTGGAGGACGCACTGCACCATTTTACTTACCCCGTACAGAAATGGCCTCAGTTACCACTCAGTGGACACATTGGAGAGGTTGCTGCCCCTGGGTCCAGGGAGGTTTATATCAGTGAACATGGATGCTAGTGAGTGGATGGCAGCAACCACAATGATCCCCTCAAAATATACAGAACCCTCATTTTGCCACCCTCCTTAGTTACCTTCTGCTTGCAGCCTACTCCTACATAAGTAGCGTATGTGTAAACTTCACAGAGTTTGAGACCTAATCAGCAGCAGCAGAGCTTGGAGTGGGGTGGGAGGGGGGTGGGGCTATGGCGTAGGGGCATGGCCACGGTGCACGGAGGTGTGGCCGTGGTGCGTGGGAGCATGGCTGAAATGTGTGGGGGTGTAGCCATGAGCCAGGACACCCCAAAAACATTGCCACCAGGGCTGAACCGCCCCCGTCACCCCCCCATCCCTACACGACTGCTAATCAGATACACTTTTATTTCAGACTGAAGTCCTTATTTCAACTAAAGCTCTAAACCTGTCCTTATATAATGATGTGCATATGTGCCCTTCAGTTGCCTGTTGACTTACACAGGCATGAATTCCATAGGATTGTCTGAGGCAAGGAATTTTCAGAGGTGGTTTTGCCAGCTGCTTCCTCTGAAATATAGCCCATCATGGTTTGGATGGTTTCCCATTCAAGTACTAACCTGGGCTGACCCTGCTTACCTTCCAAGATTAGACAGGATCTTGTGTCTTTAGAATATATACTAACAATTTCTAGTAATCACAGGGACCACTTTACACACATATTGCATGCCATGCTTATGACAAGCTGAGATTTTTATGTGATGAATGAATATATGAATCCTTTCAAACATAAACATATGAAGCATGAAAGACAGTCCTGTCCCTAGTGCAGAAGCATCATAAAACATCTGTCAAATGGCAATATGTGTATGGCTGAAGGTGTTCATGTTGCACAAAACTGTTGGTATAATACCTGTGGTTACTGACTGAAGTATTACATTATAATAAATAATATGCATCTTTTTTCCCCCCAAACTGCTATCTTTCTGGTTGAATTACTCCTATCATCAGAACTGAAGAACAGACAGTATAGAATAATGAGAAGTGTCAAGATTCAGCTGAAATATGACTCGGTGAGAAAAATTTTTTGTAAGTGATTATTACTTTGAGGAATTTGGCTTTCACTCATGATATTCCCCACTATTGTGGAATTGCTCAATTTATCTAAACAACAAGACAGTCTTGGGAGATGAAACAAAATGCAATATAAGTATCAAGTACTTGAAACATGTAATAGTTTCTTGGAAAAGTGGGGAAGATGAACATCTACTGTACATTCAAGAACCCTTTCAGTTTTCATCCTCAGCAATGTGTTACACACTGCATAAGTTTAGCATGTAATATCTCTTTGTGAGAATGGCCACACTCAGACAATAGCCTGAGGCTACATTTGAAGCTGTTGATGGCTCCATGCTCCTTGGTATCACATGCTGGCTTCAGTGCTATATCTATATCTATATCTATATCTATATCTATATCTATATCTATATCTACATCTAATCTATAAAATTCCTAGCATTAATACTTATCCAGATAGATAGAAATTTTCAATTCAATATCCTAGTCTGAGGTGTCTTCAGATCCCAATGAGACTTCCAGCATATTATCTAATATATAAAAGTTTGTTTGTCTGTGTCAGGCGAAGACCTCATATGATTGGCTGTGTCAGGTGAAGACCTCATATGATTGGCTGCCTAAGAATATTTTATGGAATCCTGGGGTTTGCAGTTTAGGGAAGGACATTTAGAATTCTTAGCCAGAGAGCTCTTGGGCTTCAGTCAACTGTTTCTATCTTGAACAGGCCAGTTGCTATGGAGACATGACCAATCAGCAAGGAGGAGGGCAATGTATTCCCTCAGAAACCAAACCTCTGTATGTTAATAACTCTGAATACAGATTGGATTGGGTAATATGGGGAAAAGTTACAGGTACTGGACAAGCCAGTTTGTGGAATTAAAGACACAGGATCTCAAATCTTTCTAACAAGTATTACCTGTGAGAAAATAAAATCCCAGGCATCACTGGGTATAGACGCTAGTAAGGTATAAAAAGAGTGTATGTTCACAAGATTGTTTGGAGTCACAGAATCTAGGGTATTTCACAATATCCACATGTTTTCACAATATCCACATGAGAAAACACATGTTTACTTGGGGTAGAATGTTTGCTTTGAGTAGCTGTCAGATTTCCTTGTTTGCAGGAAATGTGACCAACACAAATTTAATTAGTTAGTTGGGACTTTTTTTTCCCTCAGACATTTTTTGCCTATAACAACACCAATAACACCGGTATGTGGCAAGCAGGTAAAAATCAAGGACATTATTTCCAACTCTTAAGGTACTATGTCATATAATATCTACTTTAAGTGTTGTTCTGGGTGAATTCTGCAACCAAATGTGACAGGGATTAAACACCCATTCCAGGTAGATGAATGTCAAGCCAAACTTCCTTGTTATGTCTGAAAAGGGAAGTTCTGGCTTAATGTTCATTCTAAAATGAAGAAAATAAGCTAGGATCCTCTTGTTGTAGTATGGCTTCCTTTCATTTCTTGTTAGAATAAGAAATTTAAATAAAACTAATATACAAATCATGTTATATGAATTGCAATAGTTTCATTTTTTATGCTGTAAATCAAAATTGTGTATGAAAGACTTCTAGATATATTATCTGAACATTTGGGCAGGGCGATATGAGAATGTAATAAATACATTTAACAGGGATTATTGTATGATTTAATCTAGTCTTCCTTGCATGAGAGAATTAAAGCTCAGTTATTACATGTAGGTTAAAGGAGAGTTTATTAGAAAGATGATAATTCCCTAAAAGGCAAAACAGCTAATAGCTCTTGATAATAAACTGCTTTACACTAACAGCTACAACAGTTAGTTACACTGACATTAACTCAGGGGAGAGACTGAATGATCTCTGTTTCTTTAACTTCATCCAAATGCCTGGATTTCCCTTCTAAGAAATCTCTTTCTACTAAAAGAGGGAATAATCAATAGAGCAAAAGCTACACAACAAGTACTCTTGCATCACTGAGCATAGAGGAGATGAAACACGAGAACACATCCGTGACCCTTCTGCTAAACTTACCAATGGCTTTCCTTAGTACAGGATTGCACACCAGGAGAGAAACCTCTGGATTTGTTTTATCACCTTTGAGTTGAATGTTTTATGTTTTTCACATGGTTGTTTTCAAGTCCTTGAAACGGAGGCGGCCATTCCCAGTGGACTGGTGTCACTGGTAGAATTTCAAAACAAGCTATTTGGCATACATTGGGCTGTGCCTGTTCAAGGGGGAAGCCAATCAGTCTGTGCCTGATTGGGGTCATTTTTGCATGTGGACAGTTTGTCTCATTTTGAATTAAATTGCATAAAAATGCACATAGGCACACAGTTAAGTGTGTGTGCATGTCTGTCTGTCTGTCTGTCTGTCTGTCTGTCTGTCTGCCTATCCAAATAAATTCAAATAGACTTTGAACTGACATCTGTGTCAGAAGATTCAGCGACAGATGCTATTTCTGCACTAGGTTATTATAATGCTATTACTCCACTTTCAACATCCTATGGAATCCAGGAGTTTGCAGTTTAGGGAGGGGCCTTTGGCCCCTCCCTAAACTGCAAACTCCAGGATTCCATAGGATGTTGAAAGTGGAGTAATAGCACTATAACAGTCTAGCGCAGAAACGGCCAGAGAGTCTAGTTCTCCTCCTGTGGACTCTCTTTTTCCCATTTCCAGGTCTGTTCCATGTCAGTCTGATATGCATTTTTTAAAGAAAGACATAAAAATGTGTATGTATTTATACATACGTTTTTCAAATTGATACATCAATAGATGTATTAGTGGATGAATACCCCTATAGACTAAAATGTGCCTGTGTATATTGTAGCGTGTTAAGCAGATCTAGGCCCCCCCCCCCAACACACACAATATGACACCTGGCTTGACAGTGGTATGTCTGAAAAGGATTCAACGATCTTAGTAAAACCCAAGTTAAACATGAGTCGATATTGTGATGTGGTGGCAAAAAGGCTTAATGCAATTCTAGGGTGTGTCATTTAGGATGTATATGTTTCATTCTGTTTTGATCAGATCACACCTGGAATACTATGTCCACTTCTGGGCAGCACAGTTTAAGAAGGACAAGATAGATCATGTCCAGAGAAGGGTGACTAAGCTGGTTGAGTGAGTTGGGTATATTTAGCCTGGAGGAAAGAAGACAGCAATGGATATCGTAGTCATCTTCAAACAATTTGAAGGGCTGTTGGACAGATGGTGGAGCAAGATGGCTTTCTGCTGCCCCAGTGAGTAAGACCTAAACTAATGGACTGAAATTATTTGGAAAAAAAAAAAGAGTTTCTGGCTAAATATTAGGAAGAATTCCCTCATGGTTACAGCTTTCTGACAGTGGATTGGACCACTTTGGAATGTGACGGTCTCTGCTAAGTTCAAGTTTTCAAACAGAGACTGGACGGCCATTTGTCAGGGATGCTTTAGCTGTGTATTGCTCAAGAGTATTGACTACATGACCTGTGAGATTCCTTCATGCTCCTCTGTTCTATGATTTTTCAAGTACGTGTGTTTTATCAATGGATGTTTTTCCTCTCATGGAATGCATCACTAGGTTGGAAATGTATGGATTTACTGGTGGCTACTAGCTGATGCGCTACCTGCCCTGAAGTCAATTTTGACTTACAGCAACACCACCACAGGGCATTCTTGGAAAGATTTATACAAAGAGGTTTGCCATTGCTGACAGAGTATGACTTGCCCAAGGTCACCCAGTGGATTTCTGTGGCTTAGCATGGATTTGAAACCTGAAACTCTGTTCAACCACTATACCATGCTAGCTTTCTACTAGCTGATATGGCTTTTTAAAAAGGATTGAATAGATTAAAACATTAGGCCCTCTGCAGTTTATTTTGGATCATTGGACATGCTGGATGGGATTTATGGACATCTTTAATCCAAAATATTAGGAAGGTAGCAAGTTCCTTAGAGAGCCAGCATGATGTAGTGGTTTGAGAACTGGACTATTACCCTGGAGACCAGGGTTCGATTCCCTGCTTGGCCATGGAAACCTACTGGGTGACCTTGGGTGTGTCACACACTCTCAGCTCCAGAACACCCCATGATAGGTTTGCCTTAGGGTCACCATAAGCTGGAAAGACCTGAAAGCACACAAAAAACAAACCACGTTCCCTACCATGCACTGTATGCAAATGTTCCTAGGTTTAATCCTTGATTTTATCCTGAGTGTTTGACTAGGCCCAGAGTTTGAATTCCTGCTTGGCCATGGAAACCCACTGGGTGACCGTGGGCAAGTCACACTCTCTCAGCCTCAGAGAAAAGCAATGACAATTTTTCTCTCTGAACAAATTATCCCAAGAAAGATCATGTCAACAAAAAACAGGTTCGCCTTAGGGGCTCCAAAAGTGAAAAATGACTTGCAGCCAAACACACCCACACTCACATTCCCAGACCGATTAGCAAAAGCTTTTGTCTGAAATCCTGCTGAGTTGTACCAGAAGGCAGAGCATCAGATAAAAGTGTCCCCCTGCCCTCTCAAAAAACAACAACAAGAACATGGAGTTAATTTTTCCCTCATCCCTATGCAGGAAATAAGAAAGAACAAAGTTCTCATTCTCACACTTGCCCAGATGACACAGATCAGATTCATAAAATTCCTCTAACATCCCTGTACTGATTGGACAACATTTGGCCTATGTGCCTCCTCACCCATGAAAGCTTGTCAAATAAAACAATACAGTGATATCTGTTTCCAAGGTCTTTGTGACCTCTGGCTAAACCTGCTAGATTGCCCAGAGGTCATCTCTTTTTAGTCTGAATGTCTCTATCTCTTGTTCCTTAAATAATGAAAAAGCTAATCAGACTTACCTTTCTCTGAGCATCTCAGTGTTTTCTCAAGTGGAATACACTGACTGATACAGAATGCACACTGAGTGCACAGATAAATCGAAATTTCTATAACTCCCTGCTTACAATAGATAATCAGAACCTCGAATTTGTGCCATTATGCTGAACTGCACTTGCTGATGAAATCTGCATAGATCATCCTTCACCTCCAAAGGTGACAATGAGCAGAAAGGAACAAAGGTAAATTTTGGCTGAATTAAAGACAGTCATCCACGGCATTTTCTATCAGTCTACAGGACAAACACGGCTTGCATTTGAGAAATATTCAGGCCAAGAGAAGGTTTCTAGGTAGGGCATTAGCTACCGCTTGACAGACTGATTGACTTGAATTTAGTATTTCATTATGCAAATACACCACCATAATTTATTCTGAGAGTCATTTAAAAACAAGAACCTGAAATACTTTGAGTGGCTCAGAGCCTGGATCTCAGCCTGACGGAGAATATGAGGCTAGACTTGCAAACTGCTCTTCAGTACTGGTCTCCATTCAACCTTATAGAGATGGAGCAACTTTGCCAAGAAGAATGGGGAAAAATAGCAGGATCCAGATGCAGAAAGCTGATAGCAGACTTCCCTAAGAGACTTGCCTGTAAAGATGCCCAAGGTGTTTGTACCTAGTATTGACTCAGATGTGTGTGTCAGTCCTCACGCAACCCACAAGTCCGGGTTTGTTTTTGTCTATGTTTCACTTGTGCCACAATAAAAAATATTTTTTGCACTGTTTCAATGTTGAGTATTTTATGTACACCAAATAGTAACAATGGCAGTTAAAACCAGATTATAATACAAGAAAATGTGGAAAAGTGCAAGTACGGAGTTGAATACTTCTTCGGGGTAATATATTTACAATCCAGGGGCTCCAGTTGTTACAGCTGTGGATTTCTTCCACACTTCCAATGCCTTTTATGTGTGGAATTATATATGCTAGTGTCTGTATGTAAAGGACTGAGAGATTTAGATGTTTTCTCCTCTTCTCTTCACAGAGGCTGTTAGAGCTCTGGGGAGCAAGAGAGGAAAAAGATGCAGTGAGGTGGACTGCTGTTGTCATCTGTAAGCTGAAGAGTGGGATAAAAAAGATACTTCCAGGAAATAAAATAAATATAAATTAAAAAAAGTCAGGTGGATTGTCCCAAAGGAAAGTATTGTGATCTTCTGAACTCATACCTAGAAACATAGCTCAAATAGATGTCATATATATTTTATGTCTCTATTCATACATATAAAAATTCCCTATATTTTGTGACCACGTAGTGACTTTTGGCTGTGTGTGTCAGACCAAGCAAGGAGCAAGCCTGTCTGACATACCACAAAAGTCCCTCATAAAAATCTCAGTCTCTTTTCCAAATAGGCATTCTGTTCCAAATGCATTCTGTCCAAGAAGGACACGACTGAAACAGCACACTTCTATTTGTATTACTAAATTGAGATAGCCTATAGGCATTAACAGGCCTAAATACCCTAAATGTACCAGATCCCATCTGATCTTGGAAGCTAAGCAGGGTCAGCTCTGATTAGTACTTGGATGGGAGACTGCCAATGAAAACCAGTTGTGGTATGTTATATTTCAGGGGAAGGAACTGGAAAAACTACCTCTGAGTATTCCTTGCCTAAAAAACCCCCATGGAATTCATGGGATCACTGTAAGTTGACAGGTGTGCATTCACACACACAAACAGGTGCACAGACAGGCATTATGACTTATAGCCACTGATAGCCTTTTCCTCTATGATTGTATCCACATTGTCCCTCTGTCAAAGCCATAACCACATTTTGGGATGCCTTGCCACATTTTGTGGCAGAGAATTCCATGCTTTAATCCCATGCTGTTTCAAGAACTCCTTCTACAGTGTGTTATCACAAGGGGGAAAAAACAGTGAGACAAACAAAAAAAGAAAAAAAAACCCCTCAAAAGTTCTGTTCTCTGGGTCAGTTATTTTTTTCCTACTTGCGGTATCATGATGGAAGGGACTCTATCTATTTTCATTTATCTTCTCCCAGCACCAGCTTCCTTGGGTCAATCAAAGGACCTTCTCTAGTGTGCTATTTGATAAGATGACAGCTATAGATAGCAAGGTTGGCTTTGTACTTTCATTGATCCAAAGTCCGTTGATCTAATGATTTTCAATTGATATGAACACTGCTATTGTTGCTAGCAAAGATTCTTCCTGTTTTATTTAGCAAAAGAGATCAGAAACGAAGTTCCTGTCCCTCTTATGTTTTAAAAAAGGAATGTGGATTGTGAATGGATAAGTGGAAGCATCTAGTTTAGGGGTCACTAGATATTTTCGACTGGCAGGCACATTTGGAATTTTGAGAAGTAGCCATGGGTCCCAAAGCAAAATGGCTTCCCTGGGGATTTACAGTCCATTTAAAAAATGGTAGCAATGGTAGGTATACCTAATCATAAAACCTCCTAAAAAGCAAAACTTTGAGCCAGTAAGATGATTTGATTTGATTCTCTGGATTTTTGTAATGCTTTTATGTACGTGTCTGCAACAGTGGTTTGCAACTTTTACTTTACCAGGGACCTCCTATAAATGTAATTTGTTGCCTGGGACCCTCAAGACTTAACTGAAAATTTAAACATTCAAATATTTAGTTATTTAGTCAGTTTGTAGCTTGGTGAAGCCTTAGGATTCCCTGGCAGAGAAATGTAAATATCCCTCCCTAAACCACAAATGGGTGCATCTCAGCCCCAGAAAACCCTGTGACAGGTTCACCTTGGAGTTGCCATAAGTCAGACACAGCTTGAAGGCATACATCAACAACAAACTACAAATCCCAGGATACCATAAACAATTACAGTGCAATCATAGTGCTATAACTTTGTAGCATGAAAGGGCTCCTTAATGTTCACAGGAGGGAACAACAACTACCTGTGCCAGGCAAACTACCTCCAATTTCTGTCAATCCTCAGTCAAAACATTAAACATACATGCCATGGATGCATGGAGATAGGTTGGAATCATAAAGAGATGTTAAATTCATGAGAATGAATAAATCATTGGCTATCAAAGAATTTAAACATGTGTATCCACACACATAAACAGAAGGAGCTGCTTTTTGCAACATGTTTCACAGCAGACAATTCATTGTAGAAAATGTTAATTAAAAGGGGGCAACATGAACAGTAACGGTCTTCTCCATCAACTCTGCTGTACATCAGTCCATTTTATACAATATGATGGCACCTTTCAGTTTTATGACGGAAATTCAATCACATTGCCATCCACAGTTGAATGTTCAATGAGTCTATAAAAATGTGCACTAGTGCCCACTCATAAAGATAGTCCTTGAGGTGCCATTTTTGTTTTTAATTGCCAAAGCAGGAGCTCTTTTAACTGTAAGTTCCTGAATTGGCTAGATATAAGTGGCATATACATCCCCAGACCTACTAGAATGATAATCTGTGTGAAGCAACTTGACTTCTTACTTTACGATATGAGGAGGTCCAGTAATCTATGATAGCATTTATATATTATATGCTGTATGTAGGATACAACCATTGCTATTTGCACGTGGTTGCAGAAAGTGTAATACATAGCAGAGTAAGAGCTCATTAAGTTGCCTGCAAGCATCTATATGTGGGGAGCAACTGTGGGGTCTGAGGCATGAGTTCATGATGACAGAAAAAACACGCTGTAAATATAAGGGCAATTGCTAGGGAAGTTTGCAAAGCCCATAAGATCTTTGTTTTATTTGATGTATTTTGTGTGACCTTGTAGTAAATAGGAGTGAAGCTGACAGCTTCTGACCTTATCATTGTAGCCAGTTGGCCAGCCAAGGACAGGCGACTTTTGTCAGTGCTTCAGAGGACTTAAGAACATATAGGTGGGCCCAGGGATGAAACAACACAGAATGGGACATACTCCAGAGGAAGAAGATTTCAGAACTTTCTTCTGTTTTGATGAATTGAGAACTTCCTCTTTGATCTTGCTGTCTCTCTTGCTCACAGATACTGTTTTTAATTTGTGTATTGTTAACTAGAAACTTAGTTTATTTGTACTGGGAGAAAGGTGGGAAATTAATTAATTAATTAGTTAATTAATTAATGTGCAAAAAACCACCTGCACAGAATAACTCCTGAACTATAAATAGACTTAAAAAAATAACCTATCTGGTTTTCAAAGACTTTCTTGCAGCAAGAGGAAAACTGCTTAAATTACTTGTTATTTCCTTCAGGAAGAAACGTAGTGAAGAATTACATCCCCATTGACATGGTATTTAAGCTGTTGAGATGAAATATTTAAGTTGTTGCTGATTTTCATTTTAAAATTTTAAAGTGTGCTTTATATATGTTGCTGGTCTGTATAGCCTTCATACCTGCATCAGTACTTGGCAATGCCTTACCTAGCAAGAAGTCTCTCTGAACTTAGGGGGACTAACTTCAGAATAGATATGTATAGGCTTATCATGTTCATTTTTTGAGGTGTAATGAGATTAGTTGCATCCTACATTTTGAATCATGTATATGAGTTATCTTGGGCTTTGCCCTGAAAGGCAGCACAGGAACACCACAAACAAACAACAAATCAATAAAGGAAAATGTTGGCATTGTAAACTCATGAAAAATTAAGGCGCTATTTCTGTGGAAAAGAAAAATGACAACAATTAGACCAATTCTGTAGGCAGTTTTTACAAAGTTCTCCAGCTGGAGTTGGATATGTTTGCATTTTTTAAAAAAGTAAACTCTTTTAAGGTTTGTGTAAGGATAACATTGAATGATATATTGTAATCAAGACTAAGGCCTTGAGACAGAATGGGTAAAGAAATGTAAATGACTATGTCAAATACCTGTCAAATGGATTTCAATTAAAGAAAATAAATCATATATGGGAGAAAGGAATCCCTATCCATCCCACTGCAAGCTAAGCAGAAGTCAAATGGGTGAAAGGAAGAGTTCCTCTGCTCAGTGATGGATAGCTCTTCCATTTCAGAAGGCTCTGGTATGTCCATGGAAAGAAATATGGTCATAGAGCAACCTTCATCAAACTTTCCAAAGATGATAGGACTTAACTGGGGCACTCCTGAGGCAAGTTAAGGCCAGTGCTGGATCTACAATGTCCAATGTTTCCTTTGCTTTCCTGGCATTATACTTACCTCAGCCTTGAAAGTTAACTGTTGAGTATACTTACCTCAGCCTTGAGAGTAAGTGTTAAAACAGATGAGGAAATAATTTTGAAAAAAACAAAAACAAACGTCTATCGATCAGGGGAATGGAAAATTTTACTCCTCATAGATTGTCCTGGCTAGACCAAGACAGGGAACTTTTGGACAGGGCACATCACTCACCACTGAGGTTCACTCCACTTTCTGGTAGCATTCTACTCAAATCAACTGGACTTAGAAAGGCTGTGTAGTCCAATTCTATCTTTTGTCTATTCAGAGGTAGGTCCCAATGAGTTCAATGAGACCGAGGACCTTTCCACACTTCGCTGTTATAGTGCTATTACTCCACTTTGAACATCCTGTGGAATTCTGGGGCTTGTAGGTTACTGAGGCCAAAGAGCTCTCTGGCTGAGAGTTCTAAATGCCCTTCCCTAAATTGCAAACCCTAGGATGCCATTGGATGTTGAAAGTGGAACAATAACACTGTAACAGTGTAGGGTGGAAAGGCCCTGAGTCCCAGATACATGTATAAAGGAGTGCATCCTGTGTTTTCCTGGAACATGCCCTTGCAGTCCTTTTTTTTTTTTTTGCCACTGATTAGTTATGAATTTGGTAAATTAGCAAGTTATGGAACACACTGTGGCTTGAATATATTTCTTAGTCCCAACTAGATTTCACTTATGGATCTTCACTAACAATTGGATTTATGTCTTAAATATTTCCCGGATTTTCATTTTCTAACTTATATTTGTGTATATTATACATTCATGAAATAGTCTCAACTAGAAAACCCTCAAACCCTCTATGAGCAGCAGCTGGAATGATACTGCCTACTTTATTTCCACAGGCCACATATAAATTCAAAAAATAAATCCACAGCATGAATCGCCAGATTTTTCTGCTCTTCATGCTGCCGACTTATATATTTGTCCACCCATCCAAGAGAAAAATTCTCCCTTCTGTTGACCTGCTGTGATCACAATGAACTACACACTCCTTGCCCATACTTCGTCCTGCTGGGCTTATTACCAAAGAGCAGAATACGGAATGCCACAGTCTCTGAAGACACATAAAAATCAGTTCTGATACATTGCTTATTGGCAGGACTGCCAAGTCTATGCCAATAATGCCTGCTGTTGTCCTAGTCATTTGCTCTGGTTCCACTTGAGAGATTTGATTGTGAAAGTTAATCATACCCATCAGCAGTGCTTTGTAAAGCAAAGACAAGATATGCCTGTGGCCACTATTGTGCAAAGACATGATGTTCCTCTCCATTATATAAGCAGGGAATCCAGGATGTGTTGCACAACTTTTATGAAGTCAATAGTCAATAGTTCTTCCTTTTTCTCTGCCACCTGCACCTCAATCCCACCATTTCAAGCAATCTGGAGGAGCTTAAGAGAAAAGTCAGTGTAAAATTGTTAGAAATAAGGAAGGCATACCAGGAAGTGCCCAAGTTTGTGCTGACAGCCATTTGGAAGCATCTGGTTTTAATGCTGTTGCAATACATACTGCCATCCACCACAGGACTTGCCTGTTTTGTAGTTTTAGTTTGGCACATTTTGTGTTTCTGGCTTTGTAATAGTTTAAAAATGCAGAAACAATGGCTTCAGGTTGTAGGGCTATGAAGCCCAAGCCCAGTCTTCTTTGAAACAAGTCAACTGAGTTCAAGAGGATTTACTCGCAATTTACTGTATCTTAAGGCCTTTCCGCAATACACTGTTATAGTGCTATTATTCCACTTTCAACATCCTATGGAATCCTGGGGTTTGCAGTTTAGAGAGGGGCATTTAGAATTCTCAGCCAGAGAGCTCTTTGGTCTCAGTAAACTGCAAACCCCAGAATTGCTGAGGATGTTGAAAATGGATAGCACTATAACAGTATAGTATGGAAAGGCTCTTAGACTGTGGCTGTCCTTAGAAAGTTTGAAATCTGCTGCCCCAGATTAATAGAACTTTTTTACATCACAGGATTTCTAGACCAGCATTGTGTAGTGGTGTAGAGCTGTATTACAGCCCTAGGGACTTTGATTCCCTGCTTAGTCATAGAAGCCCACTGGGTGACCTTGGGCACATCACACATTCTCAGCCCCAGAAAACCCTGTGATAGGTTTGCCTTTGTGTCACCAGAAGTCAGAAACAACTTGAAGGCAAACAACAACAACAACTGTTCTAAGAATTTTATAACAACAAACAAGAACCAGTTAGTTTCAAAGATGTTGTTAGATTCCTCCCCCGCCCTTTGCTGTTTATGCTGAAACAGACTAACACAGCTATCTCCTTGAAAAATTCACTGACCGGTCACCTAGTTAAGTGGTCTGCTCCACCATCCCCCCATTATTTAAGAAAAAGACTATTGTTTTTTTAAAAAAACATAAATTGCCAACAAGTTATAGAACTTGCCAAGAACAAGTATTTGATCTTTATGCAAGTTACCTTATCTGTCTGTCCCTCTTTCTTTTAAACACACCTGACACCTACATATCCCAAGTTATTTGCTTTGGTCTTAAGAGAATGATCACATGAGTATTTCTCTGTCATGAAAAACAAGGACAGGAAACCTTGCATTTGCCAAGTATTTTGGACTAGAACTTAATCCCTTAACAATTGGCCCTTGCTCTCTGCAGTTAATGGGAGTTGTAATCCAAAATATTTAGAAAAGCTCTAAGTTGCCTATCGACATGTATTAATGTGATCACAGGAGAGCTATTGCAGTGAAGTAGCTAGAGAAGATATGGGCAATTTAAGTGCAAGTCCCCAGGGAGTAATAAAACTCAGTTGGTGGCCTGATCATGTCCTTCTAAGTTCTGACTTAATCTTGTGAGGATAAAATGAAATAATGCTACATAAGCTATTCTGACCTTCCTGAAGAAGGGGTGGAATACAAATGTGACAAATGCATATGAAACTCCATAACATGTCATTTATCAGGGCATGTGACTTCATCACTGATCTTGTTCAAGGTCTGCCTGTCAATGAGAGAACAGGTTATATGTGGTAATCAGTGGACAATATAATCAGCGTATAAAAAAGCAGCTTGAATCCAACTCCCACGTAAAAATTATTTCAGTAGAAGCCAGCACTTTATCTGCAGTAAACTTCACTTGTTCTGCCAGCAGATGTCATCCTTCATCTCAGATAGCAATGCAGCACAGCACTCCTATTCTAATACTGCAGAAATCAGAATTAATACAACAGTATTTTCTTTTAAAGAAAAGACAGGGGAAATTTGCAGTTCCCTTTAATTGCCCTAAAGCTGGCCTCTAAGGTTCCAAACAGAAGGTTATATAAGTAATGGCACTAGAAAGCCAACATGGTGTAGTCGTTTGGCTACTGGGACTATGATTCTGGAGACCAGAGTTTGAATCCCTGCTTAGCCATGGAAACCCACTGAGTGATCATGAGCAAGTCACACTCTCTCAGCCTCAGAGAAAGGCAAAGGCAAACCCCCTCTCAACAAATCTTGCCAAGGAAACCCTGTGATAGGGTCACCTTAGGGTTGCTGTAAGTTTGAAATGACTTGAAGGCACACAGTAACAAGTATTGGGAATAAGAAAAATGCTTTCACAAAAAGACAACACATTTAAAACTAGTAAGTCATTACTTCTTGAACACTTGTAGAGTTGAGTTCATGAGGGTTGTCAGAAGCTTTCTCAATGAGAAGTAGTGGTAGATGTTCCCATGAAAGACCGCTTGTCCATCTCAAACATATGCAACCGCAGAGAATTGGTAAATATGATTGTGGGCAAATGGAGAAAGACAGTACACCATGGTTCATCACAGAATCAAATTTTTAGTGTTGGAAGGGATCTTGGAGACCATCTATGAAAAAATATCACTGATCGGTACGTGAGTTGTAAATGAGAACATCCTTCATCATAGGCTATCTATCATCTAGTCAAACATCTTCCAATGGAAGACAGCCTATCACCTCCTGAGGCAGTGTAGAGATGTACTGGATAAGTTTTGACGGACAACCAAATACCTACTTTTTTTGGCAAAGAGGTAGATTATTGTTGATTGTAAATTGAACATGATTGAACAAAGTAATGCTGTTAACCTGCATTAATAGAACCGTAGTTTCCAAGACAAAGGAAGCAATAGGCCTGCTACATTCTGTGCTAGTCAGGCCTTCTCTACAGGTTAAACCCAATTTTCTCACCTGTTCCTCAGAACGCATAATTTCTAGCTGTTTTATCATCTTGTTTGCTCTTCTCTGGACATGTTCCAGTCAACGTCCTTTGTAAATTGTGGTGCCCAGAATGTATGAATGAATGAAAGTATGTAAAATTGATGTCAACTGAAAACAGCCTGATCCATCCTTCTCTCCTTTGCCTTCATACTGATTTTATATGATAGCTTCTATTTGGGAACAGAAAAAAAAATTTCAAAATTCAATTTATGATTTAGAATGAGAAGTCTTCCATCAGTTAGACTAATTGCAGTTCATGCACGGAGAGGCGTACACAATAGTATGTTCAGGATTTCATTTCAGCTTAGGGCCTTTATCCTACCCATAGTTCTAATGAGTTCTAAGGAACCAGCCTTCACAACATTAATGAAATTTTCATTTGAAAAGGGAAGCTCTAATGCTAAATCAAAACAACTGTAATGCTGTTCTGGTGGCTGGCTTTTGGAACGTTAGGATTTAGGATATTTAACTCCATGAATTTCATTGTTGTTACAGCTTCTTCTCAGTCTCAATGTCACATTAATAGAGTTTTTTCTGAATTATTCAAAAAACCCAGCTTACATTTCATATCAGCTTGTGGTACATGTTAGTTTTCATTAAGGATGCTGATGCTCTACTTAGTGGTGCTATGGGAACATTTACTGGAATCCATCAGTTATTTTTGCCATTGCCTATTTGCTTATATGCTTTTAAAGCTTATTCCATTCGATGAGTGATGGACATAATAATGTGTTGTAATCATATGTATCTTAAACTGTGTCTTGCACTCTGTGTGTGTGTGTGTGTACGTGTGTGTATAGTCTTGCATTTTTAAAAAGATTAACAAGCTCCAGGATGTAACATAAAGGCAATCAAAACAATATGATCCACAGGAAGCTGAAACATAAATATGAGGTAAAGACAGATGTGGCAAGATTTCTACCTGTTCTAATCCAAACTGGAAGGCCAAGCTGTTATTTGATGCAGTAAATATGTTTAATTCAGCAGTGTCTACATCCAGAGATACAAGAAGATCTAACAAGGTGGTATTCTCATCAATTCTTCCAGTGAAGGACAGCGACAGGGAGATACTAAAAGTGAATGATTGGCTATGTAGATAGAGCAGATGGGAGAGGTTTGGCTTCTAGGACCACAATCTTCAACAGAGGACTACCGGCTGCAGATGGGCTGTACCTTACAAAGACTTCGGTGTCTTTGGTAGCAGCATGGCAAGTCTGCTCAAAAGAGCTTTAAACTTAATCATCAGGAAATTGGAGATGATAGCTTAAACATTAGTCCAAAGACAAGCTCTAAACACAAGGGTGTGGATTCTAGAGGAGATGGTGAAGGAGAGAGTGGAATCCACAGAAAAACTAACAGTAAATTAATAGGTGAAAACATACAAAGCTTTAAACGCCTGTACACCAAACAAAAAACCAATTAAACAAAAATGAGCTTGTGCAAGAAGGTAAATGTGACTTCATAAGCATAACAGACCTGGTGGAATGACACCCTTGACTGGAATATTACAACAAAACATCTAATGTGGCAGAAAAGGAGAGGGAATATCATTTATCAAAGACAAATTCAGTTGTGCAGAAATTTATGAAAGTGATCAGAGTGGACCAGTTGACAGCACTGGGATAAAAAATAAATAGAGAAATAAATGGAACATTGTGATAGGATGCAAGAATTAGTATTTTAGTTACCCTGATATCTACTTGGAGAATAACTCTGCTAACAATACCTTTTCTCAAAAGGTAGAGGAAGGAACAAGGAGATCAGCAATCCTGGATTTGATCCTAACCAATAATTGCATTATGAATCCAGTTGCATATGACTTGAATCAATGTAGTTGGTACTTTAGGGAGAAGTAAGTAATGCCAGATTTTGCAATTGTGGGACAGGGCAAAGAACAGCATAATCAAACATGGGTTCTTGGATTTCAAGAAAATTGATTTTAACAAGTTTAGGGAATTACTGGGTGGAATTCCATGGTTTAACCTACTAAAGGAAAAAGACAGCATCAAGGGTGAGAGTTACTGAAGAAGGGGTTGCAAAAAACACAATCACTTCAAAAGGACCTAGATAAATTAGAAAATGGGGGAGAAATTAATAACATGAAAGTCAATAGAGACAAATTCTATATTTGGGCCACAAAAAAATCAAATGTACATGTATAGGTTGGAGAATACATGGCTCAGCAGTACTACATGCCAAAAAGACCTTGGGATTATTGTGGATCATAAATTGGACATGAATCAGCAGTGTGATGCTGCAAAAAAGGCAAATGCTATTTTAGCCTGCATTAATAGAAGCACAGTTTCCAAACGGAGAGAAGTAATAGTCCCACTATGGTCTGCACTGACCAGGCCTCATCAACATTCAGCACTGCATTCAGTTGTAGGCACCTCATTTTAAGAAGGATGTAGGCAAGTTGTAGCAGATTGAGAGAAGGGCAAGGGAGATGATAACAGGTTTGAAGATGAAAATATATGAGGAAAGGCTGAAGAAACTGGGCATGTTCAGCTTGTTGAAGAGAAGACCGAGTGATGATATAATTGTACTCTTTAAATATCACAATGACTGTCACATAGAGGAGGGGGCAGGTCTGTTCTCTGCTGCCCCAAGTCTAATAGTTTGAAGTTATAGAAGAGTAAATTTTGACTGAACATTAAAAATAACTTCTTGACAGAGCAGTACAACAATGGGATCGATTGCCCAGAGAGGTGGTGAGATCTCATTCTCTGCATGTCTTCAAAAAGAGGCTGGACAGCTACCTGCTGAGGATGCTCTGAAGATCTTGACTGATGGCTTATAGGACCTTTTTGAACTCTGTGAGCCTATGACTCTATGGTGCTGGAAGAGAATCCTACCGATACAATGGATTGCCAAAATGATCAATAAATAGGCCTTAGGTCTTGCTGGGGTTGCTTTAGGTGGAAATCTTGCATTGAGCAGGGGGTTGGACTCTGTCGACTCCTTCCAACTCTATGCTTCTATGACTCTGTGTCTCTGTAAAATTAGTGAAATCTACACATATGTGCAATGCTTAAAATTCATTTCATCTTTATTTTTAGTGAGCCTTTTGTGTGTACTGTGTGTGCTGTTACAAAAGTGGGCCGGTGCACTACACAAACTTTAGGTAGACTTACAAGGATTGAAGATGCAGCAGAATATCTAGTCCCTTTGTTGCCCTTTGAGGTGTTTGGTTACATTCTTTTGGTTCCAGTAGAGATCAACATTTAAGCATGGACTCTTGTTTTTCACAAAATTCAAGTCCCATCCAAATTCCTGGAAAGCCGATCTGCTTAGACATGCATCGATGAACTTGGTTCAGTGAGCTCTTACACAATATACTTGGCAGTCTGTGTTTTACCATCCAAACACTTATCTGATGAGCTCGAACCAAAACAAGAACTTTTAAAAGACATTAATGTGAGATGTAATTGAATCCTATGTGATGGACACATTGCAACTGAACATGACTGCACGACATCTAGTCATCGGTATCTGCATGGGATTAATTAGCAGTGGTCTTTTTTCAGAACCTTATTCTTTGGAGACAACTGTAAAGACCTAGATTACCAGGAGCTACTGCAAGTGATTTCCTTGAGTGACAACTCATCTCTAATATGAATGAATGAATTTTCATTGCAATGTGTACATTTTTTTCTTTTTAAAAAAGAGATATAACTATGTCTTTATAATATATTCCTCAAATTCTGAGGTGGCTTTATAACTGTATTGGGCTGCCACCCTGCTCCACCATTTAAAGTACCCATTGATATTAGCCTGTTTTGCTAATATATCGTTCAATCTCTGGTTTTATCAAGCAATTTCAATATTCTGAGTCTAGCCTAAGTCCTTTCTCTCACTCAGGAGCTGCAGTATGCAATAACAGCAATCAAGGCAGTTCCTTCTGACAAATGTGTGTCAGAAAAAAAAAAAGACTGCTGTGACTTTGAAATATTGAAAGTGACTGATAACATAATGTGCAAAACAGAATAAATGCATACAAATGGAAGTTTTAGCTGTGCCGTCAAAGTATGAACTAAATACAGTGTCAGGGTCCTGCACTGAAAGCGCTGTGTGTGAGTGCTTACAGTGGCAAATTACCAAATGCACTCACTAAAGTGTTTTTATGAATAAAGCAGCATGCATAGATTTTTCCCCCTGCTATCTCATTTTCTTTTCTCCCCTCCGATTGCTCTTTCCCCAAACTCTCTGGAATTCACAAGGCAGAATGAAGTTAGCTTCAAGCAAAAAGTGAGAAGAGTTAGAAAGCACTCCTTTTTTTTCCCCCTAATAAAACACAATGAAGTTGCAGAAGCCAAGACAGCCACTTCCACAGAGGATAAAACTGTATTAGTGAAGCTGAGTTTATATTTGAGCTGAAACCAAACCTGGCATTGATGTGAAAGTTGAAATTTTAGTCTTGAGATGCACATGAAGGTTAAAAACTAGGAATCTTCTACCAAAAATCATTTCAGCTTAGCAAGATTCCTACATAAATTTGGGGAGGATTTAAGAAAAATTACACTGTCTTCGAAAACATAGATGCTGTTCACATTCTTACTTCAGGATTGCTCTGACCTAAATGCATATAGATTTATTTGAAGATCAGTTTCCATTTCTCTCAAATACTGTGGGATTTGCTGAGCGTTTTACTGCTAAATTCTGTAACACTCCCAACCGTGTCTCAAAAGCATAAACAGCCATCTGCAGAAAAGGATATTATGGGCAACCCCCTCAGTTTTAAAATAACATTAATATTTTGATAACTAGTAAGTAAAGGAAAGGAAACAAGAACTGTGAAAATAAATAACTATAGATCTTCTAATATTTATCTTTTATATCTGGACATTCATGTAGGCTAATTCTTACAATCAACTCAAGTGGGATAGGTGGCTGGGTTCGTGCTAATCCTTTCAACACCTCAGACTCCATGGACACCCGAAAACAATGGAAAGCAAAACTGTCTGCATGAAGCAATCAAGGACCATCTCTTAATCTAGCCCTACAAAAATCTTCCATATATCCCCTGCCCAACCAAGACCTGAAGAGATTGTCATGACTCCCATCAGGGTTTTGTCACCTAGAGTTAAGACAACCAGCCTATTCCAGACTCCTTTGTCAATCCTGTGAGAAAGCCATTACCTCTTTGTCTATGTACTCCCTTCAGGGTAGGAAATAGGGTATACAAATCCCAGCTTCAGCCCCAGTAAACTGTAATACGTTGGGTGTATCACGTTGCACATAGTACGCCAGCTTCGCATTCCTCCGTGCTATATTAAGAACCTGTCTTGAGCACCTCAGCTTTGAGCTTCTTCAGGACAGGTAACTATCACCCTCTTCATCCCTAATCTCTCTATCCAACCTTTCCTGTCTCATATTCTGATGGTTCTTGAGAGAGTCAGATTTCTTATTTGTTTGCCTTTTAACTTTTAACCGAAGTCCTCTCTACAGTTAGTACTGGTATACATAGGTAAAAAAATCTTGCCATTATCCTCCTCTCTCAGGCCTTCTTTGAACTATATTTTCCCCAAATTCTAAGAGGACACTGGCATTGTGGGTGGACCTCAATGTCCATCTCTCTTAGGGTAACACAGTGAAACTGATTATGGGAAACTGATTATATGAATGCCTTATTCAGAGCTTGGAAAATTACTCACAAAATTACTATTACACTTAACAATTGTTTTTTTAAAAAAATGACACTCCAGTTTCTGATTTCCCAAAAGTAAAAGCAAGCTTGTTCTTTGTAGACAGCAACATCTGAGTGCTACATGCTGGCTGCTCAGTAGAACAAAACATAAGCCATTTCCGCACTAGACTGTTATATTTCTATTATTCCACTTTCAACATCCTATGGAATCCTGGGGTTTGCAGTTTAGGGAGGGCTGCAAACCCCAGGATTCCATAGGATGTTGAAAGTGGGATAACAGCACTATAACAGTCTAGTGTGGAAATGGCCATACTCTCTTCCCATCCACCTCACTGTCACCTCAAGAGCGTCAACTCAGCACAGCAGCAGCAATTGAATCATCTATTACTCCTCCACCATTACAATAATGATGTTAAAATGTTACAGTTAAACTGCAAATGGAATGAAATTACCTCTCAACTGAAAAGTTATGTAGTCATACCATCATAACTGGAAAAAGGTAGAGTGATACTAATAACTACTTATTTGTAACTAATCAGTTCAAAAGTCTGGTTGCATCCTATGCACCGACCTTGATGATCACTTTGCTGCTCATGTTCATCAGCCTCTTGGTAGCCCTTATTGACTGCTCCTAGGCAGGGAAGTCCCTTCCCAGAAAAGCTGGACTGGCTTCCTTCAGCAAACACAGACTTTTCTATTTTGTCAGTCTTTGAGCAATTCACTGGCTGCTGAGAAATGGGCTTAATGGATTGGCACTGTTTCCCCCCCTCAAAAATCTCATGATCTTTTAAATGGTTTTTAGTTCAGTAGTATTTTAATATTTTAGTTTGTATAATTGTATTTCGATATGATAATGTTTTGCATGTTTTTAACTCTCCTGTTTAATTTTTTTAAAAAATTGGTATCTGTTTTAACTATGTTGTGAGCTACCTTAGGAGAAAGTCAAGGTATAAATCAACTAATTAAATATTGTCTTTACTTAATGAAATATTTAAATAAATAAATAAAATAAACATTGTCAAGTAATTAAATATTGTCTTATTGCCTCACTTTACATTACACTTTTAATACACTCTCAGAACCCTTTGAAATTCTAACCATGCATGCAAATGAAAATGGAAATGCATATGCATGTGCACATGCAAAAAAAATAAAAATAATGGCTATAGATATGTGGTGAAGAATCGCATGACCCATATGCTATAAACAAAGGGACAACTTGCATCTAAGCAACACATAATTCATCATTCTATTGTGTGATCATTCAGACAGATTTAAGCTCGTCCCTGCCAGGTGGCAGCAGCCACACATATTTTTAAACCCTATAATGCAGTGGATGAGAAGGCAGCCTGCATTTTCATTCCTTATTCTTTCCCCCTTATCTGACCCCCCCTCCCCCAACATTTCAACTGTGTGGCCATCAGGACTTCATAGGAGGAGGAAGGGAACCTAATCTTACACACTTTGTACAAAGACCATCTTTACCTAATAGGATCTCCACTCAGAGGTAAAGAAGGATCATGCAAACTAAGAGCCACTAGCTTAGGTCCTTATCACACCATTCTGTTATGCTTGGCTATACCATTCAAAAATGGTTTCAGCTTTACCCACAACAACAGCTGATTGCTGATGCTGGGTAACACACCCTTGCCACACTTATGACGTAGCAACACGATTTCCACATTTTTTAATCCGTGCTAATGCTGTTATCACCACCCCATCGGCTGCACCTAGTGCTTCATGGCTGGTTTGCTTCAATCTATTTAATTTTTTAAAAAATGCAGCCATAATAATGCTATGATCGTACATTGTAAGTACAGCGCACCCTTAAATCTCTCATTGCAATAAGTGCTACAGGAAGAACCATAGAGCTGGAAGAGACTACAAGGGGTATCAAATCCAACTCCCTGCCATGCAGGAATACACCATCAAAGCATTCATGACAGAAAAACAGACTACATCCCCCACACACTATTTTTATGACTTTCTCCTATGAAAAGCAAAACTTGTTCTGACACTAGTCAGTTGTTTCAGGCGGTCTTGCTCAAAACTGCTTCACTCATACCCATTCAGCCATAATAACCATATTACAACATGATGTCATTATACGGCCACCATCACTGCTCAGATCCTACATTTTGAGGGACAAGACAGGAAAAGAAACAGACCACACCATCCCCCCCTCCCAATTTTAGATATCTTTCTCTTATGAAAAACAAACTTGCTTGTTGTGCTAGTCAGTTGTTTCGTGTTGTCTCATTTGACAAACAATTCATTCGTGGTGCGTGGTATCACAGGAAAGCAGTGGAGAAATCTTTGGAAAACAGCCTTATGCAGTAAAAACATCTGAATAAGACAGGGCCGCAGCATTATTGCAGTATAACACTAAATGATTTATATATTTAAAGAATAGGAAAAAAATCTGAAAAGGGTTTCTAAAGCATAGAGCACAGAAAGTCTAGAGCACAGGGAAGTCTTGTCCTCCCCGCCCAAGCACCAGAAGCTTCTCTGCTGAAGGTTTCTCTTTGGGAATCCCCAAGAGAGAGACAGCTGAGCCTCACTCATGGTATAACCACTAATTGATCATTCTTGCAGTGAAGTGGAATAAGACATCCACACTAAAAGAGGCTACTGAATCACAGCAAGGAAAGGGGGTCATTAACAGATTATTTCCAGCATGAAAAAAAAAAATCAGATTCCCAATGGCTGAACAGTATAACAACACAATGAGAATCAGGATGCCATTTCATAAGGCTGAGGCACAAACTGGATCAAACCACTGCTATGACAGTATAGTGGCATGCTGTGATAAGCACCTTTGATAAGAAGTTGGAATGCTAGTAAGGCAGCTTTAATGTGCTTAATTAATCATCAGTATACTAAAAATATCTAAGTCAGTTGCATGTATTTTAGAAGAGGGAAACGTTTCATGTCTTATTGCTAATTTAACTTAAAAGCAGGCACTAGAATGAAAATTGGTGATTTTACTCAACTGTCCTTGAGCTTTCTTGAGAAAGAAGAATGCACAGCTACATGAATTTTTTTTTAAAACCCTGTATTTCATCCACTCCAACAAAACCCCTTCTCTTTACTTCCTTTTCTCACTCCCATGTCATCTCAATTCCTTACCCCTCCCTTTCTTTAGTTTACTGACTTCCATGTAGATCCTAGCAAATGCCCCAGGGATAAGAGCTTTAAAAGTCAGGTTCTTGGGGCAGATTCTACACCAGTGCTTGGCGCAGGATATAGAAGGATAAACTGAATGCAAAAGAAACAGCACCGTTCCAGACTACCCTTACTATTTATCATTTAAATTTTTTCAGCCATGGAATTAATTAAACTATCACTCTAATCAAGAACAAAAACTCCTATAGACATTTGCATTTATTAAAGAACCAACTGGGAAATGTAACATTTTTTTGTCCTGAGTACACTCTCTCTTTAATTGAATAATAACTTCATTCTGGAACAAAGTTAATGCTGAAAGACCCATTTAAGTCAATCAATTAAGGTAAAAATAAAATTAATTGGGTTGCTCCTTACTGTTTGAAAAATTCTAACTTAATTGATAACTTAATTGACTTGATGATTTAGCTCCTATCTCTGTTTAAGATTATAATGTCACATTCTTTTATCCACTGAGACTTTTCTGCAGTAGTACAAATCTTCTAAATGCACAGAAATGAGCTGGGCTCTTTCCATCCTACTGTCTTTCAGCATATGAAATACACTTCCATGCACTTGGATATCCTGCTTTTGATTCATTGGCAACATCGTGTACCTCTGAGGGCAATATCCAGCCCTTAACATGACAAGGCTTGTATAGCCTTAGGCAAAAGAAGCTGAAACTAATTAGAAAGAAACCTGTTTTTTTTCCAGGGAAATGCAAACTGGCAGTTTTAACAGAAAGAGAAAATAGGTTCCCTATAATACTTCAGATATAACCAGTGGGGGGTTAATCTACCTAAACAGTTTTCCTTTTCTTTAATTTACCCCTCCCTGCTCCCAATCACCTTGAATGAACTACTCAACATAAAATCAGAGTGGGTGAGTTTGATGAGAGCCAGCATAGTGTAGCAATTTGAGTGTTGGAACAGGACACTGGGACACCAGGGTTTGAATCCCTGTTCAGCCATGGAAACCCACTGGGTGACCTTGAGCAACTATACCGTTATAGTGCTATTACTCTGCTTTCAATATCCTATGGAATACTAGGGTTTGCAGTCTAGGGAAGGGCCTTTAGAATTCTCAGCCAGAGAGCACTTTGGCCTCAGTAAACTACAAACAACAGAATTCCACAGGATGTTAAAAGTGGAATAATAGCACTATAACGGTGTACTGCAGAGACCAGCTGAATCTCCAACAGTTATTTTCTGACTCATGGCAGATTTCAAGAGATCTGAATTGTCCATGATTTGGCATGAAACTCTCCAGTTGCACATCAACTGTTAGCCATAAGTCTCTTAGAAACCACTTAAACCAATCCTTTCAAATACGGCAGATTGTGAAGAGGATTTTCTGTCAGCGACCTCCCACATTTGCCTACTCCATGACTGTTAGTGTGATGCTTCCCTTTCATACACAAGCTGGTTGCCAATATTTTTTTAAAAATTAGTGCAATCAAGTAATTTATATGGTAAACCAAGATGCAACACACACCTTTCCACTGTGTTTCGTGTCACATTTTTGTTTTAATTGAAGTGTCTGTTGAATTTGCAATGAGAAAAGTGGGAGGGAGGAATCCAGGAAGGCTTGCCACCTGCACTGAATTAAATTGGCCCAACAGGATTTTCCTTTGTCTCTTGAGCATTAAGGTTGTTTCTTTTTTTTCCTTAAAAAAACCCCCACAATAAATGTTTTGAAAGCCTTACTGCCAGTGAATAAGCAGCTTAAAACATGGAAGCCTGGCTAGATTTGAATGAAACAAAAGAGAAATGACCATCTTTTCTCCCAGCTTTGAGATCTTACTAGCACCCTTTGGAAGAAGGCAAGATAAAAGCAAGTAGCTAAACTCGTATTACAGCTAGATATGCATGATGAAGCCTGACAAAACTCATTTGTTTTCCCATTATGGAGGGAGAAACTGCAGCCGTAGAGTTGCAAGTGGCCCCAAAGCTGCCCCTCTGGCCCTCAGCCCATCAAAATTCCCTGGCCATTTTTCTGGCCCCCAACCAAACTAAACCAAAACAGAACAGAACACCAGGTTCAATTGTCACTCCAGGAATCCTCCCAGGGTGGCAATTCATATTTTAATTGGCTCCAGCTGCCCTACATTTTTCATTTTAAAATACCAATTTTTCAATGAGAAGTGGACTTCTAGCCAATACCAGGTTTGTTTAGGCTTTTCTTTTCTTTTCTTTTGTACTCTGTGCAGCCCTCAGAGGGTCCTATAGACAAAAAAAAAATTGCCCCTCTACCCTGTTGTAGTTTATAACCTCTACTTTAGCTTATCATCCTTTTATGGTGGAAAATATAAATGCTCATCATATGTGTGGTTCAAAGGACAAAGTTCAATGTTGTAGACCAAATCAGCTTAAGAAAGGTACTATGAATGCTGCCTGGGAGATCTGGGGAGCTGAAGTCCATAAAAGTAACCTTTCCAAACTGTGGGCTGATTAGGTTTGCCAAACTGAAAACCAGAGATGGCTCTTGTACCTTTAATAGAAGTTTGGAAGAGGGCATTTCAGCACCTGTTCCTCATTGCACAGCTAGGAAACAAGTAACACTTACTGAAATATTCTCTTCCATACAGCCATTAGAGGTACAGGAACCATCCCAGTTTTCATGCTGGCAACTCTAGAGCTAACCTACGTCAAGAAGTCCAATAAAATCTATGCAGTAGAACATTCTGGGATGTATTCCCAGGGCACCAATAGATCAATCAATCTGAAAAGCAAAGCCACAGCTGGGTGCCCATGGAGGTCACACAATGTTGTGTTTTTCTGTCAGAAAGTTTAGTTCATAGGCCAAGCCAGAGCTGGGAAGTTTGTATTGGCCATGCTGGCTAGGGAATTTGGGGAGCTGTAGTCCAAAAAAGTAACACGCCACAAGCTCAGAGAGCAAAACAGCATGCTATGTTAAAAAGATATGGTGCATCTGATCATCAATTTCTTTCTGATTCCAAAATAAGCCCAATAATCCGGATATAAGCCTCATCTAGACTGGGGCCATTAGAGGTGGATGGAGAAGGGTTAACCCTGCCCCAACAGACCTTTCCTTCCTTAAATCTGTCCTATACCTTACAGGGACTAAAAAAAACCCTTCATTGATAATCAATGTTTTTTTCTTCTTTTCTGTTCTGCACATAAAGTGAAGGAAAATATAAGAGAAAATATGGCTGTAAGAAAAGGGTTAGTTCTCCTCTAACCACATACATCCATTCTGGTCCAAATAAGGCCCATACATGGCTACTTTTGAGTAGGAAAAAACCCTGATGCTTAATTGCACCCTATGTTTTTAGTGGGGCATGTTGGCTAGTGTGCAGGTGAACAGTAATAAGTTAGATACAGGAGCAGCAAGAGCAGAAACTGCTTCAAATTTATTTGTTCTCTCTGTGGTGAGAAAGGACAAATGGCTGGAAATTCGTGATAGAAACAAGTTGAAGATAGACCACTTAGACAGGTCATCTAGGTCTAAGGTTGCCAAGTGAAACTAGGGACATGAGTCCTGTCCCATTAATAATTGTGCAAATCACAGAATTGCAGCAGGTGTTGCATGTCATGCTGAAATTCCCTCTTCAACACAACTATCAGCCTTGTCCCTTATTTCAACTGGCAACTGTATCAAGGCTTTCCAAGCTGTCTGATGCGGGGGACTGGCAATTATTTGTTTCCAGTGTGGCCAGAGAGTGGTACCATATCTGAGCCCACTGACTACAATTGTTTCTGTCTTACACGGAAATCACCAGGAGCTGACAAACAATGGCTTGGGGACCACTGGTCCATGGACTATCATTTTGAGTAGCAAAGATCTACATCATGTGAGGCTGAACAATTTCCTTTTTTTTTTTTTTTTTGGATGATGCCTCTCAGAATCCCCCAGACAGCTTGGGCACTGAAAACCAAATGGTAATTTACCATGCTGTGTACAAAGATAAACTGTTGCTAAGCCTTCCTCTGTATTGGCTTGTCAAGTAATAAAGGAAATGACTCTATAGTTCTGCAGCTAATCAGAAATCCATGGAAGTAAGGGAGTTCCCGGGAAGATTCTCCTTATCGCTATGCAGGGCAACTTACAGGTGGTTGCATACACATCATGAGAAGTTGCCATTTAGTAAATAGTTGACTGCATTCAGCCTACTATGGAACAAAGATTTCTTGCTGACAAAAAGAACAGACAAAGCTAAAATGTTAGCAGCAGGGATCTCTTCTCTTTCTTTCTCTCAGACAGACAGACAGACAGACAGACAGACAGACACGCACACACACCAGTGGCTAACAAATTGTCTACATAACTGCGGTTAGGACAATGACTTCAGTGACAGGAAGCATTATTCTGAAAACCTGAGCATCTGATCTTACATTCTCAGCAGGTCAGCCACCATAATGCAAACCTGCACTGGAAAGTACAAAAAAGAAGAGCTTTTGTTTGACTAACACTGTACAATTCAAAATCAAACAAGGATAAAAACAAAGCTGGAAGGATCACTAGTCTCCCCTTGAGACAGGAAAGCATTCTATTTATCTTTCAGAAGCTAACGACAGACCCTGAATTTTCTATGTTGTCCTTTAAAAAGGAATTGTTCACTTTCTTGTCAGGCCAGCTGTCATAAAGCAGTGTATATGTGGTGATGATGACAGCTGTGGACTCCTTCTGTGACCTCCCAGTCATCCATCAGACATTGTTAGGAGCTCTTGAGGATGGGGCCTGCAGTTCTGTGGATGAGTTATGAGAGCAAGAGTTGGGTAAAATCCCCGTGGGCTATGAAGAAGAGTTCCCATGTTCTAGAGTAGTTTGGTTGACCAATGTTGTAGTGAAACTGGGCCCACAGGGTCATATCACTTAGATATTTCAATTGACAGCAATTATAAAGCCATTCTCCTCTTTCTCAGGCTTCTCTGGACCCTTGAGGCATAACTGTGAATTGTAATAGTAATTGAAGAGGAGTGATTATCTCTGAACCATTATATTGTTGTGAGATACTCCCTTCTCTCAAACATCAATGTATTTTAGCACCGCTTGGTCTTTAGTAGTCAATTTTAGTTTCAGAAAAAAATCTGCTCTTTCTAGAGATGATTTTTTTTTCCTAATCTGGTTCTTGAACTAGATACAGAACAACATGGCTGCCTATATTTTGGGGCTCTCCTTGTGGGTTTGGCATTGGAGATTGTCATGATGAATACTTCAGAATCCACAACGTATGACTACGACCCTTTTCACATGTGTGGGGGGAACAGTGTAGAGCGACCTCTCACGGAGGTCGTCTACACCGTAGAGTGGACTGGCGTGGACTACTTTTCGTAGTTTCACACCAGAATCCACTCAGGAGCGGCCAGAACTAGCTGGGCTGCGTGTTTTTTTAAAACCTCTTTTTAGAGGTTTTTAAAAAGCACGGAGTGTGCAGCCCCGTGGCGCTCTGTTGCCCGGCTCTAAAGTGGATCTGCAGGCGCACGCAAGTGCATGCCTGCAGATCTGCCAAGGGCGGGTTTCCGGCTGGCGAGCTTCTCCGGTTGGTGGAGAGCCTCCACCAACTGGAAGCTGCCATCTGCAATGCCGGAGGAGTGTGGAGCAGCGAGCTCGTGCTGCTCCACGTGGCGATGGACTTACCCGGCTGGAGGTAAGCTCCGTTTTCGGGTATTTTCGCCCGTTTCCCCCCCGACATGTGAAAAGGGCCTCCACGTGCTGCTCACTCAATTTGGCCCACTGTTGTGTCTCAGTAGAAAGGTCTAGAAACTTTTTTTTTCAGACGGAGATCTTGCTAAAGGAAATTATAAGATTTCCTGATTCTGATGTTAAGCTTGTTCCGAAATTCAGGCTTCTAGGGTGCATTCAGCTCAGTTCTAACAGTCACGTGCAACTGAACGGCTGCTGTTTTTAGGGCAGGAGTTCTTAGCCATTTTGTGTCATGGACCCCTTTGCAATCATGTGTGATTGAGGGGCAGATATAATAACTATAATAATTTTGAAGTGGTGAGGGTACATAATATTTTGAGGTATCTGTAACAACTGTAATGATGATGTTATAAATACATTTTTTTGATAACAAATGCATAGGTACTTTAATAGTACTGTGGTTTGTTTCTTATATTCATAACTGAAGAAAATGCTAAATTTGAATCAGAGGGCGTAGTAAAAATTAAGATGTGACCTCCCTGCATCCAAGTTCACAGATCCCCTGAAATCTATCCACAAAGACCTCAGGTTGAAAATCTCAAATTCTTCCAAATGCTCCCTGCCAAACCTTTAGAGATCATGAGGGGCAATTATAAGCACTCCCAGACACTTTAAGTCCAGAATAGATCATTTTTAAAAACAGAAAGTGAACTGGAAATGATTTCAGGTTCATTTCCTGTTCAACAAGGCCTCTTCTGGTCCCAGAAGAACTGAGGGGAATATAGAAATATGTCCCCTTCCACAAATCACCTTGAGGATATTAAAGGCATTTGAGGGCAAAAATGGATTTTTTTTTTTGTGGGAACTTGCTGCCTTCCAAGGTCTTAAGGGGATGTGGACCCCTAATTTACGAAAGTTTTCTACCCCTGCTTTACCTATTCTCCATTTTTTTCCTCTCGAAAACCTCCTTAACCTGCTTCTTCTCTTCCGGATTCAGAAAAGATATCTGAATTGGCAAATGTGGGCTTGTGATATGGTCTGGAGAAGAGAGGTTGATGGCAAGGTACAGTCAGCCCTCCACATTTGCGGGCTTGACATTCACGGATTTGATTATTTGCGAATTTCTCCAACCCCTGCCCTCCCATCCCAGGTGCTTCTTTTTTTGGGGAACCTTCCTTCTTGGTGGCTCCAATCAGGCCGCATAGCCCTTTAAAAACTCACCTCTGGTCCTCCTCTTCCTTTACCAGTCTCTGCCTGGCCAGCTAAGGATGGTTCTCTGCCCAAATTCTGAGCACCAGAAACCTTGTACCCATGCCTCACACACACCCAAGGAAGGAGATGGGCAAGAGAGAGGAAGTACAGGACCACCATGCCAACCATCTCCTTTCCCTGACCTGGTTTAGACCCTGGATGACCATTTTCTCCACCCGTGCCTCAACCCCCTTCCCACAGACATGCAAACTTTGTTATTTGTGAATTTTTCACTTCTGCGAGGGTCCTGTGTCCCTAAACCTAGCAAATGTGGAGGGCCAAGTGTATATATTAAGCATTCCATTAAAAAATCCTTCCTTAGAATGGTTTATCCTAGGTTGAAAGGCAGCTATAAGACTTCTACTACATGCATTTGTGCGTAGCAAGTGCAAGGCTAACCCAAGAAATTTTGCTTGCTGATGCAAAAGACAAGATGGCGCCACTACCATCTTCCCACCTATAGAAACTTACTGGACTAGCAGCTAAAACTTACATCATTTAGGCTTGCCAGTGTGAAAACTGGAGATATTTCTTGCACCTTTAATGGCTGTGTAGAAGCAGCAATTTTAGCCAATGCTGCTTGTTATTTGCTTACATGACAAGCAATACCTGATGGAATTCACTTTTCTACAGGAAACCTTAAAGGTATAGGAGCTATCTCCAGTTTTCACCCTAGTAATTCTACTAGCAGTAAGATAAGCCTCTCCACATCATTGGAGGAGAACTTGCCAGAATAAAGGGCACAAGGCAGACCATGTGTCACAGGTCTATCTTCCAATAGAATAGATAATGATGTCTGGAGGTTGATAAAGGTGGCTGCTTGGCCACCTCCAACATCAACCTGATGACTATAAGAGGGCCAGTCCTCCCATTTCTACAGTCATATTATCCATGGAATCTAATGGAAGTTGTGCTAAAGTCAGATATTGAAAGAAGCAGAGCCAAAGTGAGAAGGACTATCTTCTTTTCTCTCTGTCTCTCTTCTTGTCACCAACTTTTCTTTTTGTTTGTCACTTAGCAGGCTCTTGAAGAAAGGACAGGTAGCTTTGCCAGTGATATCAACTGATCACTTGCAGATGACTTTTGAAATTAGGCCAAGGGGTCCATAAAATTAGGCCGACAACTGTGTTGTAGTTCAAGGGTCACAGATTACCCACCACTGTGCTAGATGAACTGGTCTGGCTTTGTATAGTGTGGTTTCTTGTGGCCTAAATTCTGTTGCTAACCCCAATTAGACTAAACCCTGTTGAACCAATAAGAACTTGATAAATCAACTCTTGTTTGAGTTACATTGATTTAATGGGTCTACTTCAGTTATAACTAGCAACTGGATTTAGGCCTCTGTCTTTTCAGCCATGTTAGAGCTTTGCTATTTGTTTTCATTGCATTCTCTTAATTAAGTAAATAAGTAACTAAGTAAGCAAATAAACAAGTATTACTAGCAGCCTGCCACTATTACCATGGTGGGCCAGTGTGGTGTAATGGTTAGGTATTGGATTATGACTCTGGGAGACCAGGGTTTGAATGCTTGCTTGGCCATGGAAACCCATTGGGTGACCCTGGGCAAGTCACACTCTCTCAGTTTCAGAGGAGGGCAATGATAACCCCACTCTGAACAAAGCTTGGCAAGAAAACCTTGTGATAGGTTTGTCTTAGGGTTGCCATAAGTTGGGAATGACTTGAAGGCACACACCAGCAGCAGCAGCAACAATATTGTTACTACCTGTCCATTTATGCTCCATGTCAACAGATGTATATTTCGCCCTTCATAGTAGTAATCCTGGCTGGCTGTGTGACTTAAGTAATCTGTTTGTATTCAATACTGGTTGTGCAAACACCTGTACTTTGCTTGTGGGCATGGTTGCAGAAGGTGATTTGTGGCTGGGCTGAGAAGAGTGCAATGAGGTGTTAAATGGAGGGCAGATGGGCTTCCATCTGTGCGACAGACTGGACTTGACACCTTCTCAGTCCCTTTCAACCCTTAGCTTAGATCCTTTTAGCAGTCTATCGATCTGACTTGTCCATAGTTCTGGGTATACTGTCCAGTGTCTGGAATTTCCTTTTTACATTTACTGAAAGTGACAAAAACTAAATTCCTTGATCTGTAATGCTTCTTTTCCCATAGTCTGGTGGCTGCAAGAACCAACCAGACATCTCTGGAGAGATTTACCTCTCTTTGTTTTTCTCCTTTGTTCCATTATTTATGATTTTCTCTGTGTTAGTACTAGACTTCTGAGAACCACAAATTTCTATTAACAAGTTATCACAAAGCCCAGTAAACAAGAGAGATTGATTTCACCTGCTCTTTCTGTTTTTGATCACAGTAGTTAAGGATAAAGATTCCAATTACACCATCATACTTATTCCCTTAACAAGGTCAGTCCCTCCAGTTTTCCTACAAATGGGGCTAAGTTGGTTGGATAAAAGAAAAATGTTGCTCTTATACAGCCACATTTTCTCTAGTTATAAGAAAGAAAAACAGCCATATTAGCAACAGGTGCATTTAGCTTTTTCCCCACCCTTCAAATATTTTAAGCTTCTCTGCTGGTTCACATTCACTCTTGCATAGTTCTTCCAATTCACAGGAGTAAAATAAAATAAAATAATGTGTTAAGGAAAATTCAAAGGACACATGTCCCATTCTGAAGTGTTGATGTTCCAGAATCTAGGGGTTCATTTTAAGGGGATATGAAACAGAAAACTGATTTGAGAAACTTCAGAGAAGCATGTCACACACTGATAAAAGTTCTGCTCCTCAGCCCTAAAATTTATAACACATTGGCCTCAATTCAACATCCCCTCAGCGTAGCATAAATAGCTGATTGTGGACCTTACCCTACAGAGAGCCATATATAACCCCCGTGACTTACTATGGGGATGTGACCGAATTCTTACAGAAATGTCTGGTTGTATCTCCACAGTGAGATGCACAATGACATCAGTGCTGCAATCTGTGAAGGTCCTCTGAGGGTCTTAGCACTTCTGTAATAATTGTGTCTCACTATGGGCATTTCCACACGGGGTTTTTAAAACAGTGCAGAGCGTCCTCCAGGGAGGACGTCTGCACCTGGGAGTGGACTGGGTCGGACCTACTTAATGTAGATCCGCACCCCAGCCCGCCCCGGAACGACCCCAAGTGGTCGTCCAGCATGCTTTTGAAAGACCGCTAAAAACAGGTCTTCCAAAAGCACGGCGCGCACCACTGTGAGCCTGTTCCCTTATGCAGATTCGCAGGCTCGCATTGGTGCAAGCCTGTGATCTGCCCGGGGTGGGCTTTAGGCTGGCGAGCTTCGGTGGTTTGTCGAGACCCTCGACCAACCGGAAGCCGCCCTTTTCGTCCCTGGAGCAGTGTGGAACGACGGCCATGCACTGCTCCAGAGCAGTGTGGACCGGACTGGGGAGCCTTAAAGTCCGGTGAGCAGCATCACGGGGCGATTCCCTCACCCAGTGCAGAAATGGCCTATGAAGAGAGGTAGCTAGATGCTTTTCTGATCCTTACTCCTTGCTGTGAAGCACAAAATGGCCATGTGAGGGTACTTCAGGGCTTTAAAGCAGGTCAAGAGCAGGGCTTTGGGCACTGCGTGGAGAGGACAGGAACACCCTGTAGTGCCTGAAAAAGGACATCTGCATATGTAAGGGACACTTATGCATGCGGATGTTCGTACTTGAATTCCGGCCTTAATAGGGTAGTATACTGAAGACGTTTTACAAAATAGTTTATTGATAGATTCAATGTAATGAAGTAGCTCAAGAGACAGAGCCACAAGCTAAGAAAATTCTGGTTTGAACCTTGACTCTCCAAAGAAGCCACTCTCTAGTGGATTCGAGGGGCTATAGAGGCAATGGAGTAGTGGAATTCACTTTAGGTTTTGGTCTAAAAGTTAAAGGACATATCTAAGGTGCTAAATCTATTTGTAGGATAGGTTTCAGCACTTTGAAGGCTGAAGAGTTCACACTAAACCCCAGAGTGGATTCACAGCTCCATTGTTACAATATCAGAACCAGCAGCTTCCACAGCCAATTCCTCTTAGTCTCAATCTTTGTCCTCTTTCAGTGTAATTTGCATTATGAAATAACCATACAGACTTGCCTTGTGGGCTGTTGCCGTTATTACAATGGCAGCTAGGCAATCCTTTAAAAATTTGAAAATGCCACAGAAGTTTTATGAACTAGCACAATCACCACTTTAACATTCAGTGAGATGGACAATTTTTGTCCTTCTGAATCACATTTTGTGGCAGACTCTGAATACAACTAGACTTGTAAAGTAGGCATTCTACAATATTGTCACTGGAACAGCTATAAACAATTTCAGCAATATTCAGCTGCTTGCTATTTACATAAGTTTGTTTTGTAACAAATAAAAAACAGCTGGGACAGGAAAAATCCTACTATATCCAATGATTTCTTGCTATTGGGATGACTTCTCATCCCAGTGAATGTATAGTATTGGGAGGAGATATGTGCCATGAAAATTTTCAGGAAACCATGATCCTGCAGTTTGAGTAGGAGCGCTTAGAAATCTCAGCCAGAGAGCTCTAGTGCCTCACCAAACTACAAAGCCCAGGATTCCAATAGGATGTAGCCATGGTAGTTGAAGTGGAATGGTAGCTCTATACTGTGTAGCATGAAGGGGCCTCTGGTCCTCAGAAATTTGACAGCACCCCCCCCCCCACACACACACTCAGAGAGAAAGTGGAGAGGGCTCCTGTATTTTTAATGGTTGTGCAGATGACACGATTTCAGCAGGTGTGATTTGTCATGCAACCAGGTAACCAGCAACACCTGATGAAACTTCCTGTTCTATTTGAGCCCTCTCCAGTTTCCATTCCGGCAACCCTGTATGAAAACTGTCAAGAGTCCAACTCCCTGCCTGTGCCTCCCTGCCAGCAAGGGGGAGGAGGTGAGAATACTTGCTGCGAGGAGGAGGAGGAGGTAGCAAGGAATGTCCAAAACAACAACTATTAAGGAAACCGCAGAGCCGAGCCAGGTCAAAGTCCAGTCCAACAGTCTAAAAAGCAAAGGTCCATCCAGAGGGGTCAAGGGAGCCAGAACACAAGGGTCATGAGGCTTGCAAGTAATTTGCTACAAGCAAAGAGCAAGCCATGCTGACAGACCTAAATAGCCACAGAGACAGCTGTTACTTGTCATTGCTTCCTTAATCTAGCCAACACAGTTTCCTTCTGAGCTTTCTTTGTGACTTGGGGGCTAAGGGGTTCGGGTGACTGTAATTCTTCCAAATCACTGCTGGTTCCCTCTCCCTCTGGAGCTGGTTGGGACAACTCTGCCTCCACTTGCCCTTCAACTTATGGGAATGTTTGCAAGTTGGTTTGGTCAATCACTAGCTCTGTTCCTGGCACAATCAGTTGTTCCTCAACCTCAGAGCCATTATCTATCCCAAAAACTTAGGATTGGTGTACTTCCCCAGCCCAGAAAGCTCCCTAAGACAGAGTTTAGCTTCATTTGGGGATAGAGAAATGACAAAGATGGGGAGGGGAATGTTTAATTGACTTCCAGTGAATACAAATGCACTTTGAATGATGACACTGGGACATAGCGGAGTTCTTTCTTTTCTGTATCATTTAAGATTGCAAGGTGGTGAAAGGCTGCTGATTAATAACTGGGATGAATGAATAAATGGTTGCTAATGGGGCCTTAAAAGGTTACCAAATAGGCATTGAAATATAGATAGGAAGCAAGAGGAATTCAAATGAGATTTCTTTTAAGCAGAGGCAGCGGTGAAACACTTAAAAAAAACAACCCAAAACTTATACCTCATCAGTAAAAGTCAGGTCTGCACAATTTGTAAGCCAAATACTTCTTAATAGTGATGAAATCTGGCTTCTCAAGTAGTTCATAACCCATTGTTTCCTCAGTTCATGGCCAGAATGGAAACATAGAAAGAATGTTCAGTCAACTCTCGATGAGCTCTCTATTGCTATAGTCACTTTGACAGATCATAAGTTTTTAGAGCCCTAATATAAGTAAATGTTTCTCATTCCTCCATTATTGCATTGATGAGAACGTTGCATACCATTTTGCTTCTTTTCATAAAAAAAAAAATTGCTTTATTGCATTTATACACCACTCTTCTGCCAAAGCACTTGAGGCAGCTTACGTACATGTAAACCAATCCACAAAAAATGTGGGAGGATGGGGAGAGAAAACCATATTTACTGCTTACTTTTTTATGGTTTCATAATGAAATTAGATTGTGATCAGATGCAGAATGTGGGGAAGTGATTTTTGGACTACAGATCCTAGCATCCACCAGCCAGCATGGTCTGGACCTATTAGCGTGGTCACTATCGATCTTGGTTGGTGGATTCTGGGGGTTATACCTTCCCCAAGTAATCAAAGGCATCAATCACTACAAAAGACAGTTCAGGGTAAGAGAATCAAAAGGAATTTGATCCCAGCCAATCTGTTGGATGGAGACTTCCAGATAAAACAAATGAGGCTAATGGGAATTGTTCTTGGAAGGAAGGAGTACAATCTAAAACTACTGATGTACTAATATACCTTTTGTATTCAAATACTATGGTTATGTATTAATCTCTACAGAACATACACACATGCACACCTTCATATGTGGGTGCCGATCTACATACATGCCATTGTGATGTGAGAATCAGTTACTTTGATGCTTTCACACACAATTTGTTGAAACTTGTTGAGTGACAGAGCAAGCAGACATATTCCTTGTACTGGCTCAGAAACTTTCTCATATAATTGAAGGGAACAGGATCTCATGAATGGTAGGGAAGGCACTCTTAAATTTATCATCTACATCTCTTCACACAGCTTCCTGCTATAAAATTGAAAGGTAAGCAAGGCAAATGTAGCAGGCTACTTGAGATGGGCATTGACAGACACACAAACACACACACACACCCCTCCAAAATCAAAGCCACAAGGGCATCAGATAGTATTAAGAACTGAAAGCTCCCAATTATGCTTGGAAACATAAGGCCAATCACTTCTGAAATCTGTGAAATTTGTCTTATTCCTTTTTCTATCTTTAAGACCATTTATGGTCTGGAGCGGAAGATCCTCAGCCTGTTAACAGAGAGAAGTGAATGAGATCAGAACTCCTTTCTGTCACCTTATTTTTGACCTTGGAGTAGATGGGATATGACCAGAAATGAGCAACTGCTGCATCAGGCCAGGAAACGGAGGCTTTCACAGGATATAGCCCTGATTAAATTTGCTGCGGATTTTCTTTTGATACCTTAAGGGGTGGCAGTATTGATTTTAAGACATAGAACTGAGCAGTGACCTTAATACACGTCACACACTAATTACCACTGAGCTATGACATATAGTGCAAGTGAATTCTAAAAATCTAACATTTTTAAAGCCTTTGTAATTAACTGAAAGGAAAAAAAATTCTGATGCCTTCTGAATGATATGACTTGCCTGGGACTGGAGGTGAGGGAGCAGCTCCCAATTAGAATTTGCTGTATAAATTGACTATATAATGGCAATGACATTTGCCTGTACAGCAGAACTTAGTTGATATGATGAAACCACCCAGGAGAATATATTAGCCTGATATATATTAGGCTGAAATTATACACTATCTGGGAGAAAACTTGTCTCGGGGCCTCAGTTGTTTCCTCCAAGCAAATGCTTCTAGCCTTCTATCCATTCTGTTTCTAGCAGATGGATGAACGTTCTCCTTTGATAGCTTTTGACTGAGCTCTAGTTGTATCTGTGACATTAGGCTTGTCAGTCTTCACATTTTGTTTTGTTTGTTCTGGAATGTAATGACAAATAATTGCTGTAGTTTTCTAATGCTGTACAAGAACATGAAGAATTCACCATAATTTTCAATAGATATTTGCAGGGGATGGAAAGAATATCCAAATATTTGAGGGGGAAAATGAGAAAGAGTTTTTTTTCCCCAGTGAACCGGACACCCCAATGAGGAGACTCCTCTTCTAGCCCCTTTCTTTGTTTCCCTTCAGTGCTTGAATAGACTTGCTTCCCAATATCATGTGGTGAACAGGTACAGGAGAGCCAGTGAAGGATCCTGGAAGGCTACAGACATTAAATCCTGGGCTGCCTTACCCTCTTGGCACTGTAGCAGAGCAGACAAAGGTGGAGCAGTAGGAGGATCCTGGAAGACTATAGCCTTCTAGATCCTTGGATGCCTTTCCCTTATGCTTTCGTTGTCATACAGAGCAGAGGGAAAGCCAGCTAAGGATTCTAGAAACCTACAGCCTTTCAGATCCTTGGTTACTTTTCCCTTGATTTCGTTCAGGAGTGGTTGAGGGGGAACCCCCCAAGTATCTTGGAAGGTTCCAGTCTTCCAGATCCTTAACTGCCTTTCCCCACCCTCCTAGTATCATGTGGAGGCAGTCAAGGGGGGAAGTGTCTCTTCTCTTCATCCAGAGATTTTCTTTCTATGTGAGACCTTTTCAAAAACTTCACAGTTTTCAAAGAAGTCTGGCAGCAGAGAGAAACTGATTATTTTATCTGTTATCCTTTGCAGGGAGAAATAATTTTACACAGCACATCCCTACTATTTATACTTTGTGAAGACTATAACATTATTTTTTAAGTGCAAAAAAGATTTCCTAAGCAGGAAACAGTGTTTTCTTCACACACACAATTTTTTTTTTAAAAAAATATTTTGTCAAAGAAAAACCATGTGTGCTTCTGTGTCACAACCTGGAAACTTTGCAAAGTATGAAGGATCCTTCAGTCACTCTATTTTTCTTGGCAGGTTTCCCAAATGCTGGATGATACTTCATTTGTTCTGGATATAGGGGGGAAATATCCTTTCTATCTCTCTGACAGATGAATTTTGATGGGGATCCACTAAATTTCTATTAGTGAATCTTTTTAATACTCTTCAGGCTTTTATACTCCCTTACACTACAGTAGGATACAAACATGGTTGATGCACTGTGTATTCCATCACGGTTTCATAATTCTATTTTCTGATTCAATTTAAACATTTATAATGCAGCTTTTCAATTATCATACTCAGCAAGCACATAAACATTTTTAAAGCACAAAACAGACAAACAAGTAACCAATTAATGAACAACTTTAGGATCACTAATTACAGCCCCTAAGGCTTTACTGCAGTAGACTATGTAGGTTTATGAGTTACGTTTGTGATGTGGAAGAAAAAACAGAATAATTCAATTCCATGAGTAGTCTATAAATCCAGTCTTTGCAGTAGGTATTGTACAATCACAGAAAATGTTGGCTAAATTTATTTTCCAATGCCATAGGTGGAGGGACACGTACTACATATTACAAACCAAGCTGGGTAGCAGTAAAGACAGCAAAATGCAATCTACGCAGCTCATGTGACACCATCTATTGGCATCCATCATCTGTAAAAAAAATTGACAAAATCATTTTGAAATGAATTTGAGCTTCCATTCTGTGCAATGTGCATTGCACAAAAGGCCAACGTTTGTGTGTGTGTGTGTGTGTGTGTGTGTGAGAGAGAGAGAGAGAGAGAGAATAATAATAATATAGTAGGAAAAATGAGATGAAAGTTCTTAATATACGTTCCATGTTAATTTTTGGGCAGAATGTGTATATATAGAGATGTAAACTCACTGGTATTTTTTTGCCATAGGTTGCATTATGTCATGAGCAAGCTCTGGAAGTGGATAAAGGAGTCTGTCTTCTAGAACTATAACATCATAATCTCACATTCTTCTTTCCAGTCACATGAAATTGGCAAGGTTCTAACAAATACTGAAATAGCAAGAGAATCATGTAAAACTAATGGAACAGATATATAGGAGATATAGGAGATTTCCTAATTCCAATTGTACTTTGGATTATAGTTTTCCAATACAGTTTTATTTTCCTGATTGAGGTTTCCATCAGGTTATGTCTTAATAACTTGCCTCTTTTGTATGAATGATACTGATTTTATTGTACGTACTGTAGCTATTGCTTCCTGGTTATGTTATATAGATACTCTAATTGATTGATTGATTGATTGATTGATTGATTGATTGTTACTATCCCGTGATGTACTAAGCTATGCTTATGGTGGGGTTAGGGCAAATATATTTTAAAAATCCTTGACACAGACAGCTAGAGAAGGAGGAAGAAAGAAAGAGAAGGAGAGAGAAGGAAATGAGCTATGCAGAAGACTAATATTAGTCAAAGAAAAGAGTAGGGAGAGTCAGGAAGATTACTATTTAGAGCTATACAACTCAGTAGGAGATACGTGTCTTAATTCTTAGCAGCCAAGAGCTGTATACAACATGATCCTGTAGTAATATGAAATGATGGTAACATCTGAGCACTCATAATGTACTTCTGTGTTGTTCATTAAATTGTGCACAGAGGCAGAAGATCCAAAGCAAAGTACCTTGGGAGCCAAGCTGATGGCAAATGCCTGCTTGGTGTATTGTCCTGAGGTCTTTAAAAGTTTCTAGATGACTCACAAAAACCTTTTGGCATTTCTCTTCTCTTTCCCAATTGCGTAGTAAAGTTAATTTGTATTAGGCTTAATGTGGTTCTTACACAGCAACAGTTCATAAAAATGCATCTCAGAGTTTGTCCAGCCAAAGTACTACCCTTATGCGATTTGTTTTATTAATTATTACTCCCTATTTCACATCTTTTACTCCATCTTAATGCAACTGAGGCATGGCTTATTGAAGTTTAAGTAATCTCCACCCTCCTCCCATATTGTGACAGCCTCTTAGAGGAAAAGATTGTTTAGCTGAATTATTCCAGAGTGCAAAGTCACTTGAACTGAGATAAGATACTGAATGGTACCAGATAAAATGGCACAATAGTTTTAACCATTATCCTAGCCTATTAAAATGAAGACTGCTATCCAATACCCAATTTCCTAAGAGTGATCCCTATTGGAATTGGTGGGAATTAATCTGGAGGAGGTGTGCATTAAATTGTCTCATAAGCTACTTAGAAAAATGCATCCATCTGATGTGAATTTATGTAATCATAGGATCTGAAGGGGCTTCTAGGGTTATGTCAATCCAGCCTGCTATCAAAGCAGAAAATTGAGCCAAATCATTGTTCTTATTTTGTGTTTCCCCAAAACTTGAAGGTTTCTGCTGCATTTGAAGAAGGAAAGACATTTGTGTTCAGGCTACACCACAAATAGCACCCTGAAGCAACCATTAGTGCAAAGACCCCCACCACCACTTGGATTCGTGGGGAAACAAGTAGCTTGATAATACCACCATGGTTTGGAGCAAGGTGGTCCAAAGTCTGTGAATCTAAGAAAAGCAATCAAAACCATAAAAGGCCTTCATCAACTTTGCTTTTTCTAATTTATGTTTATCACCTACGTTTTCTTTCTCCTCAGACTCTAGCAAGGCAGCTGTTCCTTTGACCAATTAAGTCAGCCTTACTTAGATGGACTTCCCAGTCAGACACCAGCTGTTCCTCTGTTTAATTCTTTCTCCACTCAAGTTCTTTCTTTTCTTTTTCTTTCTACCCTAATTCCCATGATCAGTTTTTAGGCAGTTTTTTCTGTCTTCATCCTCCTAGCTTTGCTACATCAATGCCTTCTTTCACTTAATTTCCTTACTTCTTGGGACGTTGATCCACTCAGCTTTCCCTTCTGTTACCCTTCCTGTTTCATGCCAACAGCACACAGAGCCAACTTGTCTTTGGCCTTTCACAAGATGGTCTAACAGCCAAGGTTCCTGTTTGTTCCCTCTCTCATTCAGTACTGCATTTCTCTTTCTTTTGCTTCTCTTTCCTATAGCCTACCCAGTGTAGTTCTATCTGCTCCCTCAGCCATCGAGATCTACCTATTCTTGACCTCCCTGACTTCCTCGGTCATCTTTACCTTCCATCTTTCAGTGTGTTAGTGCTTTCATAGCCACTCATCACTGTATAAAGGCACTAAATATGGATCCCCTCCTATGCTAGAGAAAATCAAACACTTGCAAATTCCACCCATCCATCCATCCATCCATCCATCCATCCATCCATCCATCTATCATCTGTGTCTCCATCCATCCATCCATCCATCCATCCATCCAGCCATCCAGCCATCCATCCATCCATCCATCCAACCATATAAAATTACCTTTCCATCAAAAAGGCAAAAAGATTATTTGAACACCCCCCCCCCCCCCATGGGAGTATTCGTGGAAAACTGTGTCAAGGTTGCTCGGAAAAAGAATATTCTCCCCTAAGAATGCTTTCTGTTGATGCACTTTTTGTTTGCAACTGCTCTTCAATAATATTCTGATTGGCTTTTTCTTCACCCATTGCCCTCTGTCCCTTATGACTCAATCTTCAATAGTGATCATCTAATTATTTTCCCACTAATGCTAAAATCTGTCTTTTTCATGCTCTTCCACCTCTAGAGATCTTACAAACATCTGCTCATCCAGATAGGAAGTATGCCACTAGACTTGACTAACCAACTGGGGTGCAAATCCAAAAACTCCAGATGAAAAGCTGTTTGTTACACCAAATTTCATACTCAAACGATTCTCAAGTATAAAGGAGATGCACATGCATAGGATCGTTTTAATGAATGATGTGCCCATGAATAAATCATAACAAAATATGTGAGCAGGAAGCATCAACTGTCTGAGTTTCTGCTTGTGTCTATTTTGTTCACTTGAATGCTATTTTTGTACATGTAGGTGCCATTTATCAAGCATTTGTGTACTAGGGAATTAATTCCCATGTGCTCCAATGTCATACAGCAAGCAATCTTCAGTCTTTCCATTGGTAGGACTCTACCTCCCATGTTTCTGTTCACATGTAGAATTTGTCACCAAAAAAACTTTTCTTTCTGAGTGCAAATTGGAAACCTTGATGGTTTCAATGAGGGCACAAATATACAGTTAGAAATGAAGTGGCACTTGAAGAGTATTGATGAAGACAATAGTGGGAAAAGCTTTGTTGCATGTTTGTGTGTAAATCAGATGAAAGTAGCTTGAATTACAGAGGAAAGTCTCTGGAACTCGGCTGTAAAAGATCCACTTAATAAATATGGCACAGCTGCCAAGCGAGACATACTTTTTGCTGGCTCTTAATCAATTGTACAAGGGTACTGTTCACAAAACCGAACAAAGTTCAGCCTCATTTAATTGAATGAGGGAGACATGCAACCATTCAGCATAACAGTGATGCAGATAAAGAGGCATACAATGTCTGACACGTTGATAGGTAACTTACTGCACAATCTTAATGTGAAGACAAATGATGGGTTAACATGAGGCATACTGTTAATAGAATTTAGGCTGACATTGCAGGGATGCTAAGCTGGCATTACAGAAGATATGGCAAGGAAAATATTTGTGGAGGAGGGCATTATAAATAGACATGATTTTTGATAATCAAGAATTTTGGATAACTGTCACCTGGACAACAGTGAGTTATCTCTTGTGATGTATTAGAAGAAAGATTCTGCCAGACTGTAAGGCAGTGAATCATTTCACTTTCATAGACAATGTATTTGATTCTTCAGGGTCTCTCTATAAACAGAAGGTGTAGAAATGGGACCCGGAAGATATATAAATGGCTTTCCACCCATTAGCTAATATTAATCTTTTTGAGTGGTAAGCAGTAGCTTAGTTCAACAATCTTGCCAAAATATGGTTTGCACTGCTGTATGTTTCTACACGAGTTGATCTTCCTAATGTGCAGTCAAATCATCCCTTAGAACTGATTCTCTATTTCCTGTTGACTCTTCCATTTCAGCTTCTAGGAGTACTGGCTTCCAGAGGTGGAACAACTGCTGTAGCTGTGGATGGCCAATTCAGACATCACCCTGCAAACTACTTAGGAACAAAGATTTGAAAAATCACATGAAACTACAGCTTCTCATCCTGGATTGCAAGCCATTCATAAATCTTGGTTTGTTCTTTCTGACAGCATACCAAACTGTGGTGAAAGTTCTCAGATCACAAGACCCTGTACGCCTTGCTCTTTCTATGCACATACACCTACAACCTTCTCAGAGACAGTCAGATCTTGGAGAAGCTACTGCAGAAAGCTCCCCTGCTTTTTCCTGCCAGAAAGAACACACCTCTAAACGTGAGATGCCCCTGAACTGCACAGCAGAGGAAAAACATGGATTTAGATGGATATAGAAAGAATATTTCAAAATATTCAGAAAATAGTTGAAAAACACATTTTTCCAAGGGTTGAGAAACAATGACAGCAAGATAAAAATCTTAGCAGCTTGACACATTCTGTGCAAAATTCACACATGATTATTTTGTGCAGAAAACAGGTTTCATCAAGTACTGTTTCCTGTATGGAAAGTGCTGTAATTGAGAACCTGCTCTGTGCAAAATTTGCTGGTGGTTCATTTTATACAGAAAATGCTGTGCAGAAAACACTATTTCTTGGGCAGAAAAATGCTGTTTTCACTACTAAACAACCGTGTGCAAATTTTGTACAGAATAAGTCCTAAATTGTGAATAGGCTTTGAAACCTGTAGTTTCTGAACCCTTACTGGCAGCAGGAAGAAAATTGTATCCCTATACCCAGAGATCCAAGGGCTTCTGTGGGGTCAAGTCTGGCCTTCCTGAGATCCCAGATCAGCACTTCAGTATTCTCTAGAGGGCTGTACTCTTTTTGCATAACACGGTGGTTTACTGGTTTGCTGACTTATATTTTTCTCCCTACTTTAAAAGGCTCACATTACTATCCTAAGCCCTAGTTACTGGCAGCAAGAGCTTTGAGCTAAAATATGAGGGGATGTCTGGTATCATCTTTTTCTCTTTGTCCTTGCCCACTACTAGAAGGCAGCCCTGAGAATTTTGCCCTTGCCTCCTTGGAAAGAACACTGCAGGAAGAGGAAGACAAATCAGGCTTCCTCCACTGGCCAAAGAAGTAAAAAGAGTTCACTTCCTCCTTGCTAGAAATAGCAGTCTGCTCCAACTACTTAGTTACCCTTGGAATGTGGAATGAAGGAGAGCCTGCACCAGCCAGTTCATTGATCCAGATGACTAAAGGCTGAACATGATTGTGAGAGTATGAGTTTGTTTTTGTTTTGTTTTTTTAAAAAACAACCTGTTGTAAGCCACCTTGAGAATCATAAGACTGGCAGGTGGGGTATTAATCTTCACAATGCATCAATACCAATAAGTAAAAAGTCTGACCTGAGCTACTGATTTCAATGGAAATCTCAAACAGAAAACATCACCATCAGAACGGGCATTGTCCAGAGAAGACTCATGATTATATTTCCCTGATAGACTAAGCAAACAAGTATTTCTGTAAGGCTGACTTTAAATCAGTTCCTAGCATTGAGGCTTACAAACTGAAATGTAGAATTTGTGCATGTGTGCTTGAGTGTGTATAAAGCTGTTGTCTGTCTTGACAGCACTGAGTGAATACATAAAGCAGAGTGAATACAAACAGAGCCTGTAACCGGAATGAGGCATAGTCACTGTGACATAATAAAGCACAGCTATTATGGTGGAACAAAAGAAAATCCAGTGAAGCAAAAATACAATTTTGTTGTATATCTTTAAACCCAAACACTCAGCAACAGGGAAGGCAAAATCAGTTTTGGAACACACAGGATTGGTTGCTCCATTCAAACCTCCCTCAACTTGGATCTTTGAAGGTTTAGAAATCATTGTCCTTATTCCTGCATTTTTTCATATAGTAACAATTTTGTGTAAATATACAAAAATGGGATATTAAAATACACATATAAAAATATTTCCAGATCTATCTAGAAAAAGAAAGATACTTTATTATAGCGGAATGGTTGTACCCCCATAGATTTCAGTGCAGTTTAATGGAAACTTGTGAAATTATTCTTGAGAGAGGTTCAAGTGGGACCAGAAAAGCCTGGGGTGTCCTCCCACTTTCTATCTCAAGACTGTAACTAAATGCAGACTCTGTAGCCTGAACATTAGCCACCCCTTCTTTCCTTTTTTTTGCCTCACTTACTCTCTTGCCTGCTGAATAGCTCTGGAGAACTCAAATGCTTGTGCAGTACTGTGTGACTTTTGAATTGACCTAACAAAGATATTATCCTAATATTGATTTTGGAATGTAAAATTAGAGGCACTACCAACACTGGTGAAATCTTTTCAAATGTATCAGGAAGTTCTCTGGAGAGGGCATACCATAAAAAGAAAAAAATCTAAAAGCAGAGTCTATCACAAAAAACACAAGCATTGCAATTCTATGCCCTCGACATATGCAGGGGACACCTTTACTCCTTGTGGGAGCATCCAAGCACCAAACACTCTGCCAGGGCTCACCCATACTGATGCCTGTTTTGTCCTCCTTTCCTGCCTACAGATATAATTATCTGATAGTGGATAGTCCAGGGAGATGGCTGCCATATTTAATTTCCCACTATGCTCTGGAGTGCTTGGTGCACTGTTGCCCCAGAATAACAAGGGTTGGAATATGGCTAGCAATTTTTAGACCTAGCTGCTGCAAGGCAGAACAGCATTGTGCCATGAAAGTCCTTAATACTGGTGCCTGTGGGTGTTAAAGGATTTCTATAAAGAAGGGATTATAGTTCAGATTAAGTATAAAGGAGCCCGTAATACATAACTTCTTAGGTAAAATCTAATGTGATTATAAAAAGCCTCACAACTCTGCCCAATATTCTATTCCATACTGATTCTCCCAAAGTAAATATGGAAGGAAGGAAGAACATGGCAGGCAGGGCTTACTGCGTGCCTGGAAATGGGCTGGCAGCCCCTCATGTACGAATGTTAGGAGAAAGGAGGATGGCTATCATTTGTTGCAGAGGTTGGGCCTTGAGTGAGAAGATGGACACTACAGCACAAACTAGGAGGACTACCGTGCGCCTATCTGTTCCTCCTTTCTTCTGACATTGAAGAAATTCTATTGTGAGTGCTGATATTTTTTAAAATGAAAATCCTAGCATTTTTGAAAGAAAAGTCCTTATGCCTTAAAGCACAATTCCATGCATGGCAGCCACTCACGTCAGAGGCAGAGCTGTGCTCCATCTTAATCGGCAAATGAGAAGCACCTGATTGGGAAGACAACTAACCCATTTGATCACTGGCCTCTTCGCAAAAGGAATTGTTTGCATAATGAGGTCTTGCATTCCTCCTTGTGTGAGGAAGAAAAAAGAATATAGATTGTAGTTGGAATTCTGCGGCCTTCAAGTGTTGCTGGGCTACAAATATCAATGGCCACAGTTAGCACAGTCAAAGATAATGAATTTTGGCAGCTGCAATTGAACAACATCTGGAACACTGCATAATTCCTACCCCTCATGTAAACAGTGGTTGTATTAGGATTGTGTTCCATTAGGACCCAGACTGAAGTAATCTCAAAGCAGATGTAAATGCCACAAATCTGTCATGGATCTCAATGCTACAAGATATGAAAAAAACAAAAAACAAAACAAAAAAACAAACCTGGCTTAATCAATATGCAGGTGACCAGGAAGAAAAGTTAATGAAGATAGACAGATTCTGTTTCTCTGAAGAAACCCATAAATGGTCAAATAAGGAAAAAATTAGAGTCTAGTTCTAATCTTCCCCAGTTCTACAGAAAAAAAGTGGGGTGGTATGTGCTGGCTGTACAATCATCACCACCCAACATCCACTGTTGGGTCTACTTCCTTGTGTGAAAGCTGACCCTATAAGTTGGGACCACTCATAATCAGGGTTGCAGTTCACAGAGATATCCTATACTTGCTCATGGCTCAAATACATGGATAAACAATGTATGGATAGGACTGAAGAGAACACAGTAATGAGGCTAGTCTAGCCTGTATGCCCCATTTTCTCTCCATACAATATTGCACAGAGAAAACAACAACAACAACAACAACAACAACAGGATAGAGCTCAGAAGTGGTGAACAGAGTTTGCACGGTTATGTTGATGTCTTGCATCTTCTCTAAAGCAATGCTTCTCAGAGAGGCAACTTAACAGCAATCACGCATGTCTTCAATGCAAGGTAGCAAAGATGTAGATCCTGATTTGATTGTATCGATCACTGGAAAAGACTTCCTTTCAGTTTTACATACTTTGAACTTTCTTGAGGATGCTACCTATGGAAGATCAAGTAGGTCTTGTCTGGCTCATTCATAACCATTTGTTTAATTTTCTGGGTTCATGGCTTATATACAAACTGGATATTTTTTTAACTAACCAAGTTCTTTGTTTTTCTTTTCAAATCTCAAGACAGAAGATGGCTATATTTTCCCTTAATTTCAGGGTCCAGGCTAAGTTACACATCCATTGTAAAGTATCTGCTGTATTGGAAGAGATATTGGACAACATCAGTTACTATGTCTGGTCCACAAAGACTCAAATGAATCTAGAATTTTAGTAAAAGATCAATAAGGCCTTCCCACTCTGCAAATGGAGCTTTGTTGATCTGCTTCACGGTGTGTTCTGTAGTATCAACTAGACTTATTGCTCTCTTATCTCCCCTGCTGCATTTTTTTTGATGCAATGACTGTTGCATTTTTCTCTTTTTACAGAAATTCACAAAGAAAGGCACATGGGACAAACCATAAGATCAGGTAAAGAAAAAGATATTTCGCCTTGCCTGTCCCCATGGAGAATGAGACAGATGTTTTATGGTTTCTGTATCATCCCATAAATTTTACCTTTGCGAAAATACATCTCTGTAGGGGCTTCCATGTTGAAGAGCAATTCCATAACCTCGGTCTGCAATAGCATTTCCAACAGTATAGAAGGAACAATCTGGGTCATTTAGCGCAACATATTCCAAAACTGCTGCATCCCATACAAAGGCATAATTTCCATATTTTACCTGAAATACAAAAGGAAAATAAATGCTCAAGTTTCATTTTGGATATTCCACAGATGGAATAACAGGAAAGAAGGAGTTATGAACAAAATGTTATGTTTTGAAGGTTGTAGAAGAGTAGCAGAATCAAATATTATTCCAGTATCACTGTCAATACATTAAATATGTGAAATTGTACCCTTCAGGAAGCTCCCTAAGATCCAGAAACATCAATTTGTATGTTTCACTTATACTTCATCTTTCTTTTATGATGGAACACCCGATGTGTTATTCATAGGCTTCTTGAGATCCCCTACCCAGACACTGACAGACTGGAACCAAATGAAGAAACTTAATACTGTCTAGAATTCTGTTCGTGTCATACATACAACTAAGTTCTCTTACATATCTAGTTGTTCTTTTTTTGGCCTTTAAACGACAGTAGTTAGTTCACTGTTGTGTAAGCAGAGTTCTGTGGGTGTAACCATTTTGCATACAGCTGCTCATGTATGTGAAAAGGTGCAACTGGATGGTGTACAACTGTTTGTCAGTGCTTTCCACGTAACTTTTGATTCACTTAGGTTGAGGAGACAGCCATGGTGTATTCCTGATTGCACAATGGGACAATAATCAGGCACACTGGCAGAAACAAAACTGGTTGCACAATGTTGGAATTCAATAGCAGGGTAGTATAACACGACAACCATGTAGACTTACACCACACAAGCACAATGCAGGGTTTTGGCCCTTTTCTAGAAGCTGCATTGCTCTCAAATTTAGCTTTTCAGGGACAACTTCCTGTTGTTGTTGTTTGAATTTATGACTACCCTAAAACAAATCTATCCTAGGGGTTTTCTTGGCAAAATTTGTTTGGAGGGGATTTGCATCAAGTCCATCCTGTCTTATAGCCTGATTTCATATAAAAGTGTGGCAGCAAGGATGGAAATAATGCTCTGGTTAAAAAAAAAAAATTTGCACCAAAATCTTTGTGTGTGTGAATGCACACAAAATTTTTTTGGTAGAAAGCAGTGTATTTTCTGCAAAATATCCAATTTTCTATCCAGGGATCTAGGAGTCTTATTAGACTGTGAACTGAACATGAGTCAACAGTTTGATGTGGCGGCTAAAAAAACCAAAGTGATTCTAAGCTGCATGAATAGGAGTATAATATGCAAGTCAAAGGAAGTAATAGTACTAGTTTCTTCTGCTTTGGTCAGACCTCACCTAGAATAACATGTCTAGTTCTGGGCACCACAGTTCCAGAAGGATATGGACAAGCTGGAACGTGTCCAGAGGAAAGTGTGCAGAATGGCAAAAGGCCTGGAAACCATGCCTTATGAGGATTGGCTTAAGAAACTGAGTATGTTTAGCTTGGAGAAGAGAGACCTAAGAGGTAATATGACAGTCATGTTTAAATATTTCAAGAGATGTCATATGGAGGATGGAGCAAGCTTGTTTTCTGCTACTATAGAGACTAGGACATGGAACAATGGATTCAAATTACAAGAAAAGCGATTCCATCTAAACAATAGGAAGAACTTTGTGACAGTAGGAACAGTTTGACAGTGGAATATACTGCCTCAGAGTGTGCTGGAGTCTCCTTCCTTGGAGGTTTTTAAACAGAAGCTGGATGACCATCTGTCAGGAGTGCTTTGATTATGTATCCCTGCATGGCAGGGGGTTGGACTGGATGGCCCTTGTGGTCTCTTCCAGCTGTATGATTCTATGATTCTATAACTTTAGAAATTGTTCAAGAGTGAAATAGACTGCCATGAATCTCTTTGCTTGGAGACTGTTAAATAGAGGTTGGACGGACATCTAACAGGAATGCTTTAGTTGCATACTTCTGCATGCTGAGGGTTGGATTAGATGGCCCTTGCAACCTCTTCCATGTCTAGGATTCTGTGATTCTAATCAGTGGATTCCCATGGCTGAGCAACAATCCTGGAATCTTAGCCCAGCATTGAAACTACTATACTTGCTGGCACAAGATAGATTGAACTAGATATTGCAGAGCAAGAGAAAGAAAGTAGTGGTACTTCCATTTTCAGCAGCAGCCCTGTGTTATGCATAATGTGTACTTCTGCCTCTAAACTAAAAATGCGTATCTCAGTGGCAGGCTGCAGAAAATGGAGAAAATGAGCTAACAGTCAACACTAGGGCATCTTCTTTTGCTATCTCTGAACCTGCTTTTTCCGGGTCTGAACATCTAAGTTCTGCTCTTCCATTCAGTGAATCCGTCAGTCAGTTGCGCATATTGAGTGCCAGCCCAATTCTCTACCTGTTCTGTGGCTACCTGGAAAAGTCATATTGCCTTCTCTCTCTAGTCCCACACAGTCCTTTCCTCTAATACGCCAATCAATTACATTGTCTCCAAAGGGACGCTGAGGCAAACTCATTAAATGTACAAGTCAGCAAGGAATAAATATGTAACAGCTAAGTATAAAATAAACAATACACAACAGGCTGTCTAGGGCCAGGCAAAACGAAAGAGAATTTTTAAAAACCCAAATGGAATATTGAATTACTCCCTGCCATTATATCACTTAGATTACTGCTTGATGTTATAGATGAGATCTGCAAAATCTGTTTACATCCAGAAATTACTGAGGCGCACTAGGGCTGGCTTCTTATTTCTGAGATGTAGTGCATGGGAGGCACTTTTGTTTGGGATCCATTATTTTCTTTTTCCACCCCAAAAGCCTAATCCATCATTTCTGGAGTAAACAGAGCAAGCCTGGAGAGAAACAGTGTTTCTGTCATTCTTCTTCAGAGGTGAAGAAGCATTTTTGAGGAAGATTTAGGAGTGGATCCAAGGAAGGCCCTTTGTGTGGTTTTTGCTAGCCTCAGGCTCTGAGACTTATGCTCCGAATCAGTTTATCAATAGGAAGAACTCTGATGCTAACAATTTATAGATTTCAGAAGAAAGGAGCCTCAGGTAGTTTGCTAACCAGGATTTAAAGTCCTCTTTTTCTCACCTGTTTCCTCCATAGCTATTGCTTTGTTCAGGGGTTTTCTAGTATATCGGTACAGAATCAGAACATGAGGCATGCCTGTGAGCCAGTTCAAATACCAGTTTGTCTTGCTGGAAGTGAAGAAAAGTGTGACCATGCTTGTATAAGTAATTACGTGCTACTAGGGGGCAACAGAAGTAGGAAAAGCTAGTTAGCACTTTCTGAAGTGCTCCCTCTTTATGTGGTCTGCTTTAGTGCTTTCTTGTCTCACAGGCTGATATTCTCAGCTTTGATTTCATTGGTCCCATCCTTCTTTCAGCTTTGCAGCCAAAGGTAGTAGATTCCATTTATGCCCTCATTCCCTTTCTCTTTTAAACGTGTTTAACTTTAATAAAGCTTTCTGCATATCTGCAACTCTCTGAAATTGGCAGAGACAGTCTTGATTATTCCACTTTTCAGCTGCTTTTAAAATGGCCCAGTTTCTCTCTCCTCTACCTATTTTACGTCTTTGTCCTTGGCTAACTCCAGTTGATGCAAACTGAGGCCCTTTCCACACGAGGCTGGTGAATCGGTTTGTGCCGTTTCTTACCGGATTTTCGGGGCTCGAAACAAGGCAGACTTTCCCTCATTTCTTTCTGCACAGCTACTGTGTATGTTCCATTCTGATTCAGAGGAGTGCGAGTTCATGAATCCACACTGCCTCTGCCGTGGCCACTTCCGCTACTCCCCTCACCCCATCCCGTTGGCTGTGATTGGCCCTTTTATTTTATTTTTCTTTTGGCATGGTTTAGTACATCATTGCATATGTGTGTACATCCATACTACCCCCTGGCCCCTCCCATGAGCCCTCCCCTGACCACCAATTCGCATTGGTGCCAATGTACGTGTCTGCACCACTGTGAAAGTACGAATTGGATCAATCTGGAAAATTGGAAAACTGATTTCTTCTGGTTTTCAAATAGGGCGCTTTACCACCACATGGGGGCGCATTTAGTTGGAATTACATGTGGAACGAAGGTAAATAAACCGAACCTAGTCCGCTCCAAGGTGCAGAAGACCTCTGTGTTAAGACGCATTGGCCTGCCTTAATAACCGCATGTGGAAAGGGCCTGAGTTCAAAGTGCAAAAAGTTTGTACTCAATTAACGCAACAAGAGTAGAGAAGAAGAAAGGGTAGAGTCTTGTCCTTTGCTGTAGACTCAGGCAAAAGCATACTACTGCTGTCTCCCCTAGCTTCTGTGTTCTTCCTGATGAATAACTCTTGCCATCTTGACCACACTCTGATGTTGCACGGCCACACATATCCCAGTTTTTATCTGTCGGATGTTGGAGGGTATGTTTTCATCCACTGGAAATTGTCTTTAGTGATAATTCCAGGCTCCTGCTTGCATACTTCCTAACAAATCTATGGATCTTTTTTGGCATTTCCTGCTTTAGAGTCTCACCTCTTGTTAATTGTTGTGCTGGTATGTGTGTGTGTTTAATGATACAGATTTTAATCTGGTTTTAATTTTTTGACTATTTTTGACTATTTAATCTCATTTTAACTTCTGCAATCTTCTGGATTTTTAACAATATTTTTTTAAAAAATGTTTTGAGCCACTTTGAGTCCTGACCTGGGTAAAAGGCAGAAGAGAAGTAAATATGGTGACGACGACGACGACGATAAATAAATAAATAAATAAATGGCTAACATTGCTGGCCTGTCTTACAAAACTGTTATGAGAATTCTTGATAAATGTTTTAAGAATGGTTTGAAAAAATTCCATTTAGTTTTATTTATTTTGTTTATATCCTGTCTTTCTCCTGAATGGGATTCATATAATGTAAAGCAATATTATAGGCACAACTATACCAGGGTTTTATCTATCCATCCATCCATCCATCCATCCATCCATCCATCCATCCATCCACCTGTCTGTCTGTCTGTCTGTCTGTCTGTCTGTCTGTCTCAGGGTATGTACAGCCATAACATTATGGGTCAATAGGACCAGCACTTGATAGGAGTATTTATTTTGGCAAAATTGAGTACTCCTGCCCAATTCCTGGTGCTATTATTTACCCAGCCTTGCCTGGGAGTTGTTATACTATCAGGTGAGCTCAGAAATGACTGTATTTTGCTTCTGCAAATGTTTATTAGAAATAGTATAGATATGTCTCATACTGACAGCTTAGAGATGGGGGAAACTGATCAATAACTTTTTTCTATCTTACTGTTTCCCAGTGGCCATTATTTATTTATTTACTATATTTTTATCTCACCTTTCAGGCAATTATTGTCTTCTGAAGCAGCTCACATCAATAAAAAAAAAGACAGGATCTACCATCAGCCGTACAGACGAAAAAGGCAAGACACGCAAGGGAAGAGGAGTAAAGGAGATAAAAAGTAGGCAGGGAAGGCCAGTCCTTTAAAGCCAGCACGACGTGGTGTGCTATCAGTACGCATTTATATCCAGTTCAGGCAAAGCTGCCTGGTAAGTGCTTGGAAGTAATTTGTTACAGTAATGGCTGCCATCCATAATGAACTCTTTTCTGAGGACAATGAGGGCAGCATCATTTGGTTTGCAAAAGACATCTGCAATGATGTTGGATATTCTCAATGCAAAGTAATATTTTCATGTCCTACTCATTTGTGCTCAGAAGGCTGAGGCAGGAGTGCCTTCTACATTACATATTCAGTGTCTGAAAGGTCCCTTTTTTCTCTTTTTAAAAAATTTGGACAAGAGACGTGTGCTACCTGAACACAAGATCCAGTTGCTTCCTCCTATTATAAGCAGGTAGCCAGCTGGCTGTTGATACTTCCTGCTGCATCAGTTAGCTACTCTGGGATAGAACCAAAGAATCCTAGAGTTGGAAGAGACCACAGTGGCCATCCAGTCCAACCCTCTGCTATGCAGGAACACACATCAAAGCACTCCCAACAGATGGCCGTCCAGCCTCTGCTTAGAAACCTCCAAAGAAGGAGACTCCACCACACTCCGAGGCAGCATATTCCACTGCCGGGTAGCTCTGACTGTCAGGAAGTTCTTCCTGAGGTTCAGATCCATTGCTTCTTGTCCTCATCTCTGGAGCAGCGGAAAACAAGCCCATTCCCTCCTCGACGTGACATCCCTTCAAATATTTAAACATGGTTATCCTGTTCCCTGTTAACCTTCTCTTCTGCAGACTAAACATACCCAGCTTCCTAAGCCACTCTTCATAGGGCATGGCTTCCAGACCTTTCACCATTTTGGCCCCCCTCCTCTGGACATGCTCTAGCTTGTCAATATCCATTTTGAAATGAGGTGCCCAGAACTGGACACAGTATGCCAGATGAGGTCTAACCAAAGCAGGATAGAGTGGTACCATTACCTCCCTTGATCTAGACACCATACTCCTATAGATGCAACCGAGAACCGTGCTGTTGTCAGCCAGCTATGTCTCATGTTTGATATCAGGGCAAGAATGGGGTCCAATATTGCTTTGTGAACCAAGACTCTTGTTTAAAAGTCACAAAAAGTGGGAGGTAGGGAGAATGGCCCCCTGGCTACCTCATCGATAGGGAAGGTATAAGGGAGACAGTCCCACCAGCCATGCTACTGATTGACTGCTAAAAAGTAACTTATTCATGCTACTCACTAATGGGAAATGAGCAATAGGAACAGGGATTAGAAACAAGGACTGCTAGCTTCCAAGATAATGTCTCCAAGTACTGTGACTGGTATTCTAATATCTGATGGATACTGTTTCCTTGGCTAACTGATGAAGCCAGAACATCCCTTTCCTTTGCTTCTGAAGAAACAGGGCAAACAAAAGCTGGAGCTACCTGTATTTCTAGGAGGAAGTGTGGGCAAGAAGATTTTTCAAGCAGCTGCTGCTTTGACTGATGAATGGCCAAGCTAGTCTCTCCAGTGTTGTAATGTTCTTCTTTGGTGGCTGAGAGACCAGCCTTCCAATGGGCCTTGATCCCTTGGCTGGTGGTATAGCTACAAAAGTATTCAGCTCTGCATTAGGATTTTTGCTGAGGGAGAATCTCCTGTAAAACGTATCTGTGTACAGGTACACACACATGCCACAGCATGGCTACAAAGGACAGAACCATGCCCTTCAAAAATAAAATCTACTGAACTGGCTTTCACTCATTCACAAGACCAGAATGCATATTTCTTCAACATGTGACAGCCATAAAAGTCACATTGGATTGGACAAATGGACTCCATAAGCCACCTGTAAATATGAAAATAATGTTGATTCAAGGTTAAAAATGATGATACCATAAAAAAGGAATAAACAGAGAGCTCAGAGTGTAGCCATGGAATAATTATATATATTTTTTCTATTTAATTTTATATGCAAATCACATATCAAAAGAAAATACATATCCATGAATAGTTGCAGGGGTATGGAAGATGAGCATGGACTCTGCTTTAGCAGCAAATGTGTGACATAATACAGTGCTGGACTAGGTAGCACGGTTGACTTAACTGGTCTTGTGTCATAGAGATAATCCTATTGGCTTAACTGCTTTGATGGTACAGAGGGGATAGAGCACAGAGACAATGCTGATGAGCACAGAGAAAGAACTGGCAAATCAAGAAATTAATCTATTACATAAAAGTCAAAGTTTGTGAGTGATTTTGTCCACTTGTCTGCGTCAGGCAGGCAAAGATCTCATACGATTGGCTGTGGGAGGTGAGAAAACCTCATATGATTGGCTGCCTGTGAACATTCTATGGAATCTTGGGGTTGGCAGTTTAGGGAGGGGCTTTTAGAATTCTCAGTTGAGAGCCCTTGGGCCTCAGGCCGGTTGCTATGGAGATGAGGCCTACCATCAATAAGGATGCCAGAAAACATTTGGGAGGCATATGTGAGAAAAATTAAAGTGACATACACAACATAGTTACAAGGTCTTCTTGCCTCACACAGTAGATTGCATGGATTCCACATGTGAGGAATCTTAAAGTTCAAATTCAAAACAAAAAACGCTTCCAGAAAAACATAAAGCCATTGCACAAATTCAACAGAAAGCAAAGGCAAAAGCAAAAGCAAAAGCAAATAAATAAATAATCAACAGCCAGTACATTAACGTCACCAGACAACACAGACTGGATTGGGGACTATGGAGAAAAGTTACAGGTACTGGAATAGCCTATGGAGCTGATGCCTAGCAGCAAGGAGGAGGACAGTGTATTCCTGCAGGAACCCAACCTCTTTATGTTAACAGCTCTGAATACAGATTGGATTGGGGACTATGGGGAACAGTTACAGGTACTGGACAAGGCAGTTTGGGAAATTACAGACACAGGAGCTCAAATCTGTGTATCTCAACCACATCTAATTCCTAAGGCAAGGTAGGTTAATTCCTAAGATATTTCTAACAAGTATTACTTATGACAAAATAAAATCCCAGGCAATGCTAGGTAAATACATTAGTTTCAAACATAGAGGTCTGAAATAGGCATCCCAAACACATTGCCTTGATGCCAAGGTCTGTAGAATTTCCACTTTAGAACATGCACACAGCACTTGCTACATCATTTTTAAAACCAGTCCTTAGTAAAAATGGACTGAAGAAGATGGATTTTAGCTTCGCTTCCTGCCTCGCTATTGTATGACCCATTGACTGCATATAAAAAGAAAACCTGCTTGAGATAGGACTCCGTCATTTTAATATCATGCTGTACTCATGGCAGATTTGTATTCCTGAATTCTACATTTCCACATCATTATACTGCCATTTCATGTGGAGATAATGGCATTTCAGGGTGGCAGCAAATTGTAATGCGGGGCACATGCTACTTGCATTGCACATGGGAGCGGCAAAGCGAGATCAGCATGAAGGAAGCACATTGTCATTCTGCAGGAATCATGACTTTCCAGTCAATCAGAGTAGAAAGTATTAGCACTACAAACTATACCCTTCGTCTCTCCATCACACGTTTGCTGGCATTAATGCATCTGCAGCCACCAGGGAGAAGATTCAGAATGGTGAGGAAAAGCCAAGCATTTGATGAAAAAAATAAAATAAAAAAATAAAATCCCCTTCTCGATATTATAAACTGAACTACATAGTGCCTGAGTTCATAAGGGCCATCTGTACTTCCACATAAAATTGAAAATAAGTGAAGAGAGGAGAATGATTGTCTGCCCCAAAACATGACTCCTTGTCTTTGCCGGTTCTTGTTTCAGGCAATTAGCGATGAATTACCATAATGATGGGATCTATTTGCATTACATATTAGTGGAAATCTCTATGCACAACATTAGCGATACAGAAATCAAGTCTGCATAAGTGGATATCAATACACACTGCAGAACTCTTCTCATACATTAAGAAATATAACTACTGCGCAGAAAGCCAACCTGATTTTCACTAAGTGCTCCCTCAGACAGGGCAAATGTATTATGAGTTTGCATTATTTGTTGGTATGCTCTTGTTGTGTGCTTTCAATTCATTTCTGACATATGGCGACCCTAAAGCAAACCCACCATGGAGTTTTCTGGGGCTATGTGTGTGTGATGCACTCAGTGTCACCCAGTAGCTTTCCAGGGCGAAACAGGGAATCGAGCCCTGGTCTCAAACCACTACATCATGCTAGCTCTCATTTATTGGTATAGTTTTAAAAAAAATCCAAACAACGTTTCCATATTATTTTCTGACAACTCTGGGCATCAGCTGAAACATTTTAGTTCTATTCTCAAGTGTTTTTTTTTTACATTCCAAAACATATTGAAACAATATGCTCTTTGCTGTTCTGCCTTTTCCCTTTTGTTTTTAACTTTTTAAAAATGTTTAGAATTATAGTGCTTTAGAAAGTCTGTGAAATAGCACTTTTGCATTTTTGCACTACACTTTTCTCACCCACCCACCCCCCAAAAATCATAGAAGTGCATTTGTCCTTCAGACCAGAGAAAACAATGTTCCCTTACAAAGGAAATTGGAAGAATCATAGTGCAGATTTAATAATAATGGCTTCAAACAATATCCCAACTGAATGGAATATGGGAAGATGAAGAATGAGCAAAACCTGAGGAAATATATGACAAAAACTCATGATTCTTTAGACAACTATGGAATAACCTTTAGAGTCCAAGCACTGCCATTATTCCAAAGAACAAATTGATGGCACAACATAATGGGGCAGATGGGATGAATCAAAATGGAGAACCAACGTTTACAGCTTTTGCCTCTTTCAGGAAGTCCAGGGGCTTTTCTAGTTGAAACCTAATACAATCAGAACACTAATGATTCACATTTGTGAGACTGCAGACCTTTCCCCCTTATTACAATTCATGACAATAGCATACAGATGACATGACTTAAAGTTCAACAGCAGGATCCCAACCGTGGCAAGGTTGGGCAAGGTATTATGCCTCTTCAAAGATTGCATAAGGAGGTATTGGATGCCTCCTTGCACAAACATTTGTTCATTCTGGGTGGCACAACAGGCTGGTCAGAAACCTGTCTTCCCTTCATGATATGAGAAAAGGGGCAGGGGAGGAGGGAAAGTGGGAAGAGAGAGAGAGAGAGATTGGTTGGAAAGAAGCAGTCTGAGTGGCTGGAAAGAAATATTTATTCATGGAGAATATGCTTTTATTATGTCTTTATTTTAACAGATGCCACCGTTGTTCCCAGCCAGAGCTTCTGTGTAAGTATGCTAAAGGAGCATTTCTCTCCACCAGCATTACACAGAATCCCCATCTTTCAACTCTCTTGCCTGTTTTTTTCACCCTCTATAACGTGGATTTCCCCCCTGACTTTTTTTTTAAAAAATGGCCAACATGACTACCTCTGCTGTTGTGGAAATCATCTTCTATGCTTTCCCGAAAACAAATTCACAGTGCAAACACTTAGCACATCTTCTTTTATAGCAGATAGTGTGCAGACCCCTGACCCCTGCCTCAGAAAAAGAAACAGATTAACTTGCTGCATCATAAATTACATCCAGGCAGTACAGGAATACACACAGATACCCAAAACATTTTGCTGCTTGAGTTGGACCAGTAAATGCCCTTCATTTCTAATTGGGTAACATTTGCCCAGTCATTATGTTTCACTCTAACTGACCACACAGAGTTGCTATGAGGATAAAAATGCAGGACAAAAGGAGGAATATAAAAATTACACAACAAAGTAACAATCTAGAAATATTTGTAAAGGGCTGATATGGGAGAAAGAAGCTTGTAACACAAGCTTTCAAAGACTGAATCTACTTCATGAATAGACTAATTTGTAGCTTATGCTACAAATTTCTCTCTCTCATTTAATTTCAAAAGGTGCTACAAGAGCCGTTTGCATACTGATCTAGACTAACACAGCGATGTCATTGTACTATTAATAGTTCAAAATAAGTCTCCTCTGCATGAAAATAACCACCTGCATTGCATGGTGTCTTAACTCTGTCCTCATATTTACATACATACACAGTAGAGAAAAAGATATATCCAGTATGCCATTTGGAAATTTATCTTTTATGGTTCTTGAAAAGAATACAAAATCCTGAAGATCGATTTGTACATTGTAACTGCATTTGTTCTACAGTATTTGAATTCCATCAGTTTTAGGAACCTTGAGCGCCAATTTTTAAGGCAGGATATAAAATTAATTAATAAATCAGTTCATCTAGGGCCCTACTGCATCCAAGCTGATCCCAAGAGATCAGTAAACAGGAAGTTCCTAAGCCAGAACAAACCAAGCCAAGGCCAGTTCAATGTTTTTTTCTGACCATATCTTCATGTCATCTTGATCCCAATCCCTCAAGTCTCTCAGCTCAAATGGACAACTCATTTGGGTTCCACAGGGAGTTCCTTCCTGCTCCAAATCCCAAGACTCTAAGGTCTTTCATCTTAATCTCTTTTTCATCTTAAAGGCACCTCCTGGTGTTTATCAGTGATTGACTCTTTAAATGTCCTGCCACTGATTTTGGAGTATATTGAATGGTTAAATAATCATTCTGGCAGCCTATGATGACTACCATTCACCTTCCAACATTCTCAACATGTAGCAGGTAGAAAAAAGGACTTCTGCCAGTATAGATGCTTGGACACACACACACACACACACACACACACACACACACCTTCTTGGCCCTACAACCACTATGATTCAAATACTGGATGAGAAGGTGGGTGCCATCTGAATCCTAAGTGTACCACTTAGTGGGATGGAGCCGGCTTAAATACACCTCAAATACACCTCCTATTCCCTGGATACTAGCATCCCAGGACAGTGTATGGATACCTGTAGCATCACCACATCTGCCTAGCAGAGGAAAGAGCAGTGGATATCCCACTTCTTCTGCTGATCACAGAATGATGGGGTTTGCAACTGGGCATTTTTCAACAAGTGGACACCAGAACTAAAATGAGAACACTTGAACTGTGAGCCTCCATAGAAATAATCCTCACTAAGCAGAGTGCGCTTACTTAAGAGCAAACATGTGTAGGATCAAGCTATTGCTAGAGGAATCACAGAAATATGAGTGTAATACTATAACATCATGCTTTGTGTCAACTAGAGTAGATCCATTGAATCAATTGTCCATCCAACAAAACAACAAAGGTAAATTCTATTGATTTGATCGATCTACTATAGTTGGGATTGGCAATAGCAATCGGGCCCATATTTAAGTTTTAGGAGTGTGTATGCATAGAGACACACACACAGGCTGTATCATACTTCTTGGCTCATCAGATTAGATGTTTGTTTTCTTTATTATAATGTCAGATACAAAGATCAATCCAGTAGTATTGATTTTGCACTAAGTAGCTTTTAGAAATATTTTCAAGTGCCAGCAAATTATTCAGCTATCTACAGTTCTTGGGTGATCCTTAGGTAATTCCAATGAATTTAACTCATTTTAACTGGAAAGAATACCCACTTCAACCAGAAGAGATAAGTGCTGCTCAGCTTTTAATGCGGCTTTCATGTTGCTCAGATACAGCACTGGGCTTCCAATGAAAAAGGAGTTCTCAATCCCGAGTCACATTCACAGGCACAGTATACAATATAATAACCTCAGATGACAATGTCAAGTCAACCTCACAGCGTAACGGGCGCAACCTACACAACACACACTGTTGCTGTATGAGTTCTATTCACAGAGATAAATGGAAACTGAAGAATGGCAATGCAGCATATGTTGTTCACAAGATTTTTTTTGCCTCTTTGGAAAATAATAACACATATGCCACTACAAACTGCTGAAAGGTATCAGGTCTTAGTAATCACATGCAGATGCATGAAGCTAATGTCAGTTCCAAGGAGGGAGAGATACAGTTAGAACAAGTAGAGGAAACACAAACGACTTCTCACCTCATAAGCATAGGAACCATTCTTTCAAAGGTGGGCTCTGCAATTCTCATGTATTAGCAACCTGATCACTGCAGAATCAAGGGACAAATGCAGATATCACAGACAGAAATTTCAGAGCACTTTAGATTATTTCAGGTGCAATAAATGGATTTTCTTCACATTACCACAACTGCTACTGGGTCACCAAGTGTTCAGTTACTGAGTGATGTACTACAGAAGTCTGTTAAGTATCAATGAACTGCTTTGTGGTAGTGTGAGATTCCACACGCAACAACCTATTTGAACAAATTATGAAGTAGTTCTGAAATATCTACCTGCTCACTACACAATGAGCTGAAACAAATTTATTTTGTTTAATGTTTAATTTATAAGGTGAGGATGTTAACACTGTGCAAAAAGACTCAAATGGGGCTTTTCTAGGCAGTGCTCAAATGGAAGGGGTAGAAGAAGCTTCTCTTTGTTTCATTTCGGCAGACACACCCATTCATATTAACATTGAACTGAAGGGTTCGACCCAGACTCTTTCCATGAACCACCTCCAAAGATTAATTAATCTTGTGCAGGATGGGACAAAGTCCACAGTAAATTCACCAAAAGGGTTTGCTTTTTTTTTTTTTTTTTTGATGAGGTGGCTGAAATAGTATTCTTTTTGGAATTTTTAATTTTAATTTTTTTTTAAAATTACAACACATCTTTATTGCTTGGCTGGGCAAAGGCATCGAAAATATTCCTGTGCACCGAGTGTCCCAGTGACAGGACTCATATAGTGGCATCTAATGTCTCAGGCATCAGATATGGTGGGTCATGAAAGGGCAGCAAATCATCCCCATCCCCATGCCCATCCCCACCACTACTACTACTCTTACTACTCCTAGAGATGGAAAGAAATGTTACTGAGATGTTTAGAGCTCAGAAATAATGTGTCAGAAGTAAAAGTATTACCTGTAACATGCCAGTTTCCTGACACACACAAAAAATATAACACAATGACTGGGGAAAAAAAATTCTTTTTAGTGTAATGTGTGGTCTTTAATGTTATACAGTTACTTTGAGGAGAGGTCATCTGAGATATTCTGGGGCTTTTTTTTTACTCCTATATTTTTTTTTTAAAATCTGCATATAGAAAGGCTGTAAGGTAAGCAATGAATATTTTTGAGTAGTGAATATTCTGGTTGCATTGAAATCTACTAAGGGCCTTCTGGGGCAACTGCTTTTCAGAAGAGAAAAAAACAAAAAAACACCTTCTGTGGCACCTCCCTTTGCCTTTGAGGGAATTGTTAATGAAATTTCACTGTTAATTTAATAGCTGTATATCTCATTTTGCACAAGCAAAAGCCTCATAACCTGTCGCATATGTTTGTAAGCTGTCTTGGATCCTATATAAGGAGAACACCAGGGTATAAATTAAACAAGTAATAAATAAATATACGAGCTGTACACTTCTCACATCTAGAATTAACTCTGGAAAGATTCACTCTCTGTTCTATAGAAGGGCTACTGGCCAGCCAGCTAACACTATTACTTCCCAAACTCAGTTTCAGATTATTAACCCACATCCAGGCTATAAAGGCACTAATAGGAGACATGATAGCCATGTTTAAATATTTGAAGGGATGTCATGTCAAGGAGGGAGCATGCAATGGATACAAACTACCTAAACCTCAGAAAGAACTTCCTGAGGGTCAGAGCTGTCCGGCAGTGGAATATGCTGCCTCGGAGTGTGGTGGAGTCTCCTTTGGAGGTTTTTAAGCAGAGGCTGGATGGCCATCTGTTGGGGGTGCTTTGATGTGGGTTTCTGTATGGCAGGGGGTTGGACTCGATGGCCCTTGTGGTCTCTTCCAATTCTATGATTCTAATTCAGTAACTGTACTGCCCTTCCTGATGCAGGTGCAACAGAGATTGAATGTCAGCAGCATACTGGTGACATAAGCTCCACAATTAGCTTTATTTGTTGTAGCATACCGTCAAGTCATTTCTGGCTTATGGCAACACTTTGGTGAACCTATCATGGTTGGTTTGGCAAGATTTGTTCATAGATGGTTTGCATTTGCCTTCCTCTGAGGCTGAGGGAATGTGACATGCCCAAAGTCACCAAGTGGGCTTCCATGGCTGAGCAGGTCCAGAGATTAAACCCTGGTCTCCAAAATCATAGTCTAATGCTCAAACAACATACAGTTATTTATGTGCAGTGAAGCCAATCAGCATCCTGTGGCATCCTGCAGCAAAACTGCCAAGTTGCTAACAGACACTCATTTGGTGCTATTGTAAGTGACTGCCCCTCAGTTAGAATGACCATAAAATGATATTTCCCAAACTCAACCTGCAAAGGCAGTTGAGGAGAATACCATGATAATGGCCTCAAAACCCACAAAGCGATTAAATAAGAGCAATAGGGTTGCACTTGCCCTGTTCCTCTCCAAAAGGAGATAATCCAACAAGGCACACAAGACTGATTCCATGCCAGTCCTGAAAGTAGAAGATAATCAGTATCTTCTAAGTGTGTCTGAAGCTGTATAATCATCCAGTGGGCATTTAGGGCTTCACTATCTTTGGGACAATTAATACACTAATTTTCATTTGAATTATAAAGGAGCTCTCCAAAATGCAGAACCTATTTTAGGGATAGAGTTCAGTACCTTGGAAAGGTCCTTTAAAGTGTGGACTAAATCCTTGAGTGGATTCACCACCTCAGTGACACAGCTGCCACTGTATTAACCATTTCTGTGATCCACCTGATTAACTCAACATGCTTAGTTCAAACAACCAAGAAGGACATAGACAACTACAAGTACCTTATCTACCTCCTAAAGACCCTTTAACTGGCATTAATGCCATAAGTTGATAAGACAATGTACTGGATGCTTCACTAAAGACGACAGTAGCAGCAGTGCTCATATATGTGAAGATGCACAATTGTGTCTTCAAAAGGCCTGGTGAACTTGCAAAATGGGCCTCTGAGCCCTTTGATACCCTGTTCTTTGAAATTAACATTCAGATTTTGGTCATAATATGTGCAGTTCTTTTCAGGCAGCTCTGTGTCAGAAAGTGTTCTCATTGGCTTGTATCTTAATTTCAAATGGGCAGAATATTTCTCTCAGGAAGTGCTGTTTCCATTCACCTCCCTGTTGGCACACCCTTGACTATGAAAGCTGTTTGATATGTTCATATCCTTGGCAGATTGCCTGAAAAAAAAACATGCTTCCTAATCACATACACTTTTGAATTAATAAATGGTCATATCTCCATGATGGCTATATGAAAGCACAAGCTAGGGTTTTTCACATAGTTAAAAATTCCTTGTGAAGCAACACCTTCCTCCCTTTCCTATTCATTGCTTTGTGTTCAGCAATATACAGTAGTAGTTTACTGATGCTAAGAACCATGTCGTTTCAGGGATGCTGTTAGATTAGACAGGCAGATCACAGAGATATATTCTGCAGGCAGCAATATAGAATGACATGCTCTTTATTTTGGCTCACAGCTTCAGGCCATGCAGGCATATGAGTGAAAGCAGGAAAAACACTCAGATTCCCCATCTGTAGCCACATTTACCCACTGCTACAGATTGCCACTGATCAGGTTTTTATGTGTCAGTTTTACTTATCTCTTTCTAGACATCAACAGCTCCTATTGTGAGATGCTTGTATGCTGCCTCCTCTCTCTTTTCCTAAGCTTTTGAATAAATTCAGGAACAGATTCTAGAAGAGGAGCCATGCTAACTGGCCAGGGAATCTCTATAACATCATGGTCCTTAGCAGTACCGAGAGAAACAAATAGCCCAGTGATATTATTTGCTTCTCCAGCCAAATGGAAACATCTGCACTTGATGTAGGAAGAGGATGCTAGATGCTAGGGCTGGTGGTAAGGCACCAGTAGCAATGAATCACAGAAAATCAAATGCCTCTGCCCACTGGAAGGGCTACTGTTGAAGCTGCAGTGGACAGTCTTACTTTCCAGGGACAGCCAAGCTCAAATGATGGTGGACTGTCCTTTATTGCAGGTTTTTAAACAGAGGTTGAATGGTCATTCCTCAGGAGTGCTTTAGCTGTTTATTCCCACACAGCACAGTGTTGAAATAGGTCGTCTTTGGGATCCCTCCAACTTTATGATTCTAAATACTTGGCTGTGAGTGATCCACAGGGTGGTGCCAGATTAATGTATAAGATCAGTAAATTATAGTCTCAAGCAAAAATGGGCAAAATATGACTTGGGCAATTTTCCCCCCAACATCCAATGCAGGGGATGTTGTAAGTATGTAAGCATGCAGAGTATGTGTAGCTCTGCAAAGTCCTGGAGGATGCTCTGGCAATTGCCAGTATCTGTCCCAGGGTCTTAGATTATGAACAATGCACTTTTTTGATAGTGCTATGGGGCCTTTTCAATTCAATATACTGTGTGAAACCTCAGTTGAAAATTCAATAACTATCCAGTGGCATAGTCCTCCAGTTACAGAAGAGATTGACTGCAGGATATGGCTGAAACAATTCTGTAGGAAGCAAATGCTCCTCAGATAGACTGAGACCTCCAAAGAAAGAAGAATGAATACAAGTCTGTCTTCCAGTTTCAGCAAGCTTTCTTCCTGGCCCTGGTTCTAAGAGGGATCTATTGATAAAAAGATAATGATCTTTTCAGTGAAAACCAGATTAAATGTGGTAGATTTCTGAGACCTTCACTGTCAAAATGTCCATATGGATATACATGAAAAGTAGGTTTTATAATGCTTTTTTGGAGTTTCTAGTTTGAACTCTACTTGAAAACAAAGGGGGTGTCTCAACAGTGTACTAATATGGATTGCAAGAACTCTGCCTTTTCCTATCAAACATACCCTTTATGATGGATGTTGGATCAAAATGCATTGTATTATGCCATCCGTTACATGACGCCAGCACTATACCAATTTCAGCATACTTTATCTATCAAACTTGGTGAAATTTATATCCAAGCAGATGTTTATTATACCATGTGACACATTTTATATCCATTATGTGATCTATTGTCTTCATTTTGGCAGGCTGAGCAATATATCTTTTCTGTAAGCGCTTTTATTTGTTCTTATATATGTTTTGCCATATTTTATGTCCCAATAGGTCTCGATTTTTGCCTTACAGCTCACTCAAGATGAAAGGCCATGCATAAAAATTCTTTTAGTTCAATTCTCTTTTTGGCACACATGAGAGTAAAATGTCATTCACCTGATTGGCACTTGATTTCAACTGGTTAAAATAGGACAACATTTGATTTACTATCTGGCCTATGCCTTTGGTCCTCATAACCTTTGTTGATTTGGGAAACAGAACAGACGGAAGTAACTGTAGATAGTATATTGGCAGTATAGCTGTGACAGTGCCCTATTGTTCCTAGAACAGGGGTAAGGAAACTTTCACCTTCCAAATCTTTTGGACCACTCTTCTCACAGTCTGTTACCACTGGCCATGCTAGCTGGGGCTTCTGGAATTCCAAAACAGACCAAAGACTCCACAGCTTTGTCCTAGAAGCTCAAACTGAAGCTGTTTCCCACGAGTGGTTTGTATTGGGTCCATCTATTTTCCAGACCATAACTTCTTTGGGGGGATGGATGGGACCTGACAATTGTCATCCATGCCTTTGCAATGTTCAGGCATAACATCTGTAATGTGCTCCATTCAGATCAGATGTTCCAATTGACGTAGAAGGTCATTAGGACTTCTGACTTATGTCCCATTAATTTGAAAAGGATTGAGACAACTTCTATATTTGAGTTAACAGAAGATATACAAGTGTCCATATATCAGCTGTTTTTCTTGGAATATGTCTCAAGTTTAGTATCTACATTATTTTCAACAACTTGATTTTATTATGTAAAGTAAACTACCTAATTGAACAGGCAGTCACTTTTTCTGTTTTGTTCCTTTCATGGCCTAGAGTTCTTGGATATTATATGAAGTACACTTTCCACTTGTGGTGGAAAGCTCCAGAATACTGCTTGACTTGTCAGCTTGCACAGTCCTTCTCAGCCAGATTGCTGTTGAGGAAGCAATGCGACCTGCTTTATCTGTCATAGCTGCCTCAATAATTTGATTCATAAGAAAACACTTCAGGCTGTCCTCCAACCTCCAGTGCAGCCCTTCTTATCCAGAAGAACTATAGTTCTTCATCAAGGTCCTATCTGTGCCTGGACTCCAAAAGAGAAGAGGCCATGACTCCACTGCTGGTTGCAATAAAAATAAGACCAAGTGGAGACAACAGTCCTGGAGGAACATCCTGCCAGGGCAGATGTAGTGCATATTTATTTTTTGTGGAAATATAACTTGTCTCTGGACCTTCCACTGTCACCACCTGAAACTCATGAACAAAGACAACCATGGTCTGAATGAAGCCCTCAGTCAGACATATTTGTGCCTTGCTGCATACAGCCCCAGCTGGGAACATAAAAGCCAGGGTGAGAACAGCTGCTCTCCAAGGGATCAGGACTGGGCTAAACCTTTAAAGACAAGAGGAGCATTAGGACCTACTATAAAACTATTCACAGTTACTGATGCAGTTCTAGAACAGCTCCTTGCGTAAAGATCTGTTCTTGCTGCTGTTGCCATGGTGAACAATACTCTTTCTGATCCATGCCTTCTAAGGCAGAGCCTGCCATGCTACCTGTATTCTTCCAGAACCTTTGCCTTCACGTTAGGGAAGTTGGGTGGCTTCAATGCCAGTATGTAAGAAAACATGTTTCAGGTTTTAGTTCTCCAGATAGATTCAAAACCTTGAACAGGTCCATCAATGTTTGTCAAAAACTGAGACTAGGTGTACCTCTTCACTGACATTGCATCCACCTGCCCTTGTGCCAGCATGTGTGAAAAAGTTAGTTATAACAGAAGCAGCTACTGGCTTCCCACCATGAATCTGGTTTCAGGTATCAAACACTGAGAACACTGGTATCTTGCATTTTTTTCATAGGTGTAAAACTTACAAATACAGGAAAAGATATTCCATCTTGTGGACATGGTGGTGAACAACTCATGTCCTTTAATTTATATTTGGACTCAGGTCCCTTGGTAGCCATAAAGGCTTGTATTATACAGTTGCTTATCTATTGCTTTTATTATGGATGCATTGTATTTTGCACTCTTCTTGATATAGTACTGGTTATTTATGTTCCCACTCCATGCTATACTGCATAGAATACACAGTATGTTTTATTTGATTAAAAAGCATTCCTGAGGGGATAGGGAGGAACCTATATACAACAATCAACCATCCAGTGGTAGGAAAGTGTAAGATGAAGAAGCAATAAACAATTCCCTCCCACCAACACTTTGGCATCAAACTCAGAATGCCTGGTGTTAATCTTGACCCCCGTCTTCTGCAGACTACAAAGGAAATAAAGTGTGATTGCAGCCCAGATAAGATACCCTCAGAAACACTTTTCCAGACACTTTCTACCATCTATCATCTACCAGAAGGAAATTGATTTACAAAGACATTTTTTTTGAAGTACACTCTTATACCATCTATTGTGGAGTCGTTCCTTTAGTAGAACTACATTGGGGCACAATCTATGGGAATAAATTGGGACTTAATGGCACCTTCTTCCTCCAGCTCCCCCATCAGCCATGCACCCATCAATGTGTGTGAGCCTTAAAATTACCTGTCAACTTATGGTGATCCAATTAATTTCATAAAGTTTTCTTAGGAAAGGAACGCTCAGATGTGATTTGCCACTGCCTTCCTCTAAAATACACTCTACTCTACATGTTATTCCTTGGTGGCTCCCTTCCAAATACTTACTGCAACGAACCCTGAAGGGGGGGACTTGGTAATGGAGGCACCACGGCAACCCCAGGGGTTCAAAATGATTGGCTAGAGCAAATAGAACCCCAGGTAGCCAAAGGGAGGGGCTAGATGGGGGAAAGGAAAAATGGAAATTTAACTGAAAACAGAGAGTTGTTGGTAGTGGAGGGAGAGAGTGGATGAAGAGAGGGTGTGTTTGGATTTGAGAGAGAAGTGCTGTGCTGGTTCATGAATCCTTAATCACAAAATATGTTTTACCTTGACAGTGTATTTAATAAAGATTTATCTCTTTTTCTAAAAGCTGCTTCAAGAGACTGTCTCTTTAAGCTTCACTGGGTTACACATGCTACCATTAGTACCAATAGTGCCACATTCACTGAAGAGATAAATCACAGCTTGTTGTTATGTCTGAAAAGGGGCAGATTTACGGAAGCAGGAAAGGGAGATAACCCTGGGAGGAGTAGCCAGTGGGGGACAAGAGTGAGAAGGGTGCTACATTCTCAGGAAGGGGGAATAGTAGCAGATCTGTTTGTCATAGCCCTGGCTTGGCCAGAAATCTCCCTGACTGTTCAGACCTGGACATAAAGAAGTGTGAGGCAGGGCAGGGCTAGGGTCTTCACACTTAACAAACCTGAATCTTCTTAGCTTCCAAGATCAGACAGCATCTGGTGCCTTTAGGGTATTTAATTTCTATACATGGATAGTTCTGACTATTATTTATCATAGAGGATAACGAGTGCATTTATTCTACTTTTCTTTCTCCTTAGAGTCTTGGGGCTAAATCCACCATTATTCTGATGTGGAGTAAAATGAATCTGATTTATTCGTTAAAACTAATTTAAATAAATAAATTAATAAAACTGAAGCCTCTATTGATTTTAACATGCCTCCCCTAGGCATTTCTCTATTGTACTTATGTATTAAAATACTTATATCTCTATATTATATTATCTTAGGGTGATGTATGATAAAATCAGTTTAACCAATAATCTAAAACAGTACAAAATTATTTATGTGGACTGAAAGTGTATTAAACAGTTGGGGAAGTTAAAGCAAGACAGCTAAAGTCTGCTGAATCAGTCTGCAACAATGTAAAACTAAACAGGACTAACACTGGATTTAGATCAGGAAGGGAAAACAAGTAGCCTTCCTGTTTAGTCAATTTCAAAGAATGCTTGGGAACTGCAGTCCAATTACATCTGGAAGGCTGCATGATTCCTAAACCTGCTTTCATCTGTGCCAGGTGCTGTAGGTTTGTCATGTCTACATAAAATGCTCAACTTTTGGTAGACCAACTGGTCAGAGACATCCCCATGCTATGCTCTTTGTTCCCATTTTGGGACTAATGGATTACACTGAGCGTCAACAAAGCACAAACTGGGAGAGAAGATTACAATTTCATAAGTGAGGTGAGACAGGAAGCAGAAGCTAAGTATGAAGACAGACCTTGGCCTGGATATCTTGGGTTCCGGTCAGACTCTAATTGCTTCTACCCAACCTCACTTTTTTAAAAAAGTCTAAACTGATTCTTGGTAAGTTAATTCAAATCAGTGGCGGAGCTTGGAGTTTGTGGAGGGGGGGATGGGAAGCAGCGGGACTGTGACGCGAGGGGTGTGGCCACAGTGCATGGGGGCGTGGCTGCGGTGTGTGGGGGCATGGCCACTGTGCGTGGGGGCAAGGTCATGGCACACGGGTATGGCTATGGGCTGGGATGCCCCCCCCAAAATAGCTGCCTAGGCCGAATCGCCTCCTTTGCCCCCACGCGACTGATTCAGATCTCTTCCTCTCTGTCAAATTCTCTCAGATTACATGACATCAGCCTCATGAATCAGCAACTGCCCCTCCCCAAACTCTACCTAATATTCAAAACAACAAATTCCTCACTCCCTAAACTTCAGCTAGTAGTGAAGCAACGCCAGAGGGACACAGCAGATCTCTTGGTTCATTAGGATGATTCTAGGCTTATATGTCCAATTTTGAAAGCATCCCTCAGTTTCCTTTTCCCAGTTCAACAGTTCTTACACGCCACTGCCCCACCTATGATCTTTCTCGTACAATTGCTTGGCTAGATTGCAGTTCAGTGTGACAGACTGGTGAAGCTTAACATTTAGCCACAAATGCAGGGCAGAACCTGACACACACGAATATGGTCCTACTAGAGCAGATTTCATCCCTCCTCACTCATAACTTGGTGTTTGAGTTCTTTATTCTTGGAAAATCCAGCAGTGGCTCTAAGCAGGAGTTCAGCAAAACTTGCTTTCAAGGATAACTCATGGGTCATGGAAACAAAATGGCTTTTGTCCCCACAGGCAGAGTTTTCTGTTTAGACATGTTTATTAAGTCCAGATTGAGCTAGCACCATTACAGTAAAAATGGGTCATACAACAGCATGACATTATTGCTTCATGCAATGAATTGGAAATAAGCAGGGCCATGTTAAAAGGAAACAAACTCAAACTACCTTTTGTGATCTGAAGGCATCATTTCCTAGCAGGGAGCTGACTCTCAAAGTGGAGGGGACACGCCTTTCTGATGTAGCTACTCCTACTCTATGTGACATGATTGACTGCCTTACATCTGCTACAGCTGATATAACACTGGCTAAGTATCTTAACTGAGAGTCAGAGACATGTAATGGTTTGAGCACTGGGCTATGACTCTGGAGACCAGGGTTCCTCTAGGCTCCTCTACAATGAAACAGAAAAAAAATGTCTATAAATTATTTGCAAGTGCCCAAATGTCACCTCAAGTCATTCTCAGGTGCAACAGTGTACCTCCACTCCCACAATACTGATGTTTTGATGTTTCTGTGACAGATCTATATCTGGACAAAAAATTTAAGTTAGCTAATAGTCATACCTATTAGAATCAAGAGACAAACCGGCTCCAGATCTACTATTTTACAAAAAAGGATGTCACACTGGTACTACAGCATAGGTAACTCTGTGTTGGCTTGTGATCCTAAACATTTCCACTAGAATTAAGTTTGTTTAAATCTGTGTTGGATCATTATCCTAAACTTTGCCTCTTTTGTCATTTGTCCTAGTCTAGGTATTAATGACAATTCTCCTCTTCAGTGCTTAAGTCAAATGAGATATAAAACTAAACACATCACTTGCAGTTGTGTGTTTTCCTTTACTGTTAATAGCAGGCCTGGGAGGTCCCAATTTGCACCAGACATATGGTGCATAAAGGGAGCAAGGGCATTAACTCTTTCCTCTTCTGCTCCAACTTTAATTAAATTTCTTCCTCAAGCTGCCTTTAGTGCTTGAGGTGAAGCCTTGATTTGCATCAGTGGGAAACTTTCTACATTCCAGATAAAGAAAAGGAGGAGTAGTGGTAATGGGGGGGGGGGGATTAACATCAACACCATGTTGGAGAAAGAAGAAAAATTAAACTCGTCCCTGGTTTGCCATGATCCCAAATAAAATCACAACTGTTAACAGTAACGCTTGTGCAATACACACAAATCAGAAAAGCAAGTCACATGTTTATTTGGGCTCTTTGGTACCACGGAGATTTCAAGGAAGGGATGTGTTAATGCTTTTAAAAATAATACCATTAAATCTCTGTAGTCTGTAGGGTATCTTGGGAATGTGCACACAGCATCTTGTACATTTTTAAACAGATGCTTGTGAATATCAAAGGAGACAGGGCGGAGTGAACTCACATACAACCTTTGTGAAGCTGGCAGCATTCCTGGAATGTATGCTGTTATTGCTACTTAACTAATAAACTCTTACCAAAAGATGCCTCCTTAATATCAAGGTCATCCTAGTAAGATCATCATCAGTGTCTCTGACATCATCACATAAAACCGCATGGTAATTAAATGGCCATATATAAGTTGCAACCCTAGGAACATCCCCCTTTCCCTTTATGTCTCTCTTGGAACCTGGTGTCATCACAGTGCCAAGAGACAGAAATGATTGTTTTTACCCTGGTCCATCTTTATATAGTGCACACCTTACTCTGCATGTAATGCTAAGAATGGTTCCCTCCTCCAGGTGTATGGTTTCTGTTTCTTTTTTCTTTTCTTTTTACTCTGATGCACATCTTACTTACAGGGCCAAATATGCGCCTGAGCATTGTTTGTACTGCAGGGCTGCCTTCCAATATGCTAATGCATAGTAAATGTATTCACTGTTGTTAAAAGACGTTAAAACTGCCTCTTGTGACAATATGTCTCACTCATTAGCAGAACAAAAGTCTGCACAATTTAAGGCTAGTGTTTGAGATCCTTTTTTGGAATGTCATAAAATGGCACTTATACCTACTGTTTTAGCATAATGCGGTGATCTTCTGACAGGGCATCCACATGACAAAATTAAATCATCACATCCCCATAATAGGTAATAATATTTATGGACCACTGGTTGGAGAAACCTGCATGAAGCATGGTTTGACATTTAATGGCCAGAATTAAGGACACCTTGCATTCACAGGCATCCCATAAGCATGTGGTTGTTTCCACCCCCCCACAGGTGTTGTGTGGGTTGGTATTCCCTTCCTCCTTTTGCAGAACCCAAAGCCACCACCCCCACTTACTCTAAAGCCCCTGAAGCTGTGCTGTATGGCCATTCTGTGCTAAGGCAGGATAGGTATCTGGCTGTACCTACATAACCAGATGCATGATGATGACATTAATGCTGAGATTCTAAGGGATCCTCTAGGGGTCTCCAGGGCTTCTGTAATCATTGTGCATATGGCCATGTGGAGGTAGAAAGACACTTGTCCAACTCTGCTTGTTTGCTGAGAAGTGTGGAATGACCATGGAGGGTAGCTTTAGAGCTGTACAATAAGCTGGGGGGAGTGTATATGGTTCACTGTAACATAAGTCCACGCATGGATATTTACACTATGCTGAGAGAATGTTGGATTGAGGCATATGAATGCAAATTATGTTAAGGAAGCAACACATCTGGTCCAGAGGTCCAGCACAGAGTCAAAACTTGCACGTGGCATTTCAAGCTGTTGTAAAGGACCCCACCTCCCAAGTGCAGCAATTTTCAACAAATCACAAGCATATTTCCATTGTTTCAGGGATAATTCCCTCTTTCTTATCCATTCTTCTTAGCCTTCAGTGTCTCAGGTATCACTGGTTCTCAGAGGTATTTAAACCCCTTTGAGGATGGTAACCCATAGGATTATGTTAATAGTGCTCATCACTACATGTCAGGTGATATAGACAATGTGTTTATTGAGTTTTTACACTCATGTTATACTGAATAGAGATCAGAACATTTGTTCCAGTTTCTTCAGGATAAGAATGTAAAGAATAGTTGCCAATTGTCTTGCCCTCTGCAAGAAAGGACAAGACAATTGGCACACAGAGATAACCATTGTGAAAATGGCTAACTGCCATTTTTATAATTTTTCATAGTTTGGGACTGCTATGCAAAAAAACTTGTTCATGCAAAACTCTTGTTTTTTTTTTAGCAAACCAACGTTTTTATGAAAAAAAACAAGCAAGCCCTGGACTTTCCACAAAATCCACTGTTTTCTTTGCAAAAAGTGTGTACAAAAGCAGTTATTTCACTAAAATATCCCAAAAGTGGGAAAAAAGTGTGTGTGTGTGTGTGTGTGTGTGTGTGTGTGTGTGAACCTTTTATAATCCCACCAGCAGAGAGAAAACTTTGGAAATTATTTACTTTGTCATGCAAGAACTAAATAAGCAAAGATTTACATCCCTACTAGTGGGTGGATTGTTAATGGAAGCTCTACAATTTTGGCTCTAAAAATTCTAATGCCACTGCTAATGATATCAAGATCTGATATAACAGTTATCTAGTTTTAAACTAGCCTTTCCCAGGAAAGGTGTTGGAGAAGATGGCAGCAATTTGATTCTAATTGATCTGGAAGGGTACTGATTATTTGGATCCATTCCGGTTTGGATTCCAGCCTGGTTTAAGGGCATAAAGAGCCATGGTAACATCTGATAAAAGGTATTAGGAATTGTATTTGGGGAGTGGAATCCTACATACATACTATTTACTATGGCATATTTCTCTGTCCCCTTGCTTGCTTAGGCCAGTGGGTGCATGTTATTACAGTGGCACTTGTCCTTCCTGCAAGCTTATTTTAAGAAGGTTGAACCAAGTTACTTATTTTCATCCTTGCAGTCTTTGATTTATGGGACACCACAGTGTCCCCCATGGCATTTAATAGTGATCTGATGGACTTAGTACTGTGCCCTAGAATCTTACTTCAACAGTTTTGCCTGATATTCCAGCTATGCTGTGATTCTATCTAGAGAAATTGGACAATGTCAGAGATTCTACTCACATTCAGGCTAGAATTTTATCATGAGCTTCACATTGGGATGCTTCTGAGGATAGCCTGGAGACTTCACCTGGTAGAGAGTGTGGTCACTTAATACATGTGACATCAATATTGTACCAATTACACTGGTTTCCCATACAGGTGTGGACTTATATGTACTGGCACTGGTTTTGACCTATAAACCCTAAACACTTTGGTAACAGTTATTGGGCTGCATCTGCATGGACCCATGCAGATGGTAAGAGATGGTACTTATAAGCTTGGCTGTAAGCTCTATTTAGTTGAGGGGCACAAGGGACTGGAACTTTTGAGAAGTCTTTGGAACCCTCAAACAGTGAGGTATGCACAATCTTATCTGTGAATATTTTTTGCAGTTAGAACTCACTTCCCCCTCTTGCTTTTTCTGGAGAAAAATTATTAGGGATGATGGTGGTGTATGCACATATTCTTTCTGATTTTAATCAATTTTAGTTAATTTAAAAAAATCTGTCTAAAGTTTGCAGTACTTTCAGTACCATCTTCAGGCACTAGGTGGCAGATGTCTCTAATCATTTGGGAGAAGCTACAGTGAGGCTAAGCACCTCCAGGCAGCTCAGAAAAATGCTTTTTCTTCCAGGCTTCTTGAACATTTTAGCTATTGCTACTTGGTAAAGGGGTGGCGGAAAGTGAGCAGAGGAAAAACCTGACTTAGCATGGGGAAAGACAAAGACCTATGAGAAAGGGGAACAAAAAGGTTGGGAATGAAAAGACAAAGAACAGAAGGGGAGAAAGGAAGAGCACTGAGGAAGGAGATACTAAGCCAGGCAAAACAGTGCTTGAAGTAAAACTAGACATACAAAATTCATAACCTTTTACAATTTAATTTGAGGGTTCAAAACAGAATGTGTGTGCATGTATGCAAACAAGCACATGCAAAAGTTAAAGACAGAAGGAAATGAGGCATGTCTAGGTTCTACACCAAGGATATTTTTTTAAAATCCTCTATTTAAAATATTATAGGACTCATTTTTTTTAAAGGATTGTGGTGATTATACCTCCAACCCCACCAGCTGGCTGTTATTCTAACTGGCTGATACACACTGAATACCCTTTGCCGTGAGACTATAAAGCATCACGGTTTGCAAGGCATCCATTTGATGTGTTGACAGGATGTAAGATACTAAATGTAGCTAGTGAGAAAGCTGACAGGGGATTAGGCATCATTCCTGCCATTGTTATCAAACTTTCATGGATGAGTCAAACTCAGGTATCATTCTTGGGGGAAAAAAGGTTAATGATTTGACACAAAGCAACCAAAGAAAATCCATCCACTGTCATTCATTCCACAGTTGCTTGATAGTTGTTGTTCCTCAAAATCTCAGACTGGACAAGAGTAGATAACTGCCAAGTCAGCCATGACCCATGTTTTTCCCCCCTCACTGCATTTATCAAAAGTCTTTAGACATCTACTAACAGAAGTCTTCTTTTCCATTCATTCATTCATTCATTCATTCATTCATTCATTCATTCATAATATAGTGTTGCAAAGCTGTGGAGATATACATGTGGCCTACTTAATGTTGTTAGCTCTGACTAGAGTTGACTCGCCATTCATCAGTTCATTCAATGAACCAGTAGGACTCCAGCCATCATTTTGAAAATAACAACTGGCCCTTCATTAAAATGACTACGTTGACATCTAATAGTAGGTATCTCCACACTCTCTGAGTACCTAATTTGCTTCATCTCTGTCCCTTCTGACATATACTCTGGTACACAAATATGTGTACAGCTGAACTGTTGTGTTGTAGCCATCATATTGTTGCAACTGCTGTTCTGTTTGCATTTGCTGTGCAGAGTTCAAGATACTGCCCAGTATAATATAACATTATGGCCTCTGGATCAAGACCTACTGAATGCCTGAGACCTGTAAGATCTACTTTATTCTGTAGAGTTGGCTAACATGGGTCCTTTCTCCTGTGCCATCATTTACATGCAGAGAGAAACAGAACAGTGAGACTGGGTGCTGGTTAGAGGCTTCTGACAATTCTAGCTCCAAAAAAGTAAGTTTTCCAAGTATTCATCCAAACTTCCTCATTTGCAGCCCAGAATTCAATGAGTTCAATGTGCACGTGAATATCTAAAACCATTAAGGGGCCAACCAAAAGTTACTATACTTTTTGTTCTGGTATCACTCCTACTTACTTGCCTCTGTACTCTGCTACCACTTTCCTTCAAAAAAGTTTTTGACACTACTTCCCTTCCAGTTTTTTTTTAAATCTTGAATTAAATCCAGCTATAGAGAATTTTATGACACCTTAGTGTTGCACTCTATCAGAACACTGCTACTAGCATAATTAAACTGTACCCCAGTCAACCCTAGTCAATGGTTAACTAATACACCCAGAGTGTAATTTGACAGCAAAAAAAATTGCCTTATCCCAATTAGAGTAAGAAAGCAAAATTATAAAGGAGGAAGGAAAGCCCACGGCCAAACACTGCAGCTATTGTTTGTGTACCTGAGTAGAAGTCTGAATATTAATGTCCCGGATTTGAGAGACTATGACAAGCTTCTTTTATTGTGAAATTCATGAGCTATATTTCACTTGACAGTAATTCACAGTTTTCCTACCGGGTAAATATTTTGTATACCAAGCTAAATGCTTTGAGATACTGTTCAAGCACATCAAGATTCTGCTGTATTCAGTTGGGATTTCTTTCTTTTTTCTTTTTTTCATAATAGATGCCTGAAGAAAAAGGCAGAACCTGTAAGCTGAGGACATCATGTACATAGACAGACAACAGAGGGAACATGGACTCATCTGATGGCAGATAAGAATGATAACAAATTAGGGATGGGTTCAGGCTAAGCTGTTTATTTTGAACAGCCTGAATGGATTCCATTGAAATCATTGTAGAATCTTAGTCATGATTAACTTGAGTCCTGTTAAACTAATTTAACCAAGTCTAGATTCAGCCCAGTTCCAAAGGACTTCACATCAATGACAGCTGGTGTCTTCCATGCAGTGGGTGAGATAAACCAATTCCAGGTTCTTATCTGAACTTTAAAGGAGCTATGCAAGATGCTGAACCCTATTCCCAAAATAGTTTCACTACCTAGCTAGCTCTTTTAAAGTTCAGATGAAAATTTAGAGCAGATTCACTGACATAAAAGCTAGGCAAACATAAGATTTGCTTGCTTCCCCTATTCCTTTGTGAACCTTGCTTCTCTCTCATTGCTCTTCTCTCCATGATGTGGTCTCCTTGTGGTTTCCCTTCCTACCCTTTTTATTTTTGTCATCTCCCTCTTTGCTGGCATATTAATTACTAGCGTATCTACCTGCGTTGCCCGGGATTTTATTTTCTCATACAATTTGAACTTTAAGATCCCTTACATATGCAACCCATACAATTTAATATAACTCTGTAAACTATGTTGTGTATGTTACTTTAATTTATCTCACATATGCCTCCTAAACATTTTCTGGCGCCCTTCCTGCTGCTAGGCCTCATTTCCATAGCAACTGGCCAGGTCCCAGAGCTCCTTGGCTGAGAATTCTAAAGGCCCCTCCTTAAACTGCAAACCCCAGGATTCCATAGAATCTTCACAGGCAGCCAATTATATAAGGTCTTCTTGCCTGACACAGCCAATCATATGAGGTCTTGCCTGACACAGACAAACTCACAAACTTTGACTTTTATATATTAGATGAACACCTTAGCAGCACATAGTTATTCTTGTTTTGCTTTGCCTATTAAACTAAGAAAGGTATATAGACAAGTACCACCGATAATTGTAGCACAATGAACCTATCGTAACAGGCAAAACAACAGACCACAACAGAACAAACTTAAGTCTGGTGAATCCTACTTCCTCCAAACTTAAAAACCTAATTTAGTAAACTTCATTCTACCTCTCACATGGAACACTGAGGGGGAAATATCAATAATCAAATAAATAATAAATAAAAGTTTAAACTTTGTTTCAGAAATAGAGCATGTCAGAAAGATCATATGTAGCTTGTGTGGCATGTGCTGAAGGCCAGACAACCATTTTTGCCTTTTCAGTATCGTGTGTGTGTGGGGTTACACTGTTGCACCTGAGAACGACTTGAGGTGACATTTGGGCACTTGCAAATAATTTATGGACTTTTTTTTCTGTTTCATTGTAGAGAAGCCTAAAACAACTTTTTTGCACCAAAACAGGGCCTTGAAGCCAATTTTTGACCAAAACTCTTTTTTCCCCCTGCTGACAGAATGGGGGGTTGGGAATCTAGACGTCTGAAGGGGCCATCACCAAGGCCTGTTTCCACCCATGGGCTACATGATTCCTCCCCAAAATCTTGTAATCTTCCTTATTCTCTTGCACTTGTAGAGAAAAAAGATCCAGACACCCCCCTCGCCCCCCGCAAAAGCTGTATTATATGAGTTGTGGGGCATTTTCTGATCTTAGTGAGAATTCCAACACATTGATGGTTGAAGTTTAATATATCTAATGTGTTCTAACATGTCCCTCCACTGGGAGAAACGTTGATTTCCTCTGCACAGGGCCAACCAACTAACAACCAGAGTGCATCACTTCTCCTTCACAGCATCACGTTTGCGGAAAAATGGCATGCTCTCCCCGCCATGCTACTGACTGCCCCCACTGGGAGAAAGCAATAGACTTCTGAGGACATTCTTTGCATTGGCTGTTTGCTGCTGCTGTTGATGTTGTTTGTAAACAGCGATTATTCATTCAAATAATAAGTCCTTATCCAACACTCTTTAAAAAAAGCTCCAGGAATGGAGATGCTTGCAACCTCCTTAGGAAAGTTGGCTTAGTGGTGGACTGCTCTTATGTTTCTCTGATCTGCCAAGTTACAACCGGTATAGCAGGACTTGGAAAAGAATCACTAGCAACTTCTGTAACTTCCATATCTTCAACTTGACTTAACAGTTCCAAAGTTACAATGCAAACTGCACAATTGCAATCTGGTCATGGTATTCTTCCTAATTTAAGTTTTAGCTTACTTATTAGTCTCAGTTAGAGGAGACTGATGGAAGCAATGGAAATAAGTATTGATTGATCGAGTTCTCACTGATTGAATATGTCTACTGAAAGTAACAATTTAATCCATCTTTTTCAGCAAAAACCAATGATTCTTCTCCTATTCTTTATAAATAGTGGATCATTCTTAACTTGCAGAGAAAAATGGATATGCATTCCAAAGATCTTTTCAGAGTGAGTGATTCTGGATTTAACATTTGAAATTAAAAATTAAATGAATGAAGCAGTCCCATCCTCCAGTGTTAGGTTGCAATTAATTAGCATGTAACCACAATCAGTATAAGATGTTTATTTTATGTGCTATTCCAACTCCAGTTTTACAGTTAGCAAAAGATCACTGTCAAAGCATCCAGCTGCTAGAATACCTTTTCAAATTGTCAGGGGAACAGATTAGTCATTGCCCCTACCTTTTGAATGCCTGCTTGGGATTCCTGCACATTATTTTCAGACCCGTTACTTCTGTTTATCATCTGCCACAGTTTGGAATACATGTTGTTCTTCTCAAAAGGATTCATTCCTTTCACCCGCACATGTTCGTAGACTGCAGAGTCCAAAACAGTGCCATAAGGAATATCAGTCTGCCTGGAGAGATCTTGAAGAGACCTTAGACATTGGTGGAGATAAAAAACACAAGAGACATGATTCCATATTTTCAAGCTACTAGCAAGCAAAGGGCAACATGTATGAAGACAGCTGTCAAGTCATTTTTATTTTGTTTTAGATTATTCTTAAAAAGTCAAAGGAAGGCTAGGAGATTTGCCTTTATAGTTTAAGGCACAAGGGAAACTATAGAGCTAGAGGGGGAAAAGAGAGGAAAGAAAATCGTGACTTCTTCTTCTTCTTTTTTTTTTTTAAAGAGAGAGACCTGAAATAATCAGGATAATATTAGTCTTTTGTTGTTGTTGTTGTTTTTAAAAAAGGGGTAGGGGTAGGCAGGAAGTATGAATTTTTAGGAGGTTATTTATTTCACTGATAGTCTACCTTTGAGACTCAAAGATCTCCCAGGATGGATGACTTACAACTACAAATGATAAAAACAATAATTACCAGTTTCAAACCTAAAAATCATTAAAATGGGGAAAGAGGTCACATAGGAAGAGCTAAAAACTAATTTTCTTTGCTAACTGTATTCTGTGCTTTTCTATCAAATGGTGATAAAGAATGGTTAACAACAACACAAAACAAACTAAAAGTTAGACCTTTTGCTTTTTAAAGGAATCATGATATGGCCACTTTCTGAACTTTATACCTGGCTACTAAACAGGAGGCAGCTAAATTAGAAGTAGCAATTTTCTTCTCAGAATTCCTGATAACGTTAAATAACACTGAACCAGCCATGTGGTATGCCAGATATTTTTAAGTTTCTGACTTAAAACAAATAAGTGTTCTGGTGCATGCATTCTGATAGCAGTTCACAGATTGTTTAGCATGGAATTTGAATGAGATCTTTGGGTTTTGCTCTTCCAAAAACAGAGAGCCATAAACCAATTTTAAGCCCTGTGGTAGATCTACACTACACAGTTATAGCAATTTGATATCACTTTAATTGTCATAGATCCAGCCTACCGAATCACAGGAGTTGTATTTGGTGGGAGTGGGAAACCAAATTCTCTGGTTTAAGGGCATGAACTAGAGCTCCACAGCAGAAAATTCTAGGTACTTCACCAAACTTTGGACCCCAGGATTTGACAGGGTGGAGCCATGGCAATTAAAGCAATATAAAACTATTGTAACTCTTTGGTGCAGACACAACCCTTTCATATATTTTGATGTAAGAGCACCCCTGGAAACAGGAGCCAAGCAGGAACAACAGAGATACATGTATCACCAGGCTTGCTAGATCACAGTATGTGAGAATTTAAAACAGACTTAACATGGTTCATGAACAGACCATCACTACTACCCACAGCTACTGTAACATAAATTGATTTCAGGACCTCACAGCACCAACTCAGTCAACTATGTTTGTCAGGTGAAAAAACAGCAAAGTGTTCCTGTACCTTTAATGACTGTGCAGGAGACAGAATTTCAGCAGATGAAACTCATGTGATAACCAACAGCTGCTGAATTTCCCTTTTCTATACAACTATTAAAGGTTCAGGAAGCCTGTGATATTTTTCATCTAAAAACTACTGAAGGATTGGCCATGCAAGTATAAATACCACCACTCAGACATCCACTCAGTGAAACTTAGACCTACACCTGACTCATAAGATTCTGATTTATACATTTGCATGTGACCAAATCTCCAGGACTGGATTGAGTACCAAGCAATTCCTAGAATACAGTGCACTTGCCATCAGATGAAGGAAATAGATTTATTTACAAGGTAAGGTAAAAAGGGTACACTTTAGAGAATATAGAACAATATCAAAAATAACAAAGGCGTAGATAACCTCATAAGAAGTTCTCTCCACTAAACATCATCTAGGGCCAGAATAACAGAGTATTCACTGAGACTGCAGAACACATAAGGCAACTGCAATATATGAAGAAACAAGAAGGGGCAAAAACTATTTTTATCCCTGTAATAGCTGTGCTGGGCCCAATTAACCAACCGCAGAGTCTCAAGGCCATAATTTTTTAAATTGACCTTCCTCTCCTTTTGGGAGGGGGGCAGAAGGGAGCCATGATGGTTGCAAGTAGCCAATCACAGAGCTGAAAGACCAGAAACTTTTAAATCACCTTTTCCTTTCTGTTGGGAGGACAGAGCTATGTGTGCTATATGGTCTTTCCCCATCCCAATATAATTTGCTCTTTAAAGAGCAGTGGAGAACACTGTCATGTCACTTGTGTGGAAGTATTTTGGTTCAGTTCTGTTCAGTTAAGTTCGTTTCAGATGGAAGCACCATCTTGGCTTTTGTCTCAAGCAGCAACACTAGCCTGTCTCAAGCAGCAACACAGAGACCTTTTCCTACCTGCTGACAACAATTTACTTTTTCATAGATGTATGCAAATTGGACTCTTAAAACATGGGATTTTGAAATAACATGCACTTCAAATCAGCTTTCTGATGGTCCCTGAAAGTCAACAGACCTGACATATTTCCAATCTATCTATCCACCCTTGTGGACCACTTAACTGTGCCTTTATTTTTTTCTAATGACATTAATTAGACTTTCTGAAGGGCTGCTGCATCTAACACCTAGGAGCCATTAAGGCTTTGCTAGCACAAATTAACTTTATGTTAAGTGCACAAATCTAAAGGATGACACTTAAGGGCAGATAAAGGGTCTGCCTGTGCTCAGTTTTTTTTGAAAAGCTAACAGCCAATTACAAAATGCTTATATAACAGACTGGATAATGTCAGCACATACTTATAAGATGCCATAGGCTTCAATGGGGAAGAGGTCAATGGTCTAGATACAGCTGGTCCCCAATCCATGGATGGGTACTCACCCACAAAATGTCACCTTGGGACAGTCACTGACTCTTGTCCTAATCTGTATCAATGTACTGTGTGGATGGAATGTAATAATTTCATATGTACCTTGAAGTCCATGGAGGAAGGTCACAGTAAAAATATGATATAACTTATCTATTTTTATTAATTAAATATTTCATATCCCATGTTAGAGTTCTCAGTCTGGGGTACAAACAACCCCCCATCAAATATAAAACAGTTCAAAACAATTTAAAGCAATGTAAAGAAATTTACAAGGCAATAGGTCAAGTCATGGTCATTGGCCCCCAGACACTTGGGTAAAAAGCCAGGTTTAACTTGGTACTCAAACGAGGCAAAAATCAACATCAATTTGGTCTCAAGAGGGAGGGCATTCCACAACTGGGGTGCCATAGAAGATAGTATTTCACATCTCCACTTAAAGTACTGTTCCTACTGATAGAACACAGAGGAACACCTTTTTGAGCAGACTTCAGTGCTCTAGTAGGACTATAAGAAGCTTGCTGGCTCAGACCAAGTACTCTATTTCCAACAATAGCCAGTCAACTGCCTTTGATGCTCATGGGCAGAGTATGGTGTGCTAGCTATTCCTCTCCCTCATCCATCAGTCAAGAGATATGCAGCCTCTAATCATGAAGCTCCATTTGGATCATCATGGTTAATGCCCAGTAATATCTTCCCATGAATTTGTCTGTTGTTTCTCCAGTGCTTCATCTCTGTCTTTTTAGTTATTGATAGGCAGTATGTGCAAAATGACATACCTTTGGTGGCATACCCACAAAACAGAAACAACACTATTTGGGCTCTTTTCTTGAATCTCCCACAATTGCTTTATTTTTCCCCTGTGTCACCCAAAGCACTCAGAACATAACAAGTGATAAGCCATCCAAACAACTGGACTCTATCCATTTGCGCAAATTACTTCATTATCACTACGTAGAAATATTCGTGGCCACCCTTCCCAGACTACTCAATGGTAAATGATCATCGGAGTGGTAGCCGAAAACATCAGGAGGGCCCAAAGATTCACCACTCTGATTTGGAGACTGGCTTGAATTTACAAGAGTTAAGGACACTGCATCTTATTTTCCTGCTGTATCATGATGATGCAATCAATGATTCTACAGTGAATGGGACAACTGCCCTGGGGGGCATTTCTTCCTGGAATCTCAGTGGACCACATAGCCACTCCAGAATGAAACCAGAAGTAATATCATGCCACATCTAGTTTCATTTTCCCCTTTTTGACTTTTGGTGGACTTGGGGGTGTGGCAAAGCCATCGTTTACTCTTGCAGTTTTGAGGGTTTGGGTGAGAACATTTTTTTAAAAAGTTCATCTCATTTTTTATTGTTGTAGAACCTGGGAGATTGGGTGTGACCTGGGGGCTCTAGGGACCAAAAGAAGGGCTGGGACTGCACTGTATCCACTTGTGATCTACATGACTCATAAGTGACAATTGGTCCTGAAACCAAATCAAATTTCTGAGACAAAAGCAATAAGGGGGGGGGGGTAGCCTTTATTAGCTCTTACAGTATTCACCTACCAGGTTTCAACCAGATGGAAAAATGTCCAAGTAAACACTGTATTGGAATCAGGACTTTCCTCTGGATCAGGAAGATTGTGTCTATGAGAACCCTGATGGTTTTCCTGTGATGAGTACTGACAAATAGAACTTGAAACTTTTAAAGCCCTTTCCTGATGTTCTCAGAATTCTTAGCTTAGTGACCAGGGTTTACACTAGAGTAACAACCTTCCCCCTCCCCCTCTCCCCCCCCCTCATTTTGCAAGGAGGTATCTAGTAACCCAGGCAATGCAATAGCTTCCAGGTAGCACTGTATACACCCCCCCCCCCGCAAGCAAATGGCCATTGATTGTCAGGGAGGAGCACTGGGAAGATTTTACTGGGCACTTGCCCAGCTGGCAACATCAGCAATCTGAACACATTGCACACTGTTAGCTGGATGTACCATCAGCATTACATAGAATCTTGGCCCTAGCATTTCACTTTCCCAAAAACCCTGCCTTAATGTGAGGAGGGACGTTGAAAAAAAAAAAAAGGTCTTTCAAATTCTACTTCCAGGTTTCTACACTATCCCTCAATCGGTTTCTGCATCTCCTGATGGTAGTTTCTGCAACATCGCATTGTATACTATAACACACTGTAATTGGAAGGGTACCTGCTGTGCACATTATGAGAATGGAGTAGGAAGAAGTGAGTCCCCAGTTTCTAATGAGAACACCTTGCAAGTTTTAATCAGCTACTTACAGGACTCAGTGTGGCCATATAATCTGCTAGCACAACAGCCAACACAGCAATTTCCCTATATGGGCTGCTGTTAATATAAATGATAGGTGCAGCAGATGTCACAGAACTGTCAGTTGGGACACAACAATGGCAAAAATATTTTCTATTTACATCTTAAAAATCTGGAAGTTATTCTTTCATCTCTCAAATGACAAACTAAGTGATGCCATGAATGATTTCATTTCCTGCTAGTGTAATAGAGTATGATAAATGAAGTACGATTAAGACACAGAAGGGAAAGAAGTCAACAACTGACTTTTAGATGGAGAGACTTTAGCTTAATGGCAGGACCCATGTTTTGCATGCAGAAGACCTCTGGTTCAGTACATGGCCTCTCCAGGTGAAGGGATTAGCCATATTAACTACTGCAGTTCACTTTATCAGTCCAATGTTTCTACTAGGAGGTAGCTTTTCAGACCCTCAAGCAAAATTCTTCCATAAGACTCTGGAAAGCAAGAAACTAAAAGAAATCCTAGGCTATTGACAACTTGGCTTATCTAATATAAGGTAGCATCCTATGTTCTTGTTAGTGGCAGCATGCCTATACTCAGTAGTTGCTAGGTTGCATGTCACTCTAAGGCTTTTTCCGCAGTAGCCTCCCATCCCAGCATGGGGACAGGACAAGAGCAGAACTGCAACGATGCTTCTGCACGACATCATTGTGGTTCCACTATTCTCCCATCCACAGGTGGTGCAATTGCAGATTAATTGATGGCATTTCCCCATCAATGTCACATGATTGCACCGCCATCTCACACTTACCTGTCCTGCAGGAGCCCTGGAAGGGAGATGGTGGTGCTTCCTCCCTCATTGCAGCCTGGGAAAGTACCTGGCTGTGCTGCAGAAGGAAGTGGCATGTATATCGTGATCCCTTCCACAGGGAGCCGGTCCCATGCAGAGAGGAGCACTGCTGTCATGCTCCCTTCCCAGCAGAGCCACTGCCGGGACCATGGAAGGAGGTAGAGTGCAGAAAGGGCCTAAGAGTTTAGGCACAACATGTATTCACATCATTACCTGTTCATTGGTCTTGGCTATACATTCTCTCTTCCTGCATCTCTGCTACCCTGCAGTTACTTTAGGTTTGTTCATCCCCCACTTTGTACTCTGTATTTCTTTCTCTCTCTCCTCCATGTTTGAAGAGCACATTTTACAGAGGTTCTTATTATGCAATATTATGAATAGTATTTATAAGCAAACGTACTTCATAGATTTTTACCAAAGGAGACTAAGTCTGTTTTATTCCTCTTTTAAACTCTGTGTGTGCAGATACTGGTGGTATGGGACCAGTTGTTGTTCATATTCTGCTTGTAAGTACTAATTACCAGTGAGATACACTACTATCTCTCACATTCCCCAACAGATCTCACCACACTTCTCACTCTTGACTCTATAATTTTATCAACAGCAAATCCAATGCAATCAGTAGATCAGTAACTTTGTTGGAAAGATTGTCTGACAAAAGGCATAATCTGAGCAAGTTTGTTTTCTGTTAGTTCAGAGTATAGGAACCAAGCCAATTACAAGAAAGGAGATTCCAACTCCATCATGAGTTTTTCAGTTACACTGAAAAAGAATATTGCTTTTATACTAGAGCTTCTGCAAAAAGCTATCTGCCAGAGCTTCTCCAAAGAATCTTGGGAATCCTGGGAATGTTTTTAACAAGAACAACTAATTGTGGTCCTGACAATTCAGAATTCCTGAACAGTATCCTAGCCAGAATCATAAAGTGTTGATTGGATACAAGTTTAAAAGTTTGTAATATATTTACACAATTGGACAGGACAAACAACAGCATGTCTGCTGAATGTGAAGGTGTTATTAGAGCTGTCTGGTTGCACATAATCTGTCTGTGCTGGAGCAATTAGTCGCTGAATAATGAGCGTAAATTTATTCTGAAGCACACTTATTTACAACTCAAATTCAGATCAGACGTTGCCCATGCAGTTTTGTCCTTCCGCCTTCCCTCTTGCTGGAGTTACAAGGATTAATTCCAAGTAGGCTGAGGAGACAGGGTGGAAGAAGACAAGTGATTTAACACTGTCCAATGACAGCTGTGTTAGAAGATCATATCCATGCTACCTGGGTGGTTTATAAATCTGGGCAGATCAGGTTATAATGCAGATTGGGAAAAGAAGAGACTTTTCTCTTTCTCCAAGAAGGAATATTTATTGGAATTAAGTGTCCTTGTCCTGCAACCTTTTGCAACGGACTTGCTGGGGGTCAATGCCTTGAGATACATTCTTGGACAGATCTAAATTTGTGGCACAAGAAAGCTAAAAGGGTTTTCTTTTTCTTTTCTGTGTACACAGAGGTAGAGAGCTTTTAGACTACAGGCTATTCAAAGAGGAATGCAGCTATTGTCTACAGTTTACCCCTGTCATTCAATAATTGAAGAACATACTCAGACACCTCTACATTCTCAGATGTTTATGAACATTTCCTACCATGCCTTGTTATTGACAAGGCTGACAAGGACAATAGGACAGCAGATTCCTTACCCCCACTTTTTTTTACCAGGTATTTAAAGTATAATTTCAAAGGGGAAAAAATGAGAAGGATGAAGAAGGAGAAAGGTAGGGAAAGTACAAATAATATGAATATGGGCTAGATGCATACATTAACACAAGCAGATCCTATCCCGCCCCTCAAAAAGCCCACATCTTTTTGAAGTTGGTGTCTACAAAACACTTGTCCATGCATAGCTATAGCAAAAGGTATTTTGGCTATTGAATGACAGATGGTGAATGTTTATCTTTCAAGACTTGGAGTACAAGTCTTTTAGTGAAAAATAAAAAATAGAGATGCAATTCTTCACTAAGTTTCTTCTTGAAGATGGTGAGCAGAAAATATGATTTTCCATGCAAATTATCCCAGTGTCTTGAATAAAATGTGAAAATTTTACCAAGAATGTATCCCTAATTACAACATTATCTGTGCAGAAAACAGCAATTTCTACTCAGGAATTAACATTTCTGTTTTTCCCATGCAGAAAATGCTGCTCCCTGTACAGGAAATGCTCTTTTTTGTACAAAAACAACATGTGTGAATTTTGTGGAGAATAAGTCCTGAACTGCAAAAATTCCTGTCAGTCCAGAATTCTTTTCACCAGGGTTTCTCAGTACTTGAAAACATGTTTTTGTACCATTTTCTGAATGTTTTCAAATATTATTTCCATCCCTAGTAAAAATTTCAGTATCTATTTCTTTCAAATGGGATGATACTAGAGAGATTAGTGCTTCTGTAAAAACTTTAAACAACAACAAAAGGAACTTTCAAATGACAAAAAAAAAAAAAAAAAAAGTAAGCAGTGAGAGATTGCTAGATGTTATGGTGTGATGCAGCATCAACTGCCCAGAAAAAACAGTATTCTATAAAATTTTAGTGGACCAAGTTCTAGCATTTCCATTTAAAGGAATCTGGGTAATAAGACAGGAACAGCTGCCTGAAAAATGGGTATAGATGGGTTGTTTTCTAACTCAGTATTCAGTACTATGTAAGTTCCTGTTTCAAGAGTCAGCATGATTTGAGTGTTGGACTACAACTCCAGAGACCAGAATTTGATTCTCTGCTTGACCATGAAAACCTACTTGTGATCTTGCATGTATCACACACTCTCAGCCCTGGAAAACCCCTGTGATAGGGTTGCCTAAGGCTCACCATAAGCTGGAAGTGCCTTGAAGGCACACAAAAACAACAACAGCAAGGTCCTATTTAAGAAAAGGACTTAACATCTGTCTTATTTAAGAGAAAAACCTCTGCTCATCTCTGGAAAATGTGGAACCAAATGAATTGGCCACCACCATGCTGCAACTAGTTACTTGCGGTTAATTGTTTCTCTAGTAAGGAAAGCATACTCACATTACATTAGGGTTGTAACTACAATTCTTTCGTAATGTCTGTATTTTACATACTTTCATAGTTAAATGGGTGTGGCCACAATAAATGTTAGAGGAAAGAATGTTACGTGGTTCCAGCACTGGTTTGTTCAGTGGTTTACGTTGCTTTCTTATGTTGTTTTGTAGGTGTTGAGACAATGATGATCAAGGTAGGACAAGAGTGTGTTTTATACCACAGGACGGTAAACAGTAACATTCAGGTATACAAAAACAAAACAAAGCAAAACTTACAGCTGAAATTTAACCATTTTAGATATTTCTGGAAAACAAGAAACTAAAGAGCAGTCTCTCTGTCTCACAATAAATAACTACTGGGGAGTGCTGATCCATGAGGGTGAAATGGTACTCAAATTGTTTATAAAAAGCCACTCTCAGACTCTGCAGCATGAGTTCAAGAGTTCTTTGGCTGAACAGGCAGTGTTGGGGATTGTGTTTTCAGAAGACTGGTGAAAAACATAGTTATTGGTCTTCTAACTGATTCTTCACCATTGTTATGATATATAGCTATTATTTATGTAATCTATACTACACAGGTGGCTAGATAAGTTTAGCAGGCCTCTTTCTCTCTGCCTGAATTTCCTGTAAGCCCCTGTAAGCTCCCTCAGATAAGCCGTGCAAGTGTTGGCCTCCCTATTAATAAGAATAGCTTTTCTTGAGAACAGCAATCTTGTTTGTCCTAAGTCCAGGGGTCACAAAGAGGGGTGAAAGTTCTCCCTATCTCTAACCTTTAAATATCACTGTAGTTTCTAGAAAGCCAATGACACCACCTATTGGAGTAGCTCTTTGTCTGGGTCCAAAAGCAAGGAAAAATGTTGTATTGGTGAAGAACAATTTCTGTCAAGAAAACCCCTTAGCATCATCTCAGGATTGTTATAAATCAAAAATGATATGGAGGCACATAACAACAACGTACAATGTCTGTAACAAAAGGGCCAAAAACATAAGTATATTGCTAGGAAAAAGTGGTGGACGAGATGTTTTTACAGATAACTGCAGTCAGGGCTGGTCAAGGCCACTTTGGTGCCCAAGGTAAAGAAGAAGAGGGTGACACTTTCTGTTTCATGTGCAATAACAAGTTGACCTAGCAAACAAATCTGTCTTCATTGCTGGGAAATCATGTCTACCAGTTCTGAAGCAGAAAGCTAGGTTTAGGCATGAAGGGCAAGCCACATGGCACACAGAATTCTATTCCAGCACTCTGCTACCACCTCATAACATCTGCAACTTGAGAGGCCCACAGTTCTCTTCCTAATGGTAAGGCTGGCCTTGACTGCAGTTCTGGGGCATGCATGAGGCTCACCCTCTCCCTTCTGGCATTATCACCAACTTACTGGATGGAGTTTTCAATTCGAGTGATGGTCAGAAAAGCTGCTAGATTTGCTGTGTAGGACGAGATGACGATCAAAGCGAAGAGCCACCAGGCACCCATCATCATTCGAGTTGCCAGAGTTGTATAGGGAACCTCTCCTCCTGTTGAGCAGGAAAGTAACATTGAGAAGAAGTCTAATTGCACAAGATGGCTTCTTTAGATGCATCCCTTTCTCAAGTTCATATCCATCTATATCAGTTTTCCTAATACCAGTAGGAACAGCTTCCAGAATAAAACTGATTAAGCTAGGGAATCACCAACGCATGTCTAAATAGAATGAAAGACATTAAGAAAATGAAATAAAGAAAACATGTCTCCACTCCATAAGTGCTACTATGCCTTCAGCAGTATCTTTCAGCTGTTTATTTTCTGGCAAGTTCTATTACAGAAAGGAGGTCCTGTAGACTCTGTACAAAACATGATCTTAAACATTTGAAGCATTTCTACTCCTTTGATTTTTTTTCGTCATTTTTGACTACAATAAAACTCTCTCTGTGCTCTTCAATACACACACACACACACACACACACACACACATATATGAATGATATTCAAACAGAGAATACAAATCAATACATGGATTTGTGATTTCTACCTATCTAAAATAAACCACATCACTATATCATATAATATAGTATCATATAGAAGTGGCATGGTGTAGTAGTTTGAGTGTTGGAGTAGAACATTGTGAGCCCAAGGTCTACTTGTTCTGGATGGCCTCGGGCAAATCAGACTCTCGCAGCCTCAACGGAAGGCAAGGGCAAACGCTCTATGAACAAATTCTGCCAGGTAAACCTCATGATAGGTTTCCCTTAGGATTACCATAAGTGAGAAATGACTTGAAAACATGCAACATCAACAACAACAACAACACAACACACCAACTCTCATTTTAATTCTCTCTTAACTCTCCTAATCTATTGACCTCCAGATATGTTAGACTACCTTTTCCATCAGTCCCAGCCAGCATCATAGATATGTCTGCTTAAAACTAATTCTCATGTGCAAATAGGACTTACAACAATATGGTGCAGTGTCTCTTCCATTCTACAGTGATTCTTTCTGGATTCTAGCTAGCTGTTCCAATATAGAAGATCATTCTAACTTCCTCTCTTTCTCCATGTTCCTGTTGTTACCATGCATTTAATGGCTCCTGAGCATGCTTAGTCCACGTGGAGTTGATTTTTTTTCAACTCCCCCCTCCACACACACTTTCACAAGATTCAGGGTTCTTATGATCAACACAATGTGCACATTTTGCATTGGTCTGATGTATCCCATGTTTTACTCTGCAAGTTCTTCACACTGGAAGAGTTATTGAATCTTATCATGTGCAGATTTATTTATTTATTTATTTATTTGATTTATATCACGCAATTTCTCTAAATGGGACCCACAGTGACTTACAATAAAAATGAAAGCCAATCAGATAAAGCAACATGTGGTACAAAAGTTAGAAGCAACACTAAACAATGGAATCAACTAAAGCATTCCTTCAAGACTTTCATTTAAAACAATTCAAATGCACACGTAGCCTTTATTACATATTCAAATAGCATGCCCATAGCACATCCTTCTACCCCAACTTGTTAAAGGTTGAAGGGCTGATTAAATAGAAAGGTCTTTGTCTGCCAGTGAAAAGACAGCAGAGAGGGCACCAAGTGGGCCTCCCTCAGGAGGGAGTTCCACAGCCTAGGAGCAACCAAAAAGAAGGCTTTTCTTTCCTGTGTTCTTACCAAATGAGTCTGGGAGGGCAAGAGATAGAAAGAAAGCCATTTACCAAAATAATAAGACCTGGTGGGTTCATAAGGGGGATATGGACTTTTATAGGCATTTCTTTACTCATGACTATTACGAGTCTAGAAGTAAGGCATCACTAACGTATCTGTGAATGTGCTGATGAACACCAGGGAGCTCATTTTATAAATTAATTACAGAATTCTACACCCCTATCAGGAAATCTTTCGTCAACTCAATATTCTGGAGGCGCTCAACACAGCAGTGATCAAGCTCACAGATACCTCCATTTTATCAGGATAGAGTACACTGAACTCTAGATGGAGATGCCTATTGGAAAAGTTCAATTAGAACAAAGCTATTCATTCTGCTCAGTCAGAAACAGAATGCTGCCCAATCTAAGCATAAAGGATGCTTAGGGTACATCATTCTTTTGTCTTTAAAAATACAACCTTTTATTAATTTGATAAGATCAACAGTAGTCTCTCATGTAGTCAGGGGCATAATTCCATCTGCTTCCGACACAGTAGTGTCATTATCAGAAATCACAATCTCCTGATTCTATCTGGAGATATTAATTCACTATTAAATCTTTGAGAAGATGAAATGTTTAACTTCTGGAAACCTTATGTCACAGCTGTGAATAATTTTTTCTAACAGGATATTTTCATTTTACAGGGGTTTTTAGTAATGCCTTTTGGAATCTTTCAATCAAAATCCAAATTAATATCAAATGGAACTTTTTGAGGTGGGCATACTAAATGAATCCAATAGGGCTGATTGTCCTGTTAACCTTTGGGTGTCAATCTTTAGAGTTTGCTGAGAATTAAATTGAAATAGGTGGGGCGATGGAGAGGAAACCTGCAATTTCTCAAGAACATTCACATTCTCATTTTCAAGCTCATGAATAAAACTAAATGCCGCTTTCTACTGTTTTTAATTGAGGGAAATTGGCAGGAGGAAGAGGAACAACTGAAAGTCAACCTCATGCCTTTCATTCACAGATGAAGCTCTTCAGCAAGAAACCCTTTCAGAGAGTGGGGTGAGGAAGACCGGATCTCTTTGTGCAGGTTTTCTCCCACGCCAGCTGTATGTATCCTTTCTTTGCTAAAACCTTCACACATCATGAGTCTTTCTTTTCAAAAGATACCGTGTACACATAACAAAACTGAATGGCATGAAGCTTGCAGCCTTTCATTTCTCGAGAAAAAAAGCATGAGTTTTAGTTTAATGGGTTTGGGGTTAGTGTAAATCAGGGAAGTGCAACGTGTGGGCCCTGGCCTGCAGGTGGCCCCTTTGTGCCACTTTTGTGGCCCTGGAAAACCACCAATTTCCTCCAGTTTTTCAGTTTTTAAAAGCAATTTGCTAGCAGTTTTTGTCCCCAAACAGTTCAGTAAGCCTCCTAATGCAAACCATGTGGAAATATTCCCATCCTCCACAAGTACTCTGAAACTGCCAACTGCCCTTTAATGTCTTAATTTTGCTATAGAGTCCCTCTCAAAAGGGAGACAGGAAGTAGTGGAAAGTCACTTCCTGTCACCATTTTGAGGGGATTACAGAGGAAACCAGAAGTAATTAGCCTTGTTGTGCTGTGGGGTTTGCGGAGCAGGGGGAAATTGGTCCCTGGCTCCCAGGTGGTTACCCCGTCCTGGTCTAAATGAACTTCTGTGATCTCTTACAGATTCAGACTTTCAAGGTACCCTTCCAACCCTAACTCTTCAATATCTGTAACTTAAGCAACCTGTAATCCATATCTTAAGCTATTCTGTATGAGTGCCTTGAGTCAACACCCCCTAAGATCCACCAAAGAAGAGCTGAGAGCTGCTAAGAGTTTGGGTATTTACTTCCATGGGAAATGGAACAGTGCAAGAAGGAATTTGTGACTGGAAGTATTTGGTAGTATTTGGTAATAAATATCTGCAGGGCAGCAAGAAAGTGCAGCATACCATTTTGCTCCAGTAAGAAGCCTTTTAAATTGCTAGTGCAAGATGCTTCTTCCCAAGTTCCACCCCTTTCTACAAAATTGACATTGTTGGCATTGACATACTGGGATCATGGAGCTCCAAAGACTACATGGTTAGTCCCACTACTGGATCTGTACCTAGGGGGTACAAGTATAGTCTAGGGCAGACACCTCAGGAAAAGAGGTGTCTGGTGTCAGGCCTTGGCTAAGCATGTGAAGAACTGCTATCTCAAGGGTGAGGCTTGGGACAGGTGTGTCCTCCACTGGTACCACTGACTTCTTGGCTTCCAAGACCACATTCAATCCCATGTTGGATCCCTGGGTCATGACAGGAGGAAGTGCCTCATCTTTCCTCCCACACTAGACAAAGAAATATGGAAGTATGGCCTCTGCACAGTGGAACATTCATTATTCATTGAGCAGAACATTATATTAGGACCTCCTGTGCTATAGCATTCTGACTGTGGATGTGGTCCAAATGTGCCAACACTGGATTCTTTCACCAGGGACCAGGTTAAACATGGTTAAAATCAAAGTTTTGTGGTTCAACAAAGTTAGATCTACAGAGGTTTTACTTTGTTTAATATATTTAATTTATTTAATAGGTTTTAGACTGTTTAAATTGTTTCTCATTGCTTAAATTTTAAATTGTTCTAAACTATTCTAATCTGATTTCACTTATACACTACCCAGAGAACTTGTGATAAAGGTTGGAATATAAATATTTTAATGCATGCATAAAATCAATACTCCTGTGTTGGAAATGAGTTTGAGAACTAACTGCTATCTGCAGGAAAGCCTGCGGCACTATGGGTTTCCCAAACAGGAAACTATTGGTACTAATATTGGGAACACTCATGCTCCACTCATGTTCTACAGAAGTGTAAATAAACCTCATATCACAGAAATGTAATGAGTGTTCTCCTTCTAAAAAATAAACCCTAAATTGGCTCTGTAGCCCTTAATACCTCTCTCTTCAGAACAGGGTACATACATGGATTATTATTTTTATTTGCATTTATGAGTAGTTTGCAAATTATCTGCAGCATATGTATTTACATTTTTCTACGTATTTGCATATGTGCAGTGTGGCCTACTGGATTTATGTGCAGTGTATGTTTAGAACAGCCATCAAGGTGCAACCTTATATACTCCCCAGGGAGCATGTCCTATTGAACTCAGTGGAGCTTGCTTCTGCCTAGCGACACAGGGGATTGCACTAGGTGACCATGTTAAATATATTGTTGTTGCTGTTGTGTGCCTTCAAGTCATTATCGTGAACCTGTCATGGAGTTTTCTGAGGGCTGAGAGTGTGAGACATGCCCAAGGTCACCCAGTGGGCAAGGAATCAAACCTGGTCTCCAGGGTTGTAGACCAATGCTCGAACCACTACACCATGCTGGGTCTCTATTAAAAATATAGATTAATATAATTCAGCTCAACAAAATTGGAAAGAAAGGATGGAATGATAATTAAAACCAGCTACACCAACAGGTTGGAGTACCTGCCAAATAAACAAATACCTAAATGGATGGATTGGTGGAACTGTGTGCTACACTGGAGCTAGGCTGGAACCATGAGGGGGGATTGCAGGGATGGTAAAGTCCTCTCTCTCAGAATTTTTTTTAACCTTCTTATAGAAGAATAAGAAAGAAATCTCCAGCTCTTTAACTTGGGAAATATATGGGGGAGAGGGGAACTGAGGCAATATTCTGTCTTGTATTTTTTTAACCAAGACAAGAGCTGGGGAGCAGCTTCCAGCTTTCTAGGTGAGATGATTGAGATAGCTGAAAAGTACTAGGCCTGTCTTTTAACAATTTATAATATATACACACATGCACAATTAGATAATTTTTAATGTGCAAGGCTACTTGCATTTCTATATTTCTGTTCTGGCTGTTCGGTGATCTCCCCACAAATTTTCTTCCTACAGAAGTGCTGAGGCAGTATCACAGTTCTTTTTCTTTCGTTCTAGTGCCACATTTTAATGAAGCTTTAAATATCTAAAAACGTGTGCTTCAGCAAAAAATCCTCTATAAAGAATGCAGCTGTTAGGAGAGCCTGCTGTTAATCAACAGAGTGGTGTCTTACATTCTGTTAATAGTTGATGATTACTGTAGAGTGTCCACAGCATGGAAGAGTATACATTTTTACACGCTGGACCAGCTTTCCTCCCATTCCTTCCCATTCAGGGTAGTTTAACATTCCATTGTCAAAACACACCACAATTCCTTGTAAAATTCTTCTTGTCAGTGACACTTTCTCTAAGTGGGCATTGCAGGAAATCACAGTCAGCAGCTCCAAGGGAAGATGAAGTTTCTGAAACTCCCACAGCAATGCCATACCAGTTCGTTCAACTGCCAGGACTGTCTCGCTTACCCTATTACTCTTCTTTTTTATTGCCCTTTAGGGGTGTAAATCTTTGTTAATTTTGTTCTTGCACTTAAGGGGGAATAATTTTAACACTGTTTCTCTTTGCTACAAGAAAGTTGTTGAGAACTGAGTAGTTTTGAAAGACTAATTGCAGTTTGGCATTCATTCTACGCCAAAAATGAGCAAACCTTTGACATGGAAAACAGCAGGTTTCCTGCACAGAAAAGTGTACTTTCTGCTGAGAAAGCAATATTTCTGTGCAGAAAACAATTTCCTTTACAGAAGACGCTGCACAGGGAATTTGTTTTCCGTGAAGAAATTTTATATTCTGCACAGAAAATACCCACATAACAGTTTTTTAAAAAATGCAGAATATATCTAAAATGTGGAATATTTTTGGCCATCTAAGATTGTCCTTGTCAGTGTTTCTCAACAATCTTTTTCAATTACCTTTAGGATTTTTTTTTTCAAATTTCCTTCCATAGCTGTGCCCTTCCCATCTTTAAATATTTTGCAGAAATTGTAGGCAAGAACTACGTGTGTTTCGCCTACCCATATTTAGCAAGGATGATTTTACTACTTTTTTTTTTTCATAAGTTGCTAGAGTTGATAATTCTTCACCTTCCTTTGCAGGATCTCTAGTACTTAAATCTTGTCCAGAGGAGGATGGCCAAAATGGTGAAGGGTCTGGAAGCCTTGCCCTATGAGGAGTGGCTTAGGGAGCTGGGTATATTTAGTCTGCAGAAGAGAAGGTTAAAAGGGAACAGGATAGCCATGTTTACATATCTGAAGGGATGTCATGTTGAGGAGGGAGTGGGCTTGTTTTCTACTGCTCCACAGACTAGGATAAGGAGCAACGGATTCAAACTACAGGAAAAGAGATTCCACCTAAACGGCAGCGGAATATGCTACCTCAGAGTGTGGTGGAGTCTTCTTCTTTGGAGGTTTTTAAAACAGAGGCTGGATGGCCATGTGTTGGGAGTGCTTTGATGTGTGTTCCTACATGGCAGGGGGTTGGACTGGATGGCCACTGTGGTCTCTTCCAACTCTATGGCCCTTTTCACACAGGGCAATTGAAACGGTGCAAAGCAACCTCCGACAGAGGTCTTCTGCACTGCAGAGTGGACTGGAGCGGACTACTTTTTGTAGTTCCGCACCTCAGTCCGCTCCGAAGTGACCTGAACTGGTCGCGCAGCATGCTTTTTAAAAACCTCTTCTTAGAGGTTTTTAAAAAGCACAGAGCGCGCAACTCCGTGTCGCTCCGTCGCTGTGCTCCGGTGCAGATTTGCAGGCGCGCACTAGTGTGTGCCTGCAGATCTGCTAGGGGCGAGCTTTAGGCTGGCGAGTTTCTCTGGTTGGTGGAGAGCCTCCACCAACCGGAAGCCATCATTTTGGATGCTGGAGCAGTGCGGAGCGACGAGCTCGCACTGCTCCTCGTCCCGACGGACTCGCCCGGATGCTGAAGAAGTCCGGTGAGTAGCATTTTCGCATGGCTCCTCCCCCACGTCTGGAAAGGGCCTATGCTTCTTTGATCTTTGAATGAAGGGTGACCATCATTTCTCTATAGTATACATGACATGTAACATATACACATGAACATAGAGGCAACATGCAGTGCACAGTCTCCTAATTCAGAACTGACCTTACTGTGGTATGCTCTGAACTGCTAATAATATACTTACAGGGCACTTATGCTATTCCTTAATCTGAACTGTGCCAAAGCAAGGAAAGAAGAATCTTCAACCATGTTGAATAATTGTAAGTAGTTGTGAGCATAGGGGCTGGTGGCTGCCAAGCTATTCTCAGTTTTAGTCAGAACTTTAAATGAGTTATCCAGGATGCTAAATCAATTTTGGGGATATTTTCATCAGATTGAGTACTCCTTTCTTTTTGGGAGAAGACTGAAACAAAGAAATCATTGGCCAATTCTGCCTTTTCCCTGTTCACTATTAGCATTTCACCATCTTTCCTTATTCTTTTTTTGTTCTTTCAGTTGCTCCAAACACAGACAATCCTCCCAAAAAATCAACAAGCGAGCAAGCAAACCCTCTCTAGAAAGCCTCAGCTCATTCTAAACTTTAGCTTTTCTGACTCTCCTCCTACAAGTATTGGCTATTTTTTTTTTTTTGTATTCCTCTTTGTTGTTGTGACTATTTACCATTTCTTTCTTGTGTCACTTTTAAATTTCAACGAATCTGAAAGTTCTGTGTATAATCACCTTGGTTTCTCTAGACACCTCTCACTTTTCTTCATCACTGTAACTCATTGCAATTGTGCCCCCAATATCTTGCTTTTAAGAAACTCTCATCTGTCAGGAACTCCCTTACGTTTTTTAGCATTTCTGCCCATGGGATTTTGTCTGGTATTTCCTTATAGTTGTTGTATGCCTTCAAGTCCCTTCCCACTTAAGGTGACCCTACGGTAAACCTATCACGGGGTTTTCTGGGGCTGAGTGTGTGTGACACACCCAAGGTCACCCATTGGGTTTCCACAGCTAAGCAGGGAATCAAACCATGGTCTCCAGGGCCGTAGTCCAGCACTCAAACCACTACACTATGCTGTCTCTTGGTATTTCCTTAAGCTTATGGATATTAGCTTGCTTAAAGTAAAGAATCCGTGTATGATTGACTTTGGCTTCCCTTTCCTTTGTACAGCAAATTCAAAGAGAACGCATTTACCCAAAGAAAGATCTTGTTCGATGTATTCTATTCCCTTTGTTATCCTCTTTCAGCTCTGCTCTGATAAGCAGCCTAGTGCAGTGGTTCCCAAACTTTGTCTTCCAGTTATTCTGAACTTCAGCTTCTAAAAGCCCCAGCCAGCTTGGTCAATTGCTAAGAATTCAGGGAGCTTTATGGCAAAGCAGCTGGGGGGGGGGGGGCTATGATTTGTCTACTGTAGTGTCTCAAATAATTATCCTATCCTTAGATGGAGTTTCTATAATAAAGCATATGTACTTTATTTCTCCTAAACTGGTTTGTTGATCCTTAATTCACAGCTCCTGAATGCACTCTTTTATATACACCCAAATAAAACACTTTACATATCAATAAAAGCAACAGGGGACCAAACACTCCTTATCCACAGGCTTATAATCCATAAAGCCAGATACATTTAAAGAAGCTGGTGTTACTTCAATTGATTGCATTTTAGTTTTACTGTTCAATATTGTTCTTATTAAAAGTAAATCACCCTGAGAGAGCCTTTCCCTTAAAATGCACTGTAAAATATGGATAAATAAATGAAAATTATACATATACTTTTATATCAGTTTGAATTATTACTGTACAGCACTTTTTCTCACTTCCAGTGATCTAAATTTATAAGTAACACTTTTATGCTTCAACAAATGTTTTTGTGAAGCAAATGCATCACATCTTTATATATTTCTGTAACCTATGCCAGCTGTTCTATTAGTGCACTTAGAGATGAAAATATAAATATATATGTAACCCTAAAAAGCCCAAACCTCCAGAAACCTAAGTTGTTGACATAGCAAAAAGAAAATAATAATGCTTATTTTCCCCAGCACAAGTTTCTAATAGGATCTGATTTGAAATAGTTTTGAGGAAGATAAAAATAGGAGGAAATACTGTTAGGTAGGATTAAGCAGAAAGACGAAACCATTGAAATACCATGAAAATTGAAATTTTGTACCCTATCCCATCAAATTAAGGTTTGCATCAATCAAAATATTCAGAAGTAATATCTAACCATAGGTGGGGGCTCATAATTTAGGCCACTTCTGCACTACACTGTTACGGTGCTGTTATTCCACTTTCAACATCCTATGGAATCCTGGGGTTTGCAGTTTAGGGAGGGGCATTTAGAAGTCTCAGCCAGAGAGCTCCTTGACCTCAGTAAACTACAAACTCTAGAATTCCACAGTATGTTAGAATCATAGAGTTGGAAGAGACACAGGGGCCATCCAGTCCAACCCCCTGTCATGCACGAACACACATCAAAGAACTCCCAACAGATGGCCATCCAGCTTCTGCTTAAAAACCTCCAAAGAAGGAGACTCCACCACACTCTGAAGCAGCATCTTCCACTGTCAAATAGCTCTGACTGTTAGGAAGTTCTTCCTGAGGTTTAGGTGCAATCTCTTTTCCTGTAGTTTGAATCCATTGCTCCTTATCCTAGTTTCTGGAGCAGTGGAAAACAAGCCCACTCCCTCCTTGACATGACATCCCTTCAAATATTTAAACATGGCTATCATGTCCCTTCTTAACCTTCTCTTCTGCAGACTAAACATACTCAGCTCCCTAAGCCATTCCTCATAGGGCATGGCTTCCAGACCCTTCAACATTTTGGTCACTCTCCTCTGGACATGTTCCAGCTTGCCAATATCCTTCTTGAAATGAGGTGCCCAGAAGTGGACACCGTATTCCAGATGAGGCCTAACCAAAGCAAAATAAAGTGGTACCATTACCTCCCTTGATCTAGACACCATACTCGTATTGATGCAACCAAGAATCACGTTGGCTTTCTTGGCTGCTGCATCACACTGCTGACTCATGTTCAGCTTGTGGTTCACCAAGATTCCTAGATCACATGTATTGTTATCCAGCCACGTGTCTTCCATCCTATATTTGTACATTCCATTCTTTTCTGCTTCAGTGTAGGATCTTACACTTCTCTCTGTTAAAATTCATTTTGTTAGTTTTGGCCCATCCCTCCAATCTGTTGAGCTCATTTTGAATTTTGATCCTCTCCTCCGGCATATTAGCAACCCCTCCCAAGTTGAAAGTGGAATAATAGCACTATAACAGTGTAGTGCAGAAATGGCTTCACATGTTCAGCATGTACTTGGCATAGAACATTTCTGTGTTATTTGCCACAAACTGGTAAGGGATTCGGACACCTAATGTGTTAACAATAGTCACAACAAAATGCTTCTTTGCCCCTAAATTAGGCTCTTGAAATTATGAAAGCTTGAAGGAAAACAGGACTATATTTGTATGTGACAAGATTTGATTATGTGTTCCAATTCTGGACCCTCCCCTCAAAAATGTTGAGTATGTGTTTAAATGTACCTTATACCTCCATTTTAAGTAGAGAGGACTCAAATGATAGGATTTATATACACTTAGACTTGCTGTTCATCTGTGGGTAGATCTTCTCTAACAGGGACTATTAATATGATTCAGACCTATGTTTGCTTTTCTGAGCCACTGTTAACGTACAGTAGGCCCTTCATTTTCATGGGGGATAGGGAAACAGAACCCCCATGAAACTGAAAAAATGAGAATAAGTGTGGGTGGGAAGGGTGCAGGTAAGAGCAAGTGGGGAAAGAGCTTCCCCGCTTGGCTTTCTCCTCGCCCCCACCTGCGCAATAGCGATCACAACCACAGTGGTCAGGGCGTGCAGGAGAGAGTCAGTGGGGAAAAAGCTTCCCCCCTTGGATGGGGGGCAAGGAGCCCCAGCGGGTGGGGGGCGAGGAGCCAAACGGGGATGCTGTTTCCCTACTCACTCTTTCCTGTGCCCCACCACCCCCACGATCACGTGGGTGGGGGTGAGGAGAAAGTCAAGGAGGGAATTCTTTCCCCACTCGCTCTCTCTTGTGCCTCCCCACCCTTGGGTTCATTTGGGTGAGGGTGAGCAGAAAGCCAAGCAGGGAGGCCCTTTCCCTGCTCGTGCTCTCCCGTGCCTTTCTCACCCACAGTTATTTGTGTTTTTTCACTTTCGTGGAGGTTTGTTTCCCTGTCCCATGCAAAAGTGAGGGCCTACTCTAGATCCAAAAACCTTAAATCTCCTCTCCCCTTTTTTTTCCTAAAGAAAGTTTATAATTCAAACCACCGCATCTTTTCCTACAATTATCTCCAGCAGTGGGTTTGGGAAAACTTTTAGTCTTAGACTCAGATCTTGATGGCATTATATTTTTCACTGCAGTCAAGCTGACTTTAATGTATGGCAACCCTATAAATTAGAGTCCTCCAAGTCACCCTATTATCAACAGCCCTGTTCGTGTCTTGCAAACTCAGGGGCATGGCTTCCTTGATTGAGTCTATCTGCATATAATGTGCCTTTATACAGCCAGTAGTCTGGCTGTATAAAGCAAACCTACATGTGTTCCTCGTAGTAGCTTTTCAACTGCTAAAACTCTAAGAGTTTTAAGGAGAAGATGTCCTTGTTTTTCTGAGTATAAAGGGAAGTGTCTGCTTATAAGGTTGTAATTACTGTTGGCATTTCAAATTATTGTGTTGGCAGTTGCCCTCTTGGTTCAACATGATGTAATCTGTGACATTCATGTGCTTTTCAAAGCAGACCAAATGCCACAAATTGTAAACAAATCCCAGATCTGATTTCATTATGGATTTTCTCCCCCATCAATCTAAAATGCTAAAGTAGGATTGGAAATAGTTCAAAACAGAATCATAATAAGGTATAGGGATATGTTTGCCTAACAGGCATGAAAGAGCAGAAGCAGCCATGGCAGTATTACTTACTACTACCTTAATGTAGGGAAAATTGCCCTCAAATATTATCAGAATAGCTAGGATATCAGTTTCTGGCTATAAAACACTATATGACAATGATTACCCTCTCCTAGGAGATTCCTAGGAGAGGGATTTGAGATCATGAGCCCCTAATGACACATCAATCTATGATAATAACCAGAGAGAAGAAACCATAGTGGTTCATGCTTAAAAGTTTTTAATTAAGCAGACAGGAACCAGTCCTGAAAGAAAAGTCTTAAGAAGTTTGTGTCTTCTGGATTAGGCTCCAGTTCTTGTTAACTTAATTAAAATTCCAGGTTTCTAGCAATTATTTTCCATCATGCATTTTTAAAAAAATACTTTGGCAAGAATCCTGTATCAGCTACTTAGTTAAGTAACTTTTCCTGGCCCAACACACCTAAATCTGATGGAAAAGTCATTCATCCATGTTCCAATTGCAAGCAGAATAGACCTCCTTCTCTCCCTGCAACTGACACCCACTAAAGTAGGTTTCAGAGGGGAGTTATGATTGTGGCAATATTGCCAAAGTCACTATTAGTCACTATTAGTAGTGATCATGAATATGAAACAGTTATCCATGGCTTCTGTATAAAAATAAACTTTATTCGAAATTACCACTATGGGTGTCAACATACAAAGCCTTCTACAGGAGAGAAAGGCCCTAATTAAACCGTTGGATAACTTATAAAGACCTGGTAAAGATTCAAGGTGATAAAATAGTCTGGAAAAGTAAAGAGGAAATTACAAAATATGGTTTTTCTATACATTGGCTTTCGCAGAGGCAACTGGCGGAAAGATTCAAAATGGACTTAAAAATGATTGGACTAGAGCCTGTGGAAAGAGAGTTTGATAGATTGTTAAAACCCGGTGTAGACCACCTCACTGGTAAAACATATAAAATATTATTAACCTTACAGATGGAATAGGAAGTTGTCAAAGACAATATGTTAAAATGGGCGCAAAATATTGGATGCCCAATCCCACTGGAAAGTTGGGAAAACTCATGGAAAGACACACAATTTTTTTTAAAAGTACTAGTTTAAAAGAGAATTATTATAAAATCTATTTTAGATGGTACTATACACATATACAAATGGCCAAAATATGTAAGAATACTAAAAATACATGTTGGAAATGTTCTGAAAAAGGAACCCTGTACCATTTTTGGTGGAGTTGTGATATAACAAGGAAATATTGGAGGAATATACATGAAAGTATTACTAAAACTCTCCAAATATATTTGTTAAATATGTTCAATACCAAATACTTTAAAAAGAATTCATTGCGAAAAATGGTGATTTATATGGTCACAGCAGCCAGACTGGTATTTGCACAAAGATGGAAACAAAAGGAAGCTCCAGATATTGATGAACGGTTGTGGAAGTTGTATGATTTATATGAATTAGATAAATTGACAACTATATTATCAGATAAATCCAAGAAACAATTCAATGAAGAATGGAATCTAATCTCCTCTTTTTGGGAATCCAAATGGGGGAAAACAGCTACGATTGGGTTAAAATTAAAAGATTGAAGCTAAGATCAAAGAGTTATGACCACTCATAAATAATGTAATAAAAAATGGATTTTGAAACTTTGAGAGGTAAGCACCTTTTGCCATAGCTTTAAAATGACCAGTCGAGGTAGAGGTTTATTTTGATGTACTAAGTAAATGTTAAATTTTGTTGGTAAGTGCTAGATAAGATATAACTAACTACGAAATAAGAAGTGTAAATAAGAGAAGATCATTAGGTATGTACCTATATTTTATTTCACTGAAATTATGTTGTAAATTAAGATTTTGTTATTTATTTTTTTTCTTTTATTTATTTATATATTGTCTTTATTATTGTTGTATGTGAAATTGGCTTCTTTGGTTGTAAGTAAGTTGTAAGTAGAATAATAGCACTATAACAGTGTAGTGTGGAAATGGACAAAGTGTCTCCAGAATACTAGAACTATGCTGGCCAACACCCTCACAGCTGTGTATGTCCTCCAAAATATATATAGATATATATATTCTTTCTATTATCTTTTTTGTTTTAACAATACAAAGAATTTTTTTAAAAAAGAAACAGTTTTGGATGAGTAAATCTAGGTGACTGTTTTGTATTCATTATTGCTACTTAGGCCTTTTTCGCACTTGGCGAAGAAATTGCCCCATGCCAGTACTCACCGGACCAGAGTGCTCCATCAGCGGGTCCAGGCTTGTCCGGAGCAGTGTGTGGCCATGCTCCGCACTGCTCCGGGGATGAAAATGGCGGCTTCTGGTTGGTGGAGCTTTCATCAACCGGTGAAACTTGCCAACCTAAAGCCCGCCCCTGGAAGATCTGCAGGTTTGCACTGGTGTGAGCCTGCAAATCTGTACCGGGGCACAGGCACGGAGTGGCGCGCTCCGTGCTTTTGAAAGACCTGTTTTAAGTGGTCTTTCAAAAGCATGGAGAACAACCACTTTGGGTAGTTCCGGAGTGGGCTGAAGTCCGGAACTACACAAAGTAGTCCGGACCTAGTCTGCTCCCAAGTGCAAACGTCCTCCCTGGAGGACGCTCTGTACCATTCTAAAAACAAAGTGCAGAAAAAGCCTTACTCCAAATTCTGATACTATTGCCATGATTTTAACTCCTCCCATCAACCTAGATTACTGGCCATCAACTGCATGAAGAGAAGGAAATCCATTCTGAGATTGATTGGAGAATGGGTGTATGACATTCCTGTCAAGTTTGGGGGCACTTGGTTAGGAGATATTGCTTACTTAAGTATAAAATTATTAGAAAGTGTTGGTCCCCATACAAGAGAGGATTAACAAGGAAGTTTTCTGAGGCTATCTTCCTTAATAGAGCTGTACAAAGGCCATTTCCCCACTACACTGTTATAGTGCTATTATTCCACTTTCAACACCCTGTGGAATACTGAGGTTTGTAATTTACTGAGACCAAAGAGTTCTCTGGCTGAGAATTCTAAATGCTCCTCCCTAAACTACAAACACTAGGATTCCATATGAAAGTTGTAAGTGGAATAATAGCACTACAACAGTGTAGTGTGGAAATGGCCAAAGTGTCTCTAGAATACTAGAACTATGCTGGCCAACACCCTCACAGCTGGGTATGTCCACCAAAATGGGAAAGTCATTCCGGCTGAGAAGGTGAATGATACTTACAGAGATAAGCCCTGAGAGAACAATTTATAATCTTCTAACTGTAAAAGAAGTTTGATTTCAAGTCCTGGGTTATCTACATCATGACCTTCCCAAATTATATCCTAATATACCAAAATGCTTTGTTCCTCAAAGATTGACAAAGAGCTGTTGGTGATTGTTGTGTGGTTGCTGTGTGCCTTTAGGTCATTTCTGACTTACGGCTACCTTAAGACAAATCTACCATGAGGTTTTCTTGGCAAGTTTTGTTCAGAGGTGGCTTGCCCTTGCTTTCCTCTGAGGCTGAGAATCTGTGACTTGCCAAAGGTCAATCAGTGGGTTTCCATGGCTGAGCAGGGATTCAAACTCTGGTCTCTTAGTGTCCTAGTCCAATATTCAAATCACCATACCACATCGGCTCTCTGTTAGGCATACATCTGATGTAAACTATTTTTCACCATGTTCAGAGCAAAGGCCACAGTAACAATCTTCAGTAACATCCCTCAAGGTATTGAGATCAAACAATAAGGTTTGGGGAATAAGATGAGTTTGCTCCTTTACCACTGAATTTACTGTGGTGGTAGCAAAAATAACAACATAATTAGCCCTTGAAACAAGGCACCTTTTGGAACACATAGTGAAGCTGAATCATCCGTTCAGAAAGTTTTCAGGAGTGCAGTTTTATCCCTTGTATATTTTGTTTCATAGGAGCTCTTTTTTTTTTTTTTTGCCACCATTGCAGCAACTGAATGGTCGCTGAAGTGGGAGGGACCACCTTCATGTGTCCCTGGGGACTACATGTTGCCCATTCCAAGAAATTTGTGGCAGCACAAAGAGACTGCCCCTCATTTTAAACATGCAACCAAGCCAGATATAACTAGACAAAAGATCACCCAATGAGCTGCATAGCTGAAAGAAAACATGGGAAATTGACAGTTTCTCCCAGGTCAGAACCTACCAGGGTTCTATGCTCCATCCTGTGTCCTGTGCAACTGTTGTACTGAATGGCAATGCTATAGAAATGAAAGAAGATGCCATGTATGCAATTGACTGCACAACCAAATGCGAATGTACATCTCTGCACAATGTGCAGTGATGTGCAATGTGCATCCTGATACAATGTGCACACACATCCATGCACAATGTACCTCCATGAGTAATGATGCCATATCCACAACTCCATTTCCACAACCTTGAACTGAATGTAGATGTTCAGCACTAGATAAAAATGTCCAAATTCTTCCACAGAGAGGCTTTCAGATGCATAAGACCCAAGAGGATTCCAGCCTTTGCATTCAGGATTATTTATGCTGACTGTTAACCACTCCATAGGTCTAACAGTAATGGGTTCTTTCTGATCACATGGAGACATCAAAGATTTAATGTATGGGAACTGTGTTGTGCCTTTGAGCTATGGCTGCTTCCCTAATGCCCTTTCCCAATGACTTTGCCCTACAACACTCCTATCTGCAATAAAGCATGCATTGCATAACCATCAGCATTTCACAAATGAAAATGAGGAGATGTGACCAAACAACATCTGCATGTGGTCAAGATGGCAAAAGTTATTAATAAGAAAGAACAGACAAGGTAGGAGAGGCTGCAGTATTTTGCTTTTGCCTGAGCCTACAGGCATGGGCAAGATTCTGCTCCCTCTTCTCTTCTCCCCCAACTGAGTTAATTGAGTGGAAAATACTTTTGCACTAATCAGTCTGCAGCAACTAAAGTAAGCTGGGGAAAAAAGGGGAAAGTGGGATGATGAGACAGAAACTGGGATATTTCAAAAGCAGCTGAAAAAGTAGGACAACAGGTAAGTAATTAAGACTGTCCCAGACAAATTGTGACAATTGGAGGCTATGACATTGTAGTGTCTGAGCCTCCAAGGAGGAAGATCGGAAAAAGATACAGAATCATGTTGCTTTCTGACAAACCTCTCCAATTTTGCTGCTTTCTCAAAGATATTTTTGTTGAGTTTTTCAGGATAGGACTATCACAAAGGAAGACTTGTAAAGTCCCATTGCTGAAACACAGTGATAGAGTTTGACTTTGTTCTCTAACTCCATGTATTCAAATGGCAATTATATGAAGAAACATATTCTTTGGACATTTGACATATACATTTTATTAGTATTATTCTTTATCAGTTATTTTTCCTACCCACAGCGCAGAACATTTCAATTGTTAACCAGCCTACGTAACTTCTGATTGTATTCACATTACATTTGCAGGAAAAAAATAATGAGAACACCAATTATTTCTGTAGAACAACCTCCACTGGAACAAATTTACAGAATCTGTAGACAAGCAACATTGTTCTTCTAAATGTTTTTCCCTTGCTTGATCTCTGTATGCTTTCCCTTAAAAAAACAAAACAAGCAAAAAAATCCACACAGATAAAGACCCTTGGGGGCAGATACTTTGCATTTGATCATGGGTGAGCATCAGCAAGAGGAAAGGGGAAAGAAGAGGAAAAAAGATAAGAAAGCAAACTGTGGCTTGTTGCAATCTTTTGTAATAAGATCAGTGATCTTAGAATTTTACTCATCTGACTGTTATTCCTACTAGGGATGCTTTGAGGATTTTTATTTTTATTTTTTTATTTTAGAATTTTAATATGTACCGATCTGGGCTCTATTTCCTGGATGTGGACTAACATGGATCTGAATGTACCATTCAGATTTCACATCTCTCAGAATCTCGTGGTAGAGTTTTGGCTCCAAAAAGAATAAAAAAAAAAAAAATTCAAAATACATTTCAATGTGACAGAGAGACAGACAGATGGATAACTAAAACCCACATTTGGTCTGCACCATTGTAAAGACCAACCAAAATGTCACAAAACAGTGAAGTGGCTTTCAGAATTGTCTCTTTCTCCTAGGCACTACTGCACAAAAAAGCAGATGGCTGGTTTAAAAAAATAAAATCAAGTCAGCAAGACTTCTTTGGCTATGAGGTCTCAATTTTGGCTCCATCTGAGTCATTTCTTGCTTCAGTGTTCTAGAATCTTCTTTTCTAGAATCTCATTTCTTTGTTGTTTTAGACCCATTCATTCAATATGTCATCTCTATCATAGGAGTGGTCTGGAATGGGAAGCTCATCTGATATAAATGCCTTAATTTGTGGAGTGACACAGTTTTGAATGCTTTTTCTCTCTCTTGTGACATCTTGGTTGGTCCAAGAGAAGACATCAGCTTTGATACTGGCTGAAATACTCAGCTTCCCTTGGGTTACAAATCCATTAGGCCCTCCAGGGGCAAAAGACAGTGTAACCAATGCTTTTAATGTAACTCAAAGAATGTAAAAGTGTTTTATAGTGCACAAAACCAAAGCCACACTTAAGAAGGCTTCAGTCCTACTGAAACAGGATAGAGTTTCAAGGTATGAACCTTGGAGGAAAATGGTAAGTAAATTAAATATGCTCAGGAAAATAGATCACCAAGCATCCTAAAATAAACACACATCCAAAGTCTTTCTCCTTTGCTGAATTCAGGCTGAATTTTGCTGAAACTCAGTCTTTTTATCTTGTATTAAAGCAGTCTGAGTTTGTATTTTCTGAATTCTAGAAACATGGTTTGTATTGTTGTGAGTTTATCTATATTTCAGTCTCAAGCTTTCTTTGTAGATGTTGTTCAGAGCACTTACTAAGAAGATATGAATGAGTCTCCAGGCTGTCACACAGAGAATATGTACTTTTACTGAAAAGAACATAAACTTTACCTTTTGCCCTAGAAGCTTCTCTTTGCTGCTTTTTTATATCTACCCAACACCTACACACCTGATAGCTCAGTGAACAACCCAAGAATGGCTTTTAAAATCTTAAACTCTTAGGTCCAAGGCCATTATATGGAAATAAGTAAATGATCTCACATATTAATTTTTTAAAACTTATTTTTGACATGTTTCTACAAATTTTGGTTGATTGGATCCTGTATAATGGCATCAATAATCCATTCACTCTATTCTGGTATAATTTTCTCCTTGTCAAAAGATGACAACTAAAGAAACCCTTGTTTCCAGTGGGGTGTGTATATGCATGTATCCATTTGTCTTTTTCAGGATTTTCTGTTCCATTGAAATGACTTGCCCTTCAATCCTATCTTTGCAGCTTGGGACACAATTTATCATGTTACAAGGCATCCTGTTGTGGGCATTTGGGAAGCTCCAAAGCTTCTAAACATTCACTGATAGAAATTGGTGAAAAATATAAAACTTTTTTGTTGTTGTTTTTGTTTTCCTTCAAGGGTCTTTTGTGAATGGTTTTGCATTGGGGTTACATGGTAATTTCCCACAGCATGTGGACTTATCCCTATTAACAACACTTTCAATTTTTTAAGGGTCCTAATATGATGTACATCATGAAAAAGAGAAAGAAAGAAAGAAAGAAAGAAAGAAAGAAAGAAAGAAAGAAAGAAAGAAAGAAAGAGATTCCTGCTTAATCCTTAAATTTCTATCCTCAGCAGGTAATTGCATTTTTTTTGCACTTTCATCCCCTTCTTCTCATCTAATGGTTAAAAATTTAGATTTGGACAGGGATCTCTCATTTTTACTTACACCGTGAAACATTAAATATGTTGATAGCATGTTTATACATTGTATACACATATGCATTCATGTATAAATAAAATGAGAGCCAGCTTGTTATATTGGTTTCAGCATTGAACTGTGACACTTGAGAGAAGGTTTTGATCCTCTGCTTGGCCATAGAATCCCAATGGGTGACCTTTGGCATGTCATACACTCTTGGCCCCAGAAAACACCATAATAGGCTCATCTTAGGCTGCCATAAGTCCAAAACAACTTGAAAGCACACAACAGCAATAAATAAAATACAATAATTCTGGTACTACCCTGAATAGAAATAGATGACTGCTTTGTTGTCCTGTACAATGGATAGAGTTCATGCAAAGTACAAAGCAGAATGTACAAGTATAATGCCAGTAGAAAATATTTGTGTAACTTTTAGCCCCCTTTATCTCTCATAGGGATGGAATATGTCAGTTTGAATTCTATTCTGTTTCTCATTGTCTTGACCTTAGGTTCTTTGCAGCCCAGTCCTGCATGAATTTACCTTTTTTGTTTCAAAGAAAGTAAAAGTATATATTTTCATCTCCACTTTTCGTACACGCATTTTCTCAAGTATTATGAGTTGCTCTGCATACTTTTCAGCACTGTGTGCACTTCCCTAGATCCTCTATCATGCATGTGTGGTGTAAATCTACGTTCATATAGTTAAGTGGTAGTTAAGGTACACCACACTTCTGAATACAGTCATCCCGCCACATTTGCTAGGGTAAGAGGCACCAGACCCCTGTGAAAGTGGAAAAACTGTGAATAACTCTTTGGCTTTTCCAAACTTATTTAACACAAAAAAAGGTATGATCACCATATTCAACCCACCATAGATTCCCCTGAGGCATCAGCATTCCTTCACAAGGCAGAAGTGGCTGGCTGGTGGGGCTTGCTGCCACCTCCACTGCTGCCCCACACCATTTTTAGAAGAAACTTACAAGCCTCGTTCACAATTTCCCAGTCTCATGAGGCTTGCAATCCCTATCCCTAAAAATGGCATAGGGAGGCAGCACAGGTGACAGCAAATAATCCATGAATAATCAAATCCGCAAAAATGAAACTTGCAAATGTAGAGGGCTGATTATACTGATACTGTGCAATCAATTGTGTATCTGCAAATGTGCTCTCTGTTTCCACTAGTGAATCAAGTGACACACTGAAGAAATTGATGGGTAGTTACAAGAATATGCAACTGTTGTACAACAGTTACATGTGCAGAACTTATGCTACTGTGAACCAAACACAGACATTATGTCATGGCCAGAAATGTAAACCACACATGTAAAGGAACTTGCCTGTGTATAAAATACCAACAGGATGTCAGCCAGATTTTTATGCCTATTTGCCATTAATGTGCATTTTTGGAGCCCTTTCTTTTGAATGCAGAATTATATCCCAAAATTTGGAACAGTGCAAACACTGTTCCAGTTTACTTCTTGGTTTGAGAGCTCTGAATTTGGTAATTTTATCTAAAAATTATCTAAAAATTCAGCCAAAACAAATTTCTCACCCATCTTTAATCTGTTCTGGCTAACTGACTTCTTCGTTTATTCTTCAGATGTTCAATTTGCAGTAATGAACATGACTAAATCATTTCATTGTCATACATTCCAATGTACCCTACCAGCTCATAGAAAGTCACACTGTTTTGAAAAGTCATGTATCTGCAAAAGCACATCAGATATGGCCTGAGGTCTTGTGCGTTACTCCCAAGTATAGCAGACCCACTGAATAAATTGCTGAAAGGTGAGCCAAAACATAGCTAAACTTAACTAATACAGTGGCACTACTATAGTCAGGACTAACTCTAGTCAGGACTAACAATAGGATTTAAGCCTATGGTTTTATTGTACATGAGTTTTCTTCCCAACCATGTTGTGAAGAGATTTGTCCTCCTCACCTATTTACACTTTAAATGGCTAACCTTAAATTTCTATGTATTGTAAATTCTAACATGATAAGAATAACAATTTAATTTGTACTATTCTATTTGAGGACAAAATAACCCTCTGATAATAAGACAACGCTGCTGGCTAAGTGGCAGTTATAAATTCAAGTACTTTTAAAAGTCGATACTGCTAGTTTTCCATAACATGCTAATACAGAACTGAACAAGCTACGTGGCTTAGCTTCCAAGGCATGAAGCAAATGTGTGAAAGAATATTTTTTTTATACATATAATATCCAGCACAAATGAGCTTAGCCATTTGTGCTGGATAGCTGCTGATCTCTTTGGGCAGCTATCTTTTCCACAGTCTTACAAGCTTTTCAATGAAACATTCTGCTGCTTTATTCTATGCCTGATTAACAGGGTAGGGGAAGAGGAAAGCAGAGAATAGAAAAGTGAGAGGCTCTGTTTCTATGATCATCTAGGGGGAAAGAATAAAATATTCAGGAGCTTTCACAAACCTGGCTTAAACAGGAGCTCAAATCATTGATTAAAAAGACTATAATATAATGAAATAAAAAAAGAACAGTGTAATAATAAACACAGTTGCCCAGCTCCCTTTGCTCAGGGTCTTTCAGATAAAGCCAGTGCATTTAAATATATATTGAAATCATAAAATAGAGGTCTAACAAGTTCAGTCCATAAGCACTAGGATCCTCTGTGATAACAGGAAGGTCTAACCTCTGTCTAACTGAGCTGAGATTCCAATTTTCTGCATCACTGCCACTGATAATACTACACAAACAGTATTCATTCATTAAATTAATTCCCATTAAAGATCAAACAGTCCTTTAATAATACCCTGATTAAAATGATGTTAGCATAATGCATTAGCCATGGTGTATTTATATCTCTCTGCCACAGATAACATGTGGACAAATTCTTTACTGATGAAAAATGGAGACAGTAGCTCTCTTCACTTACCCTATCTGTGGACAATGGCCATACAGCTATGAGAATTGGGGTTTCCATGTCATTGAGGCAGTGAATCCACTTTAGTTTTAGCCTAAACTTAAACTTAGATCCTATCCTTCATATAGGTTCAGCACCTGGTTAGTTCCTTCACAGTATGGACAAAAAAATCAAAGTGGATTCACTTCCCCACTGACCTGGAAGTCACCACCCACCACTGGACACCACTGTTAGCAGAGTCTGATCCATGCTGAATGATTGCACTCTGCTCTGGGCACATTAAATCAAATCATGTCCAAATATGATTTCTGCATTGGGGCTCTGTGCATATAAAATATATGGTGAAGATTCAATATACAAAGGTAACGTGCAGGTGCTAGAGCAAGGCCACCATGAGTTGTCAGAACACACGGGAAGGCTCCTCAGATCTTCTCTTTTACTGCTCCCAGCCTCTTCTGGAGCTGAGATGAGAAACCAACTGTGAAATATCTGGCCTAATCAGAGGTACCCATCTCTTCTGAAATGTATTTAAGTCAGTCTATTTTGCCCCTTTGGAATTCAAGCCAGATCCCCATTAACTATGTAGATTACTTACTATTGTTCATTGCTCTGCTTATGTTGATTTTGCTCTATGCTCTCTCTTTCACTGTAATACTATTTATTCTGTGCTTACTGGGTTGTTGCTTCACATTATTTGAACACATTCACATGTATTTTTCTTCCTTAAAACTTATTTTAATAAGTTAAATTTTACCATGAGCCATGTTGGGTGCCCTTTACTGTAGAAAGTGGCATGTTGTTACTGCCCTGGCTAGTCCGAGCTTTGGAGATATAAAAGATATCCCTTGATATCACAATTCGGCTTCACTTCTCTATTCTCTTCCACGTGCTTGCGAGGCCACTGGACAAGCACGTAAACAAGCTCGGCCGTTAATTGCCGTAATATTCAAACTACAATACAGGCAGGCCAGAAATAGCTGACTCACTGCTTTAGGAGACCTCCAGGCAAGTACTCTAATTAAGTATGCACGCCACTTACAAAAGAGCCTCTGCCCCGCTACGGCAGCTTGATGGGTAAACTATGCAATACCCAAGTACTCTGCGTTTGCATACTGGCTACTCTATTGAGAACCGCTTCGATAACTCAATCATTCAGATTCTGACCTTTTGGAGGCTTTGTTTCCAACTCCAAATCTATTGTTTTCCCCCAAGTACGGAATAGCCTGCAGTCACAATTCTCCTTATAAAAACCCTCGATTCCGAGACCTTCCTCGGATCGCTCCCGAGTTTCATCCCGCCTTGCTGCTGCTTTGCTTGGCGAGCCTCCCCTCCGCTCCACGTGCTGAGTTACATCGCACCCCAGCTTCGCTCTCTATTTTTCTGGGCTTCAGGACGGGTGAAGTATCACCCAAACCAGCGATCCCTCTAAAAATCCCTCTATACCACTCCAACCTTTATTTTCTTTAGTTATCTTGTATGAGTGTGTCGCATACACTGTTTTGCTTGTATTTAATAAACATCATTTATTATTTCAACTTCTGTGTTCTCCTTGACTCGACCCTACCCCGTAGACATAGGGTTCAAGATCTCGCTGCGTTACCCTGCCTCTCGTAACGCTAAGTAGTGCTCTGAGCTGATTTTCCCCAACTTTAGTTGAGCACATTTTGGTGTCCCTCCCGGGACCCCCAGTTCACAGGGCAACAATGTGAATAAACTAACCTTAAAACTATGGGGAGAAACACGCATGAAAGGGTGAGGTCTTTGGGTATTATTCATCTCCCTCTAGACTGCTATACATTATCCACTGAAATATCAACCAAGGGTGGCTAGTATTAAGGTGTAATGACCTTAATAGACTACTTGCTACAGTTACATTCATTAGATACCACCAACATTTTTAATGAAATGGTTGGTATTCTGTAAGCAATCTGGGTTTGCTTCTCTTCATAATTTGTCGCTTAACATCCTACCCATATCACAAATGAATTCCTGACCATGAAAGACAAGCTATTTGCGTATGTGTTAAGAAAAGCTTACATATTTCATGGCAAAGAAATAAATCCCTGGTCTGGCTGAAGCTGTGCATAATCTCTACTTTCTGAAGTAACATATAGATTACTTTCAATTGGTTGGGGTTTTTTTGCAATTATTTTGGATCTGTTACTCTGTAAAAATGACAAAATCTGTCAGATTACAGTGGGGTAAAAGAGAGAGAGAATGAGAGAGGGAGAGGGAGAGAGAGAGAGAGAGTAGATGAACCACTGTTCTGCATTTTTCCCTAGTTAATTACCTGATGTGACAATAATTTATCACAGTCTCTCAGTCACAGGAGTAGCTGGTATCATATGATAGATGTATGATGGATAGATGGATAGATTGATAGAAGATAGATAGGCAGTAAGGATGTGCTTCTTTAAATTATTTATCACTGTAGGGGAGAACAAATCATTCAATCAATTTTTCGTCACTGCAGACACATCTTTGAATACTTTGAATAGTATTCAAAGATGTCTGCACAAGAAGGAGAAGATTTCCTTCCCATGGCAATGGTCCCCTTGGGTCTCCCCTATTCCCTGCATGGTCACTGTGGTGGCTAGCAGGAGTGTGGAAAGGGATAGCCAAGCAAGGAGGATCACCATCACTGGCTATCTTCTTCTGACATGGCTGTTGTAGTGGCCAGTGAGAAGGTTGCAGAAGGAAGCTGAGAAGCTGAGAGGGGAAGATTGCCCCTGCTGCTGTCAACATCTGAAGAACATCTTCGGTGTTGGCAATCCTTTCTTTGATGTCTTCCCCATTGCTTCCTCTGCTGTATCCTGCCCCCTGGCACAACTATGGAGTGGCTGGCAAGAGGATGGTGAGATGCTGAGCAAGGAGGATCATTACTAGCTATATTCTAATAGATGATGCATTCTCTGAAGCTTCCCAGGGTCTCTGTTCAATGACTTGGTTAAAATGAGAAAGGAACTTGAGGAAGATTCCCCCCATCAGAGTTATCTGACACATGAGATGCCTCTTTTTCATTATTCTTCCCTTAACTTTTTGACTTTTCTTTCCATCCCTAATAGGCAGGAACTAGTACAGTAACAACAGCCTGAAGTAATGAGGGAAATGTGTAATTAAAGCTGAGATCCAACAGCATACTTGCATAGTGTAAACCTGCACTAATGCAATTACACAGTGGTTGTGCCACACCACTATTCTTTTGAGTATCTACATTGTACACCCGATTATACATCTGCCAATTTGCCTGCTTATTGTCCCACTGTATAATGGAAAATGCCCAGTGGCTGTTCCTCCAATCCCAGTGAAAAAGTGATCCTGAAGACACTGACGAATTGTTACATGATGCATGGCTCACATTCTGTTGATTAGTCACAACAAGAGTAGACCTACTGAATCAATTGTTGAATATGTAGGTTAATCCAACTGATTCATTAGTTCTACTCTAGCTGGGACTAACAGTAGGATTTAGACCAATGTGAAATGGTAACACCTGTGGGACTAGATTTATATAACCATAAACTTAAAGGTGTGCAATACCAGCAGGATTCCAGGCTAAGTGTGTTTTATGTGCCCCCAAACACTTACTAATGAGTAAGCTGAACTTGGCAAAACGAGATATACTTCCAAGTAAATAAACAAGTTTGCACTATAACAACATCTTTTATATATCCCTCTTCAGTTAAAATACAAAGTGGATAATAACAGTATCCAAACTTTGTAGCTAAATCAGCTATATTTAGATACCTACTTTTAGGGATGATTTACATAACCATTTGGAGACTTATTTTTCAATCAGCACAAGCCCAAGGGGGAAGGGCCTCTGCTCAGTAGAAAAAAAACACATGCTTTGCATGCATAAAGGTTCCAGTCCTATCCACAGCATTGCCACTTAAAGGATATCAGCAAGTCTGGTGGATAACTCAGTGAAAATGTCAAGCCACTGTGCAGTTGCTGTAAAATAAGGCAAATGTCATGTGAGGCATAATTAGAAAAGGAACTGAAAATAAAACTGCCAACATCATACTGACCTTATAACAAATCTGAGGTGTGACCACCCTTGGAATACTGTGTACAATACTGGTCACTGCACCTGAAGAAGGCTATTATAGAGATGGAAAAGATGCAGAAAAGGGCAACCAAAATCTCGAAAGACTGGTGCAACTGCCCTACGGAAATGTTATAGCATTGGGGCTGTTTAGCTTAGAAAAGAGAGTTAGCATGGTGTAGTGGTTTGAGTACTTGATGAGAACTCTGAAGGACCACGATTGGATCCCCACTCACCATGAAAACCAGTGGGTGACCTTGGACAAATCACACTCTCTCTGCCTCAGAGCAAGACAGTAGCACACCTCCTCTGAATAAATCTTGACAATAATACCTTAGGATGAGATCACCTGAAGTCAGAATTGACTTGAAGGCAGGTACCAACAATAACACCTAGAAAAAAAAACTACTAAAGGGAGACATGATTGCGATGTATGAAATTAAGTATGGTGTGGAGAAAGTAGATAGAGAAAAGACTGTGGAATGGTCAGTAGGAAGAGATTTGTCTGATTGAGGCACTGTCCACATTTAAATCAGCAGTAAAGACCAGTTTCTTTCAGCAATCTATCCATATTATTTTTTAAATTATGTTTTTTAAAGTATTTATTGTTAGATTTTAATATGTATTGGTTTTATATACCCTTTTAACCGATGTTATGTATTGTGTTATTTGTTGTTGTTCCCTGCCTGAGTCCACAGGGAGAGGTGAATAATTAACAATGACAACGACAGCTTCTCCTCCCTTAACACTGAAACATAAAGTGATCCTACAACTTCTTGTTGAGAACTTCAGAACAAGTAAAAAGAAACAGAACTTCAATAGCACATTGTTAGACTGTGGAGTTTGCTATTATAAGCACTGAGTGATGGCTGCCAAATTTGACTTCTTTAAAGGGAGGATTCAGACAAGTTTATGAAAGCCAGGGCTGTCAGTGGTTACTAATCATGATGGACATATATTCCCCCTCCCCACACTAGAGGGGAAAGTAAGGCCATTTCTGCACTACACTGTTATAGTGCAATTATTCCACTTTCAACATCCTATGGAATTCTGGGTTTTGTAGTTTTCTGAGAATTCTAAATGGCCCTCCCTAAACTGCAAACCCCAGGATTCCATAGGATGTTGAGAGTGGAATAATAACACTATAACAGTGTAGTGCAGAAATGGCCTATGTCTCAGCACATCAAGTGCTGGAGAGCATGAATGGGAGGGTGCTGTTGCACTCATTGTCTTCCTATGGGCTGCCTATAGGTTGACCACCGTATCCAGAGCTCATTGAGGTACTGGGCAGGTGTTTAATCTGATCCAGCAGGTCTTCTCCCAAGACAGTCTGAGATTTTGAGGGACCAGAACAGACGCTATTACACTGGATGAACAATTGTTAGACTTAGTACACAGCTATAGTTTTGCTTGATAATTCCAGTGCTACTTTTCATTCTGATTAACTGCTGTGTTCTATTTCATTTTAAACTTCCTGGACTTGACACAAATTGATATTCCAGAATATTGCCACATTTTCAACATACAGTTTGATTGAAATTCTGTACATCTTGAAAGCTGTGTGAAAAGTAGTGTGAACAGGATCCAAAGACTCATGATTATTTCTCTTTGATGCCCGCATTATTTTACACCCACACCCACACATACACACACTAGGTTCTCCATTTTTGTGGGTTCAGAGTTTCTGGATTTGATTATTCATGGGTAACATATTTAATTTATTTATTTTTTAAAAATCTGACTTTGTCATGGAAAAAAAAATCCTCTCTAGGAATTTCTAGGACCTTAAGCATGATTGTGCTAGAGAACCTAGAGATTGCTAGAGAAGGGTTCTCAGGTTAAAAAAAAAGTGTTCATGATTTTTATTTTTATTTACAGTTTTTCCACTTTGAGGGGGAGGTCTTGCACTCCTAACCCCCATGAATGTGGAGGGCTGGCTGTACCTGGGGAGCACGCTGTAGTGTCACAGTGAGACCTTTAACAGCTGAAGAGGCAAGTCATTATTGAAACTGAATGGCTTACATCTTCATGAGCATTTGTAGAGGTAGCCAAAAGTCAAAGTAAGCTATAACTGCTTAGGGTTGCTTCTTTCGAATGGACTGTGAGAACAATCTAAACAAAATGAATGACTTTTCCTAAAAGAAGATAAACTCTCTTTCCAGCGATTGAATAATGTGTGGATTCCCACAGCTGCTACACAGACATTCCTCAGTTAATGAAACGGACATGTCCCTATGGAACACTGGGTGAAAATGAGAGAAAGGATAGGAGTAGGTTCCTTATTGTGAATTGCCACCAAGTTGGCTTTTACTTACAATGACGTTATAAATGAGAGGCCTCCAGGACACTCTGATATTAACATCTCTGTTCAAGTCTGACAAAGTCAGGGCTGTAGCTTCCTTGACTATGGCCATTTATGCACTAGACTGTTATAGTGCTATTATTCCACTTTCAACATCCTATGGGCCTTTGAGGCCGCTCTCTAAGCTGCAAACCCCAGGATTCCATAGGATGTTGAAAGTGGAATAATAGCACTATAATAGTCTAGTGCGGAAATGGTTGGAGTCTATCCACCTGTGTGGCCTTCTTCCTCTATTGTTTCCCACTTTACCAAGCCTTATTGTTTCATGATACATCCAAAGTATGAGAATCCCAGTTTGGGCATTTTGGTTTCTCAGAGAGAGTTCAGGCTTGATTTGCTCTAAGTCCTATTTATTGGTCATTTTGGCAATCCGTTGTATCTGTGGAACTCTCCATCAGCACCACAGAATCATAGAATCATAGGCCCTTTTCACATGTTGGGGGGGAAACGGGCGAAAACGCCCAAAAACGGAGCTTACCTCCAGCTGGGTAAGTCCGTCGCCGCGTGGAGCAGCGCGAGCTTGCTGCTCCTCACTCCTCCGGAGTCACAGATGGCAGCTTCCGGTTGGTGGAGGCTCTCCACCAACCGGGGAAGCTCGCCAGCCAGAAGCCCGCCCCGGTAGATCTGCAGGCACGCACTTGCTCGCGCCTGCAGATCCACTTTAGAGCCAGGCGACGGAGCAGCACGGGGCTGCGCGCTCCATGCTTTTTAAAAACCTCTAAAAAGAGGTTTTTAAAAAACGCAGCCCAGCTAGTTCCTGCCGCTCCTGAGCGGATTCTGGTGTGGAACTGTGAAAAGCAGTCCACGCCAGTCCACTCTACGGTGTAGACGACCTCCGTGAGAGGTCGCTCTACACCGTCCCCCCCCCACATGTGAAAAGGGCCATAGATTTGGAAGGGGCCCTATGGGCCCTCAGGTCCAACTCCCTGCTCAATGCAGATCTCCAGCTAGAGCATCCTCAAGCAGGTAGCTGTCCAACCTCTTTCTGAAGACATTCAGAGAAGGCAGCCCTGCCAGCTCTCTAGGCAATTGGTTCTGTTGCTTGAACCACTCTCACTGTCAAGAAGTTCCTTCAAATGTTAAATCAAAATCTATTTTCCTGTACCTTAACACCATTAGAGCTAGTTCTACCTCCCAAGGCAGCAGAGAACAAGCCTGCACCCAGCTTTTTGTGGTGGCCCTTGAGATATTTAAAGTGTGACCATGTCAACTCTCAACTTTCTCTTCCTCAAGCTGAACGTTCCAGCTCCATGTTCTCCATATCTCTCATCATTCTCAGTGCCCTTCTCTGAACTCTCCCCAGCTCTTCTATCTCCTTCTTAAAATGAGGTGCGCAGAAATGAACACACTAGTCCAGATAATGCCTGACCAGTGCAGAATATAGGGGGGCTATTACTTTCTTCGAGCTGGAAACTATTTAATGCAGGCAAAGATAGCATTTGCATTTCAAACAAGTCAATTCTCTTCCTGCCAGTTTTCTTTGTTGTCTAGTTTTCACAACCATACCTAGAAATCAGAAATACTAAAAAACTATGCTTTTCCAATATGGTTGGGATAGCTAGTTAGGCAGATTTATCTGTTTTCCTCTTTTTTTCTCTGTTTTGCTATTCACATATATTCAGTAAGGGATTCTGGAAGCAGCAACTCAACACTGAAAGTTGGTGTTTCTTCAGCTCTCCTTCACCATCCTCTCAGCTGATGCTGCTAAAAATGTCCAGCTAGACAGAGGATGAGGAAGGAATTGGTCTGGGAAGGTATAGAAAGACTTTGGAAAAAAGATTTGTTTTGTTAGAGGCTTTTAAAATGGTGGTATGCCTATATATTTTGCATCTAGTGCTGTAGCATGTTTGTTCCAGAATGATTTTGTACATCTTATAAAACGGTTGTTAACTAAATTTTCCCTATTTTGAGAATTGTTGCTTTATGTGGTAAATCAGTTATTAGTTGCCCATTCCCAGCCATGCAAAACAAAACCATTAGATGAAGGTTTTTGTGCACGTGCAGTTATGGATGGCTCCTATTCAAAACATTGTCGGTCACACAGATTTTTCTTCTGGAATATTACAAACCTACAGAGATCGGTGCACAGTTAATTAAGAATAAATGTCAATAGAAAAGAACATTGTCACAGGATAAGAGCTTCCTGCTGGCAGGGATATGCCAAGAGAAAGATAAGTAAGACAGAGTAATTTATTAAGCAACTGTACACTCCAGGCAGTGAATTTCTGGAGATTACTGCATGCCTTGGGTGGTAATATAAGGAACAAGACTGAGCCACAAGTGGCTTTAAGCATAGGGAAAAGACTATAATCACCCAAATCTCTTTTGCTGAATATCATAATGCTCTTCTATAATGGAATCTAAAGACACTGAATAGCCAGAATGGTTCTTTTACTGTGCATTATAAGACACAATTAACTTTTAGAGATTTGCTTGGGAACTATAATGTTCCAAATGTGACCAGTCAGTCAAAATCTAGTTGTTCTGCCATCCAATACATGTCCAACAGTCATTTCATAACGATTATATGTGCCGCTCTATTGTTTCATAAATACAGTGGCTCACTTTCCTGAGAGGTAGGCAGTTCTAGGCAGGGCAACTGTGACAGCAGGGGTGGTTAGTCTTCCAGATCTTGTTCGTATCCCAAATTCCATCATTCCCAATTACTAGTCATGGTGGCTGGGGCTAATAGGAACTGGAGTCCAACAACATCTGGAAGGTCACAGAATTCTCCACCCCTGAGAATCTGTGGGATATATTTTTGCGGGGAGGTAGTAGTAGTAAAGAGATGGTATTAGGTGACAAATGGTATTCTCAAGCACACCTATTGTATGACATGAAGAAGGCTAATGCATATTCGGTACTTATACGCAGAGCAGCATCAGTTTCCCAGAACAAACAGTATACTCTTGGCACCACCCTTCCTAGTAAATAACAGAACTACTTCATAGAGTTTAAAAAAGTTACTTTTTTGGGACTACAATTCCTCCCTGCCAGCTGGGAATTCTAGGAGTACTGGGTAACATTACTGAGCTCTACATTTTTGTTTTTGACAGCAAGTTTCAAGAATCCATCCCTTATCAATGGTACAACTGTGCAATTTTGGATGCTGGAAAAAGATTATATCCTTGCTTTTGGATAGCCATATGCATTACCTCATTTAGAAAACACAAAACTGACATATCTATATTCTAACATCCATTCTTTCTGCTGCTATTGTATGCTTCTTCTGCCTGCTTCTAGGAACCTGATATGTTAGAAGTAAGAACTTCCAAACTTTTTGCTGATCCTGAATTTAATCCCTCCACAAAAATGTGCAGTCTCACATTTTGAGCTGCCATCAATCGTATAACCATCATGTTGTTACTGTGTGCCTCCAAGTCATTCTCAACTTATGGCAAGCCTATGATGGGGTTTTCTTGGCAAGATTTGTTTAGAGGGGGTTTGCCATTGTCATCTTCTATGGCTGAGAGAGTGTGATCTTCTCAAGGTATCTCAACAGTTTTCATGGGTGAGCAGTAAGGATTCAAACCCTGGTTTCCCAGGGTCATACTCATAGAATCACAGAGTTGGAGGGGCCTTATGGAGCATCAAGCTCAATGCAGGATCTCCAGCTAAAGCATCCCCAGCAGGTAGCTGTCCAGCCTCTTCTAAAAGATGTCCAAGGAAGGAGAATCCACCACAACTCAGAACCACTATACCATATTGACTCTAACCATCATGACTAGACTCATAAGATAGTGTTTCTGCTTCTGCTGCCCTAATGCTAAGCATATCTACTTGGGAATAAATACTGTTTTCTTGTTGAAAAGGATAATATATTTTAAAAGCATATGATATGAATATCTGCAATGATGTATATGTCCCATTGGTCATTTCTCTCTCTGTTAGATATTTAGAGGAGGAGGCGGAGGAGGAGGAAGAGGGGAAAGGATGCTGTGGCCACCAGCACCAGTCTTTCTGCAGTGAAAACTGGTGACTCCAATTACAGTGGGACAGCAAATCCTATCTGTTTTTCAGTCTGAACTTTGAAGGAGCTATTGTAGCCACTGAACCTGTTTTTGGGATTGCATTCAGAATCTTGAATACCTTGAAAGTGTAGATTAAAACCAAAAACAGATTAGGCAACCCATGGAAATCAAAACAGTCAGTTGCCAATGTAGCTTTTCTAATACCAGTCCTGTCTGTTTCTGTCCCAGTGACATGCCACTAGTGGTGTAGTGGTAAATTTTGAAGTGCTGTCTACATCAGGACAATTTTTATAGTAATGTCTCCATGGACAGTTCTTAGAAAAATGTGTGTGTGTGTGTGTGTGGTGTACATGTGTGCCTTTAAGTTGCCTGCTTATTTACGGCAACCCCATGAATTTCATAGGGTTTTCATAGGCAAGGAATATTCAGAGTTGGTTTTGTCAGTTTCTTCCTCTGAACTATAGCTTACAGCACCTAGTATTTGTTGGTGGTTTTCCATCCAAGTACTAAGTAGGGATGACCCTGCTTACTTTCCAAGATCAGATGGGATCTGCTGCTTTTAGCCCCTGCCCCCTAGAAAAAGACTAAGTAAGATATGAAGCAGCCATCAAAATGTCAAAATGAGTAAATTAAACATGAATAAAATCTACATCTTCTAGTCCTGAATTCATTCATCCAGGAACTATTTGGAAGGCAATGAGGAATGGGCAACTTGTTATATTCTAGCTGAAGTTTGGATGCTGGACTTCAGTTCTTGTCAACCCCAAACAGAACAAACAGCAGGCAGGGACGACAGGACATGCAGTCCAAAATTCTTGGGAAGACCAAATGTTACCTGTCTAAAACAGAGTCCCCAAATTTGAGTCCACAGATATTGCTGGACTACAACTCCAAGATTTCTAGTCAGCACAGACAATACCAAGCGGTTCGAGGTGCTGGTGTCAAAAACACTTGGGATCCCAAGTTTGGAAACTGCTGCTCAGAGGAACATCATTGTTGTCTTTTAGATAGCAAGCAAGCAAGCAGGCAGGCAAACTAGCTAGCTAAAAAGAAGAGGGTGATCTCTTCAACAATGTAGGTGTCAAACAGTCTGTTTTTTTCAGCTGGTAGCCTTGTGCCCAATGATTTTCTATTAAGTGTAGAATGAGGTCATGTCACATTCTGATATCAGCCATTATTTTCTTTGGCTACAGCCCTTAATACTTAACCCTTCCTCACCAGCACTGTAGAGTGAAGAACAATGCAGCTGGACCTAGTGCAGTTAAGTCCCAAAATAATCATGGAATCATTCCTCAATCCATATATATCCCTTTTGATCATGCCACATTATCTTTGGCAACTCAATAGTGTAATTAAATAGCCATGGAGGTCGAGATGGATGTTATAATATTTTCATGTCTGGAAGAAACGCTCTCTCTTATCAGTTGATAAACACTCAATTGTATCTGATTGGTTACTTATTAGCTGTGATACTGGATTGCCAATGAGCACAGACAGATCTCCTCCTTGTTGTTTCTCATCAGTACAATATATTATAACACCTTTTGGGCTTCAAAACAGGCTAGCAAAGACAGGCCAGTAGTCCAGATAACCAAAGTCACAAAGGGTTGAAACAAGAAGTTGTTAAACAGAGCCAGTTCAGAGGTCAAGATTCTGCCCCCCCCGCCCACAAAGACATGCATTGCTAGCTGGTGAGATTGAATGGTTGTGAGCAATGAGTACTCCTAGGAGCTGCTGTGAGATTTATAAGTGGCTGACTCTGGATGCCAGGTACTTGATTAGTCAATGATTCCTATTTTACAGATGTTGACTCCTAGGAAACTGCTTCCTCTCCCTTCACCAGACTTCAAAGGGTGGTGGTGAGTTTTCTCTTAATCACCCAGCAAGTCCTCCTGAGAGAGAGTGAGTGAGCCTCAGCTGCTTCAGCCATTAGTTTCTCAGATTTGGGGAGAAATTCATCATCTTGACCCTGAAACTCCTTGTAATCCAGCTTTTCTTTGTCAGATTCCAGAAGGTGAGTTATGACACATAATCACCAAATAAAAGTGAATATGCCACTTGAAACTTCAGGGTTTTTCTTTGCTCTGCTTGGCTAGCAGCAAGTTGAACTACACAGTTGATGTCTATGTGGCCATGAAAGCAGTTATGGAGCTGTAAGAGTGGTCCCCTTCATGTCTGTGTGCTATCATTCACTGTATGTCCATATAGGTAGCAACTGATTGACACAGCTCACTGCTAGTCAGAACAGAGAATGAAAACTGTCTCAATTTCAGATGGTGTATTCCATGACTCCAGCCTTGACTATTGCCACTGCCTAGGAATTTGGGAAGCTCTAATTAAAAAATAGTAGCTTTCTGAGGTCTGAAAAGAGAAATTGGACCAGGGATGGGCAACTGGGGACTTTCGGGAGTTATTGGCTTGTGTCACCCAGTAGCCTTAGCTAGCGTAGCCAACAGTGACGGATTATACGAGATGCAGTTCATTAATGTTTGGGGGCCATAGTTGCCACCCCTGAATTAGAGAAATGACCATTAGCCCTGATAATTGAATGGAACCTCCCAATATGATTGTTATGGGAGCAAATAGCGGGCTAGCAAGAGAGTGCATGGGCTGATGCATTCATGCTTAGTTTAGAAAGTTACTTTTTAAGGTTAATTAGTCAGAATGATATCTCCAAAGCCCTGCAAAGTAGTTAATCTGTTATAGTTGCAGTTTTAAAACAACTCTCACATTCCTGAACATTAATTAACATGGTCATTTCCTAGAAATGTAAAAATTCATGTGACATGCATCTGATCTGTGGTACAAAACACCCTCTCCCTCCACTCTCTTTGAGGACACCTCAGCACCCACAGCACAGCAGGAATTAGCATCAGGAGCTACAGCATGAGCCAACACATGAATTATGTGATATTCCTCCTACATCATTTAGTCATGCCATACCTCAAAGTGTAAATACAGTTAAAAGTAACAGTTACCCTGCAAAGCAATGAAGCTATTTCTATCATATTACAATGACAATGTAATTTACTTGTGGCTTAATAATTGCAAACAAGGGATGAAGTCCATGTTGTTCTTGTTAACACCCCATCTTTCCCACAGATCTGGGGTCCAAGGTAGCTTAGAAAAATGAAAACAGATATGGATAAAAGACATTTAGAGGAAAACATGTAAACAGTTGTTTTAAAAATGGAACGAGACTGTTTTGAAAATCAAAATAAAACATATCTACTAAAAGGCAAGAAATTATGGTAAAGTACTAATAAAAGCTCTTCCCTTAAATAAAGCAAGAATGAAAAGGTCTTTGCCTGTCGATTTGTTGTTGTGTGCCTTCAAGTTGTTTCTGACCTATGGCTACCCTAAAGTGAATCTATCAGGGAGTTTTCTTGGCAAGAATTGTTCAGAGGGGGTTTGCCTCTGCCTCCCTCTCAGGCAGAGTGCCACTTGTCTAAGGTCACCTAGTGGGTTTCCATGGCTGGGTGGGGATTCAAACCCTGGTCTCTGGAGTCATGGTCCAATGCCCAAACCACTACATCACACTGGGTTGTTTGCCTGTTGATGGAAGAACAAGAAGAAGGGACGTTGTTTATCCTCCCTCCCTAATCTGTCTGTCCTGGCCTTTAGTGTGTGTACCTTTAAGTATACACAATAGAACTCAGTAAACTGAGGGACAGGGCACCATGTGAAGGGGACAGAATTATGTTAGACCACTGAAACTCTGTCCTCTCACCCTGTGGATGTTGTTTCCTACTGTACAGAGAATCCTGGTGTCTGAGAAGAAGCATTTCCCCAGCCTGAGCCAGCCACATCTGTCCAATACAATCCCAGCCAGCATGCTCACCTAAGGTCCTGTCCTGGGTATGCTGTTCCTTTACCATTCATCAAACTGGATTCACCAGCAGTGTTTTCAGTGTGGAAGGATTATCACCAACCTATCCAGGCTAATTGAAGTAGGGGACAGTTTGGGGATAATCAACACCTTGTCGTGGGAACTTCCTCCGTAATAATGTTACTATTTCCCTGATCCATATCTCACTTTGCTCTGTACAAACACTTATCTGTAAACTCTGTTGCTTGTGGTCTTCCCAGAATTGGACACAACAATGTTGGACTTACATCAGGGTTTAGAAATATATTACCCTCTAGACACTATTGGACTACATCTTCCATTAGCTCCTTACATTGGCTAAGCTGCCTAGGAGAGATGGGAGATACACCAAAAAACATCAGGAAAGCCATATGTTGCCCAGTTCTGGACTAGATAGACTTTTAGTCTAATCCTGGAGAACTGCAATACATTTGTATGGCTTTGGGCCTTTCTGCACTACACCGTTATAATGCTATTATTCTACTTTCAACATCCTGTGGAATTCTGGGGTTTGGAGTTTACTGAGGTGAAATTGATCTCTAGCTGAGAATGCTAAATACCACTCCCTAAACTGCAAAGCCCAGGATTCCATAGGATGTTGAAAGTGGAATAATAGCACTATAACAGTGTAGTGTGGAAAGGCCCTTTGAAGGAAGTTCTTGATTTCCTCGGTTTTAGGTTTCAGACTTGTTCTTTTGAGGACTTCGATGAGATGTTTTTATCTCCTAATGTCATGTTTTGCTTTGTTGTTTGCAGAAACCGCACAGAATTAGAGGTACAATAAAGGCATTTCTGCAGCACTGTCATGTGAGTAGCTCTGAAGTCTTCTCAAGTTGCAGCCATTTGCCATGTATAGTATTTTTTACTTTCCAAAATTCATTCATTCTTACTTTCTGATCTCATTTGGACCAATAAAATAAAATTTAAAAAACAAACAAACAGGTGTCATTTTTTATTGAACCATAACGTAACAAAGCGGAAGTAGTCTGATTGCTAACAGACTGGCTCTATTCAGGGGAAATCTAAAATTCTTACACTGGGCAGGCACTGACATTCCCATTGTGGTCAAAAGAAGTATACATTACAGCATATTCTAAGCCTAGCCAAAAACTGAAATCTGACCTTGAATTCTCACTGGGGTCCAAAAAATACCTCCAAACTCATATAATGGCAAATGCTTTTATCCTAGTATATGACAGCTAGAATGGTGTAGTGGTTTTAGTATTGGACTATGAATGTGGAGACCAGGGTTTGATTCTCTGCTTATCCAAGGATACCCGCTGGGTGTCTTTGGGCACATCACACACTCTCAGGCCCAGAAAACCACATGATAGGTTTGTCTTAGGGTCACCATAAGTTGGAAGTGAATTGAAGGCACACAATACAATGTGAGGATTAGATTGGATAACCACAGAACAGTATTCTTTTTTTCCCTCCAGTGGTGTGCCTTGCATTTTTTATAAAGTTCATAAATATATCTGAATGCAGTGGCATACATCCCAACATCAAGCATTATTCTGTTCTTTTCCTTGTCACTCATATTTAAGTATGGAATTGCTGAAAGGTAATTTCTATTAAGATGAAAATGCAGTGTAACGACATGGTTATGGATTAGATGTATAATCAATCTTTCTGGTAGGGAAAAGTCTTTAAGTAGATAAGAATGCTGGATCTTATTCTTTAGTGGAAAGCAGGCATCACTTAACTGCATACCTCCTTTGAAAGTGGCAGTTTAGAAGTCACATATACAGAAAAGAGCATATTACAAGGCCAAAGCCATGATCTCTGGGACTTCTCCCCAATGTTGCAAAATGTGCAAGCAGTAGTTAGTAAGAGAGATGTTTGCCTATCCTAAACCTGCCCCTTCATCAATTATCTGCTCTCCTGAGCTCCACAATATGAATTCACACAGCCAGCTTTACTTCTAGTGGTTTCTTTTTTAATAGCCATCTTACAGTGCAGCTGCAGATGTGTCTGCAGCTCTACATTCAGCACACTGGTAGCTACTGGTTTCTATTTGAGTGGGGTGGTGAATCCAGCAGGTCTTTCACTTTGAACATTTGAGGGGCCAAAATAGGTTTAACACCTGCATAGCTTCTTCAAATGCTAGCCTAAACCCTAGAATGGGCCACTCCGCTGGCATGGAAGCTGCCAGCCACCAATAATTCAATATGAGTTGTACTCCCCTGCTAATACCTTAATGATATTGTGACTCAGCTGCTTTTCTTATTAAATAAGTACTTTTTGTTTAAGTTCAGGTGTCATTATTCCAGCTTGTGTGTCATGTTGAATTTCTTATATACGTTTCTGAGGTAACACAGGAAGTTCATCAATAAAATCCAGTCTATTATATAAAATAGTCATAGAGCTTTAAAAAATTACTTGTTTTCTAGTATATTTCTCAGAATCTTTCAGTCAACATTGCCTGTAACTATGCTGCCTGTGTAATTTTTGAGAGATAATTACCAAAAATATGACTTTCCACCCTATGTATAATACTCTACTTCTCTTTCTCTGGATGCATACCTTCCAGCATTTCACAGATGAAAACTGCAATATGTGTGGCCAAGCAACAATAGAGTGTGATCAAGCTGGAAAAAATTGTTGAGGAAGATCACTCAAGTTATGAGAGGGTGGTGCAGTTTGCTTTAGTCTGAGGCCATTTCCACACCGGGCTTCTAAAACGGTGTAGAGCGACCTCTCACGGAGGTCTTCTACACCGTAGAGTGGACTGGCGTGGACTACTTTTCGTAGTTTCACACCAGAATCCACTCAGGAGCGGCCGGAACTAGCCGGGCTGTGTGTTCTTTAAAAACCTCTTTTTCAAGGTTTTTAAAAAACACGAAGAGCCCAGTCCCGTGCCGCTCCGTCGCCCGGCTCTGAAGTGGATTTGCAGGTGCGCACAAGTGCGTGCCTGCAGACCTGTCGGGGGCGGGCTTCTGGCTGGCGAGCTCCTCTGGTTGGTGGAGAGCCTCCACCAACCGGAAGCCACCATCTGGGACGCCGGAGCAGTGTGGAGCAGCGAGCTCGTGCTGCTCCACGTGGCGACGGACTTACTCGGCTGCGGGTAAGCTCCGTTTTAGCGTGTTTTTGCCCGTTTCCCCCCCACACATGTGAAAAGGGCCTGAGTCTAAGGTGAAGGACAAGGCTTTGACTCCTTCTCTCCGATCCCTCCTGCTGAATTAACTGAATGCACATTTTGCACTTTGAACTCTGTTGAAGTAAGCTGTGGATGGGGAGAAAGAAAAAGGAGGAGAGAGAAGCTGGAGCCTTTTAAAAGCAGCTGAAAAAAATGGGATGATAAAAGATTAATGGACTGTCCCTGACAAATCAGGACAGTTAGAGGGTATGCTGATGGCATACTCCTGCTCTCCCCCCTAGCCCACTTCAGTCTGTGCTTTGCACTAGACTTCAATATGGCCATCTTATGCCTCCATGCACCTCCCCCCCCCAGGTCTGATATGGTTTAATTGCCAAAAGATGAATTAATGGGCATAATACATTAACTGGCATTGGTATAAAATGGAACATGAGGTGATTGGAAGGTCAAACTGAGCAGAGGAAAATTACTGACTGAACATGTGTGATTGCAAGGCAGGTCAGCCAAACCCCCTCTCTAGGCATAGCCAAAGTCACTGTCAGGCAGATGACCAATTAACTTCGAAGATAATAGGCTTAAGCTGAAGCTGGAACATCTCTGAGCATACAATGGCCAAGGGAAGTTCCCACCAAAATACTGATCATTTCAACCCTGTCTCCTCACACCTAGATGTTTGCCAGCATTGTCCCTGTGCCTCTCCACAAGTACAGGGCTATTATGACTACCATTAATTCCTTGTTACCTAACTCTAAGACCATTAATTCCATCCGGATCCTATTGTCCATGTTGCAACTTCTATTGTCTACTTGGCTGGGAGAGCCATTCACACCCAGGCACATTGGGTATATAAGCCTTTCGTTCTGAGCAGTTCAATGCAGTACTTTACTTACTGGTTACCATGCTGTTGCTCCAGTTTCTGACTAAGTACTGTCCTTAGGTGCAAGTCTAAACCACATTGTTGCTCTCTTTGCGGTTGTCTGGATTGGTAATTGTCCCCCAAACACTAAAATTCCTCTATTAACAACTTTCCTCCCTTTATCCTTTGGCTAGCTCTTGTGTGAGTTTTGTGTTTGAATCTTTGCGCGTGTGACTGAACCCTTAATAAAACACATTTTAGCTTATTTCGAATCTCTGGCTGATTCTTTTCTGCAAAACCCCATAAATATTGGTAGAAAGATCTTGTTAGGTTACCCTTCCTCTCGGGCCTCCTAAATTTGAGCTAATTAATTTCCCATTGTCACGCGGCATTGTGGGTGGACTCCTGATTCATCCATGTTTTGGGCCAACTCTGAGAGTCTTTTTCAAAAAGCATAACCATAAACTGTATTTTAAAGACTGAAAAATCCAAGTTCCCCAAACCTTGTAATATGTTCAACAGCTGCTGTGTTAGTATCAGCACATGAGAATGAGCCAAATATATATAAAAATAGTAGCAGGTGAAAATAACATCTTTCTGCTCCAATTGAAATAGCTTGTCCTGTTTGCCGCATCTCAACATGCATATCTTTATTCCCCGAGAGCTATTTTCTGCCTGCAACTTTGCCAAGGCTGGAAGAAATAAACTGTGAATGTTTAGTGGCTAAAAAATAAGGACAATCCACCATCAGGACACATTGGGTGGCCCCAAACAAAGAATGCAGAGGTTGCAAAGCTTCAGTAGCCTTAGGATCATGCTGCTTTATTCCTTTCAAAGCAAAACCCAGAAGGAGAAGTGCCTGTACATTTTGATAACAGAAATGACTACCTTGTCATGTTCTAAATCAGCCATCGAGAGAACTTCTTAAATGAACGTGACAATGTTTCAAACATCCCATATTGCCTCAGTTAAGAGCTGCCAATCACAATTAATGGTGGCGGATTTACTATTCCAAAACAAATAAATCCACACACTTCTCTTACAAAGCGGAAAGCAGATGTGGAGTGAATACAGAAACCAGACTTAGCATTGTAGCTGGTTAATCTGTCACTGGGAATTACTCTCAGTTTTTTTTACTCACTGCTGTATTCACCGGGGTTAGTAAACAATAGAGCTTCTGCTAACATATTTTTTGTTACATTTAAATTGAATGTGAAATGCTGGATGACATTATAAATGAATCTCCTGAGCCATTCCATGAGAATTCAGGAGCCCTTTGCGTCTTTATTATTCAATCATTCTGTACTTTCATACATTTCAATATCAGGTCCATTAAATTCTTGCTCTTTTCTTTTCAACCAAATTAAAACTCATCCTTATGTCTGCTGTTTGAAGGAGATACATCTCCCATGACTCACACTTGCTCAAAAAGAAAAGTAATGGACTAAGGAAAAAAAAAAACCTCCCTTAGGATCAAGATAACTTATTCCAAAAGTATACCTGATGAAGTAAATCACTTCTTTGTATACATGAGATCAGGGTGAAATGCCTTGGGTCCCATGCCTGGAGAAAGGCAGGATATAAAATTAACTAAACTATTTCTTGGTGGCAAAGGTGTCTACAGTCAGCCCTCCACATTTTGTGTTTCACTTTTGCAGATTTCATTATTCACAGATTATTTGCTGTCACCTCTGCTGCCTCTCTATGCCATTTTTAATAAGGACTGCAAGCTTCCTGAGACTGAGAAACTACACACGAGGCTTGTAAGTCCCTATTAAAAATGGTGTGGGGCAGCAGTGAAGGTGGCAGTAAGCCCACTAGCCACTCACTTCTGCCTTGTGAAGGAACCCACGGTGGGTTGAATATGGTGATCGTGTGTGTGTGTGTGTGTGTGTGTGTGTTAAATATGATTTGGGAGGACCTAGAGTTATTCATGGTTTTTCCACTTTCATGGGCATCTTGTGCCCCTAACCCTAGCGAATGGGGAGGGATAACTGTAGTTGCATTTTGATTATTCTGGGGTAATTCCAGAAATGTTGCAGCTATGGAAACTAGAGTTGTCATTATTTTGCCAATTTGAATTTTCTAGACTATCACATTTAAATATAATCTCTTCCATAGTCTGTAGCTTTGTACATTTCCTAGTCCAATTGAAGACATGTTGTCTTCTAAGGCAGTACAGCAAATGATGCCTTTTGCATACCTAAGTTAAGGTGCCTTATACCCAAAGACAGGCCAGTATATTGGTACATGAGGCAGAAAATCCTATAGGACCTCTCCCAAAGGTGTGTCCATGGAGCAGGGAGATAAGGCCACTGCCCCCACAATAACCCCAAATTTCCCTTCAGCCCCCAAATTTCTAGGATTGCAGTAACTTCAGTGGAGCATTTAGGAGTACAGTTCAAGCATCAAAGAAAAGGGGCAGTCAAAGTTACCAAGGGAATGCAAACACAGCAAATAGAAGAGTTTTAGGTAATGTTTAATGTTTTTACTTTTTGCAGTGCAAGAAATTTAGGAACTGAAGTTAAAATTAATCTGAGGGGCAGAATTCTTATTTGAGGGGTAATGCCATTCTTTACTCTCACCAATGGCTACACTCTTGATTTCTCCATACCCTGGCAGTAAAAATACAACAACAACTATCATCATCATCATCATCAAATAATTAAGTATTTGCTGCCCTTTCCTGACATTTAGAATCTGTTGCCTGAGGCTTCCACTTCATTTGGCCTAATGGTAGGGAGGGCTGGTCCTGCACATTTAACCTCAAGCTTATGTGTATGTCTGTATTTCCTCTTTTTCTTAACTTTGTCCACCTTACCTAGATTTAGCCAAGGCCTATTATACCTACTTGACACTCCTCAGTCTGTGTATTAAGACTGACAAATAGTACAACGGCTATTTTTCATCACCAAAACAAAAATAAACACAAGGAATAGAGATCTTTGCAGAGACTGGCTGAAATGTTTTCATTTACAGAAGCAGGATGCTGCTGATGCTGGCTTTAGATGAGGATTTTCTCTTAGAAATGCAGGGTTGTAAAAAGCTTACAGTGTGAGTTTTACCATCTCTTTGTGCTTTCAGTAGTTCATGGAAAGCCAAGGTGGACTTTTTATTAACAGACAGAGAGACCATTCAGAATCCTTGCACTCATAAAACAGTTCAGATTCAAACTGTCTTCCTGTCTTGAGAGAGGGCAAGAAAAGGCCACATTAAGGCCAGGATCCAACTGTTTACTCAAAAGGTGGGGTAAGTGCAGTCTGTTGGCTGTATGAGGGCCCTGAGGGACATTTTGTGTCCCTGAAGCCTGCATGGAGCCCTCCATTAATTTATTGGCTCCAAGCCAGTCAAAAATTTTTCACAAACCATTCAAGGCACCGCAGAACATGGCAGGTTGCTTCCCCTTGCCTCCATTAGCCCACCCTCGGGCCGTGGAAATCAGTCACATTTCTCCCAATTACTGGAAGTGATGCTGGACCCTCCTACTCCCCCTGCAGTTGTCCCTGGTTCTGTCAGTGTATGCAGGAACCCAATTCCTTTCCCCATGCTCAAGTGGAAGGGAACCTGTAGGCCTGTACCCGCGATAGAACTTTTTACTTTCCCTCTCCACCACACCCGCTCTGATGGTGCGGTATGCATCCCCCGCACTCCCCTAGAGATTCCACTACCCCTGTCCGCCACCTCCCACACAGTGCAAATTCTGCTTTAAGGGTTTCCCAGCCCTCCAGATATTGATGTGGGAGATGTACCACTTCCTGGCTCTGCTAGTAGATGTACACAAATAGATTCTGGCCCCTGAGGACAACTAACACATTTAAGAGGAAGAAAATATTGCCTCCTTTTGAAGTCAACTAGGCTGGAGATGAAGGTAACTTTAACTTACTAAAAAAGCATATATAAGTGATGAGACAGTCCTGACTAATGGACTACCTGTAGATTAAACATTACTTTAAAACACAGTTAATTACATATTGAAAATCAGGACATGTGGAGGATATGAAATGGCCCTTTACTTTCAATAGAGGGCCATTTCATATCCTTCAACTGTCTTGATTTGGCAGAGGCAGTCTGGTTAATCCTCTGTTGTCCCACTTTTTCAACTGCTTTTAAAATGTCCTAGTTCCATTCTCCTGCTGCCACTTTGCCCTTTTGTCCTTGGCAAATTTTGCTTGCTGAATATTGAATTCAAAGTGCAAAAGTAGTTTGTACTCAATCGACTCAGCAGATGGGAAAAGAGAGGATGGGGTAGAATCTTATACTTTCCAGTAAACTCAGTCAACAGCATCTTGCTGCAGCCTCTCCTAGCTTGTGTTCTTCCTTATTACTAAATGTTGCCATCTTGACCATATACTCCGATGTTGCTTGGCCAAACCGGTCTTAGTTTTGAACTGTGAAATGTTGGAGGTTATGCAGTTTTTGCCTCCTCCAAACACTGAGCTGGCTATACCAGCAGGCTCAGAAGCTATTGGGATGATGGTCACTACCTGTCAGTTCTAGTCTGTTTTTATTGTTGTCATTTCAGAGTGTTTCCGTGAAACAGTTTTTACAAGCCCTGTCATCTGTTTTCAGTTAAGAAGTATTTTTCTACCAGATGAAAACTTTTTAATTCTTTTTTTTTGGGGGGGGGGTAGAGGTGAAGACACCTGGAGAACCAAGGACCACACATTATTTCATGCAGGCTGCAATTGGCTTGTGGGCCAAACAAATTCCACCTCTGCATAAAATTCAGAAATTGTTTTCATAAATGAAACTAATATGAGCAATGATACATTACCCTTTCTAGAAAGCTTTTTTTTAAATGTCCTGCTTCTTCTTTTATAACTTTGCTTCTAATATTATCTTCTGATTTTATTAGGGAATTATGTTCTATTTTTCTGCATCCTTGTCTGGAATCTAAATGTTTATTAAAGATCTGAATGGTACTGAGTAAGACAAGCCCAAGATGTGTTGCAAAGGACAAGATGAGACAAAACTGAGATGAAAACTTTGGTGAGAAACATTGGAAGTGCTTTCTGCTGCCCTTGGAACTACTGTATGCTAAGTAGAAATGCCTCTGCACCTTTACATGACTTGTTCTACTACTGAAAAGCATAAGGCAGGCATCTCAGGTGACAGAACTGAATGGGCCATAGAAAGAAGTTGACACAACTAGCTGTTTAAGTCACACTGGCGATGAAATTGTATCCTTCCCGCCTGAGGACACCAGGTCAATTTTGCATATGAAGGACAGGGTGTGTTGCACAAAAGATGTAAAGATTATTTCCAAAATATTTTCCTGTTGACAAGAAAGGCCGTTTCTCAACATGTCAAGCCAATCTGTTGACAATCTGTTGAGAAATCACTAGCCTCTCCAAAAATTCTCACCTGCAATATGAGAATAAGACAAACAACATTTTTTTTGGGGGGGGGAGGGTATCAAATTTTCATAATCTGCACAGAAAGTTTCTGTGCAAAAGTACTTTCTGTGCAAAAAGTACCACACACATTTACATATGACAAGGCAGAAAGACTTGCCTGACTGAATAAAAGATGCCAACAATTCATCCAGTGTTTCTAATTATTAAAGATCATGGAACAAGGAAATAGCTATTGTAGTTTAGCTTAGGGTTGCCAGATCTCATGGTCTGGTTCCACTTTTCCAGTCTGCAGATAAGGAGAAGAAATCTCAGGGCAAGGGGATTGTGTCTAAAAGTTTGTTGATATATATTTTCCTAATCTGTGTTATACATGTTTATTTTTATTTTTACAGCATGATCTGAGCAACTGAGGTTGATGCTTAATGACATCATGAAAGGGCCACTGCTTATAACATTAACCTTGTGATGTCACCAGGGCTTACACCCAGGACATCACAAATCCTTAAGTCTCAGGTTTTGGCTTTGAAATCTTAGGACCTGGGATAGTCTTGATGTGCCAACCATAGTTTTAGTTGTCCAATTTGCACACACATACTTACACACACACTTGCAAAATGAGAACTCTCATTGTTACTAGCAGAAAATATCTTGCCGTCTTGCAGACCAGAAGAAAAATGTCATGTTTCACATTCTGGCACATGAAAATGAAACATGCAAGGATTCATATCTCTATAATAGTACATATGGTTTCATCCTGCATCAGAAAAGCAGGGAAATTCAGGAAGAACAACTAAGACTTGAGTGCAGGGGGAGTGGCATGTTTCATTCTGCCTGATTTATTCATTTATTTAGAATATTTGTGCCCATCTCTCCAACCATAAAAGTTCCCAGAGTGGCTTACAATTAGTTAAACGGTTCCCTGCCTTCAGGTTTAAATAAGACATAGGATACACAAAAAAGATGGTGAGGTGGGAATTAAGTTCAGCAGCTCCTTGCTGCTCTCCTTCTCTCTCAGCAGCCACAGCAATGGCAGTTGAAAATGGAGGGGAGGGGACTCTCGCCAGCCACTGGGGCCCTGGCATGATGGAGATGTGCCTGGTTGCTCTACAGTGGTCACAGTAGCAGTAGTTGGAATATGGAGGGAGTACTTACAGTAGCAGTAGTTGGAACATGGAGGGAGGGGCTCTCACAGCATCTTAGGCCTAGACATGGAGCTGTGCATGGTTGTTCCTCTCTACCTCAGAAGCCATAGAAGTCTCAGAGGCCCCAGTGGTAGGGCTTAGTGCTCTGCCAAGGAGTATAGGCACATCTAAAACTTAGCATAGTAATGCCGAGGTCACCAAGAAGTTCTTTTAGAGTACTTTACCTACATTTGGTGTGGATGTTATGATGCTGAAGGAAGCAGTGTCATTGGCCATTTCCATACCGGGCTTCTGAAATGGTGCAGAGCGGCCTCTCACGGAGGTCTTCTACACCATAGAGTGGACTGGCGTGGACTACTTTTTGTAGTTCCACACCAGAATCCACTCAGGAGCGGTCGGAACTAGCCGCACTGCGTGTTTTTTAAAAACCTCTTTTTCGAGGTTTTTAAAAAGCACGGAGCACGCAGCCCCGCGCCGCTCCGTCGCCCGGCTCCGAAGTGGATTTGCAGGCGCGCGCAAGTGCGTGCCTGGAGATCTGCCGGGGGCGGGCTTCCAGCTGGCGAGCTTCTCTGGTTGGTGGAGAGCCTCCACCAACCGGAAGCCGCCATTTGGGACGCCAGAGGACTGCGGAGCAGCGAGCTCGCACTGCTCCACGTGGCGACGGACTTACCTGGTTTCAGGTAAGCTCCGTTTTTGGGTGTTTTCGCCCGTTTCCCCCCCCACATGTGAAAAGGACCATTGCTTGAGAAAGGGATGCTACATGCATGAGTATGCATGACATATGTCTGGTGCTGAAATGTTTGCACTGACCTATGAAACATGACAGGATTAAAAGTTACTGGTGATTATTCCAGTTGCCTAGCCATTTTTAGTGCTCTGTTTTGACTTTATTTATTTTCAGAGCTCAAGCTTACATGATGTTCTGCTTCAATGTGCAATAGTGCTTAGTCATGGAATGATGATGATGCTGATACCAAGCAAACTGGAACTAAAAATAAATGCCAAGGCTAAGTCTGTAATCTATGACCCATTAAGAGTATGTGAATAAGTCCTGGTTGAAAAAGAATGAGTTTGGGGGAAAAAACAGAGAGGATAAATGACACTGGAGAATAACACAAGTAGAACTGAAAGCTGGAGGGTACAGGAAAGATACCTAAGAAGGTCAGGGAAGACCTGGTAGGTCTAAGAGAAATGGAGCAGAAGTAAGATGAGTCGGCAGGAGGCAAGGAGCATGTCGGGGAAGACAGCCATGGGACCAAAAGCTTAGTTGAAACTGAGGTCAAAGAGGTTTCTCTTTGTGCCCCAGAAGACAGTATTTGCTTTATGAAATGAATAAACTTCCAACAGAGACAGAAGATTTACAGGCTCTCCGGGAGGAAAATGTGCTTTTTACTATTGTACTGTTACAGAATAAACTGGTGTCTCTAGAGACTGAAATAAATGTTCTTGATCTTAAGTCTACCCAGTGAAATGAGGGGTATGCTACAAGTTCATTATCATGGGATCCTATGATCTCTCTCTCTCTCTCTCTCTCTCTCTCTGACATCAGAGGTGGCAAACCTTAAATCCTGGAGGATTTAACGGGGATTTAAGGGGGATGCCCCTTCCTCAATTTTCTACACATTATCCTCCAATCTAAAAGGTTAAAATAACTCTCCTATGGCTCCATTACTGACAATAAGAGCTTTAAGGTAAAATATACAAATATTTTGGTCTGATCCTTTTGCATTTGGTTGCTTCCAACACTGGATTACAGCTCCCAAGAACTTCTCTGAAATCAAATTTGGCCGTGAGATGAGTTACTCACCATTGAGTTACAATTAAAGTACTTCACATTCTTTTCATAGAATCAAAGAGTTGTAAGGGGACCATCAAGTCCAACCTCCTGCTCTATGAAGGATCTTCAGCTGGAGTATCCCCAGCAGATAGCTTTCTAGCCTCTGTTTTTTTCTTTTGCTCCAGACAATTGGTTCCATTGCTGAACTGCTCTTACTGTCAAGGAGTTCCTTCACATGTTTAATTGAAATCTACTCTTCAGTAACTTCAAACCATTAGACCTGTTCCTATCCTCAGGGGCAGCAGAGAACAAACCTGCCTATTCCTTCCTGTTACAGTCCTTTAAACATTTAAAGAATGCAATCATGGCCATTTCCACATGGGGTTTTTAAAACGGGGCAGAGCGTCCTCCAGGGAGGATGTTTGCACCTGGGAGTGGACTGGGTGGGACCTACTTAACATAGATCTGCACCCCAGCCCGCTCCGGAACGACCCCAAGTGGTCGTCCAGCGTGCTTTTGAAAGACCACTAAAAACAGGTCTTTCAAAAGCACGGAGCGCGCCACTGCAGGCCTGCTCCCTTATGCAGATTCGCAGGCTCGCATTGGTGCGAGCCTGCGATCTGCTGGGGGCGGGCTTTAGGCTGGCGAGCTTCAGTGGTTGGTTGAGACCCTCGACCAACCAGAAGCCACAATTTTCAATGCCGGAGCAGTGCGGAGCGACGGCCACGCATTGCTCTGGAGCAGCCTGGACCACACCGGGGAGCCTTAAAGTCTGGTAAGTAGCATCACGGGGCGATTCCCTCACCCCGTGTGGAAATGGCCCATGTCACTTCTTAGTCTTCTCTTCACCAAGCTGACCACGCCCAGCTCCTTCCATCTTTTCTCATAACATAATGCGCATTGATCCTCATGCTTTCAACTGTGTTGTAGCTGTTTTTATTTGCACTCAAGTCAGCTTCAACTTATGATGACCCTATGAATGAAACCCTAACTACCTTTTGGTTATGTCCAATAGTTGACGGTGGCTTCCTTGTTAATGGGTGATGAATCCAAATGATGTTTTAGTCCAAAAGTTAAAGGTGCTATCTAAAATATTGAACCCTATCACTAAAACAGGCTCAGCACTTTTGATGGCATTTTTTTTTAAAAAAGATCAGACTAAAACCTGGAATGGATTTACTTCTCAACTGACATGGAAACCACCAGCCACCACTGGTAAAAAAAATATTGTTTATTATGTAAACCATGTAGGCTTTTCAATTTTATTCAGCTTAGGGGTAGTGGTGGTGAGGGCATCACCATCATCCCCTTCTCTTCCTTCCAGCAACTCATCCAGTCCTTAAAGACAACCACATCTGTTTATCTAACACAATTAATATAGTAATATTGCTTCAGCATTGGTCTCTTATTGTTTCCTGCATGATCTGGCAAAAAAGTCACATTTTGTTTGTCAAGCTACTCCCTGTTATCTTCATCACTGTTTGTGGCTTCATTATTTTCCAGCATAGAGCTTTGATGTAACCTCACTCTTATGTCTTGTTCCAATCTCAATATCTGTTGAATATCAGGTGCTGGCTCTAGGGTTGCCCAACACCAAGGGTGAGGGCAACTAGGACGATCTCTCCTGGGCCCCACACAAAGCAACAGCTACCTTCCTTAGCTCTGCTGTACCACTGGTCCTTCACCTAAGTCTGCCATATTCCTCACAAACACAAGTCCTTACAGGCAGGGAGCAATAAAGTCCCCAAGACTGCATCTGCTTCAAGGATGTAGCATTCAAAAATGGATGATGATATTCTTGTTATCCTCCAGGCTGAGACTTTGTAATGCTAACCTAAGGAGTAATGCCTATCATCATTGTCATCTGTTAACATGCTCTCTGAGCAGCTGAAGAGGGCAGAAGGTGAAAAATGTTACTCCAACCTTTAAATAGCTATGCGAGTTAATCACAATGATAAATGCCTACCTTGCTGCACGAAGGAGCCGTAGACAAACCACATGGAGTTATAAAGGGTTGTTGAAGTCATTGATCCCATTTGCAGACGTGGTGGATTGAGCCAGTTGAGGAGGTACACCAGAAGTCCTACTAGTAACACTGTGCCAGCTATACAGGCCCACAGAGAAAGATCAAATGGAGCCAAGCAGGCAAACATATCCATGGTCTTTTCAGCCTTCTGAAGCAGTACACCCACTGAATAGTCCATATAACGGGTGGTAAAATCAACCACATTTTCCCGGTCTGGTGTGATGGTTAATGCTGAAATACCTATATCAGCTCTCTGAAATGAAAAGAGAAAAAGAATTCATTTCCACGGGCAAAAGAGGGGGGGAAATATTGCAATTAGCACTTAATTTACAAACTTTGAGCCTTTCAGTAAAATAGTTACTACAATCCTCTTATTGTACATCTGTGTTTATCAGTCCAACAAGCAATTTTGCCAAGTGGAAAGATAAGAAAAATGGGAGTGAAATTGATTACAAACAGTGGTATGGGTTCATGATAGTGATATCAGAAGTACATTCATTATTTTTTTTAAAAAAAAATTTCATTCAAAAAGGTTCTCAGCTCCATGCCATAATGTTCCAGTACAATAGCAGCATGAAAATAAAAATATAAGAGGAAAAACAACCACATTAGTTATTAAAAGCTGACCAAAAATCCAAATATAAGTTTATTTGTACATTTTGTATATATATCATTCTTTCAAATGTTGCAGGTGTTATTAGAGCTTCTATCCATTGAATAACAAGTGGAGAAAATTTTCTTTCCAATAAGAAAATATCAATCTTTTAGGAGTCAAAGGGGCACAAAAACTCTACTTCTATTGGCTATTTGTTGATTTCCTAAAACAAAAACACAAAGACATGCACATCCCTTAATAACAAGGATCTTTCCAATACCAAATTTAATTGGGAGATCGCGTCTTCCCTAAATGTAGCTACTATGGCAACTCCAAAACATATGTGTAAAGGAAGCATTAGTAGTATTACATCTCCAACAATTTGCTGATTTAGAAAGCCCTTTTCTTGAATAGATGTTGGGGCAACCAATACACTGAAAGAGCAATTTCTGCTGTATAAGACATAGAGATCTATCGCCATGCTTGTTATAAATGTTAAGACCATTGATTAGTTAAGGCCATTGATTAGTTAGAATTGGGTATTCCAGTTTTCTATTCCAGTTTTGCTGTAAACCTCATATGTTTTATTGATTGATTGATTGACTGATTGATAACAGAAATTTATATATACAGATTGTTAGGTTGGATACTTGATTGGCCTCAATTAATGTTGCTAATATTAATGGACCCTCAGTTATACTTCAAGCTGACTGACAAGGACTGAATATGGTTTGTAACAAATATTTCAGTCAGAGATATTGCCATTTAACTGATAAAGGTAGTTTAAACTGCTGTTGCAAAACTGAAAAGGGCAAAAACTCAGCATCAATAGCAAGTATCTGATTTAAAGTAACAATCCCATTATCAGCCCACATCTTCCATAAAAATGCATTCTTACCAATTTTCAAAATTGGGTTCTTCCATAAAGTCAATTTGGCATGGGCATATGAGTCAAATCACAATCGACAAGACAATATTTACCACACAGATCTAACCACTGAAACTGTCAGCAAAACACTGCTCTCTCTTTTTCTCTCTCTCAAACAAGAACCAAGTACTTCCCTTTTAAATGGGGGAGGGGGCAGAAATGAAGACTCCAACACTGACTACGGTGGATTGCTTACTTTAAGTGGATATGTCTGAAAAATAATAACCCGATGGTATGTAATAAGATCCAGCATATGGAATCCTCCCTCATTGATTGGAATTTTTACCCTTTACATAGAAATTCTAGGATGACATGAGTCCTCCCATCTCCTAAACGATACATTCAGTTTTTGAAAATATCAGAAGTAGAGGAATTTCATGTATAAAACAAACAATTCTAGGTAAGATATTCATTTCAGTTGTGTTTACCTTACCCTACAACTCAGCTTTAAGCCAATCCACCTCACTAAATCTTGTGAAATATCTTTCATCAGCTTACTTATATTAAGACTAATCATCTGAGATAAGTCCCTAGGGATAATTATACCTAAATAAGTAATAGAATTTGGGCAATACTGAAACTGCCACACTGTAAATACACTACACTCCCGCCTGTCTCCCATTGGCAGGATTTCTGACTTAGACCAATTAACTGAATACCCAGATGTCTTACGTATTGGGAGTATTTTTAATGATCCAGAAGAAAAACCAATTTCAAATTTATTTATCTATTTAAATATTTATACCCTGCCTTATATTACAGGAGCTCTGTGTGGTGTACAGGTAAAATCAATTTAAGCAATTTAGAGAAATTTAATTTTAAAACAATATGGAACAATTTAAAGAGTCTGAAAACTTATTTAATGAAAGTTTAAAAACAATCTTCATCATTGTGAGCAAAATCATTAGATCTGCTCAGGGCATTAGTACAAAAATTCTCATTTCTTTATTTGCACCTTATTAGTGCTTATTAGTCAGTAATGGTGCCAACTGACCCTCCAGCAGGAGGGTCCTACTGGTTGGACACAAAAGACAGCTCCTCTGGCAGACATATATCTTTGAATAGGTGAACATAGGAAGAAGCCTTCTTTCAGGCTCTTGAGAATAGAAATCTGCTCCCAATTTATCTTGGTCTTTCTTATTTGCACCTGTATCATAACTTGAAGCAACTGTCCCGTGGACAGCTTATTTTATTAGGAGGTTTGCCTTGCTAAAGAGTTTTAATTGATTAATCACCTGATTTTGGTTTAAATATATTTGTATATTACCAAAGGCTCCATCTAGAATAGATCCTGTTTGAGACACAGAAGGAAATGTGAGATAAATTACAGTTTAAGAAACAGACCAGTGTTCTTTGTGAGAATGAAGATATCTTTTAAATAAATAATTTCATTCCATTTCCTTACAAGAACCAAAAAAAAAAAAAAAAAAAAAAATAGACAAGTGCACATTCATTCTTATCCCCAACTGCAAAAAACTGATGAGCATTAATGAATTAACTAATGACAATGCTGCCAAATGTAATTGCTGTTGGGTTTTAAGGCATGACTTATGATGCAATTTGTACATGTTTACAACAAAGTAAACTGAATTCAATGTGACTCAGACCCTTTCTGCAGCTTACTATATTTCGGTGGTGTCCAGTGGAAATTCCAGCAGCAGCTCTGCCAGGAAGGGAGCGCGATGGTAGTGCTCTCCTCTGCACGGAACTGGCTCCCTGTGGAAAGGAGTGTGATGGACATGCCACTTCCTTCTGCAGCACAACCAGGTACTTTCCCAGGCTGTGCTGGGGCAGGAAGCACCGCCATCATGCTTCCTGCGCTTCCACAAGACAGGTAAATGTGGGATGGTGGCATGATTGTGGGTCATTGATAGGGAAAACCCATCAATGATTTAATCCATGATCATGCCTCCTGGGGATGGGAAAAGGACGGGACCATAACAACATCATGGAAGTGTTGTCATGGTCCTGTCCTTTTCCCGTCCCCATGGTGGGATGGGAGGTTACTGAGGAAAGAACCTCACTCTCAGTCAAGTTTATATAAATTGCAGTGTCAATGCAGAGATATTTCAGTCTGTAATTGGGGAGTCAACTTAGCTGGCTATTTTGTGTTGAATGATGGGACAGTATTAGGCTGTCATGACTTTCTGCCTAGCAGGAATGTATCCACACTAAACAATTATAGCAGTTTGATTTTGGTTTAACTGTCATGGTCTTGTACTATGGAATGGTAGGACTTGCAGTTTTTGACGTCTTTAGAATTCTGTGCTATATAGCTGAAGTCGATTCTCTTGAGCTAAAACATTATTAGAACTCTCTAGCAGAGAATTCTTCTATCACTCACCAATTAAACTACAACTCTTAGGATTCCATAGGATGGTGTTATGGTTGTTAAAAGTGGAATCAAGCTCATATAACTTAGTAGTGTAAATATACCCTAGTTTAACTATTAAAATATGAAAGGCCCAAGCGTAGGTGGGCAAAATGCTGCACGGGGCCAACATGTGGCCTGTAGTAAAGTTTTTGTAGCCCCGACTCCTCTAGATTAATTGAACCTCTCCTTTCATTAAAACCCTGGTTAGATTCACCATCCATCTAACACTGGTATCACCAGCTGCCACTGATTACTTCCCAGAGTAACATGTTACATGTTATGTAGTCCTTAGCTAGTGGAATTCACCTTCATTTTGGCATATATTAAAACTAAAATACAACCATTATAGAGAGAAAATTGTATATCTCCAAAGTAAGTCTAATGAGGAAAGACAGACTATGGGTTGTTGTGGGTTTTTTGGGCTATGAGGCCGTGTTCTAGTAGTCTTTGCTCCTGGTGTTTCATCTGCATCTGTGGCTGGCATCTTCAGAGGATCTGGAGACATGGAGATGGAATGGAGCATATATATTTGTGTGATCCCTGGGTGGGAGAGATTTGCATTTGTGATGTATTAGTGATACAGCTGGCCTGTGAGATAGCCCATTGTTGAGTGGACTTGCCCCCAGGATTGCGTTGTTAGTCAGAGGATATGTATAATAGTTGTGTGTGCATTTAGGTACTCATTAGCAATCCATTGTTTCCTGTAGAGAGACCTCCTGAGTCTGGGTAATGTTCATTGGCATATTTTTGGGCCTTGATTTTAGTGTTTTTCAGTACTGGTAGCCAATTTTTCTTTACTTTCTGAGTTTCTTCTTTCCTGTTAAAATTGTCCAGGTATTTATGGATTTCACTGGCCTCTCTCTGTAGTCTGACATAGTAGTTGTCCAAATGGTCCAGAATTTCTGTGCTTTCAAATAGCATTCTGTGTCCAGGTTGGTTTATAACATGTTCTGCTACTGCTGATTTTTCTGTCTGGATCAGTCTGCAGTGTCTTCTGTGTTCTTTGATTCATGTTTGGACACTGTGTTTTGTAGTCCCTATGTAGACCTGTCCACAGCTGGAAGGTATGTGGTAAACTCCTGCAGAAGTTAGAGGATGCCTCTTGTCCTTTGCTGAATTTGTTGAATTTTCTTGGTCAGTCTGTAGATTGTTTGGAGGTTATGTTCCTTCATCAGTTTCCCTGTTTGGTCAGTGACTCCTTTGATGTATGGTAAAAACACATTCCCTTTGGGTGGCTGTTTATCCTCACCCCTGTGGTTTTTTCTGGGTCTTGAGGCTCTTCTGATATCCGAAATTGAGTAACCATTGACCTGTACAGCCCAGTTTAGATGATTCAGTTAGTCTTCATAGAATCATAGAATCATAAGAGTTGGAAGAGACCCCAGGGGCCATCGAGTCCAACTCCCTGCTATGCAGGAACACCCATCAAAGCATTTCCAACAGATGGACATCCAGCCTCTGCTTAAAAACTTCCAAAGAAGGAAACTCCACCACATCTTCCGGAAGGTGGGGCTCACAGATTCTTTTTGCACAATTTACCAGAGTTTTTATTGTGCTCCTTTTTTGTCCTGGGTGATGGTTGGAGTTTTTGTGTAGATATCTGTCAGTGTGTGTGGGTTTTCTGTAAACTGTGTGGCCCAATTGTTGTTTAGGTGAAACAGGGCTATGATGTCTTGGGGAAAAGTCCGGATGATGAGTGCAACGGTGTCAGCTATGGGGACTTTGGTGAACAGAGAGACCACATCAAAGCTAATCAGTTTGTCTCTGGGTTTGAGTTGGAGGTTGCTAATTTTTTCTATAAAGTGAGTTGAGTCCCTGATGTAGTGGGAAGTTCATCCAATATGGGTTTCTAATTGTGTGGCCAAAAACTTGGCCAAATCATATGTGGGGGATCCAATGGCACTCACAATGGGTGAAGCAGGCAGACTAGTCAATCACGTAGCCAAATAGTAGATTGTATTCCTTTTTTAGATTTGCTCCTGGATTTATGCATTGCCTAATTCAGCAGATTCTCAACACAACCTTTGTTTTTTTTTGCATGTTCTAGAAATCTGACACTACCTGATGACACCACCATATGATAGAAGTGTTTTTTTGTCTCCTTTTTTCCTGTAGTCTTTGGAAGTTCAGCTTAGATGGTCTCAGTCCAAATATAGGCTATCTAAGTGCTAATTGGGTTCATGATTCAGAGTACATTATACAAACCCAATGGAAGCCTGCCCTGAAGTCATTAACCACATTCTCTGCTAACTTATTCAAGCAGAAAACTATTCAGCAAAAATATTATTGAGTGGAAACTATATTTCTTACTCATTGATCTCTCAAAAGGCTTTGATGTAGGCATTTTGGAAAATGATTAATGCTGAAGATATGATGGTTCACAAGAGACTCTGAGCCATATGAGTTGGAAATGCCATGTGTCCTTTTAGGAAGACAGCTTTGACTGAATTAATTTTGTCTTGTCCTTAAGGCTAGGAGTCTCGTTTAATCACCTTATTCTGGGATAGGCCCCTGAAATTTGGAAGCTACAAAAACCAAAAGCAGCCTGGATTGCCAAAGCCTTATTTGTAGGCAAAGCATATTATTTTCCCATTCTGGAGACTGTCTTCTATCCTTTACAAATTAAAATTGGGTTGGAGACCTTTTAGGCTTCTCCATTAAACAATGACTCATGCCCTACTGATAATGTAGATCAGAGAAATGTAATATAATTTGGCAAGCTTTTCTACACTTGTTTTCTAATTGAAGGTTACTCTTTTGCTGGATTTTTTCATACAAGCCAATTTCCCCTTTTAATTAATATTTTCAAATTATGCTAAAACACTCTTTTTCTTTAAGAAAAAGCTAAAATGCATTATAATGGAAAATGCAGATTGGGAAATGGAATGTCTGTTGGAGATGTGGAGGAGGTTGGTTTCATCATCACTGTTGATATTGTTGTTGTTATGGTTTGCCATGTAAAAAAGGTAAAATCCATTATATTACTGTACTGTTGAGATAGATAGATAGACAGATAAATAGATAGATAGATCAGATTCAGAGGCAACAGTGACTTGTGGCTTCCATTTCTGTGAGGCACTGCATCCCACTGGGTTTTAGCATGAACTGTAAAGGAGGTATCCAAAGTGTAGACATATAACCTAAAACAGAATGCATAAATTTAAGATCGGAGACATGTGGCTGGATAACAGTACATGTGAAAGGGATCTAGAAGTCTTTGTGGACCACAAGCTGAATATGAGTCAGCAGTGTAATATGGCAGCCAAATAAGCCAACATGATTCTTGGTTGCATCAATAGGAGTATGGTGTCTAGATCAAGGGAGGTAATGGTACCATTCTATTCTGCATTGGTTAGACCTCATTTGGAATACTGTGTCCAGTTCTGGGCACCTGATTTCAAGAAGGATATTGACAAGTTGGAGCATGACCAGAAGAGGGTGACCAAAATGTTGAAGGGTCTGGAAGCCATGCCCTATGAGGAATGGCTTAGGGAGCTGGGTATGTTTAGTCTGAAGAAGAGAAGGTTAAGAGGGGACATGATAGCCATGTTTAAATATTTGAAGGGATGTCATGTCCAGGAGAGAGTGGGCTTGTTTTCCATTGCTCAGAGATTAGGACAAGGAGCAATGGATTCCAGCTCCAGGAAAAGAGATTCCACCTGAACCTCAGGAAGAGCTTCCTGATGGTCAGAGCTGTCCAGCAGTGGAATATGCTGCTTTGGAGTGTGGTAGAGTCTCCTTCTTTGGAGGTTTTTAAGCAGAGGCTGGACAGCCATGTGTTGAGAATGCTTTGATGTGTGTTCCTGCATAGCAGGGGGTTGGACTGGATGGCCCCTGTGATCACTTCCAACTCTATGATTCTATGACTTATAGTGAGTCTAAGCAAACCTATGTCAGGGTTTTCTGGGACTGAAAGTGTGTAATGGACCCAAGGTCACCCAATGGGTTTCCATGGCTGAGTAGCAAATGGAACCCCTTTCTCCAGGGTTGTTGTCCACTGCTCAAACCACTATACTGTGCTCGTTCTCAGAGTGTGTAGCTTATACCCCCTAATATCACTGTTTCCTTTGTTGAAGCCAGTGCTTCACTCAGCAAGCCAGTGTCACTCCCCAGCTGGGGAAAGTGTGTGGGTAAGACAGAAAAACCATGCATACTCAGCACTCAAAACATAAGCTGATTGCTCTTTGCTCTCCACCCCACATTTTCCCATGTGAAAAATATAAGGAAAGAGCAACTCTGATTCCCTAGCTATGTACTGCTCACTCTAGAGCTGTGTATCCCTTGTTCTGCATTTTCTTTTCTGAAGTGTTGAGGTTCGGGAAGGACTGCATTGACCAGGGAGCCCCACTAGCTTGGATTGGGGACCCTGAGAGACCATATCAATCCTACAGGTAGAAGCTTCCTTCCTCTGTCTTACTGTGCAGCCATCATACTTCCCGGTTGTTAGATTCCCCCCTTCTCATTGCTGTACAGATTGGCATAACACAGCTATTCTCTCTCTTTCTCTGTCTCTCTTTGGAACAAGGCTTGTAATGGAAACACTGGCACCACTGGGTTCAGTAAATGGAGGCATCAGAAAAACATGTCTGGCGAGTCTGGCAAGGCCAATTTTTGACAAAGTCAGAATCTTTCAGCAAACAGGCAGTTAAAACAAACTTATATAGCATTTCTAAAAATACTACTCAGCACCAACAATTGAACAATGAAAAGCTGTGTGTGTGTGTTTTGTGCCTACAAGTCATTTCCAAAGTATGACAACCCTAAGATGACCCTAGCATGGGGTTTTCTTGGCAGTTTTGCCATTGCCTCCTTCTTAGGGTAAGAGAGTGTGGCTTGCCTAGCATCACCCAGTAGGTTGTCATGGGGGAGAGGGGATTCAGACTGTCATCTCCTGGAGTCCTATTTCAATATTATCCATAATGTTATACCACTCTGGCTCTCAAAAGTCTATGCTGATAATAAAACATAACAAATGAGGAGCAGGCACTTTTTCTAAACCATACACACCACACTTGCTTTCAGTTAGTAAAGCATGAGGCTCTTAATCTCAAGATCATGGATTCAGGCCCTACATTAGATGCCATTTGATCTACTGTTGGTATTCTAGTGCAATTTTTCTTCTAAAGTATAACTGCCCCCTCAAGATCTCTTCAGGATCTAGTGCATGCATACAATCAGGTCCTTAATTTTCCTTCAGAGGTATTCATTTCCAGCCTGAAGTGAAATAATGCCTAGCAGTTTTATTACAAGCTTATGATAAAAAAGCACAATATGTTGCTGATTTTATCTGTGCTGTAGATGTAGTTGCAAAATAACTTCAGAATAATGAATATCTCCCTTCCTTGGCAGATGTTTAATAGCACCTGAAAATGATGCTGCCATACCATATGCTTACCTGTCCTATACATTTCAAGCACATTGCCTTTGTTCCCTCCAGATCTATATAATTTAAGATATGACGATGACTATTAATACATTCTTTGATCTAACCAGCTTTATGCTCAGCACATCTCAAGAGACAGCAGTCACAACTTTGGGAGTTGTTATTTTAACTGGTCCTCTCCCCACCCCAAATGTGACACTATAATTGTGGCAAGAAAATTAAGAAGGAGTTTTACGGCAGTACTTAAAAAAAAATTGATGTCCATTTAAAAGAAATCTAAAAAGGGAACATTTAAATGCTCAGAGCTTCTTCTTATCTGAAGAAATCAAGCTTTGTCTGTGATTAAAGCTGTGTGGGGTCCATTATGGGAAGCAGAGGAATGAGGAGTAAGAGTTGGAGTAAGAGGTAGGTGTGGGTAACAGAACAGGTCCAGTCAACATAAAATTGTGCTGAACACTACAAGTTTTCTTTGTCCAGTGATGGTGATATATCTTTCTTACCACTCTCGGCAGAGATTTGTGTGAGTCCTCTTCAATTTTGCTTCACAGTATAGCTATGTCTATATAGCTATTTAGCACAATACACTACATTTTATGCTTTGGATTTGGAATTCTATTATGGAAAGGGGAAAGGATGCTATACATGTATATTAGAATAGTACTTCAGAGAAAAATGAGGATAAATCTTTTCTTGGAGTTTTTGGTTTATTACGGTTGTGGACTTCAAAATGACTGGGAGGTTCTGGAAGTTTAATATGGAGGGCACCTGAAATCTAAATAATTGATTCCCAGCCTGCTGCCTCAAAATCAATGTGGAATGGCACATCCCAGGATTACATTCAAATCAGCATTATAGTAACCCCTGGTGCATTGTGATCATTCTCTGTATCATTTTACTTTGTTCTTTCTTGGGGTAAGCATCACCTGGCTTAGTCAACCTGAACTAGATGTACTGCATTTTTTCCCATGATGTTACTCTTTTACAAGCCCTGGGGTAAAAAAAAAAAAAAAAGGACTTCAAAATGACTGGGAGGTTGATGTCAATTTGTTCCTGAGGAGTCTGTATGGATAACAGTATACTCCATCATCATCTTATAGCCAGAGTAATCAAAACAGAAAACAAAAATAACAGGTTTGAAGCAACTAAATTAAAAGAAAATCATTAGGAAATGAAAGATGATAAATTCTTTAAACTTAAAACACAGTGATCCATATCCTATTGATTGGTCCCACCAAGAGTAAACACTTTGAATCAATTGCTGTATGGTGAGTCAATGGGTTTACTGTAGTTGGGGCTAACAATAGGATACGGATGAGCACAGATGGGCATTGCAGTCCAAACTCACAGATGTGCCAACGTTGAAGAGTTAGGATTGGGCACAATACACTTCTGCCAACAGAAACTCCCTTCTGTCTTTCTGCCACCAGATCTCAGATCATTCAGCAGAAGAATCTGTCAGTACAACTTCTCTGCTGATTAAGGCCATTTCTGCACTACAGTGCTTTAGCGTTATTATTCCACTTTCAACATCCTGTAGAATTCTGGGGTTTGTAGTTTACTGAGGCCAAAGAGTTCTCTGGTTGAGAAATCTAAATGTACCTCTCTAAACTGCAAACCCCAGGATTCCATAGGATGTTGAAAGTGGAATAATAGCACAATAACAGTGCACTACAGAAATGGCCTAAGATTTGCTTCCCCAAAACCCAAAAAGTAAAAGAAGAGGAGGGGAAAAAGAGAGGCTGTCAATGTCAGGCGGTGGCTAAGCAGACACAGAGGCAGGAGCTAAGTTTATGGTTTTAGTAATAAAGAAATCAAGAGGTTACATCACCAAAACAAACATCCAAGTCCCAGGAACAGCAAACTCAAACGGCAAGGTTTAGCCTGGAACAGAAAGCCCAGGACACAGATTCCTGGTTGGTAGACAGTTGTTACCCCGTGCCCAACTCTAACAGCATCTGTCTTAAATACACAGTCTTTAGCCCAGCTGGGGCTGATCAAATGTCCGTTGGCCCAGCTCACAGCTGGAGCCCCTCAAGACTTCAGGGTCGATTCATCAGACGCCTCTCCCGCAGCTGCTGAGACCTCCGAACTGCCCCCTTCTCTAGCCACCTCTGAAGGAACGTGGGGGAAGGGTCTGCTGCAAACTCTGGGCTGGAGTCAGAAACACCAGCCTCTGTCGAGTCAGAAGCACTAGCCTCTGCCTCTGGAGCAGAAACATCTTCTGCAGGTACTGGCTCGGGATCCGTGCCCGGGACAGCTGTGGGATCACTGGTAGACTCCTCCCTAGACTCTGAAGGAGCCCCCTCTCCCGAAGGCCCCTCCAAGGGCTCCTCCCCCGGCTGGGGGTACAAGTCTAAATCGGAGTCCAAGTCTGAATCGGCAGCACGCTCAGCCTGGCTCATGACATCGGCCACTGAAGGAAGTATTCTCCAGTGAGAGTAGTCCTAGGTAATTTCTAATAACCCTAAATTGGGAATGGTCTGGATTCAACACAGGCCCAGATGCCCGTGGCCTAACTCAGTATAACCCTTGGTCGTCTTGATCAGTTAGGACTTGTGCTAACTGAGTCAGGGAGCTCAGATCAGTTCAACTTACAATAAAAGGTTTCAAAATCCAGTATCTCTCTTCCTGGCAATGAAATACTTTCAGGAAATAACCAGTGGCCTTCATAGCCAGTATTTACTCAATAAGCTGCACAACTATAGTTTGGCCTGCAAATGATTCATAAAGAAACCTTCACTGATTGGATCACATCAAACAACACGGTTCCATTGCTGTGCTCCAACTATGCAAGGTACAAATCATTCATGTTAGCAAAGCCATAGCTGCTGAACAAATAAAAGCAGATCTCCCCCAAAACATGTAAATGGCCATAACTTCATAATATAACAGCAAGAAGGTTGTCTGGAGTGACAGGGTTGCTTATCATAACATTTCTGCACATTTGACATAAGTGTGTCTTTCCCATCTGAATCTGATTTATACTAGTGCTACTCAAAGTGGTAATCCCTGGACCAATGCTGCTATGTGAGCCTTCAGCTGCTGGCCTGTGGTGAATTTCCAGCAAACAAGAAATAATTATAGCTAATGGGCAAAAATATGACACTGGTCCTTGGCACATTAGGGAAAAGAATATTGGCCCCAAACATCAGATTGCCTGAGAAGCAATCTGATTAACACAGCTCATGAAGGTGGAATTTTGACTGTGACATGGACTACAAATGATGCAGAAACGTTGTTGTTTGGAAGCTGCCGTAACAGCAGTAAATTAGGAATTAGTCAAAACATATCTCTCACTGCGTAAGAAAGGAACATAAATTTTGTTCTCCAACTGTGAGACTAGAACAAAAGTTCAAGCATTTCATAGATTTAAGAGCAAGTTGCATAAGCCCTACAACTATGTGATTGAAATCTAACCTGCTTGAAATCAGTTCATGATTTTATAGAAACTTTAAAACTGTATATTTCATAGACAGATTGATTATGATGATTGACATATATTTATAGACATAAATACAGAGAGTTGTATGTTCCATGCAAGCAGTCAAGTTTTGTATATATGGAAGGGTAAGGGGATGTACATTGTCTTATCAGAGTTCTAGGTCTTTTCAGAACTCTGTAACCATGTTTGCCCAAGCACAGTGATAGTTCCACTTTCTATTTTCCTGGTAAACATAGGGTACCTGTGAGGAAAACAGGTTGAACCACTTCTGTAGGGTTTTTTTTTTGAATGTAAAAGTGTGTACACTAATCATTGTCCAAGTGAAGTGGCCTGACTTTTACAGGCATTGCGTTCTGATGATCAGGTTGTGGACTCTGTTGTTCAAAAATGAGAGTGCTTCACCACTGAGCTCCTCAATGGAAACATGTTAATGGCATGCAAATACAGGCAAATTATCTTAAAATTGGAAAGTGGAAATGTGGAAATATCTATCATTATCCTGTCAAAATTAATTAGAGGAGCAGCAGTTTGTACAAGCCAAGGTTTGCTAAGTATTCATGGAAAGAAAAAGACAAAATATGTGCATTTGCATCAATATTTAGATGTAAAGGTGTCAGTCTAAAATACAAACATGTGCAATGAAGAATGCAGTCCTCTTATACTTTATGTCAAAATATCACCCAACATAATTTTTTGGGCATATGGTATCAGGAAATATGCTTAAACTGAAAGTAGCTTTAAGAGACATTAATTTATTTGAATATGTTGTGAGTTACTACTTAACTGAGCTTGGAATGCCAATTTTTAAAAATAATTTGTTCTGTTATAGATTGGTAGTGGAGAAATATAACCTGTTAATGATAATGCTGTTAGATGTTTAGTATTACCACATTACAGTGAGCCTTCCACTTTTGTGGGGTTTAGGGGTGGAAGACCCCTGTGAAAGTGGAAAAATAATCAAAATCAAAATCATGAACACTGTTTTTTTAACCTGTGAACACTTCTCTAGGAATCTCTAGCTCCTCCAGCACAATTCTGTGGTCAGCTTCCAGCAGAAGTGGATTATAGAGTTAATCTGGAAGACCTAGCAATGCTAGAGATGTATTATCCCTAGGAACAGAGAGAGATGTATTGGAGGACCTAGAAATTCATAGAAGGAACACTTCTCTAGGCACTACTAAGTCCTCAAGTGCAACTCTATGGGACCATAGAATTCTGCTGGAGGACCTACAGATTCCCAGAGAAAACATTTTTTTCCTTTGGCAGGGGCAGATAAGGTAGGATTTTTTAAAAAAATTAAAATAACCCATGAATAATCAAATCCATCAGTGCTGAACCCACATAAGTGGAAGGCCCACTATACACAGGATATTACAGATTATTTAGGGGCAACAGAGGGATGCAATTTACTTCATTAAACCAGTTAGTCCGTGGAGGGGGTCTACAATATTTTATTTTAAAGTAGGGTCACCTCTAAGTACGCAAGTCCCTGTCATCTGCTGCTGTCTCAACTTAACGCACTTTCTAGATTGGAGAAGAATGACAGTGACACAACAAAACATCATGTTGCATCATTCCTTCTCCATCCACACCAGGAAGTTTGGTTTGCAGCTGGTCATACTTCCTAATCTGGTTTGAGAGTTCCCAGCAAGGAAGGACCTCTCTTCTTTACAGTGCTTGAGAGTCAACCAAGAGATATATCTTCCAAGAAACCACTAGGAAAGAGAGGAGCAAAAGAGAAGCTTTCTGGGACTGGCAATTGTCTGCTTCCTGCATTCAACTATGATTGTTGTTGTGGTGGCAGTTCTTCCTCCTCCTCCTCCTCCTCCTCCTCCTCCTCTTCCTCTTCTTCTTCTTCTTCTGTTGTTGTGTGCCTTCAAATCATTTCTTAGGTGACCCTAAAGCAAACCTATTGTAAGGTTTTCTTAGCAAGATTTATTCAAAGAGGGTTTGCCATTGTCTTCCTCTGAATGTTCAAGCTGGACTTCAGTGACCAAGAGGGGAATCAGACTTCAGTTTCCTGGAGTCCTAATTCAACAAAAAAACCAAGTGTTCACTGGCATTTACTCATGCACCTAGACAAAACTGCTTAACTTAGAACTGCTTGCTTAACTTAGAACTGGGACATATCACAGATTTATGTCGTGACTATTCTTAGCTGCTAGGAGACAAAAGAAAAAAAATAAGAATGGAAATGAGTTCAAGAGTTGTGCTTTCTGTTCTTGCTATGTAAGTGAACAACCTTGTATTGATGAGCCAGCCCCACTACCATGTCAACTACACTGTAAATGCAGTTTAGAGGAACCCAGTAGAGCTTGCTAATGGAAAATTCAAAGTACCTCACCACACTACAAATTCTAGGCTTTTGTATGATGCTGCCATGACAGTTAAAGTAGCATCAAGCTCCTATAACTCTGTAATATAGACACATTCAAGGCAGATTTGAGGCAGATTTCACCATGGAAATCCCATGCACAGTGAAACATTTCCTTTGGTCAAACCATGCATTGGCTGGGGGATGTTACCACACTGAGCACTGTTATCAAGTGAGCGGGACGAGCCCCACACATTTCTGTTTACCTTCGTATGGTCTGCATACTCTCCAACTGGCCATATTTGGCAGGGACAGTCCCAATTAATTCTGTGTTGTTCTACCTTTTCAGAGGCTTTTAGAATGGCCTGATTTCTCTCTCTTATTTCTACTTTTCTGTTTTGTTCTCAGCTTACTTCAATTGCTGCAAACTGAGTTCAAAGCACTAAAGTAGTTTGCACTCAATTAACTCAACGGGAGAGCAGGGAGAAAGGAAGAGGGGACAGAACCATTTTAATCATTGAAATTCTTTTACAAGAGTTGTATTTCAAGGGTGAGTTTATGATATGAATGTATATCAAATGAATCCAAAGCTGTTCAAAACTAGTTTCAAAGGGGTTGAATAATTTACTGAATCATTTTTTAAAAAACATTAGCATCCGTCCTGAAATTTGACAGGGGAAATAAAAAAATTATGACAAATCTTAAATGGAACTGAATCCACATTATTGTTTGATTCCCAAGCTAAAATTGTAGACATGAAATATAATCAGACTTCTCTTGATTTAAAATGAGCTTCAAAAGTGATTTCTCAACTCCAAATCTCAAATTTTAAAACTGTTAGCATCTTATTGTAGGTAATTTGGAGTTATTTGACTGTGGCCAAATACAACAACACCAAATCTATGAAGCTTACAGTATTTTATACTGCTAGTCTACCCATTCTGTTCAAGAAATACACATAAGTGAAAGATATCAGATTATTATGAGGTTTGACTTTCACTATAAATTGCCATTTGAGCTTAGAAAAAATATTAACCAAAAATATTTTTAGATGCCTTTTTGTTCTCCACTCTGCTACATCTTCAGAAAGAATCACATGAGAGGGAATGCAAGCCAGTGTAATGGAGTGGTGTGAGTGTTTTTGTCATGTCCTTGTCACAGGACCCAGAGAGGCCCCTTCCCAACGGCTGCACCCTAGAGACATGAGAGAAACAGTACTTACAGCAGCCAGTGCAGGTGGAAGAGGGAGAGCCCAGGATTCTGGCAGCATTTATATAAAGAGGACTTGTTAATTAGGCCACAGCTGGGTAGGACACTGAGGCCCTTTCCAGATGTGGGAGGGGAGCCGCACGAAAACGCTACTCACCAGACTTCTTCAGCGTCCGGGCGAGTCTGTGGGGACAAGGAGCAGCGCGAGATCGTCACTCCGCACTGCTCTGGTGTCCAAAATGGCGACTTCTGGTTGGTGGAGGCTCTCCACCAACTGGAGAAGCTCGCCAGCCGAAAGCCTGCCCCTGGAAGATCTGCAGGCACGCACTTGTGCGAGCCTGCAAATCTGCTCCGGAGCGCGGCAACAGAGCGAGACGGAGTCGCGCACTCCGTGCTTTTTAAAAACCTCTTAAAAGAGGTTTTTAAAAAGCATGCTGCGTGACCAGTTCCGGTCGCGCAGAACCAGACTGAGGTGCAGAACTACGAAAAGTAGTCCGACCCAGTCCACTCCACAGTGCAGAAGACCTCCGTGGGAGGTTGCTCTGTCTCGTTTTAATAGCCCGGTGCGGAAATGGCCTGAGACCATGGCCATTTCCACACTACACTGTTATAGTGCTATTATTCCACTTTCAACATCCTATGGAATCCTGGGGTTTGCCGTTTAGGGAGGGGCATTTAGAGAGCCTCAGTAAACTACAAACCCCAGAATTCCATAGGATGTTGAAAGTGGAATAATAGTACTATAATTGTGTAGTGCAGAAATGGCCTTTATAACAAGAGGCCAGAATGTGAAGAAGCTGTTGGAGCCTACTGATTTCATCAGAGGTAACAGCTCCACTGACTCCTGTATCCCTTGTTCGCATTCCTCGAACCTTTGACCTTCACTTGGACTACCGATTCTGCCCTTGGACATCCTTTCTCTGGACTCACAATAAATTCAGACTTGGTTTCGCTAAACGTGCTAAGAACTCAGACTGACCAAGACAAACTTTGTCCGCTAGCTCTTGCTAACAGCCTCACCATACAGCTAGAGGCCTTGGCAGGCTGCCAGCACAGGACAGTTGGACTAAGACCAAGGTTTGAATCCCTGGTCAGTCATGGAAGGGCAAAAGTAGTTTGCATTCCATTAACTCAGGAGTGGGAAGAGGTGAAGAGGAGAGAGAATCCTTCCCAGTAGATTCAGGCAAAAGGGAACTGCCGCAGCCTCTCTTAGCTAATATGTTCTTTCTCATGAGTAGCTTTTGCCACCTTGACCACACTCTGATGTTGATTGGCTACATGTGTCCTGGATTTCATCTGTGAAATTTTGGAAGGTATGGTACCGCAGAGCAGAGTTGGAATCTCCACTTTGCCGTGGAGACATTGGGTGGCCTTGAATAAACCACACTCTCTCAGCCTCTGAGAAAAGCAATGACATCTCCCCTGAATAAATCTTGTGAGGAAAATCCTATTATACTTTAGAGTCACCATACGTTAGAGATCAACTGAAGGAACACAGCAACAACAACCAAGCTTGGAAAGGTTAGGTTTTGGGCTACAACTTCCTGAACTAGCTGAAGGATCTAGAAGAGATAATCCAAAAAGGACCTTTTCCAAGCTTCAGAGTTAACACATCACTACTTCCCAGGGAACTAGGCATTCCTTGCCTTGCCACAATGCATTGGCAGTTTCTTTGTTCACAAATACTGCACTTTCCTTCCTACCTACATAAAGGAAAAAAAGCCAAAAGACCTTTGTATGTGGGGTGGGAGGTTGGACTGGGGAAAGATATTGTGGAAAGAATTGACCATTCTCTTCCATTTCTCATAGGAGCACTGTGCAGCTGCTAATTGATCAAACAAAAACTGTTGGAGATCCTTATTTATTTACACAATTTATTGGACACCTTCTAACTGAAGACCTCCAAACAGTTTATGGGGATTACAAGTTTAATAAAACAACCAGATCAACCAATACAACATGAATGTAACCCCTACCCACCAAATCCCTTTAAAAGAGATATCTGAGGAAAGGAAACTTTGTGGCAAACCATCAATTTAAAGCTGAGGGCAGAGGAATGACATCCACAGGGGTAAAAGAATACAAAACCATAACATGAAAGGGAAAGCAGAAGTCTTTGCTTAGCACTGTAAATATATTAAAGTTGGTGCCAAACAGACAACATGCTGATATTCCTGGGGATTTATATAGCAGAATGGAGAAATAAAGAGAGATGTAGAGAGCTGCAGAAGTATTGTTCAATTGTGGAGGTGTGATCCAGTCACATTTATTGTTAAAATCTCTGTTACTAAAATATGCAACCAGTAGTTTCCTTACGTTAAGTTGTTAATCTAATGTCACTATTTCAACTGGGGTACAGACGCAAGCATTTTAAATAAGTCAACAATCTAATTAATGCTTTTAGCCATAAAGTTAAATAAACCACAGGAGGATCACCTAAGAACTGGAAGGTGAGAGTCATCACAGGTCATAGAGAAAATGCCATGAAAATGCATCACACAGAGTTCTGCTCTGCTTTAATGTATGGAATTTGAACTGCTGTACATGTCTCATGTGCACCGGCACCTTTCAAACAGGGAATGCCCCCCTCACTGAGGTGCTCTCACCACCTTCGTTATGCAAGTGCCATTATTTTCTACAACACTTATGTACAAATGTAATTTGATGTCTCAGCATACCCCCTGATGGCAAGGATCCACACAGGCCTGCACACAGCATCCTTACTGCATGATGCAACATCCATCCTTGGACTGTCAGCACTAGCTACTGTTTTAGGGTCTCATGCAACACTGCAGCTGTCTGAATCTAAGCCAGAAGTCTCCTATGGATGTTCCAAGGTGGCCAACAATTTGTAGTAACTGAAGACGTTGATTCAGAATGGGAAGAAGAGCATAAGAGGTAATGGTCTATTTTGATCAGTATCCTACTTCCCACAGTGGTCAAGAAGATACTTGCCACAAGCCCTCAACATCAGAACGTGAAGGCAACAGCTTTCTCCTGTTGCTATCATGCAGAAACTAATATTCGACGGCATACTGCTCTGAACCAGGGCCCTCCTTCTTCCTCTTCCTCTTCCTCCTCCTCCTCCTCCTCTTCCTCCTCCTGATGTAAGCAGTTGGTGCCTGGTGCTGGTATGCTTAGAAAGCTAGAGTTTAGGTGATGCACAATGCCTAAGACAGACAAAAGCCCATCGGAAATATATTAGAGGAAGTTTTCCTAACAATAACATAGCCACTATGCTTCATTGCTAAACTCAGTTCCCAAAAAGGTGATGACTACCTATGCATATAGTAATAGTAGTAGTTATTGTTTTTTTTTTTTTGCCTTCAAGTCATTTCTGACTTATGGTGACCATAAGGCAAAACTATCATAGGATTTTCTGGGGCTGAGAGTGTGTGATACACCCCAAATCATCCAGTGGGTTCCATGTCCAAGCAAGGAACTGAACTCTGGTTTCCCGGGTTATAGTCCAATGCTAAAATCACTACACCACAATGGCTCTCTACCTATACATGATGAACTTTTTTTTTTTAAAGGAACTATTTTCAGGTTATCGTGTACCAATACATGGTGATGTGTGTGTGTGTGTGTGTGTGTGTGTGTGTTTCTTCAACACAGTCTTCTGCATGAACTTGCCTCTCAGCTGAATTCATCTTTGGAGACTCTGCTCATTCAACAGTCCATCATCAAAGGAGATAAACTCACTGTGAGTGAAAACAGGGTCTTTTTCATCATATGCAATTCTCTACCAAGAGAGTTTCATTGATCCTTTCTTTGATATGTGAGGAAGATCTTTCATAAGCAGAATTATCTTTCTGTTCTGCCAAGCTTTTGACTTCTCAACTTTAAATTTGTTTTCTAAGTTGTTTTAATACTTTGTATTTTAAATGTGTTGGTATTTTAGCAACATTGTCTGAATGGCAAAGGCCAAAAGCTTATATATAAACAGCTTATGACATAAATAAATCCAGCGTTTTCGTTACACACACACTCTATCCATTTTCTTCTGAAGCTTATTGTCCTTTTCTCCTTGTCCCTTATTGCTCTTTATGTAACTATTGTTTTCTGTGACTACCTGTGACATATAGGCGTTTTCTGCACCAGGAAGTTAAAATGGGCCAAGGCGTCCTGTCACGGAGGTCGTCCGCACCTTGGATCGGACTAGGTTCAGACTATTTACCTTAGTTCCGCACCTTAGTCCGATCCAAGACACCCCCAAGTGGTCCTCCAGCGCGCTGAGTGAAGACTGGAAAAATCCGGTCTTTCAATCTTCTGGAGCGCGCCATTGCATTCCTCCCCACTTGTGCAGATACACAGGCTCACACCAATGCGAGCCTGCGATCAGCAGAGGGAGGACTGTGGGTGTGCCCAGCAACAGAGGAACAGGAAGCCACCATTTTCAGCTGGAGCAGTGCTGATCTACAGACCTCGCACTGCTCCAATTCACCCTGGACCAAACAGAGGAGCCTGCAGAAGGGCTTAAGGGAGAGTCTGCATTGCTTTGAGCTAAGAAGAAGTGGTGAGTAACGGCACGGAGTGATTCACTCACCTCGTGCGGAAAGGGCCATACACTAGGATAGTTGGCTGGGCTAAGAGAAAAGAATTGCTGGAAGCCCTCAACAGTCAGGACATGAAGGCAACAGCTTTCTCCTGTTGCTATCATGCAATAACTAATATTCTATGGTATACTGCCTCTGAACCAGGGACACTCTTCTTTTTTGCTATGTCATCATCATCATCATCATCATCATCATCATCACCACCCTTATTTATATCCAGCTTTTTTTCCTGGTTGGGACTCAAAGTGGCGTACAATAATTTAAAGAAATAGTTAAAAATCACAGAATACAAAAGTTAAAACAAATTAAAAAATCAAATAAGAATTAAAACAAAGTTAAAATACATAATTGAAACCAAAACATCCACAAATTCAGCAGTTAATAATATCCAGCACCTTTTATCAGATAGGCTATTGTTACCCTGTTTACTGGGGGTCCCGTGAGGGACACCAAAATGTGCTCAACAATAGGTGAGGAAGATTAGCTCTGAGCACTGCTTTAGCGTTACGAGAGGCAGGGTAACTTAGTGGGATCTTGAACCCTATGCCTATGGGGTCAGGCCGAGTCAAGGAGCACACAGAAGTTGAAATAATAAATGTGGTTTTATTAAAACACAATCAAAACAGTGTATGCAGCACACTCACACAAGATAACTAAAGAAATAAAGGTTGGAGTGGGATAGAGGGGTTTTTAGAGGAGTTGTTGGTTCGGGTGATACTTCACCTGTCCTGAAGCCCGGTTGGAAGCGGAGAAGCTGGGGAGCATGGATCTCAGCACGTGGAGCTGAGGGGAAGGCTCGCCGGACAAAGCGACAGCAAGGCGGGATGGAAGCCAAGAGCGATCCAAGGAAGCGCGCAAAGTCAGGGGTTTTTATAAGGAGAATTGTAATCGCAGGTTAGGTCGAACTTGGGGAAAACAATAGATTTGGGGCTGGAGACAAAGCCTCCGAAAAGTCAGAATTTGAATGATTGAGTTACAGCCAAATTGTCAATAGGATAGCCAGTATGCAAACGCAGAGTACTTGAGCGTTGTATAGTCAGATCATCAAGCTGCCAGCGCGGGGCAGGACATCTTTTGAAAGCTGCGTGCATACCTAATGAAGGTACTTGCCTTGAGGTCTCCTAAAGCGGCGAGTCGGCTGTTTCTGGCCTGCCTGTATTGTTTCGGAATATTACGGCGATTATTGGCTGAGCCTGTATGCGTGCTTGTCTGGGGCCTCGCAAGCATGTGGAAGGGAATGGGTATGTGAGGCTGAATTATTGATATCAAGAGGTATCTTTTTTATATTCCCCAAAGCTCGGGCTAGCCAGGGCAGTAACACTATAATCATACATTGAACACCCACTGGAATAAAAATGTCTTTACTTGACTGCAGAAAGAAAGTAAGGAGAGTGCCAGTCTGACTTTTCTGGGAAGGGAGTTCCAGATCCTGGGAGCAGCCACTGAGAAGGCTCTCTCCCATGTTCCCACTAGATGTACCTGTGAAAGTGGTGGGACAGAGAGAAGGACCTTTCCAGCAGATCTCAAAGCTCAGGCTGGTTTGTAGGGGAGAACATGGTCCTTCAAATAACCTGGACTTGAGCCCTGTAGGGCTTTAAAGGTCATCATCAGATATACGTGTAAAGTTATAGGCATTCACAAGTCATAAACTGTGAGCTATGGTGGTGAGAAACACAGCAGTCACCAACTAGTTTACTGACTGTCAGTTATAAGAGCATTGTGACTCATTGCACAGCTTTTCCATCAGACACGTGAATGAGAAAACCAATTTTTCAAGGCATTATAATGGGATGCCAATTACCCATAATGGTACATGATATCAAAAGGAAGAGTGATTTCAGACCAAATAAAGTGTCCTTGTTTGTTTTGCTTTCTTCTTCCCTTTGTATATTGTTCTGTTCATACAAAAAATCAGCTTTGCTTTTTGTTACAAATACAAATGCACAGTACTACTCATATTGACCAAAATAAAGGTCTACATACATTTTCCATGTGTTTCCTTCCACTTAAACTTTAAAAACATTTCCTTTTCTCCCCTCCCTCTCCCCCTCCCCCTCACCACTGGGGAAAGAAAGCGTTTGTTACCACCCCTCTCCCAAGCAATAGCGATGTGAAGGTGATTGTTCAAAAAACCCTTTAAGATTCATGAATGAACTCTTACAGTTGATTGAACTCAGCAGTTTATTACACAGTGCCAGGCGGATTCTGGCTTGGTAAGCCAGGTTCCACACCATACAAGCAATGAAACCAACTTTATATAGAATTCTTATAAAAACTTGCACTGGAAGCAACTGATCAACAAAAGGCTGTGGTATACAAACAAACCAATCAATAATGAGCAAACACTAATTCCAAGCAGAGCCAGGTTGGGATAGCGGTTTGAGTGTTGGGTTACAACACTGGGAAATCATGGTTGGAATCACCAGCCATGGAAACCCACTTGAGCAAGTTACACTGTCACAGCCTCAGAGGGAGGCATGGACACACCCACTCTGAACAAATTCCACCAAGGAAAACCTGTGATAGGTTTGTCCCAGGATCACCGTAAGTCAGAAATGACTTGAAAGCACACAACAACTACAATTTTTTCCAAGTTACGTACACACTTGTTCTTTTTAAAGCTTATTTCAGTGTTTTCTGTGTTATATCAACAGAAGATGTCAAGATATTTTGGAACATGGCTAAAAATGCTTTGTACATGTTAAGCTTAACATGAAATCACTAAGAACTTCAACACTTTCTGTGTACAAGCAAATGTTTTTCTTTAGCATGACTCTACCTCATTCAAGCCATTATAGCCCCTTCTGACTTTTCTCTTTCAAGTCATACCACTGCTTCTGCCAACAACAGCAGAAAATGGTCACCTAATAGGTAATGATGGACTACTTTCTGTCATGATGGGAGAAAGGTGGAATATAAAACCACCAACCTACCTCCAGACTTTTTCAAAGAAAGAGAAGCAAAAAGGTCAAGTAGAGGGTATGTCTTCTAAAACATTCTACTTGCACTCTTCTAAACATCCTCCCATTAGAGTATCTGAAACAGTGCCTTTGGAAGATAAAACTGGGCAGAAAAAACTCTCATCTTCCTTCTCTCCCAGGTGGTATTCTGCTCAAGTTAAATCAGTGCTGGTAGAAATGGTAAGATTTGCATCAAACTTTTAGGTTCTGCATGGATTCATTCTAGGCCAGAATGAATATATATGCTAAGGATCAATTGTAAAATGATCAGTGAATATATTATGCTTATTTTGTGTAATTTATTTATGGTAGTAAACATCTAAAACAGAATTAATTAGAGGAGGGTGGTTTGTTAATTACAGATTAGAGTGCATGTACCCAATTCACACATCTACATAACATAAATGTTATTGTGCATCAATAAAACATTTTCTGTTGATCGTAGACCTCAGTTATTATTCATGGCTATCAATATTTCTCTCTAAGTGCTGTGCATTATTTATGTAACGCGCTAGCCATTAAAGCCATCTCATATATTCTCCCCCTAGATTGGTTTGCCAGGCTTACTTGTGTCTGTTCTGAACAAATTAGCTAGTGTTATCAGGGTCACAACCTTTGCTTCTTTTCACTCCACTAAGTTTCTCTTTGTCTTTTTGGTATGGAAAGGGGGTTCAGCAATACCTACGTGAATATATTTGAGGTCTGAGGTTTGATCGACCTTGCTGATCTTCTATTTTTCACCACAACCATGTTACACCTGATTTCATCACAGGTGGGAAGATCTTCATATGAAACCACTGATCAATGTCTACTAATACATGGTTTACTACTGTTATTTCAGGCTTGAATAGCTTAATTCTTTCCCACAGCCTTTCCTTCTGTATTACAGAAGACTATGGCTGGAATTCTGGTAGAAAGGTGAACACACATAAGTTTCCTCATGTGTGCAGATACCCTTCTTTTGGGTGCTATAGGGATTGGCATTCCCTTCAACCCAGTGCAACGCCCAAAGCACCACCAACCTACTGATGAGCCCCTGATGCCACCCTATATCACCATTTTGTGTTTCTTGGTAAGTAGGCAGGCTCAAAGAAGCATCTGGCTACATCCCACATAGCCATATGGGAAGTTAATACATCACTGCTGACATCCACTGAGATCCTCCAGAAGTCTCAGAGCTGCTGTAAATTATTTTGCATGTGGATGTGGGGGATGTAGCCAGATGTTGTAGGTGATAACTAGTGGTGTCCATCATTTTCTCTTTTTGGTCTGTCTTATAGTAGATTCGTCCTGGGTACTAGTCTCGCCTTGTTGATACATTTTTGGTTTTCACTTCATTGGATGGATATTACAGTTGAGAAAGGCTTGTTGCAGCTCCATGTTGCAGCTCCATAAGTTGTGGGTTTGTGGCTGTTTTGGAGGGCTTAGCTGTACTGAATTGTCATTCATTTCAGTCTTAGCTGTTCTTCAGTACAACGTACAATTCAGGACCAACCCAGAAGTGAAATGGTTCTGGCAAATTGTTTCTCTGTAACAGATACCTGCTCAAAAAGAATGCTGCTCTTCAGGATCTCATTTGCTGGGAAAGTGTTAAAAACCCTTTCTCCCACTAGTTATCACCTACAGCTGAAACCATTCAAGCACATCATCACTGAGCTACAACCAGTTCTGGAGATTAATATTGCCCTTTCACAGGCTCCAGGCAACAGAATTTAATTTGCTTACTGACAGCCTCCCAAACTGAAGCAACTGCTCACCTATTATAGGATACATAACATGGGTGGAAATGTAGGAAATATAGACATAAGGCCCTGATATTCAGATGGCAGCTCTGTCCCCACATGGCAGCAACAGCATGTCATGAATCCCTGTCAGCAGTGCCCCTCTACACTCTATATTGGACTAATAGGACAGTCTCTATGAAAGAGGATAAATGGACATAAATCCAGCACTAGAAACGGAAAAACACAAAAATGAGTTGCAGAGCATTTCAACCTCTCTGGACATAAAATCATGACTTACAAGTAGAAAATCTTGAAAGAAAATCAAAGGAAGATTGGAAAGAGAAACAATTGAATTGGGGTATATTCACAACAGCTAAGACATTAGCAAAGATATGAAGACAGATAATGATTTCTTGGCACTCTACATATATAACTATACCTAGCTAATGTGGCAGATTAGATTCCAGACTACTGGTGTAAAGCAAATATGACCTTAAGGTGAATCACAATCCTTTTTTCCCCACTTGCCAGTACATATAAAACCCTAAAAACAAATTTATAATATTATTTATTAGGCTGGCAATAGTGCTGGGCCTAAAAAAACCTGACACAAAAGTAAGAATAATACATAAAAAATTGCCAGAATCTGAGTCTGAAACACAAAGCACGCAAATGATGTAAACAGACTAAGCACAGAAGATAAAACGACACCGAAATGTATAATGGAAAACTTCTATATTAGCAAAGCTCTCTAAAGCCCCTTAAAGCAACATATGCACGCTTTAACATACAGGTTCACAAGTCTGCAATTTAACTAAGGAATTCTCCTCAAAGGAGTCATTTACTCAAAGGAAACTTTGTTTCTGGTAAGCAGATTTGTTGCTTTCACACCTCTGCAGTAGAGACCAGTTGCCTGAAAGACTTGTGTCATCTTAGACTACTCTCTGAAGCAAAGATCACAGTTTGCCTCTTTCTGTGTCCTGTTACACCCTGATTCCACTACCACAAATATCTAATTCTACTTAAATACACAGGCTTTAATATTGTTTATGCCAGTACATCTGAAGGAGTGGATTAACATCCATGAAAGCTCATTCTGAAATAAACCAGTAAGTCTCAATGATATTCATTTCTTCTTTCCACCATTTCCATTTTCCTTTGTATGGAAAGAAAATGAAATATTAAGAGCAATTAATTTCAGTAGTATTTGGTTGTGACTAATTTTAAATGAATTTTGTGAGATGACTGTACAGGACAAGAGACCCCACCCCATGAAGGACATATTTACACAATGCCTTCCACATGTTTAAGGCAATAACCAGTAACATCCTTACCTTAAATACCAGTTCTCCTATCAGGCCATTCCAAGTCCCATTCTCCTGGGGGCGTCCATATTTGTGATCTGGCGCAACATAAATTTCATAGGTGAAGCCAAGGTAGGTGGATAAAGATTCCAGGACATCAATAGAAAAGCCCTGATATTTCTTTGGTTTCCCCAAAACATTTTCTGACACCATCACAAATGGCTCCTCCTATACAAGAGAGAAAAGTAGGCACTTAGAAGTAGTTGTAATACTGCAGAGCATCCAATTTATTGCAAAGGAAGGTAAAGTCTTCTAAAAACCTTGTTTTCTGCTCTTTCCTTTACACCTAGACTTTTCCCCACTTCCCTCTGTATGTAAAACTACAAGCTTATTGCATATGCATGTGCCTTCAAGTCATCTGTTGACTTATGGTGGCTCCATGAATTTCACAAGGTTTTCTTATGACAGGAATGTTCAGAGGTGGTTTTGCTGGTTCCTGCCTCTGAAATAAGCCCTTTCCACCTCATTGGATGGGGACAGGAGAAGGACGGGACTGCAGCAACACTTCTGCATGATGTCGTTGTGGTCCTGTCCTCCCCTCCCCAGGTTTTCCCCATTGACGACATACAATCGCACCACCATCCCATACTTACCTGTCCTGAGGAAGACCCAGAAGCACAGTGGCTGCACTTCCTGCCCCAGTGCAGCCTGGGACAATACCTGGCTGTGCTGCAGAAAGAAGAGTCATGGCCATTGCACTCCCTTCCCCAGGGAGCCAGCCTGTATGGAGAGGAGTGCTCCTGTTACACTCTGCTCCTGGCAGAGCTGCTGCCAGGATCCCCACTGGACAACATCGGGAAAAGTTAAGGTGTTGAAAGGGCTTTAGTCTACCGCAGCTGGTATTAGTTGGTGATCTCTCATTTAAGTACTAAACAGGGCTGACCCTGCTTAGCTTCCAAGATCAGACAGGACCTTGTTCCTTTAGGATATTTAGGCTCTTCACAAGCTTATTACATAAAAAAAACAAATGGTTAATTAATGCTGATCATGGAGATATCATGTCCCTTATGCAATATATCTGATCTGCTTTAATAAATGAAGGCTTCTACTGTTCATCTCTCTCTGCTGTCTTTATCTCCCTAGTTTATCAGTTCAAGTAGATTGTTCACAATATTCCACAGATCTGTTTAGAAGGAGAAAGAGGGTGTTTCAGGGGAAGATGTTTTTTATATTAGCAAAGATTTATGCACATCACTTGTTGGGTTATTAAATAATAGTGGCTCATAATTCAGAATTTGTGTTCAGTCAGTTAAAAGTGACTGCTAATTGCTCATCTGATTTATAAGTCTGTTCCAAGCATTCATACAGCTTTGTGGTTCATTCTAAACATTCATTAATCTATATGCAAATGCTGGGAGCTGAAGACATGAGGACTTTTACCATATGACATACAAGTAATCTGAAAATGTTTGAAGAGATTAACAATTCAAATGATCATGAAAAGTGTTGCCATACAGTAGATCAGGACTAAGTAACCTGTGATCCTCTAGATGATGCTAGACTGCAACTCCCATCATCCCTCATTACTGGCTATGGTTGCTAGGACTAATGGGGAGGCTGTCCAATAACAGCTATGACTTGCTTATCCTTGCTGTAGGAGGGCTTGTTTAGAGTAGCTAATTTCTGTAAGTTTTATGACACTGGTGAAAATGCCAATGACATCTGAACTTATGCAACAACACATTTTGTAAGGTGAATTTTGAACTAGTGGCCTGAGGAGGTAAAAATGATGGATTGATACAAAAGATCCATAACTCCTTGTCAAAAGGAAAGTTTTCATATTGATATGTTGTTTAGTAGTCTCCAGCATCTGCAGTTAGGATCAGGAAGTACGTAATTTGAAAGAGCTTATCTGGAAGCTCTAGAAAGATGCTGCTGCATTATAAACTTCCAGATCATGCTTGCTTGCTTGTCTGTTTGGGTTACTTGGAATTCACCTAAACCCAATTCAGAAACTGGCTTCTTAATTTTAGTACAAGCTATTTTTAAAAACAAAAAACAAAAAGATCACAGTTCCAAAACTGTGATCCAAATTTATGTTCCATAGATATCACTGGAAATGCAAAAAGGCTCCAACATTGCCATGTATCTACTGTGACTCCTTATAGCCTACCCACTTCCAAATCATGTCCTGGAATCTCACAAAGCAGAGCTTTTAAAATATAGCAATGGTAGCAGAAAGCCTGAATAGGAGGTATGAATGCACAGTTTCAGTGCTTTGCTAGCCCCTAGATTGGTGAAGAAGCTGCATCCCAGGAGCTAAGGGAGCATGTTTGTGTTTTCTTGGAGATTCTGGGAGATGTAGTCTAAGAACAATAATTTTTCCAAGCTCTGCTAGTGGTTGTGTATAAAAGTTCATGCAAATAATGAAATCAACCTGCACACCACAACACCTTTATTATTTTTTCAGGTTCAAAAAGACTATTGCTTTTTTTCCCTATCTTTTTTTCAGTTAAGAAGGGTAATTTCCATAGAACTATTAAGTTTCTGGAGAGCCAGCATGGTGTAGTGGTTTGAGTGTTCGCTTACAACTCTGGAGACCAGGGTTTGAATCCCCACTTGGCCATGGAAACCCACTGGATGACCTTGAGCAATTCATAATCTCTCAGCCTCAAAGGAAGGCAAAGGCAAATTCCTGAACAAATCCTGCCAAGAAAACCCCATGGAAAGGTAATCTTAGGGTCACTATAAGTCAGAAATGACTTGAAGGCACACAATGACAACAATTAAGCTTCTGACCCAAACCAGGAGAAATGCCTTTATGACAACTTACAGCCTATGTTGTTTCCAATCCTCAGTAAAGGAAGGATATATATTCATACCAATAATGGAGGCAGGATGAAAGAGCAAAATCCTTTTCATCTTTTTTTTTCTTTTTTGGGAAGAAAATCCAATTAGTGTATTTCAATCCCATGTATTTGACAATGATCAGACTAAAAAGCAGACCTGTCCTGTTACAGCCGGCAAAACTGTGTGTGACAGGCGAGGGGAAACTGGTATTCAAAGTGACAGCTGAGCAGTAAGACTGTCTTTGGGCCTTTTCCCATCCTCTAGAATATGCTGACACTTTTATCCCTTGAGGGCACGAGTTCAGTTAGGGTAATGCTGGATTGCTAAACAGTTGCACAAACACTCTCATCAAATTATAGGGAATGTGGAAAAGTCATTTCTGCTGATTGTTTCTCACGGGCATCCTGCTGAGGAACCACAGGGAATTATCACCTTCTCATTCCCTGCAGGAATTATATGGAGATGGGCAATGCAGAAGGAGGGGGGAAGCCTAGTGATCTTTTCATAAGAGCTTTCTAAATCAGAACGGGACCTTTCTTGGGGCTAATTCACATACACTGTACTGAATATCGTGTGGGACATTACACCAAGTACAGTTTCAATCTTCCTTGCACCCTGCAGCTCTTCCTAAAATTTCAGTTTAAGCTTTTCTCCTTCAGTAGTTTCTTTCTGCTTGCTATGCTGTTTCATTACTGTATAAAGTCACTCCAGTACTCTAGCCCTTCTGTGCAGGAATAGTGTCACCAAGCACAAAGGCAGGAGAGAAGAGATTAACCTGGAGATTAATAAGAAATTCACACCCTACCAGAGACAGGAGTAGTTTCCTGCCCTCTTAGTGGGGTAGTGAATCTGCTCCAATTTAGGACCTGAGCCACCCAAGTTGCTGGATCCTATTCCAAGACTAGGTGCCTAAAGGAGCAGGTTGATCTCTACTTTAAAGTTTAGACTAAAACTTGGAGTGGATTTTCCACCCCTTTGATAGGGAGCTACCAGTTACTATTGCTCCCTATTCTTTCCTCATGCAGAATTGGCACCACATCTTCGCATCTTTTTTTTGTGTGTGTTTGAAGGATTATATGAATTGGAACTGAAAAATGTAGAGCCAGTCCTGTATGGTTATATGAGTATGACTCCTCTTCTGATGTGTTCATAAAAGGTATAGCCAAAATCCCATGGCAGCCTTGATATATATGGCTTTGCTTGTGATCCCTGCTGGATAGAAATAAATGTGACATAACAATGATCCATGGTTCAGTAACCTCCAGAATGACTACTGCAATATGTTGGATGTGGGCCCCCCTAATTTAAAGTCTATTCAGTAACCTCATACAGTTCAGAACTCTGCTACTAGACATGTAGCTGTCTATAGAAGGGGTGGGAACTAATGGGCCTTTCAGATACTGTTGAATAGCCACTCCCAAGATTTTTCATTATTGGCTATGCTAGCTAGGATTCTGAGGAGGTGCATTTTAATGACATCTGGAAAGCTGTACAATTCTCATGGTTATTCTATGGGACCATAATGTCCATTCTCACATAAGCCCACTTGGTTGAGTATTTCTAGGTGAAATTTAGAGGCTAGTGCTGAACTTTTAAATTACAAGCAGCTTTGTACTTGGGCATCTGAAGAAAAACCTTTGTCGGTCTTTTAGGACAAGAGTCCACAAGGGACTGTGGACACAGCAAATATAAGAGCTCTAGGTGTTATTGATTTTCAGTGTCTCACTCTCTGCAGTGCTAGAAGTTTGGGAACTGAAGGAAAATTTCATGGAGGGAGGAAGCAGAATTCCTATCTGGAGGGGCGATCTCCTCATTCCCCCTTCCCCAGCTATACCTCTGGGGTTTCTCAAAGTGACGTTCATGTACTGTGCAGTTGTGTGTTAAGGCAGACTGTCCCAAACACCTTGATTGGTGCAGCTGTTTTTCCATGGTGTGGTAACAAACATATGGACAGGAACTTAATTTTATTTAGATAGATTTCTAAATTTGTACCTATATGTGTAAATCAGCACATGCAAATTTTACGCAAATCTAGACTTTTTCAGGTGATGCATAAATTGCAGCATTACTTGTTGGGAAACACGGTCATCATTTAATAAGGGATACATCTGCCAAAAACATATTAAAAAGCGGAGAGGGAGGGAGAAATGTTGAGAAATGGAAATGGAGTCTAGAGGAGTGAGTTCAGAGCACACCGTAATGTCAGATCTGTAAATGCATGACCTTATGCACTTTTGCTGAAAGAAATGGTGAGATCAGGTAATTAGGCTGATCGTTAATATTCACAGAGCATCCATAATGACTTCAGTGGCTGCCCTTTATATTTTTCTGATCACACTGGCATATATTTTAACATTGATATTTTAATCCATTATACTGAGCTCTGTGAAAGATTATGTTCGTTTGTCCCACAACAAAAAAGACTGCACAAACTCCTCTTGCAATTCCAGCTGTTCAGTTTTGTATAGACAGAAGACCATTTACCAATGACATCATCTAGCTGCGGTCTTAGCTGGCTGGTTACCAGAGCTAGCTCAAAGCCATTTGCTGCCTGAAGGAAAGGATAAGATGGTACATGACCCCTCCCACCACCATTCCATATGAAAGCTGACCAGACTGGCATGAAATTCGTATTTCCAACATTAGGAGTGGGACACTGGATCTAAGGCCAGAAAACTAGCTTAGAGGTTCAGAGCAGGCTGTTTGTCCTTCACTGTTCAACATCTGCTACATGAGAAACAAGCACACTACCAAATGGCAGGAAAAAAAACACTACCCTTGTCTACAGTAACACTTATTCTCAAACTCATCATGCAAACCCTATTTGCACTCCATGTCTATCAACAATTAAATTTTAACACATACACAGACACACCAGTTTGCATACACCAGTTTGCATACAGGCAAGCATGTTTTTGATTTTATTTTCTTTTTTGGCCCATTTCAGGAATGATGGATGTTGGCAAGTTCTGAAAATGAAATGATGAGTTTTCTCCTTTGAGATGACCAGCAATAGGCATTGAATGAAGAAGCGGGAAGATGAAAGGTAGTACAATGCCTGAAGAAGGCATTATATCTGGGAAAGTGGACTGGAGTCTGTGAAAGCTTATGTTGGAATAAACAAGTTAGCCTTGAAGATGCTACTGGTTTCATTTATACCTTCTGTACTATCCATACAGATCTCAAGCTTGTGTGGTGTACTTCCTTCTTTCCACTTCTCAAATATCTGTAGGTGCCCAAGTTTGAGTGCTAGTCATTCTGAACTTTATTCTCCACAATTTTTGGAGAATATGGAGGCATGGATTACTTCATTTTCTTGACTATTTTACTAGCCACTTTTCCAGCATTTACATTTGAGTGAGGAACAACACAGCAGCTTGTTATTTTTAATTGAACAGCAAAATGCATTACCTTGATGTTGAGAATCAATGGCTAAAATTTAATTGAAATATTTAATATTCTCATTACAAAGGCTCTCTTGCTAATTAAAGGGTGAGACAAAGATTATTTAAAGAAAAAAGAATGTCTGATCAGGTAATAGGTTAAAGGAAAACACAACACAAAGCTTTCAGATCCCAGTGTGGTCCCAAATGGCCAGGAGTGGGAAGGAGTGGGTCTTGAGACTATGGCTAGCTGCTTCTTTGGCAGATAAGTCAAATAAGGACACAAGAATTGTCAAAAGACCAGATTCCAGAAAGACTCTAGAAAAGGACCTGTTCCTGGTAACATTTTGAAAAGATCTCATGATTATCAAGTTTAGAGACATCCAAGCTCTTTTCTATTAAAGGATTCTGATGAAGAGGCAGCTGGTTCGAGATAGAAAGGACCTTCAAGATATTTGATCCCATCAGTAGGATACAATTCTTATAGCTTAGGTCAAGGGTGAGGAACATCTTTCTGCACAGGTATGAATTCAATTTTAGAATAGTTCTTGGTAGCCACATTGCAATAGTGCGCATGGTTAAAAAGAAATGGGTTTGACCCCAAAATACCTATGTAAACCTGGGCATCATAGTGGAGAGTGCATAGCCTTCTGGGGATCCCCCGAGAACCAGATTGGAACACCAGGGAAGCTGGATTCCACTCCAGAGCCTGCTGCAATTAAATTCATTTGACTTGCTTTGGGAAGGCTTACAAATAACCAGAAGTATGATCTTGGCAGAAATGATTGCTGGTGAATTTCTCTCCATATTCATCAGAAGGGTTGGCTTACAAGCATAGGAATGTGAGAACCTGAGCCTCCCTGCAAAAACATTTCCTACTATCTTATCAGTTTACAGACACATGACATTAAGTGCTTTTATAACATTAGTTCCATTCTCATTTATCTAATAATTATCTGTTCCTCCCCTTCGCTAAGGTAGGAACAGATACATTCCAAAGAAAAGAGGAAATGCATTGCCAAAAGAAACAGCAAATAGAAGACAGAGATTGGTATAAACCTATATATCCTAATTTATAGGTACAGTTTGTAAATAATTACTATAATTTACATAGAAATTCATCACATCTCACTATGCTCAGGATGACTTCGAGTTGGTGACCTGCTACTCAAATTCCTCTCCAAGGCCTAATTGTTCATGGATCACAAAGGACTAGTTCTCTCTTTTTTACTTCCACTAGATGGCAGGGGTAACCAATTAGATGGGCAGGGTGAGATGGGCAAGACATTATCTTTTGGCAACTCTGACCAGCCTGAGCTGGGAGTGCTAAAGGTAAAGTATGATGGGGATTGCAATCCAACAACATTTGGTAAGTCAAATGTTGCCTACCATTGAAACAAAGGATGTCTTCAAATAGATGTCTGTCCTCCGAAAGCCTATCAAATTGAGGACTATCCTGTGTAAAGATATGTACTCCACCATCCTACCCTTCACCCCACAAACTATTTTTCTCCCACTTGGATCATAGAATCATAGCGTAGGAAGAGACCACAGGGGCCATCCAGTCCAACCCCTGCTATGCGGGAACACCCATCAAAGCATTCCCAACAGATGGCTGTCCAGCCTCTGCTTAAAAACCTCCAAAGAAGGAGACTCCACCACACTCTGAGGCAGCAGATTACACTGTTGGACAGCTTTGACCATCAGGATGTTCTTCCTGAGGTTCAGGTGGAATCTCCTTTCCTGCAGCTTGAATCCATTGCTCCTTGTCCTAGTCTCTGGAGCAGTGGAAAACAAGCCTGCTCCCTCCTTGACATGACATCCCTTCAAATATTTAAACATGGCTATCATGTCCCTTCTTAACCTTCTCTTCTTCAGACTAAACATACCCAGACCCTAAGCCGTTCCTCATAGGGTATGGCTTCCAGATCCTTCACCATGTTGGTTACCCTCCTCTGGACACACTCTAGCTTGTCAATATCCATCTTGAAATCAGGTGCCCAGAACTGGACACGGTATTCCAGATGAGGTCTAACCAAAGCAGAATAGAGTGGTACCAGTACCTCCCTTGATCTAGACACCATAATCCTATTGATGCAACCAAGAATCATGTTGGCTTTCTTGGCTGCTGCATCACACTGCTGACTCATGTTCAGTTTGCGATCTGCCAAGACTCCTAGACCCCTTTCACACATACTGTTATCCAACCACATGTTCCCCATCCTATATTTGTCCCTCTGTTACCTAGGAAAGCTGTTTCTCAGTGAAACAATTTTCTAGATGTAGAAGAGAACAGTTTACTTCAAGCACTGGTAGGTATGCCATGAGTTGGTGTTAAAGCAGATAGCATTAAAGGTATAAAGAGGAGCTATCCTGTCTCCCTGTTGTTTCAGCATGGAGTACTAGCTCAGATTTAGAAGTCTGATGCAGATTACATACTATCCTAGCCCACCCCCTCCCTCCCCTCAAAAAAAAAAAAAAAAGCAGAAAAGAAGAGAAGATTCATCCAATCATGAGTCTCTTCTCAACCTTTAAAATGGTCCTAGAAAAGTTTTAAATTGTGGCTTGCAGCCGCTTCTCTGGAAGCAATTAGTTCTGTTTAGATACTGGATTACCTGAGGTATTATTTTCAGAAGTGCCAACAGTTTCAAAACCCATATTACTTACTGCATGTTATCTGTTTTAAATTAAAAATGACTGCCTCCCAGGAATCTCATGAAGCGTATTTCATATTTAGTGACAGCTTCCAATCCAAGGCCTGGTGTGTCTCGAAAGAATAGCAAATAGCCCAGCACTTCTGTCATGCATCAATCCTCATGATGATTTTATTCATCCAGAAATAAAATGAGGCCATTTATCAGAGCTGCTGTAAATTACCAACATTTCAGGAAGAAGAAGAAGAAGAAAAAAAATCTTCATAGGTTTCTGCCGGGAAAATGTTGTTCATCCTGTCTTGCTTTTTTTTCTTCTGGGGGGGAATATAAATAAAGGAAAAGAAGAGAAGAAAATGTGGAAACTATATGGTATGGGAAACTTGACTCTTGCAACTGCCTCATTGACAGTGGAAATGGTGGTTCCAATGTGACTGGGGCAGTATATCCAACTATGTGTTTTAGTCTGAACTTTAAAGGTATATCCAAGGTCTAGAAAGTAATCTCAGCACTTTGGGATGCCCTCTTCAAATTTCTGAATAAAATCTGGAGTGGACACAGTAAAGCTTCTACTGCATGTTGAGAAAACTTAGTTTCTTCAGACACAGTGATGCCTCCACTGCATATTGAGAAAAATTAAATTCTTAAGATGCTAAAAGTAAAAATCTGAAATAAATGAGTAATCAAATAGTATATACAATAATGAAAACATCTACTGTGGAAGCACTGGATGCCATACATTTGCACACTTCATTTCTCCATTCTCTGTTAATTCTACTGTTCTTTATCACCTTATGACAAATTCTTCCTATCCTTACTTGCATTTTCCAGATAGGACATGGAACATCTTTCTCAGGCAGAGACAGTGAGGTTTCTAAACTCCTAATCAGAGGAAGGTAGTATGTGGCTGGTAGCATGAGAATGGAAGCCCTAGAATCCATGACTGAAAATATGACTGTATATACATGTTTGTGTGATAGGGATGTAATTCTTTGCTAATCTTTTTCCAGAAAGAGGCAGCAAGTAATTTTAGCAATTTTCTTCCAAATACAAGAAAGTCTTCAAAAACCACATAGTTTTCAAAGAGTATTCGTAATTTGGGATTTATTCTGGGCAAAATTTGCATATGGTTGTTTTGTGCAGAAAATATCATTTTCTATGCAGGAAACAGAATATTATTTTCTGCACAGAAAAAGTTGTTTTCTGCACAGAAAATGGTATTGTCTTTGCAAATAAGTCATGTACAGAGCAACCATATGCAAATTTTGTGCAGAATAAATCCTGAACTGTGAAGATTCACATCAGTCAAGGATTCTCCTCACCAGGGCTTCTCAACACTGAAAAAAAAGAAAAGAAAAAAAGAAAAAAAGATGTTTTTCTACTATATTTTTTAAAAATACATATTTTCTAATATCCTTCCATTCTTAACATGTGGATTGGTCTCTTTTGCCAGAATAGGAGACCTTATCCATCAGCCAAGCTGAGATCTTGGAAAGAAATTTCCCAAGCCCTGAAAAGTTGTTTGGCTTTGGGCGAGGTTGAGAAAGAAACAGAAGGCGGACTACTAGCAAAATTACTGTTTGAGTATTCTAGCTGAACATTTGTGTGTGTGCACGTCTTCAAGTTGCCTGTCAACTTGTGTGACCCCATACATTTCATAGGGTTTTTTTAGGCAAGGAATATTCAGAGGCGGTTTTGCCAGTTCCTTCCTCTGAAATATAGCCTAAAAGCACCTGGTATTCATTGATGGTCTCCCACCTAAGTATTAACCAGGGCTGATCCTGCTTAGCTACCAAGATCAGACATGATCTGGTGCCTTTAAGGTATGGAGGCCCTTCAAGTATTTGAAATCCTCTCAAAGTTTTATTCAGTGTTTTGACAGAGTGCTGGAACAGTCCCATTTTGAGAGGTGGGCAGAATGACTGGGTCTCTTGCCTGTACACTGCTTTCCTGGACAGTAGCTCACACCTAGACTTGTATGAAAAACAGGAATGATTTTGGGGGCGCTGTCAAAAGCACATCCACAACACAGAGACTGACAAATGGAAATCAAAGCTAGACACATAGTGCTAACTAGGCTTAAAATCTTTACCGATTTCTTGAAAGACAGATGCCATCATATATAGGTTGATTTGGTGTTAACTTATATATACTTTCTTTTCTCCATAAGATCACATTGTCTCCTCACCATCTTCATTATCTCTCATGACAACTAAGAGATCCGAGCCAATGAAAGGCACAAAAGCAGGCTAAAATTAGTAACAAGTGACAGACAGTGCCCTCTTCTTGAGGCAACTCAGATCTTTTTGAGAAGCTAATACAATGATGACATGTGAGTTTTCATCTCTGGGTTAAATTAAGGTTTCATCCTACACAATTTTAACACAGTGAGTAATTCATTATCATGAAAGCAGACCCTTCAGGGGTTGGAGGTGGAGGAAGCTGTTGAGTTCTAAATTTATAATGTCATCCAAGTTAACAGGAGTCACAAGAGAAGTGCCAACATGGTAAATAGTCAGTTTAACTTGTGGACTGAAGAAGTGGACAAGAACACAAAGAAAAAGAGAGCTTCTGTTGTCACTCTCCCTTGTATCATCATCATCATCTCCTTCTCCTCCTCCTCCTCCTCCTGCTCCTCCTCCTCCTCCTCCTCCTCCTCCTCCTCCTCCTTCTTCTTCTTCTTCTTCTTCTCAGTATTCATGCCATAGTCTCAAGTGAGTAAGGTACAAAAGAATAGCAGTTTTTCTCCATGTTTGGTAAAAGCTGCATCCTATTTCCTCCAATATGAAAACTTGTAGTCACACTGGTATGAGCAGAGCCAGGGTTTATGGGTTCAAAGCTCTGGGATTCTGCATTAACTCAGATGGTGATGCTAGTCTTAATCCTATAGTTAATCTCAGTTACAGTAGATCCATTGACTTATTAGCAACTTGATAAACAGACATATATGTAAATCCCATTGATTCAATAGGTTTACCCTGGTTGGGACAAACGGATTCAGGCTATAATGTGCCATTTCACTTAAGCTTTCCTGTTCCTTTCCAGTATAGCTATGTCCCTCACTGAAGCAGAGAGTGGGAGGATAAAATTTCCCAGGAACAGTGATTGTGAGCTAATTTGGTTGTAATGCAAAGCAGTTTGCAGCAACTTGGCCCTGAACAGGCTCTATAAAAGAGCTATTTGTGGTGGATATAGATTGTTGATGTGGATCAACACAGCTGCCTGCATTTTTGGAATTTTTAGCACATAATGCCTGTCTGCACTTCAAAATTTGTCATTTCCATCATGGCATGCAAACTTTCCGAGGACAGTGCTGTATCACTGGGCAGCACCAAGCACTTTATAGTGGTACCACATTCTAGGGAAATGATACAAACCTGTTTACTGTTTTTCGGATGACAGGTCTTTACCAGGGCATGATGCCTGTCTCTTAATATATCAAAACTGGTAGAGTTCAAAGATATAGCTGTCTTAATCTGGAAAATATGTAAAGAGATCTTGTAGCACCTTTGGGACTAAACGAAAGATAAAAGTTGGTAGCATCAAATGCATCTGATGAAGTCTACAAAAATTTATGCTACCAACTTTCTTTCTCTCAGTTTGTCACAAACAAGATCCCTTCGTATATCAAGACTGAAATGGCTGCAGCTGGGATTTCTACCTTGTTCCTCCTCCCACACTCCCGCATCACTTGATTATAATAATAAGAATTCCAATTTTCTTCAATGCAACAGGAATCAAAAGGAAGGTAACAGTGTTCATCTATCCACCTTCTGAGAACCCTCATCATTTTTCAAGGCTTTCCTATTAACTGAAGGGTGCCAGGACATATTACAACACAAGCATAGCAAGGAATAGAATAATTTACAGGCAAAGTCAGAGTAAAATTCACAATTCGCTTGGTCCTAAGACTTGTGCTGGAGCAAACTTGCTGAAGTTGAGCAAGTCAAAGTCTAGAAATGTTTGGGAACCATTTCATTTCCCTAACTGGTAAAGTAACTTTTTGGACAAGTGGCCATACTGGCTGGAGGATTAGAGAAATACTAGTTTAAAAAAGAGAACTTTTAAAAGCTCTGGAACTATCTGAGAAATGTATGCATGCCATGACATAAGAAAAATGAGACATACATAGAATGTGATCATGAATGACATGTAAGCAGATGCTATTCCTTCCCTTTTCTGCTAAATTCTGTGCTGTTCTGAATGACGCCACTACATCAGCACCAGAAAATGGTGACTGCTTTAGCTATAGTCATTCTAGCCTCTGCAATACATTCTTTAAGGAATGTAGTTTGCCACAGCCTGGGACCATTTGAACTACAAAGTTATAACGCTGTTAACCTTAATTGTTATGGTTCTGTACTATGGAATCCTGGGAGTTGCAGTTTAGGGTGGAGTATTTAGAATTCTCAGTCAGAATACTTAACCTGGACACACGCAGAGAACGCCACTGCAGGGAAAGGTTAGCTTTGATGGTCTCCATGGAGTGAGACCAGGGTGTTAAATTTGATTGGTGCGAAGTGCCAGATCAAGGATAGGAGCAAGCAAGTTAAGCAATTTGCCCTCTATATAAGCCATTCTGTCTTGGTGCTGACCCCCCATCCAATGCAGTGAGAGTCAATCTGGTCACTTTGGGGCCAGATAGGATGTCCCCTCCCTTTTCCTTTGAGGGGTCCCCCATCCCATGCTGTATTTGATGGACTTGGGGAAATTGGCTCAAGATGACACTGTTAAATAGGTGGTCCTTTGGCAGGTAATAGGGGAAAATAAGACTTCGATGATCACCTCTTAGCATCCTTTTGGTGTAGGGTAGGTGTCTGGAACCTCCTCTTTAGGGTCCTGCGACCCAGGTGTTAGGGGAAGGAGGCTACCCTTGAGGTTAACCTGGGAATAAGGCCCTTACTTTTAGGGCCCTGTGGCTTGAGTGGGAATTCCCTGGGTTCCTTCTAAGATGCTGAACTGTGGAGCAACCAAAGCAATTTGGATTGCCCATGGGGCTGAGGCATTGTTATCCCACTGGCACACCCTATCCCGGGGATTATAAATTCAATATTAAATATGCCTGCCATGCCAGAGAGCTTGCCCGAAAGGGTATGTAGACAAGGAGGTCGAATAACCAAAAATAGGTCAGGGCAGGAAAATCCCCAGTCACATTCCCTAGGAGACCTCAAACTAAACACGTCTGAACAGACGAAGGGTTTTCAGCCAACCTGAGTGGATTATTGGGTTTTCCCCAGGTTGACCAACTCCAACGTTAGTAAACCCTGAACTGCATCTGCATAAGCCAATCATGTAAACTACCAAGTTGCTATTGTGCTGCATTTCTTCCTTTGTTTTGGCCATTGTTCTTCCTGGGAGAGGGTCTGCCCTTGAGGTACGTTCTGCCCTATAAGTAGTCCTAGTTTTGAGGGTCTCTTTGGAAAACTTCCTGCCACACTAGCAGACCAGCACTCTATTAGTAGATTGATCCCCTCAGCCGCTTCTCTCTTCGCTGAGCTCCATTATCACCGCTTCCTGGACTGAAGACTTTAGGATAGGTGCAGTATTACTGCCTCTACACCCTCTCTGCTGAATCCCCTATCGATTTTCAAGCTCTTTTCTTTCTCAATAGACCTTGTGTGCATGAGTGAGTGAGTGTGTTGGTAAGTGAGAATACATTTGTTAATAAAATCCAGTTATTGGTATGATTGTCTGGCTTTCCGCTTGGTTGGACCCCATAAAAATTGGGTAAAAGATTCTGCTGGGTTACCCTGCCCCTCATTTGGCTACAGCCAGTACTCCACTAATTTCCCCAACCTTTGCATTTTTGGAGCAAATCACGATGTCCCCCAAGGGACCCCCAAAAGTCAGGGTAACGACGTTATCACCTATGAGTAGGCTGAACAGTTTGTCATGGAGTGACATTACCTGGACCCATATCAGGTTGCTCCCTCCACCTTTTGTATCTTTCAGGCCAACATGATTTTAAATAGGACAGGTCAAAAATACAGTGGCCATTAGTTAACCCGACCTTGTATCTGGTCTCTTTATTCCATAGCTAAACATCAATGCTCTAGTACCTCACCAAACTATAAACTCCAGGATTCCATTGGATGGAACCATGCAGTTAAAGTGGATTAATAGCAGTATAATTGTGTCATGTGAATAATCCCCTTATTGCATGTGGTGAGGGAGAAGGAAATCCAGAAGACAGGAAGAACACATTATCTGAACCTATGTTCAATTCTTTAGAAAAAATACTACACACGTAAAAGTCCAGAAAATCACATTTTATTGTGTTGTTTTTTAAAAAAGAAATCCGGAAAGCATTTTTCGTTGACTTTTAAATCACAACATCCATAAAAGAGAAAAGCTGTTGCTGGGTGTAAAAGGCGGCTAATAGGTTCTGCACCTGTGAAGTTATTGGTGCTAGAGTAACTAATCTGCCATGTGTGAAATTCTGAATTTCCAAATCTCCCTCTCTCTCGGATAATGCCAACCTCTACTAGCTTGAGTAATGGTGCATTTCTTTCTCCTATGTGCATGAGTATCAAAGACACTAAATATTCATAATATAATTCTTTGCCAGAAGAATGCACCCTGGCATGTTAACTGAAATGCTAAAACAGGGATGAAATTATAGAAGCGGGGGAAAAGACAACGAGAAACTAATTTGAATTTCTTTTGATAGGAAACATCCACTGAGCATTTTCATCGCAGGGATATTATTTTAATTTCAAATCGGTATAAGGCAGAGTACAAAGGCCAGCTACCACTGCTGTGATGTTACTTTGATGAACACCAAATTAACTCGAATGCACAAAACTATAAATACTACTTTCTTACTTTGCAGTTACTTGCCCCAGTTTAGTTTAATCTAGAGGAAAAGACACAATTCACTTATTAAAAACAGAATGCCCAGAAAGCTGAAATGATTTGCTGTTTTTGCCCAGTAGCAACACTGGTTGAAAGAGGGAACTGCAGATTGTTCAATCTGGAACTCTTTCACAACATTCCAGTATAGTCTTGGCTTGGGAGGTCAGGTGACACCAGACAGCTAATCTCATGACAGTACTCTCAGTTCTCTCCCCAGTCCTTTTCCAGGTGTTCAGCCAATGAAGGCAGGACCAACCCTACCATTACACGGAATGAGGCAACTGCCTCAGGAAGATTTTGGGTGGCAGAAAATTGTTATTCAAACACAGTATTTTTGTGTTTCATTGCCAGATATGTGAAGAAGTTCTTATCAAAGTTACCAACTCATTTTTGGCTTTGGATATCTTGCATCTGTAACTTTGCTACATTATGGACAAGAAAATATCTTGGGCCAGAACTTTGGGGAGGAGCAAGCAGGAAAAGATAAAGATAGTCTTGCCTTTTGATGATACCATGCAAGGCTGTGACAACGGTGAAACTACAGGGCCCAATCACAAAATTATTCTCCCAAACATTCAAAGAATGCATGAAGGAGCAGCAGAGACATGTCCACTACATTTGCCCACAGTGTTTCACTGCTACTCATCACATTTTGAGATGGAAGCTATAAAAGACAACTGTTCATATGATCAGTCAGATACACCTTCACATATATAGAGATGTTTCTGAGCATGTTTAATGCAATACTTCCTCTTTCAAACTTTCCTTTTCTGGGGACGGAAGCATTGGAATGGGGCCAGAAGACATGATACTCATTCCCTCCACGCATTCTGGGAGAGAATTATCTGAAGCAGTTTCTTCCATGGGGCAATACTACAGACAGAGGTCACCAAACAATTCCTCCTTGTACTTGGATGATAGATTTCTACTTGTCTACTGCAGGGGTGGGGAAAGTACACTCTTGGGCTCATGGAACCCTATGCTGATTTTTGTACCCCTTGATGTTTTCAAATCACCAAGATATATGGCAAGACATTGTGAGTTACTTCTCCCAGAAGCCACCAGAGTGAAAATTCAGTTTTTCAATAGGTCATGGACACCTGTGCACTGTTTATTTATCCAATTTTCAAACAAACACAAACAAACAAACAAACAAACAAAACCTTTCAAATGCCAGGATAGACTTCTACTTTTGTTTTGGAGGTGTAAAACTTTGCAAACTTCATTCTCATGGACTATAGGGAATAAGCTTACTATTTTTTTCTCCTTGTTAAAATCTGATAAAAAAATCAGTGCAGTTTTTTTAAAATAGTTCATAGCCTTTTCCCCCAGAAAACTGCATTATCTGCAGAGGAAATGCCATCATGCCTATGCTCAGAAGCAGGTGAAAAGCCCTCCTTCCACTCCAACAGCCACCTCTCACACTGCTATCCCCTTTTCCTTCAGTGTCATGTCTTAATTAGACTGAAAACATGAGAGCATGGAACTGTAAACCACAATCTGTAAACCACTCTGAGAGCCCTTGTGACTAAACATCGCAATATAAATAGATAAATATCCGCAGAAATAAATGTTTTCTGTACAGGAGACTTGCTCTCTGCAGAAACATTGTCTTCTATGCAAAAATATTGCTTCCTGCATAGAAAATTTCCTTTTCTGTGCAGGAAATTGTTTTCCGCACACAAAATGCTTTTCTTTTAAAAAAAAATCCATGTACATTTTTCACATTGAATAAATTCTGAACTGCGAAGGTTTTTCTCATCTATGAGTGGTTAACCTATACTCAAGAAATACATTTTGAAACATTTTTCAAATAGTTCTGAGTATTCTTTCCATTCCCATTCCCCCCCCCCTTTTTTTTTCAGTCGGCTCTATCTTTGGCTGGTACCAAGGTCAGAAAAATTGTCCTCACTCCTGCTCCTGCTCCTCCACAGTGGCCTGTTCTAGGTCTGTTGAGTTTATGCATGCCTTTGTTCACTTTTGGTAATTGCCATGAGTAGAAGGGTGACTTTCAGGGAGAGTATCATGGCTGGGGAAAGAAGGATTTTTTTTAAAAAATCTTCCCTTCTCACCTGAGTCCTCAGTCTTAACCCATTTACACCTTACACTGTTATAGTGCTATTGTTCCACTTTCAACATCCTGTGGATTTCTGAGGTTTGAAGTTTACTGAGACCAAAGAGCTCTTTGGCCGAGAATTCTAAAGGCCTCTCCCTAAACTGCAAACCCCAGGATTCCACAGGATATTGAAAGTATAATAATAGCACTGTAACAGTGTAGAGTGGAAATGGCCTAAACTGATTCCTATGCACTTACTAGCTATATGTTATAATGTGTACTTTGAAGCTGAGATGCCACTTGAACTTTCCTGAGTAAGCAGGCACTGCCAAGGGAAAAGCCCTGCTGCAGTATCCAAATCTCTGACCATGGGAGTAATGTTTCTCCTGAGTTCCTAACCACCTTTGGACTCTCCTATAACACTGAAAAACAGAGGACAGAATCTCTGCACAAAATCACAAGCACTCTGACCTTGGTTAAATGCCTGACTCTGAGGTATCTGGTTCTGCAAAGCTCTTTTGGCAAAGAGAACTATCAGGAAAATCCGTGCACCTACACAACAAGGATATCCCAATGAACAAGGAGGTAAGCATTTCTTGCCTTTTATGCTTCATTGTTGGAAGTGGTATCCCACCATGCCAAATGGCCATCTCTACCCCCAAGCTACACACTGAAGGAAGTGTGAGTAAGAGGAGAATTTTGTAAGGGAAAGAACATAAGCAGATCCATGCTGGATCAGGTCACAGACACATCTAATCCAGCATTCTGGACTACTATTGCTAGTCAACTTTACATGCCTCGCTTCGTGCCCAGGATGTGATCCAAAACAGCCAGAAGACAAAACTAAAATGTAGCTAAAAGGGAGAGAGTAACTGTTGTTTCACTCTGCTAAATAATTCACCCTATCATAATCTTTAGCAATTTCTGAGTGCAGCAATTTGCATGAAACTGCAATCAATTTGCCACTGTAATTAGTGAGTGGCTGTCTCTCACACATCATTTAGAGTTTGAACTCAAAGGCACACTTAGCTTTGGCCTTTCAAGTTAATGCACACAGATCACATAACTTAGTGGCGGACTGCAGGAAAAGCAGAATAATGTATTTAATTCCCCTGCTGAAATTTAACTCTATTTGTAAAATAATTATTTTATCCAGTATTGGCCGGTGGGGCTACAGTCAGTTGTCAATAATTCTTTTCTTTTGCTATGGTTATGCTGCAGAATGATGATACAAAGCTTTGGTTATTTGCTTTCAAAATACCATTCACCTGATACTGTCAATAAATTATTAGTAAGTGCTAGTTGCATTTTCAAAGGGAAAAGATCTGGTTTGGCTTACCAGCACTGTCACTACACGAAGAACTACACCACGCATGTTATTCTCCAGCCTTCGGTCTGTCAGGGATCCATTCAGACCAGTGACAGGATTCCAGCAGCCCAGCTGAAAAACAGAAGATGTGTTACCACTTTGATGATTCACGACCAGTTCCTTCTCTCTAAACTATAGGTACCTTGGGTGGGTGGGGGCGTTGTACGAAGAATGAAAGAGATATTTTTTGGGTTTGCATTTGCTTATGAAATAATACTCATGTTGATAATTTTATCCACTTACATACTGCCCCCTCCTTTTTTTTCCGCAAGGCGAGGACTCAAAGCAATTTACCAATTATTAAAACTAATCCAGATTGAAAGCAAAGGAAAAAAATCAGTTTCTGTATGTGTGTATGCATATGCATGCTTGTAATTTAAAAAAAATTAAACATATCAGAAATATATGTGTGTGTGTGTGTGTGTGTGTGTACGTGTGTGCGAGCATGCATATACATGTATGTTATAGGCCATTTTGTGCACTTTACCCTTCTCTGTCATTGTCCCATTGTGATCCTGACAGTTCCACTGCCAGGATGGGAGCATGACCTAAACACTCCCCTCCACACCTGGCTCACTGCCCGTGGAAGGTTGATGTGAGCGACATGTGCCTTCCTTCTGCAGTGTAGCTGGCCACTTCCTGTACTGCACTGGGGAAGGAAGTGCCTAAACCGTGCTTCCTGCCTTTCCACATGGCTGCAGGTGATGGGAGTGTTGTGTGACCAAGGGCTATTACTGGATTTTTTCTGGTAATGGAATAACCTTCGAGCACAACAGGTGGAGATGTACTGGCAGTGGGACCATGATGACATTGTCCAAAATCACAACTCGCCGACCAGCAGCAACACATCCCCATCGCAAGACAGTGATGTCATGCAGAAATGGTAACAGAATCTACACTTTATAATCTATAGAATTAAACAATTTAAAATTCAGTAACAAATGGGATATATTTTTAAACAGCAAAAAAACAAAACAAAACAAAAAAAACAGTACACCATTAAAAGCCCATCTCAGTCAATTCACATCTTTATTTTGTATACACACTGGAGTGTGAAATCTGAAGGATAGTCTTCTACAATACAGGCCTGTCACAGATCCTCTACAGAGGCTCTGTTATGTGCCACAAATCCAAGATATGTTGAAACAAGAGGATATTTTCTATGGTCTCACCAAAGCTGTCTAGTTATTCCTCACATTCTTCTTTTCTGGCCTTCTAATGCAACATTGATATTGTTCTTCTTTGTAGAAAGGCCTTTAGTCTTTGGAGGCCTGGCTGAACCCTACTTAGCCTTCTTTCTACAGCCTCTCCAGGGTGTTTTTAGCTGACTTGTTCTGAGCAAAAATGGTATGATCTCCCTGGGTGAATGCACTGATTGAATTTCTCTTATGATTTCAATGTTTCTTGGTGTTGTTTATATAATTGTATCCCTCTTTCAAGCTTTTGTCTGCTGCTTGGTAATGTGCGTGCATGTGATAAAGAGAGAGAGAATGAGCACATGCATCCACATACACTGTATACATATTTTTTTTCCTCTGGTTATTCTAAGGAAATGCAAGAAGCTTCTTTTTTAAAAAAAAAATACACACATACATTCATGTATTGTGAGCAAATTGTAAAATGCCAGTATAAGTAGTGTCTCACCCACATTGACCTAATTCCCCTTTCAATATACAGCAGCAATCAAAGGCAATAAATTGGTCGGGGTGACCCAGCAGCAGCCATCCATGTTCTTTCTGTTCAATGCTATTGGAAAATAATAATAATAAAGCAACACTGATCTCAGCATTGGCCAGAGTTAGACCACTCAGAAGTAAATTTAGTTTAAGGGCCCATGTCCCAATTCTTCATGACTGTGAAGATGTGAAAATCTCTCAGTCATAATTTTAATGCACTTCTCAAATTGTTACTTTACTTTCCCCTCCATCCTTCTTCAGTATGAGGTTGTGACATTTCATGTTTTTTTTTCCCCCACATGAAAATTTGTGTAGAAAATTTTCCATAACAGCACATTTGACATACCTAGTTTATGCATTTTTTGCATTGAATGAAGTATACTTGTGTGCATTTTTAGCTGTTGTTGTTGTGTGGCTTCAAGTTGTTTCTGGCTTTAGCTGATCACAAGATGAGCCTATTATGGGGTTTTCTTGGCAAGATTTGTTCAGAGGAGGATTTGCCTTTGCCTTTGCCTTCCCCTGAAGCTGAAAGCGTGTGATGTGCCCAAGGTCACCCAGTGGATTTCCATGGCTGAATGGGATTTGAACCCTGTTCTCCAGTGTTGTAGTCAATGCTCAAACCACTACACCATCCTGGCTCTCACTTTTTCACTGCATGCATTTCCATTTCATAATGCACATTTTTTCCCAAACTTCATTCTTCTCAAATGTCCCATAAACCTTGCAAATGTAAGAATTGTTCAGACAAGAGGTGTGTCTTCTCTCAATTGGGTTCAAGGGGCATGGAAAGGCTGCTATATGAACCTTATCAACAACCTTGATCCTTGGGAGAGGCCTTCCTCTCTGTTCCTTAACCTTCCCAGGCATGGTTGGTGGGAACAAGGGAGAGAGACTTTTTGGTGGTTGTTTCTAGTCTTTGGAATTCCCTCCCCAGGGAGGTTAGGATGGTTTCCTCTTTTGCTGTCTTTCCAACAGCAGGTGAAAACTTTCCTATTCCATTAGCCTCTTGGATATTGACTCTGATGGGCTTTTAATGGTGTGTTGTTTTATTGATTTTTATATTCTGCTTTTTAATGAATTTTTAAATGGTTTTAACTCTATAGATTCTTTAATTGTTTTAAAATAGCATGGACACAGACAGAGTTACTGTTTATTTGTGTCTGTATTAATTTTAACAATTTGTAAGCCACCTTGAGTCCCAGTACTGGGGAAAAAAGGCAAAATGATGATGATGATGATGATGATGATGATGATGATGATGATGGAGGATGGCTAGAGTTCTGTGCTAGCTATTTAGTTAAGTATACTGAGTATACTTAACCAAGTAACTTCTCCTGGCCCACCCACTCACCCATCCCAAACCTGACAGAAATGTCATTTACCCATGTTCCCATCACCAGCACAATGGATCTCCTTCTCCCCATGCAGCTGATGGCTGGTAAAGTAGGTTGTGTGAGAAAATTTTGATTGTGGCAATAGTATTACAATCATGACAAAGAAGTGATTGTGAAGATGAAAAAGTTATGGAATAGTAAATCCAAGTGACTCTTTTGTATTCATGATTATTGCTTAGATTTTGGCACAATGGCCATGATTGTAACTCTTCCTCCCAACAGACTTTATTGGCCATCAGCTGCATGGGGAGAAGGAGGTCATACTCTTGGTGATCAGCACACAAGCAAATGTATGCCTAAGGAGCTGATAAAGAATTCTGGCAATCATCATCATCATCATCATCATCATCATCATCATCATCATCACTTTCGTTGAGGTTGCCAAATTTCCCTATGTGAGACTGATGTAACTGACTTTAAAATGGTACATTTGCCTACACCTATGCTAATAGCCTATGGACACTCGAGAATTCAGATTTAAAAGGTTCACAGGCATTGTCCTGTTTTTTTAAAAAATTAACATAGTAATCTTAGAGGAAATAAAACCAACCTTCCTCTATTAAGACAGGGATGGAAGAAATGGAGCTAACTTCCAGATTGAGCTGCAAAAATTCATTCACCACTGTGTCATTCTTAGTTACATAAAGAAACTAATTAGAACTCAGATCTAATTAGCATAGCCAAACTTGTTGCAAGTCTAATTACAGCAGATACTATGCTTCTCTTGCCAACGTAAAACCCTGTGAAGTTTGCAAGGAGCCTTTGTTCCCTTTGGAGGTCAGTGAAAGTCCATTTTTAATTATGTTCCTTAATGTGTACGTTTTATACAATTAACTTTTCAGCATAGTCTTTTCTCATAGTTTTTTTTTTTTTTTTTTTGGTTAAATGATACTATTGAGCTAAGACAACAAAGTTTAGCCTGGATCTAATTTCCTTGTTTGAATGGTACATTTTGTCCCTCCCCCAGCCATATATTCTTTTAATTTTTCAGTTCAATCTTAGTATTTACCGGGAACAACACGGCCTATGAGAAATGTCTAGCTGTATGCTAAGAAAACATAACATTGATTTTTCAGCCCTTGGAGTTGTTTACTGGTGGTATGTGTTATTAATCAGCATTTATTGATTAGGATTTGAATGGATCATCCAGTACAAGTACAGCAATCATACCTGTTATAAAGTACATGGCTTAATTTGATCATAGACTCAGTCCCTGTACCAATTTTCAATATCAAGCCTTAGTTCTAAATCTGTGCTTGGAATCATGCAGCCCCTTAGCTGGACTGAAACTCCTCCAATTCCTTATGCTATGCTGACTGGGGGTGATAGAAGCTGAATTCTGTTGATATCACCACATTCTAGGACAGTGTATATAGCAAGGGATGTGGATGGTAAGGAGAGAGAAGTCTTTATTTATTGGCCAGATAAAAATGCAATAAATTAAGATTTAAAAATAGATCCCAAGATCCACTTGGGGCCCTTATGTCTATTTAATTATAAAGATGTTGGCTATAATAGTGCAAATACATTTTCTTTAGTCCTAAAAGCCTTATAACCCACAATGCAACCCCCCTCCCCAAAGGTCTTCAGTCTGGAGGGCAGATATTGGTAACTGTTGATCCACACAGTAGGGATTTTGGACTACAGCTCCCATAATCCATTACTGTTGGCCCTGGTGGTTGGGGCTTCTGGAAGAAAAAAAGCAAAACTTTTGAAAGGCCAAAGGTTCTTTACTCTGTGCCTGCTACTGCACCCTCCTATATATTATATTCTCAAAGAATATCTCAATTTTTGGAGAGCAGGATCACCACTCTGCCCCAATATTCACGTTAGCCATACAGTTTTTTGTTTGTTTCGTGGGTGAGCCTATTCAAAAAGATATCAATCAGAGCTTGGAGAAAGAGACAGCACAATTGGAATATACCCATAAACTCCAGTCCATTGACAATGGGTTGAACAGAGGCAATGATTTCCTGGCACACTATACATATAATAGCACTAGTTAACACCCCAATCTCATAGGGGGCTCTCTTGTTCAGTTTATTACACTTCCTTTCTGGTTCTTAAACAACATCACACTATATTCCAGTAATTCCCTCCACCATTCATATTGTTATACACTCAACCTTGGCCTTAGAAAACATTTTTCTTCCTGTCTTTATCTCCCAATGGTCATAGTTAAAATTGAACTTGTCACCTCATCTCCATACCCACAAGTTTTGCATTTCTGTTCTGTTCTGTTCTACTTCATTAGATGCATGAAGTCTACTTCATGCATCTAATGAAGTACATTTAAGTCTACAAAAGCTACCTCACTCACACCCAGCATTTATCTGACCATTGATATTCCACGGTGAAGCCATACTCAAAATGCCTTACGGTAACATGGGGCAAGAGAAAGCTACATGATATGAAAACAACATTTTCAGATAATTTGATAAAATTTACAAGTCAAGATTTAAACAAATAAAGGAGGCTAATCACCTCACAAACATCATACAAGGTCTAATCTGAAAAAAATCAAGAAGAAATACCAAGATAAAAATCAAAAATAAAATCCAAACAACTGACTTATAGCTATGGTCAATCAGGTTTACTGAGCTGTTGTAGGAAAAGGCCTTTGTATAGTTAAAGACACATTTTAGAAGGCTGAGTGTTGCCAGTAATGATAGCATATAATAATAGCAATGACAGAAATTCGGTAACGCCTCTTTATTCTCCAAATGGAACTGTTTCTGTTTTAAGAAATGGGCCCAAAGAACAACTGGTTTTGAACTTGTGCAAAATGCTACCCGTCTTTGACATAAATTATTTTCTTTTTAAAAAGGTAATGACCAGTGCAGCAGTATCCATGCCTACTGAAAAGTAAGAAATATTGAAGTCAATAGTCCTTACCCCTTGGTAAGTGGATATAGATAGGAAACACCAAACAGAAATTACCATTCCTCTTCCTCTTCCTCTTCTTCTTCCTCTTCTTCTTCCTCTTCTTCTTCTTCTTCTTCCTCCTCCTCCTCCTCTCTCTCTCTCTCTCTCTCTCTTGTATTTGCACACACACACATGCACATTTTACAGATGCATAAATACACATGCATATATTTGGAGTTCCTCGGAAAAGTAATGGATTACCATGTGTCTGTGTTTGTACATCAACAGGACTTATGTTATTTTATACGGAAGACCAGTGATGAAGTTTTTTTTTTCAAAAGCTTGATACTCCACAGTCCGATTCCAAACCTGCTACAGAGATTTGGACCAAAGTGTGTACCTTCCTGCTCTTGAGGAAACCCCTTACTCTTGAGGATACCTGTTATTCCAAGGACCTATCTTGCTCCTGCTGTTATCACCACACCTGATTATGAGGCATGGTAGTGCTCATCTGTTCTACAGCACTGCAATATTCTGAGATCTGAAATAACCCCTTTAAATTGAAGGATGACCCTTAAAGTAAGGGACATCTGGCTCAGCTATGTGTGGTACAAAAGCTGCAAATCACTGGCTAGATTTGCCAGCCAGATTGCCTAATACCAGTGAGACACATTTCTTCTAGGAAATGTAGATTTATGGCTTGGGCTTTTCTTCCTCCCTTTCTTTTTAATCTTGATGTATCTTGGATAGTTCAAGATAGATGAGCTAGGTTTTGATGGCACCCAGAAGGTAGAAAGCAATGGGCAGAAGGAATTAGGATATGGGGAGGGGGAGCAGAGGCAGAAGGAATGAAGGTGGTAATGAAAATAAGTGGCATATTTCTGTCTTCAAAATATTGCAAAAATGTTCATGGGGCATCAGTATATCATATAGTTAACAGAGCCATAACATCAAAACAAAGCATAGGTTGTCATCACAGAGGATGTAATGACTTCATGCTTCACCATTTCATACTAGATTTTTTCCAGCAATTCTCTTCTTTCTATGACCAAAAAATGCAACAGAGTCAAAACTCTCACCTAATAGAATATGTCATGAGTGATTTTTACACTCTTGTCATTCACAAAGGGAGGTTTCCTATATAAAGGGTAATGGCAGCAATTAATAGTGCTAGGTGGGTTGTCCTAGCCACTCACTAAACTCACAAGCCAATGCCACCAAGAGGTGGCCACACATATGTGCCTCTTACCAGAGAATGGTCCTTTTAAATTCCTGCCTTTTCTGGATTCTTGGAAACAAGGCACTATGGGAGGGGTGGTTTGAGGAATTACCTGCCCAAAAGGCAAAGGTGAATACTTAAGCCATGCACTCCATATTTCCTTGTCTGTAATGACCAAACAGAGCAAGGTATTTTTCAAAAAGCTAGGCAAATATTGATACATCTAGCCTCTGTCAGAAACATATGCGCTTGTCATCTGGTATAATATAACCAGGGAAGTGAACTGCTCCACCGAAATCTGAATAGGATCTTGGCTATTATCTGTAGTGAAAGTGTGATATATTGTAGTGTAATTCTGTATAGTTGTGGTGCAGATCAAAACATCCCTAGAAATCCTTGTTTAGAAGTTCTTCCAGAGTTATGACAGAGGAACACAATTGGCTTTGTTTAGCTATTAATAATTTTACTTTGATTTGCAATTGCAGATATATGTATGCATTGTCAGTGATTTCTTTAAAACCCAGAAAAAGAAATAGGTTGTTGTGGGTTTTCTGGGCTTTGAGGCCGTGTTCTATTAGTATTTTCTCCTGATGTTTCATCTGCATCTGTGGCTGGCATCTTCAGAGGATCCTAATAGAACACGGTCTCAAAGCCCAGAAAACCCACCATAATCTATGGATTCCAGCTGTGAAAGCCTTCGACTTTACGCAGAAAAAGAAATGATTAATGTTTTTTAGAGTTCTTGTCAGGGCTTAGCCAATATATTTTTCTCCATGAGATCAGGAAACAATGGAATAAAAGATAATATCCAATGCCAATGAAATAGTGGTCTTGGCACAGGCATGGAGGCTGAGCAGCAGATGAAGGACTGCACCCATGTCCTGCTCGTGAGCTGGTCAGAACTGAGAAAGGGAGGCCTGGTCCCAGTCCTGGCCAGACCTGATATCCACCAGCCAGCAGGGCCTAAGAACCCACAGATGATGAGAGCCAATACCTCTAAACCATGGACACCATACCAATGACAAGGGGGGCCCTTCCTCAGCTTGGTTCCAGCATTTAGCAGATTTCCTACTTCTAAGCGCTCCATGATTCTTGGAGTTGGTAAGCCAAGGTCAGCAACATGCCTGGCAGGAGTGCACAGAATCATAAGTGTTGGAAGAAACCGCAAAGGCCACCCACCCACTGCCATACTGGAATACACAATCCAAACACTCCCAAAAGATGGTCATCCAGTCTCTGTTTAAAAACTTCCACAAAAGGAGAGTCCACAACATTCCGAAGCAGTGTATTCCACTGTCAAACAGCTTGTACCATCAGGAATTTCTTTCCCTGCAATTTGAGTCTGTTCCTCGATGTCCTAATCTCTGGAACAACAGAAAACAAGCTTGCCCTATCTTCAACATGACATTTTTTCAAATATTTAAACATGGCTATCATGTCACCCCTTAACCTTCTCTTCTCCAGGCTAAACATATCTAGCTCCCTAAGCTGATTCTCATAGGTCATGGTTTCTAGGCCTTTTACCATTTTGATAGCCCTCCTCTGAATACGTTTCATCTTGTCAATATCTGCTTTTGGAGATGTGAAAAGTGCAAGCCAGGCTTCTTACTCAGTGGGAATGGGTATAGCCCAACAGAGTATTCTTGGGCCAGCACTGTAAGATATAGGGATGCAATGAACACTCAGAAATTTTCTTGATGAGAAACTATGCCTTGACATATTGGGAAATCCTACTGGGGAATTTTTCATATTTCAGGAGCAATTTTGTTTGTTCAAATAGCATTGTGTAGGTTATTTTTGTAAAACACACTACTTCCTATGCAAGAAAAAAAAATCAGTTTTGCACAAATTAAATTTTCACAAAAAATCCCTAAATGCAAAAAGTCATTAAAATGCACAAAAATGCTTGCAACTTGCCCAGCAGGGGGAAAAAAAAAACCCTTGACATTCTTTGTTTTTCCTTGAAAGTATGACATGAATGAGGATTTGTTTCCCTAATAAGATTCCTCCATTCCACTCCAGCTGCTGTTGGAACAAGGTGTTCTGATGGAACCATTCTTGGTTCTGCATCATTTTGGTGCCTGTGGGACTGCAGCCCTGGCCTGAACATGACAGCACTTGAGGTAGAAAACTCTGCAACAACATCTCTCCAGCAGTGAAAATGCTGTTGTCCTTAGATCATATCCCAAATCTGCTGTTTGAGGTTCATGGCTCACTTTACCTAAAATCAGAAACACCTCTATAATCAAGTGATCTTTTCCACATCAATTTGTCAGCTAGACGCCTCATCAGAAATCACTTTTTATGGCAGCTGGCCCAGTGTCAATGTGCCCTGATTCCCCAATATCTTCTTTACAGGTGTGAAGGGTTGGCCTTTGTTTGTACGTGATCAGGAGTCACACTTATGGAACTCTCATGCATGCACAACTCAGTTTTATTGGATGCATAGAAGTTTGACATGGCACAATAACATCTAACAAGCCACTGGGTGTAGTAAGATTGGATCCACCACCATGTTTGTGCACACACACACACAGATTAGGCAGAGTGAGCAATCATGTTACCCTAACAGATTGGGGACCTTGAGGTCAACCTGCAATCCCAGTCTCTCCTTAGAATCTTGGGGAATTATAGCTCAAAGGAGGCCTTGGAGATGAGAGTAAGGGCAGAACCTTTTCACCAATGTATACCAGTACTAACTGTCGAGAAGACTCCAGTTAAAAGTTAAACAAAATATTTTATTAGGATTTAATAAACACACAGGAAATCAGACACCTTAAGAACCATACAATGTTATTGGAAAGTGAGGCAAGAAAGATTGAATAGAGAGAGTAGGGTCTAAACAGTGATAGTCACCAGTCCTGAAGAAGAAGGTGAAGTGGAGTGGCTCAGATGGCGTCTGAGGACAGCACAGAGGAATGGAAGTCTGGGGCAATATAATATGCCCAGTGTACTACGTCCAACATACTACAAATTGCTGGGGCTGAAGCTAGGGTTTACATGCCCTGTTTCCTACCTCGAAGGAGGTGCATAGACAAAGAGGCAATGGCTTTCCCAAGGAACTGACAAAGGAGTCAGGAATGGGCTGATTGCCTTAACTCCAGGTGTCAAAACATTGATGGGAGTCATAATAATTTCTTAATGTCTTGGTTAGGGAGGGGATATAGGGAGGATTTCTGTAGAGTGAGATTAAGGGATGGTCTCTGACTGTTCACCTGGGCAGTTTCACCTTCCATTGTTCTCGAGCGTTGTACACAGAGCCTGAGGTATTGAAAGGATTAGCACAAACCCGTTAGTGTCTGGATTTCCCAGCAAATTCTCTTTAAACTTACGACCTGATCACATCTAAGGTCAGCCAGACCTAACTGTCCTTTCTGTTCAGTGCACTTTCAAATTTTTTTCCAGCTATAAATATGTTCAGATATGAAAATAGGACATCCCACAGTGTGGGTTATAGGGTATGGTACAAATCACTGGAGACAAAAGATTCTGAGTGTCACAAAAGTTGTGTGCTCTTTATTTCATTATTTTTTTATTTTTACTGCCAGGCACCTGTGGAATTTGTTGCCTCTAGAGTAAAAATAAATTTGTTGGCCATGTCTGTTATACACATGGGAAACATTTGCTACTTTGACTGAGGAAGAAATATATCTGGGGTTAGCTTTGGTTGAGGGTAATTTCTGAACAGCCCATTCGTAACTCTGGGAAATGGCAAAGAGGGTGGAAAGATGCATTAGTGAGCATACCCAAGCCAGTTGTGTGTTTATCACTATGCCTGAACACAGAACCCCTCCAAAACACCCTTAACTCCTCACAGTACCTCCGCAGTGCAGAGCAAGGCTATAGGTACCAGGTGCTACTTCATACTCCATTCTGGAATGTGCTACCATTATTGCTCATGAATGTTTAGATATCAGTCCCTCCAGAGGTTGGAGGGCTAGATACCTGGGATGGATAGACATGGGAAAGTTGTGTTTCAGAGATGCTTGCCCATTACTTCACAAGTGCGTTTCAATAAAGTATCCTGAAACTACTATATCTTGAAACTACTGAACTCTTAATTTGGTCTGAGGACTTCACTAATATGCTTTCTCTGGTAAAATAAATAAATAAAGATGAATAAAGGCTATTGCTGAGGTTCACACTCTGTTCAGTTTGATAGATTTGCTTCATAATTTGACGGTATATATGCCTGTGTTTCTAGGCTCACTTTTATGTTGAAGCATGTACTGATTCAGTAGCTTGAAAAAGGAATTCTGGAAAGGACGGAAGGAATAGGCTTTGCTTGGCTTAAGCAGATAAGCACCTTAAGGCATTTTTCTGAAGCTATTACAAGTTCCCTTCTCTATGCAACGAAGGTGAACTCCCCATTATCATCTATAAGCTTCCCAGAACAATATACCTTGTGTAATAATTTAAATGGCAGGTATCATAGAATAAGCATCATGAAAGTGTTATAAAACAACAACAAAAGAGAGTCTTTTCCTGGGTTGGGGAGGGAATGGTAAGTCCTTTCTTTAAAGGATAAGATGAACGACTAGAACATTCTTGTCAGACTGCAGAACAGCTGAATCAGTAAAATACATTTTTATTATGGAGAAAAATCACTTCAGTAATGGCACCAAGGTTTGCCACAAAAACAACTTAGCAATTTTTCCCAGAGATTAAATTATAGCAGTGCTATAAATCTCTCTACTAAGAGAAAGAAAACACATTGCTTGAGACATTATATTCTCTAATCAGATCTGGATTAGCATTCATACGTCACTGAGTTTATATTAAGGCTGTGTTTATTTATTTATTTAGAAAATGTCTGTTGCCTTTCCTTCCAAGGCATTTGCATCAGCTAGGACAGTTTACAACAATTAAAAAAAACCCAAAACTTTTTTTTTTAAATACCTTTGGAAAATCTTACACACATTCCTAACACACCATTCTTAACCGACAAAGTAGATTTTAGTCAATGAAAGCTTACGGTACTAACTTCTTTCTCTCTGTTAGTCTCAAAGGTGCTATAAGCCCCCTTTGCATACTAACCCAGAATAACATGGCTATATCTTTGCATTCTATCATTCCCAACAGAAAGGCACAATTTGCCTGCTTATCATGCAAGATGATAAGTCTGCATGCTAGTATTTGCACTGTTATTTACTCGTGACACAGCAACTGACTCACCATTTTTTTGAGCTGTTGGGAAGTGGAGATAGTAGAAAATGTAGCCAAGATGGACATTGTCCAATTGCTTAAGTCATCTATGTCAGGCATAATCTAAGTCTGGCTGTCAATACCAGTTCCTAATTTGTGTATGGGCCCTTTACAAAATGCTCTTGGGTGGGACTTCCCTTTGCTAGTGTTCCCATTCCTCTGTCAGTAAAGTCTGGCAAGTTTATTGGGTAGTGGCAGCAGCAGTAATGTTCTGATCAGGTAATAACAGACAGCTCAGAGCAATAGTTTAACTTCCAAAATATTATTAATTCTCAGATGTAACTGTCTGGCGCTAAGCAGAGCACCTATTTCAGGGCAGGTGTTGGAGGTAGCCCTAGCAGGGACCTAGTGGGCACTTAATGCTCACAATGGAGCCTCAGAAGACTCAAATCAAGGCAGGTAAAGTCTGGCATGGTACTGGTTTGAGCGTTAGACTATGACCCTGGAGACCAGGATTTGATTCCTGCCTTGTCTGTAGAAACCCACTGGATAAACTTCAGCAAGTCATACTTTCTCAGCTCCAGAAAACCCCATGATGGGTTTGCCTTAGGGTGGTCATAAGTCAGAAAGGACTTGAAGACACATAATGATAACATCGTCGTCGTCATCATCATCATCATCATCATCATCATCATCATCTGGTCAAGACAGGCAAGGTCAACGTGATGGTGGATGAAAACAGGATCTTGGAAAGTTCCAAGTGAGCTCTGCAAGCTATTAGTGCATGTCTTCTGAACAGGGAGCTAAAGACAAGTGAGGACTAATCCAGACAAACAGACCTCTGGTGTGGTTACCTTTGTTCTTCTGGAGGATCTGGCTGAATTCTTAAAAATAGTACTTGCCTGAATTTGAAATCTTAGGGTTTTGCAAAGTTTGGAAGATGGAGATTGTGGGAGTAACATGGAAGATGGTGAGAAAACAGCAACCCCCAGGCAGGAAGCCCTGAATAGGATTATGTTTCCTCTAATGAAGTAGCTTGAGTGAATCCTCCACTTCACACAGAAAGTTCCAAGGCCTGGTGCTCATGCCAGTTAAGCCCAGAACCTGCCCAAGGAGGTAGAATAGTCTCAGGTATGCTGACAGCACCACCATCTCCAGTCAGTGCTAAGTGCTGTCTTCCTGCTAAGTGAAAGCTGGCAACTGCAAAGTGGTAACTTTTGCAGAAACGTAACAGGCAAGAGTGATAGAACGATGCAAGGAAGTGGCAGAATTGCCCAGACCCAGCAAGGGCTGACTGTCCAAAAGTGATACCAGAGAAGTATCATACGATGCAGTGTCATAGCAAACATAACATCTTTTCTCCATAGATGTTTTGAACATGTGATGTATTTCTTATGGCACACTACACTGTCCTCTAAGTAGATATTCTGCCCCCTCCCAATGATTTCTTTTCCCTTCAGCCCCTAAATTTCTAGCATGACAGCAACTGAAAGTTCAGTTGAACATTTAGAAATAGTGTCTAGGTGTCCCAAAACTTCAGGCAAAGTTACAAAGAGAAAGTGGTACACATAGTAAATATAAGAGTTTTAGGAGTCAACAGTTTTCTTACTCTCTGCAATGCTAGATGTTTGAAAATTGAGAGAAACTTTTATTTGGTGGGGCAGAATTCTTACACAGAGGGGCAGCGCTCTCATTTTGCCCACCCCATAACCCATGTTAGAGGTTCCGTAGCTGCTCACTAGCAGTGTGAATGGCCAGAGATAATGGGAGCTAGAAATAATCCTCTTCCACAATCCCAAGTGGAGGCAAATCCCAGAACACTACAGATGTTTCTGCTTTCACTTTAAAAGAAGCAAGCAAGTGAAAATAGGAGAAGGTTACATAGGCTACTTCATCCTTTCTAACTGCCTAGCTTTGATTTTGCCCTGGATGAAGTAACAGTAACCAGGGCCAAAGGTTGCTTGAGGTGGATTGTCCTATGTCTTGCTCCTAGAGGCAGTAAACTTTTCAAGCAGTTCAGTTTGATTTTTTGCAATACCTCTTTTCCTGAGGACCTTTCATGTAAATTGAATATGGTAAAAAAAAAAAAAAAAAAGCCTGAATCTTATAATAATAATAAAAAAATAATCTAAAAAGTTGGAATCATTGTCATATTCTATTCATCTCTGGAAAGAAGAAACCTCTGCTTTTTTCTTTTCTTTTTTTTTTTGCAGCTAGAGGTTAGACTACTCAGCCACATTACTCCTCCTAGTTTTAGAAGTTAAAAATACTCAGAAATAATTGGCTTGAGATGGGTTGGAGTAAACATATCCAAAATTCTGGAACCTACAATGTTCTGGCTGTGAACGTGAGGATCAGAAGGAAATCTCAAATCACAAAATGGTTTCCTTTGGGTCTTTTCCAACATGGTATTACATTCTTATGGGAAGAGGGCCAAATAAGTATTACTGTACTGTGCTGTCTCCATTCCCATTCTCTTCCCTAGTGTGCCACAATTCCAACTTTCTGGTTCTGATTTGCAACCTGCTACAGTTCGTCAGGTTATATACATTAGAGATTTTAGAATGTCTGACTATGCCTAATGACTATAATTTCAACTATCACCCAGCCTCCTTTTGCCTTCATTTTGTTGCATATGGTTTTTAAAAAATATGAACATCACTATGATTCTGTACATTTCTGCCAAAACAGTGTAACAAACTAGCTCAAGCTGAAGGGAAAAATAATGTCTTGGAATCTCATTATATGGCATGGTGTATATCCATTAAATAAACCATAAGCAAAAGCAATTAGCCCACCAGCATTAGTCCTGATTTAAACACTTTTACTCAAGACACTTTCATTAACTGTGTTGACAGTCACAATCTATTATTCATTTTACCTGCACTTCATTGCACTCCTAATATGCAATCATGTCTCACAGATGTGAAACCAAAACTAAGGAATGAGTGTCTAAGACTGGTACAAATGACCATTGTTTTAATGTAGGTAAACCAATCCTAAATTACTGAAGATGTGTCCAACACAGGTTGATTTTGAAGCAACGAGTTCCTTCTAATTCAAAATTAGTTTTGAAAACATAACCATCCATTTTTATAGGAGGTGTTTCAAACAATTAGGGAAAAAAACATTACCAATACAAAATCAGGATTAGTATTTCACAGAACAGAAAAGGGCCACAGAAAAGTCTTGTGATATGTGCTTAAAATAATACTTTCCTGCATCTTGAGATTGCAGTTGGTGATTGAAGAGACACTTGTTTCACAAGAACTGCTTTAGTGGTAGATTAGATCAAAGCAGGGATGGATGATCTGTCTACATCCTGCCCATGTCAGTTTTACATGTGTTCATAAGTTTATTCTGGCCTGTTTCTGCATTAATACACAAATTAATGTACGTAAAATGTACTTTGAATACATTTTTCCACAAAAGGCACATTTTGTTGCATTTCACTCCTAAATATGCATTTGTGTACTTATTGTACCTTGAATTCTGCTGTTTATCTTTAAATATGCTTTGTTTCATGCAACATCTTTAATGGTGCATGTGTTCTGGAAGCTACCCAGAGAATATCTGTTATGGGTTAGCTGTATCAATACAATTCATAATAAATATACAAATACTTTTTTCATCCATTTGGTAGGTTTTTGGAGAAATGTATAACCTGACGAATAACTAAACTCTGACTTGTACCTTAGTCTGAAATGTATGAATCAAGCCAGTTTGCTTCTAAGTGGCATCTGGACCAAATCCTTGAGGACCTCAGATCAAAAGTTCAGTAATCCAAAATCCTACTTCCAACAATGATCAGATAGATACCTCTGGGAAGTTTCTCAGTAATCCTAGGAAGGTTCTTCCATTCTCCTTTTATTTGTCTCTAGTATTTGAAAGATATTCTGCTGTGAACATGGGGATTCCAAACAGTAAATCTTGCTGAAAGGGCAGAGCTGAGTTTGTGCACAAGAAAGATCATTTAGAAAGAGGTTGTTGTTGCTGTTATGTGGTTTCAAGTCATTTCCAACTTATAGTGACCCTAACGCAACATTGTGATGGGGTTTTCTAGTGCTGAGAGTGTGTGACACACCCAAGGTCACCCAGTGAGTTTCCACGATTGAGCAGGGAATTGAATTCTGATCTCTAGGGTCATAGTCCAATGCTTAAACCACTACACTAAGCTAGTTCATTTAGAAAGTGGGCTCATAGGTAAAACAGTATAGCGAGCTACCCATTTAGTACTTCACCAGGTTTTGTTCAAAGTTATAATCCTGGAAGAGAATTGCAATCCTTTAAATGTTTTTAAAGATGTTCTGAACAATTCCTGTTTTTGTATTTTCCACTAAGTGATCTCATGTCTAGTAAGCAGATTATTCTTTCTGTATAAATTAGAAACTTGCTTTGCTGTGTTTCTCCCCCATCATCTATGGGATAAAATTTGTAAGACTACAGAACAGTTGCGTTAAATGTTTTTAGCATTCATATTAATGGCAACATTAGAGATAAAACATTCTTTTGTTCTCTGAAGACGACCACACAGCATAGGTATTTCTAGGAGCTTTCCACTGCAGAAATCATACCACTGAAGAAATGTAGTATCTGCACCCTTGGGCTTCATGAAACAGTTTCTGATTGATTAGACGATAGGCACCTGCCAGCTAATTGTAGCAGACATATTAATATTTATCAGGTCCTGTAAGATTACTCTCGTGAGAGCCAGCAGTATTGTAATTCCTGAGTAATATAAAAGAGTGCTGCCTCACATTCTACCATCCCAACATATTTTTTGGAACTGTGACGACTACAAAGCTACTGTTCATGCTAAGGGAACTTATCTAATTCTATCTATGTTTAAGTCAGTGTTCTGGAACATCTGAAGGTTGCATTGTGTTGTGTCACACTTTTTCTTCCCTTGCAAAATTTAGATATACATCTGAATCTGAATTTGGACAGCAAATTTCCCTCCAAGACTGTTGAAAAATAATTTAGTCCAGAAATTCAAGAAATAGTACTAGAAGACATTTGTAACCAGAGAATGTGATATACATGCAAGTAATTTTTCAATCGATCAGTTGTGTAACTCCTACCAGAACTGGGCAGGCATGAGTGCTTGCTGGGAATTGTAGTTTGCTGACTTGTCTGTTATATTTAAAGGCCTAGGACTTAGAAAGAAGAATCTACTGTCATGTCAAATTTATTTATGAAATAGCTCTCTCCACTTGCTTAAAACACAGGCAGATGTCATTTGGCTTCCTATCTAATATGAATTCTAGTAGGGTCTATCTATGCCTATTCCAGAAGATTGTGGCTTGGAAAAGCGAACAGTTGTTGTTGTGTGCCTTCAAGTTGTTTCCAACTTATAGTGACCCTAAGGTGAACCTATCATGGGGTTTTCTGGGGTGGATGTACCCCAGCCATTAGGTTTTCATCGCCAAGTGGGAATCAAATCCTGGTCTCCAAGGTTGTAGTCCAGTGCTCAAACCACTAGGCCATGCTGGAAAAAAGTTGTCAAAACCATTACAAGGGCCAACAACCATCTAGCAGCACCACTATATTCATAGCTGTACAATGAAATTCCAAATGTGACTTTCTTCTTTATGTGTTCACGTAAGTCGAAAGTTATGTCTAGACTTATCATATTGGGAAGAACATTCTTTTCTCTATTCACCTTTTCTAGAGACACAATGATGATAAAGAAAGTTGCACTAATAACCTCTTGCCAATAAGTCCAGAAGCTCACGGAACCAGATCAGATGAATGTGAATGGTAGAATGCCCAACTTTCAAGTAAGTACACATAGGCTAAGGTCTTATGTAAGCCAATTTACCCTGCAATTAAACAACATTATGTTGAAATGCACAAATTATTCAGGCTGCAGGTGGGCCACACAGCATCATCTTAGAATCTCACTGGGCATCAGCTCCACCAATGTAAAACTTAATTTTTAATAATAACCAGCTACATGGTGAGATTGGCCACAGCTTGGTGAGGTGAGGTTAAAAGACGTGGCTGTAGTTTATTTGAGTAAGATTCAAATACTTCAAGTTTCAGAAGCCATCAAAGCCCTAGGGAAGGTAAATTTCAGTCTCACTGCATTTTAACTGCCAAAAAAAAAAAAAAAGAGAGAGAGAGAGAGAGAGAGAGAGAGAGAAAAGAAATTAAGACCCTGCAAAGGCTCTTCTTGTTAAGGAATTGCCTGCGGTCAAGGCCAATTTTGGCATAACATGCTGTTGTTCTTGCAGGGAAATGCACCTGGGAGTGGGATGCTATATTTCTCTGCCAGTTCATACTCACAGATCTCTCCTCTACAATCTATACTGATGTTTGAAATTTTCATGTCATGTGTTGCAAGGGAAATATATGGATATATGAAATGTTTTCAACTTTCTGTTTATTTATCTGTTTATACTCCTACACTGAACAAGACAAAGCAAGTACAGGAACTCCACACTCTTCATTTTTGTTTGAATAGTTATCCAAATCCCGGAGAGAAGCAATCAATTATTTAAAGGGGGCAATATTTACTGACTGCAATTTCTGACAATTCGTCAGTTTTTCACTGGAAAGATTGGGTGCATAGTTTCCTGCTGACAGGTGGTTGACATGCACATTTGGACTATTCAAGACTTATGGGTCACCATAGCAACAACAAAATCATTTCAGTTCTTTGATATCTAATAAGAGAAAACATAAAGATGTAGAAATCACAACAGAAGGAAGCATTGACAGAAATATTTTTTTCCTGGACAAGCATCTTTTGCAGGCAACACATGAAGTCTTGGGATATCTGTAAAGATGTGCAGTGTAGCAACTTTGCTGTAGCCAGGCCTGGATATGGGCTGTGGTTGGAGGGGAGACAACAAGGGAACTTCACAGGAGTGTGTGGAAAATTGGCAACCTCAGTGCTTGTAACAGGGCTCATTCTCTTTTCCCAGAAGCTTTAGAATTTGCCCCCCCCCCACAGCCACTAAAACTTTTTGAAACAGAAATCTAGCTTTTTGTATCCATCCGAGTGGGTGACCGGCTTTCTTACTCCAATAGCATGATTGATTCTCTTCATTCTTAATCTCACGATTGTCCACACTGTGTCCTTGTGTTTTCCATGAACATGTTCTGGTTCCTGACCTAACTCTGGTCTAATTTCTGTCTAACGGTACAAAAATCTATCCTTCGGCAGAATAGAGCTAGGGCTATGGCTAGAAGAATTTCCCATAGCACTAAAGTAATTTTCTCACAATCATTTTCACAATGGCACATTCCATGAAAACATGGTATAGATGGGTACAGAGAATGGAAAGAATATTATCTGTTATTCATTTTCTGGCCAAAAATGGGGTTCATAATAGTTCAGAATCACCTTGGAGAATAATATTTGAGAGGTAAGACCTTTTTGTGAGGCTGTGTTGACATTCAAGTCTCCTGAAATACTTGGCCTAGTTAACCCTATGTTTCAGGCCATTAGCAAATCTGGCCTACTAGTACCAGCCACCTATAGAAAATGTAGCCCAGTCCTACTGTTAGACAGCCAGCCAGCACAAGACTGGACAGGACCATGTGAATCTGGCCTATATAAGGATAGCTCAGGTCTCATGAGAGAAGCGTCTCTCACAAGATCTCAGGGCTCCTATGTACTCCGAATGGGAACACCCAAACCCATGCAAATGTTGTGATGGTTGTTGGCCATTGCAAGATCAGGAGTCAGTTTACTGTTTCATATGGTGCAAACATACTGCTTATCATCGCCATCATCAGCAAGAGAAGAGGAAGAACGAACCCAGCCATGTCTACAACAGATCATGTGGTATATAATTTGATCCATTTCACTCATATGCTCATGGATCAGTCTGTGAGAGCAGTTTACACTCACTCTTCCCACTCACACTTAATATTTCTCCAGAGAATCCCCTTGGAACACTTACAGATGTTCCAAAAGGGGGAGAATTCTGATTCATTTTCGTCTGCAGTTGGAAGAAAACAATGTTAATTACTCACTTTGGCAGCCTAGGGACAAACAGTTAGAGATTTACCTCGCTCATAGAAAGACATAGGATCTGAGCAAGCATGGTAACACCACCCAAGCAATCACACCAATGGCAAGCAGTTATGATATTAACATCATTTTAGATAAGAACAGTGGATGGTAGAGTAATGTTACAAAAATATTTCAAGGTCAGTAACTTTGCTGTGAGCATGAATGCAGTATCCCTATAGCTTCTGCTAGCTCTTCACATATTAACTTCAAACAAGCCACATGGACAGTATAACACACAAAAGAACACAGTGCAAAAGGAACTAGTATTCCAAACTGTCATGCTGCTTTCTAAGCCAATTAGTTTTAAGGGGGAACTAATTCTTTCATTAACTTTCATGATCTCTTTCATTCTTCTTGACCTTTTCATGGATTCCTATAAGCCCCATGGGCTACATCACCATCAGCAGCATACCAAAGCTGAGGCTCACCTATGTGCCTCTGTTCTGTCCTTTTGAACCCCCCAGGAAAATAATGAGTTTCTTAAAATACATGCGGTTGAAAGTAACATGTTGACAACTAAGACAACAAGAAAGAACTTTCATCCATCTAGAAGCCCTGGCTGTTGGATCCAATTTATCTTGGGACACAGCAAGCTCTCCTTTTCTTTGTGGATTGTTCTGCATAGAGTTTCATGAAGGGTAACATTACGAGCAGGAATAGGCAGTCCTAGGGCTGCATTTGAGGAAGGTACATTAACACTCAAAAAACTCATGGCTTTGGAGCCAAATTAGACAGTACATTAACTTCCTAAATCAATGCATGAATTGCATAAATGCACTTCATGGTTCTGGGCTTGGACATTAAAATAGCAGCCATGAGTAGGGGATTGAGAGAGAAGTAATTGTGATCAAGACTGTGGCATGCCTTGGGAAAAAAAACCCTCTTTCTTCCCACATCACACTCCCAATTAAAATCTTCCATGGAGAGAACAACAACTTCAATGAGTGTGTGTTCTTTTCTAGAATGATGACATAGGATAGCCTAAACCCCACCCATATGTCATGGTATTTATCCTGATGCCATTTCAAGCTACTGTTTTTAAAACCACAAGACATATTAAATGTACCCACACATTTAATGTATATTCTGGCTTGCACCTTTTCTCAAGATTGTCTGCAAAGACCTGTGTTATTATATAGCCTAGTTTCAAGATATGTATGTTGATTACCACATTTTAGTGTTATATGGCAAAGTTACTTCCTTATCATGGTAGGAGAAAAGACTAGAAAAAAGAATCATAACTGCATGCATTGGGAAGAAAATATGGTCACCAATAGTGGCAGCAGTAACAGTGAAGAGATGCTTCCTGTGTTACATTGCCATTCGTGGACACTGATGAGACTGACATGTAGGCTGTCTGTCTGAAGCCCAGAAATATTTCATCTCTTGCACAGAATGATGCCATGCGGACATAAAAGGAGAACTTCTAAGAGAGCTTTTTGTTTCACCTGCATTATTTCAGAAAATGTTACAACTCTGAAAGTAAGCTAGAATTGTTACCCCCTTATTATAGAGGATGGGTTGAAACTGAGAACCTAGATTTGTATATATGCATATCGTCTATCCACCCATCTGTTATAGTTCTCTTTTATATGCTACAGCAGCAGAACTGAATATCAGTGTACACAATTTGTAGCATCCCTGCTTCCACACGTGAAGAATGTCAGTATTGCATATTATTGTGATAACTATGGTTGTGAGGTGGATAAGTGTGGGGGAATGTATAATGTTTGTGTAAGCTGTTGGTTTATATCTTCCAGAAAAACTAATTGAGCATTTACACTTGTTGGTTCCTTTCAAAATATAAAGAAAGACATTTGGATAATTAGATGAAAAGATACACAAAACTGGCAGATAGGGCAGATGGAGTCCTATTAACACTGGTTGTTAATTGGCTTGTAGAGTTAATATAAGAACAGATTTTCTCCCCCATAGTTTGTACACAGGGAATTTGAATTTCAGTTCCCGTTGCTGTTGATGAGAACTGTGCATTTAATTTCATTTCCACCATATTAAAAAGCTGGTAAGGAATCATAATTCAGTTCATTCTTTGTTACCAGCTGAAGGATTCTAAAGTATACATGGATCTAAAAGAGTTAAATATTCAAATATAATCCCAAGAATTAACAACAGTTTTAATGCAGTATAAAATGCCAATAATAAAGTGAAGGAGTCAAAAGAAAGTTCAATGGATCAGAGCAAAGGTCTATTTAGTCCAGGATTCTGTTTCTACAGCCAAATGCCTACAAGAAGCCCACAATGTAGAAGATAAGAATGAAGAAAAGAAACTTCAAATTCTGTTCTCCAGTGCCTGGTACTGAGAAGCAGGCTGACTCCGATACTGGAGGTAATATACAGCCAGCTCATCCAGTAGCAACTGATTGTCTTACTCTGCATGAATACCAATTTATCTTAAAAAAATAAAAATGGGACTATTGATGTTAATACCCATACGACATGTGATAGCATTCCAAAACATTTACTGTGTGTTTCTACAGGTATAACTGCACGGGACTCTTGCAGGGTGGTGGTAGGCAAGTGACGATCATATATATATGTGTGTGTGTGTGTGTGTGTGTGTGTGTCCATCCATCCAGTGTATCAAACACATTCTGTGGTATGAAGCTCTCAACCAGTCCTTTATCTTTCTATAAGGCAGAAAAGGAATGACAGCATAGGCAGACACTGTCTCTATAATTATATGCTTGATACTCAGACAGGGTTTGCATGCCTGACATTGCTCAGCAGAACACAGGAACTGTGGTGCATTACATCAAGCAGAAGAACAACTATTGCCAGTCAGTTGTTTCATTTCATAGACAAAGATCCTTCTGTAATGGGTACTAGATGCTGTTTATAAAATGCATCTCTTCATGTGCATTCATCACCTTTCATGTTAGTGGTTCACAGCTACTGGACACCTACCAGGTAGAGATGTTAAGGGGAAAAAAAAACCCACAGTGTGATTAACATTCTGCTTGTGCATAACTGGGAATTGAGAGACCTTGAGAGTTGAACAGTAATCAAGGAAATAAAGAGAAGACTGATTTTTTTTTCTCCAGTCATCTAGTGAACATCAATCACATAGCATTTACTTAGTGAGGGCAAACCAGAATAGCTTGAGAATAATACCGTCTATATCAGTGCTTATTCTCCCACCTCATGCTCATAATGCATATTTGTTGACAACAGAATACCAAATTTTCCTTCCTAAACCCATATATAACTAGTACTTTTTCCTCACAATGAATCCAACGTTGGTGAAAGGTTGTGATTCAGAAACTTCGTAATACTTGAGAAAATAGGGAGTGCGTCATGTCAGGGAAAGGACTTCCTTCTTACTGTCCCTGCACAATGTGAGAAAGCTTGAGATTGTACTATTCCAGTCTTACAAAAATACAAATACAAATAATTCACTGAGGATGTGGGGGACTTGACAGGTGACTCTTGAGTATTGACCAAGCAAATTAAGCCCTTGACTAAAAGGCAAGGTTCCCTTTATCTGTCTGCTAGGCTGGGGGCTCTACCTCATGTGTGATGGAGACTGCCATTCTTCAGCACCAACTGCCTTCTTAGGGAAAGGATTTTACACAGGAATATGGAAGTATTTCATTAAAACTTTTTCAAATTCCTGAGGCAGCATGCCCAGTGCTCATGCATTCTGAGTGTTCTCATTAAACCCTACAATCTGCTGGCTAGTCTATCTAGTTGTATGTTGAACATACTGCTTTTCAGTAAATGGGACTATGTAAAGCAACGCAGTGGGCTGAACTTAATAAAATGTCACTCAGATGTACTGTGTTCATGACTGATTTAGACCTTCCATAGTTGTCCTTGATACTAAAAGTGTTCTATTTAGCACTAGAAGCTGGGGAAATATTCTTAGATTTCTTTTTACGGCTGGTTCTAGCTTGGCAAGACTCCAAAATAGTCTCCTGTGAAAGATTATGATCTATCATTGCATGTTATATCCCAGATGATCTGTGTTTCAAGAAATAATTATACTGTATTAAATATTTAATTTACCGTAATGAATTCCCTGCAAGACTTCTGTGTGATCTTCAAAGATGATTAACCACATCCTTCTTGAAGTCTTTTTTTAAAGAAATAAATTTCAGCTGAAAATATTTTGGAGGTCTGTGGTGAGTACCATACTTGTGAAGTTAGATGCACAGATGACACTGTATGGTTTACTCTGGTTCAGTTAACAGATCACATGCTCTACATGCAAGAAGTTTAAATTTATTTTTCAGCATCTCTTCTTAAATCTCTGCTTACCTGTCCCTGAATTGCTACCAGATGGAACCACAGTCTAAGTGTAAGGCAGTTTCATATTCACAATTAATATATTCTAAGGCTCTATGGCCTCCACTCCCCTTCAAGCTCGCAAGAGAGGCTGGGCAACCTCAGACTCATTACATTTTCATGGTTCTCTCAGTGCAACCTCTGTAGTCTTTTGTTGTAAAAACCAACCACTACTGAATAAGGCGATTGCCCTTTAAAATCCTATGTAGCTACCCAGCTTAAGGTAAATCAACTGTATCACTAAACTGGGCAATTTATGCATGTCTGAGAAGGCTAGAAATGCCTTCTGCTGGGGATCTGTACAATGTCCCGGTCAGCCCTGCTTAAGTCTAACTTGTTTCTGCTTCTACCATACAAACCAACAAAGGTTGAACCCACATTCTTCAAAATACAAAAGCCACCTGTTACTCAGCCCTAAACTGAAAAAATGAACTACTGAATAGTGACTAAATTAGGTTTTAAACTAACCCAGCTGCTACATATCCACAGCATAGTAAAGCTAGTTTTTTTGAGAGCCATTTGTTGATTAGCTATATGAAAATTCTTTTTTCATAGAATCAATGATTTGGAAGAGATCCCAAGGACTATCTGGTTCAAACTCTGACAGGTGATCATCTGACATTGATTCTCTAACAAGGAGAGCCCACCAACTTCAAGCAATCAATTCCACTGGCAAAATACCTCTTACTTCCAGGATGCTCTTGTTCAGGTTTAATCTAAATCTCTTTACTTCTAATTTGAATCCATTGGTTTCCATCCCATCATGTGGAGCAACAGAAAAGAAACTCATTCCACTTTCCACGTGAGAACATTTTAACCTCCTCTCTGTTTATCACAATGGGACATAAAATTCAAAAGGCTGAGAATGCCTATGGTAGATAAGTAAACACAGAATATTTCCACCTAACTATTCATTTTTGTGCACATGGATTCTTGTCCTCTTTTTTGTAACCTGGAAGGACAATTAAATCCCATGTTGGTCCATATGCTATTTCTGAAGAAAAAAAAGGAGGCATTGAACTCACATCACTTAACCATGATCAATTTTTCAACTTTTACCTCTTTAAAAATGGAAATATACACTAACACAGATCTGGTATAGTATAGCTCCAAAGATGCATTTGCCAGGGCATTTGCTCTAGCCATGGATTCCCACACTACATCCTAAGAATGCAGAAGAAAATGCTAACAATAGAAATCTGGTTGGTCATGTTTGAAAGCAGGCTGCTGGACCAGATGGCCCTTGCCTCCAATTCATGGTGCATCTACTACTTTTTCCATGGGCACTAATTCTTGAAGCATCCCTATAAAGACCATCTAGTTTTAACAGGCTATCCAATTGACCAAAATTATAATCTAACTGAAGACTCAGATTCACATATTTAAATTTAATTTGAACATGTTTGGTTTCCATGCAATATCACAACTGTTTAAAAAATAAATACAAAGCCATTTTTCACAAGAGGTTCCATATGACCAGAGTTGCAGTAATCCAGGTTGCTGGCACTTCTGCTTCCAGTATGAGTACACCAATACCACCATATACTTGGACTAGGGAATCCTCCTGTGCTATATTGCATGTGTAGTGATTGATGAGAATTGGTGGCTAGTGGCTCCCATTAGAGCAACATGGCAAATCCACTCAGGTTTATACAGTAGTCCAAATTTTAAAGATACTAACCAAAGTTTTTAAGGATTTAATACCTTATGTAGCTCCTTTAAAGTTCAGATTGAAAACCAAAGTGGATTCACCGCTGCACTGATATAGAAGGCAGTAGCTCCTACTAATACAGTTGTACCACCTTGTAGTTTGAGAATTTCCAATCAATTGTGTCAGTCTTCACATGATGGGCTTCTCTACAGCTACCTGCTGTCTTCTATAGCTATTAAGGGAAAATACATGCATTAAATCTTTTCATTCTTTCTCCCTTCTTTGCTCTGTCTACCTTTTAATTCCTATTTTGCAGAACAGAACTCATCATTCTGGTATACATCCTCCTTCAAATGTCAGACTGAAGCATGGAGTGGAGTTACCACTTTGCCAACATGCAAACTACTAGCCATCACTGTTGGTTATCTAGATGAAATGAAGGTGAGTAATATCTTCAAGATATAACATTATAAAGATTTCCATTGTGAATGACTACGTTATGGAAATATAATTCTTGACTTATTTTCTTCTCAAGAAAAACAAGGAATAAGTTTAAAAATTATCTTCTTGCTGCAAGGAAACTCAAACTCTTGAAAAACTGCAGTTTTCCAAGACTATTCACAGTTTGGAACTGATTCTGTACAAAATCTACATGTGGTTGTTTGGTACAGAAAATGTTGTTTCCTGCACATAAAATATTGTAGTTGGGATTTTATTGCATGCAAAATTTTCTTCTGGTTGTTTTGGGCAGAAATAGTATTTTCTGTGCAGAAATTTTTTTTTTCTGTGCAGAATATTTTTTACATGTAGAAATTGCTGTTTCTTGCATGGAAAAGGCTATTTTCTGTGAAAAACCACCACATGAAAATTTTGCAGAGGATACTGAAATACAAAGATCCTTGCTAGTCTTGGATTCTTCCCATAAGGGTTTTGTGATACTCAAGAAACATGTTTCTCAACTAATTTTCAAATATTTTAGAATATTCTTTCCATCTCTACTGGGTTATTGCTACACAAATAATGTCATTTTACATATTGCAATAACTGAAAAGTCAAAGCTGTTCTTGGAAGATTCTTGGAAGATTCTTTTAGGCAAAGTTGTTCTTGAAGATGTAATTGCATAGGCTATTTATATTGTGTTTGCAACCCACAATATTCAATAAAATATTCAATAAAAGTTCTTCTAGGGAAAAGTAAAAGCATTAGGAAGATCTCCCACCCTCATTGTCTGCAAGAATCAGAAATGTTGCCATATGATGACAGCAATCTTAACTTGCTTGGATTGAACTCCCATCAGTGATCTGAAAGAGGAAAGGTCTCAATTTGTATCATCAATGCCCTGAGCCATGCAGTGATGTTTTAACATGTTTGCATTGACAGGGAAGGGGAAAATGTAAAGTGATTGTACTCTGAGTGTAAATGTCTTGGCATAGCCTAAGGAAATGAGATAACATTAACATGATATTTGAGTTGTCAAGGGAAAAAAAACAGGATCCTGTCAACAGCATGGCACTACAGAAAATTCTCAACAAGAGAAAGACCCAGATGGTTATGTGAAAGCCAAATTGTGTTGCTTGGCATGCAAGAGAATGGCCTGTTGATGCTTTTTCTGTCTAACTGCAGATAAAAAGAGGCTGAGAAACCTTATGCCATTCCCCTCTATCCTGAAAAAAATGTAACTGACTGAAAGGCAGAAAACCATTTCATTCATCTGTCAGAGAAGTTAAGGATACAAAGCTTTCCTCCACACCTAGCAGGGATGGACACAAATTCATGCACTATGAATTGGAACATATATTATACCACGAAGCAAGGTGCAATATCGTACATTGAACTCATGAAGCATGGACATTCACCATTTTTCTGATACATCAGTCACACGTCAAAGGCAAATGAAAAATGGACAGTGTCTTCCTTTCTGAACATCTCCTGTCCAGTTCATATAAAGAGGAAACAGAAGTAAAGGAAATTGGAAAGAAAGAAGCAAGAGAAAGGAAAGGAGAAGGAAATATAGAGAAATGCCTTGAATCATCCTAGAAAGAGAGAAAGGCTTTGACTTCCTCAGCAGCCAGAGAAGACAGTGAAAAAAGTTGTCGTTGAAGCCTGTGTTATGAAGACTGACTGATGGTATGGTTATCCCATCTGAGAACGTGATGCATGTAGCAGTAGCAGTGAATCTCCTCTTGAGTTTTAGTCTGAGCTTTAAAGAAGTTATTTAAGATGCTGAAGCTATTTTGGGGATAGGATCAAGCCTTCCGAATAGTTACTTTACAATAAAACATGAGAGGGATTCCGCCACCCCATTAAATGGGGAGCATCACCTGCCACTAAACTTTAGGAAGCAACTTCTAGGCTGGCTTTCCTTTTCTGAAATATGCCAAATAATTGGACTCAGTTGTTCTTAGAGCAGACCCAGTGAAATCATTGGGGGTTACTGAGGCTTAAGCTTAGACTTAATAAACTAAAGTCACATTAATTTTAGTAGGTGTATTTTAAGTATGACTTAGTCTGGATCCTATCCAGTCTGTATTGCATTTCTTGCTTGAGGACTGAATACTCAATGATACCGAATATTTACTTCATGTTACTTTTTTTTTTTTTTTGAGAAAGACTGCAGAGGAAAATGGATGTATCTGGGCTTACTGTGCAGGTGGGGTAGCCTACAGGGGGGTCTGAAAGGAAATTGGTCCCTAACCCCCATGCAGCTGCTCACTGTTGACATATACTAAAGCATCTCAGGAGATGATTCCATAGATATACATGTGATTTTTTTTCTTCAGAAAAAAAAATGGTTTGGGGGTAGAAAACATTGTTTCCCAAGGAGGAAATGTGTTTTATTAGCAAAAATACTTCTTAGCAGAAAAAAAAACCATGAATTTCTGTTCAGACTAATCCTCTGGAACACTTTTGGATGGGTAAATATTGAAAGACCACTGTGAAGAAAAATAAATTTTCTCTCACCATGGGGAGAAAACTACAGAAATTATTTGTCCTTGAATACAAGATTGAAATATTTGAAGATTTATATTCTTAGGCTGTGCAGTAAATGGTATGTTTCTTTCCTCCATGATCACTAAACTACTAGGTGTTAAGATATATTGGGGTTTTGTTTGTTTGTTTGCTTGCAGTACTGTAATAACAGGTTTGCCGATAATGAGTCCATTTCTATAGAACTATTACTTTCACAAAATTAAAACTGTTGTGAACAGGGGAGACACCAGCTTAACAAAGGTACACCTGAACTCTTCAAGAAGACATTAAGAGTTATTTAGCTGTTTGTTGACGGCGCGGATTTCTGCTATGGCAAAGAAATTGTTTCTAATGGTTTCTAAACACAGGAGATATTGAAAGCAACAATATTGCCATTTCTCCCGCAAATGTTATATTGAGGGGCATCACGACCAGAGTCACCAACATTTGCATAAAATTGAGACAGTAGGATTGGAGAAACTGAAAGGACATTTTCAAAGCATAAGGAAAAAGGGCCGCATAGACAATTAGAAGTAAATACAGGTGGAAGTGGAGGAATATGAACACATGGTTATTCTTAGTACTTTGATTCAGAGTTAGTTATGCTTAAGGTAGACCAATGTTGCACAGCTGATGTACTTTGGCTGGTCTGCTTAAAGTAGACTAGTGTTGGAATGGTGGGACTATGTTGGAGGCCACAGTTTGATTCCTCACTTGGCCATGGAAACCCAGAGTGACTGTGGGCACATCAGATACTCTCAGCCCCAGAAAACCTTGTGACAGGTTCACCTTATAGAATTTCTGTAAGTCAGAAACAACTTGAAGGCACACAACAACAAAGTAGACTCATTGAACAGTAAGATTGTTGTTGCCGTGGCTGCTGCTGTTATTGTTCCTGTGTTCCTCCTAGTTATTTCCAACTTATGGTGACACTAAGGTGAACCTATCATGGGGCGGGGAGGCAAAATTTCTTCAGAGGATTTTGCCATTGCCTTCCTCTGAGGCTGACAGAGTGTGACTTGCCAATGGGTTTCCATGGTCAAGTGGGTATAAGAACCCTAGTTCCCTCAAAGTCTCCATCCAACATACAAACCACTATACCATAATCTTTTAATAATATCAAATTCTTACATTCTTTTAAAAACTTGTGCCAGTATCCTAGATTAGTTACTCAGTAACATCTGGACAATGTCTCCTGACCTGACTCCCCCCAGTCCATCTTAACAGGAAGCTGGTGGATCAGGTGAACAAAGTCCATTCAGGGTCGGATGACATTTCCACTCCCCTCCCACCAATGAGTGAGACTGTGACAAAGGCCCTTTCTGCATCCTACCTTTTCATAGAGACATCTGGTGGGGATCCCGGTATCAGCTCTGCCAGGAGGGTGCCAGGAGGGGAGTGCAACGGGAATGCTCCCCTCCACACAGGCTGGCTCCATGGTCAAGGAAGCATGATAGCCATGCCCCTTTCTTCCACAGTGCAGCTGAGTACTTTCCCAGGCTGTGCCGGGGCAGGAAGTGCAGCCATTGCACTTTCCGGGCTTCTGCAGGACAGGTAAGTCTGCCGTGGTGCTGTGATCACAGGTCTTTAATGGGGAAAATCTGTCAGTGATTTAATCAATGATTGTGACACCTGGGGATGGGAGAAGGACAGGACAATGACATCATGCAGAAGCATCATTGCGGTACAATCCTTCTTCTGTCCCCATGGTGGGTTGGGAAGGTGCTGTGGAAAGGTCCAAAGACTTGCAACAGGAATTCCACTTCTGATCTGCTTCTGCTTCTGCTTTGCTCAATGGTGGAAGGATGGTGGTGGAAATGTTATTCGCTTTGTGCCACAATGCAAAGCTGAACAGATCATTTTTGCTGGCTCTTAAGGACAGCTGGTGTGGCTTTTGCATAGATTAACAGTTCAGTGAATACAGATCATTTACAGTTCCAACAACTCTAGGCTGCATTTTTGCTTTACTGTTTTGATGCTGCTGTTTTGTTTGCACTTTTTAAATGTTCATGTAACTTTATTTAGTTTATTATTTTAAAAAAAGTTGTTCACCACTTGATACAGAGAGTCAGTATATAAATAGTACAGAATGTAAACAATAACTTTTTTAAAAAGCTGCAGCCAGAGTTCTTCATAAAATCTTATTCATTTCCTTTTGTACGAAATTGTCTTTATTTGTTTTTTTTTCAAACTACAAATTAGGCCTTTTCCGCACCAGGCTATTTAAACAGTGCAGAGCAACCTCCAACGGAGGTCTTCTGCACCGTAGAGTGGACTGGGCCGGACGACTTTTTGTAGTTCCATACCTCAGTCCACTCCTGAGCGACCGGAACTGGTCACGTGGCATGTTTTTTAAAAACCTCTTTTTAGAGGTTTTTAAAAAGCACAGAGTGCGCAACCCCGTGCTGCTCAGTCGCCTGGCTCTGGAGCAGATTTGCAGGTGCGCGCAAGTGCGTGCCTGCAGATCTGCCGGGGGTGGGCTTCCAGCTGGCGAGCTTCTCTGGTTGGTGGAGAACCTCCACCAACTGGAAGCCACCATTTAGGATGCCGGAGGAGTGCGGAGCAACGAGCTCGCGCCGCTCCTCGTGGCGACAGACTCGGTCGGCTGGAAAACAAAGCCGGTAAGCTCTGTTTTCGGGCGTTCCCCCCCACATGCGGAAAGGGCCTTATACTATAAAGACTGACTGAAATCAATTCACTTTACACCTAGCTGGGAACAGTGATGGGAACGGATTACATATACAAACACTGGCCAATCACTCTGAAGCAGATAGGAAAGGAATGAGAGGAGAAAAGACATGCGATGGATGAAAATTTAGAAAATGGATTTTTCTACCAGTTTAGCATTGGTTATTTGAATGGGTTGGGAGGAACCAACATATGCAAATTTGCAGTGCCAAATCAGCACATTTTATCATCCGAATTGTTGTCTGAGACCTTACTGTTAGTACTGAAAACAATTCCCTGAAAATAGACTCTGATATGGTGGGAGACTGTTGCTTCAGATTGATTCCTGCTATTACACAAGACAGAAGATGAGTTGTGTTAATAATCTAAAATTACTAAAGAAAAGAAAACATGAAGGAGAGGAGAAATTATTTAAGATGTGATAAGTGAGTACATATTGGAAAGTCAGTGTGCTATGAAACATCGCATTAGGGCAACTTCTCAAATGCAATTAATGAGATATAACCTGATTCAAAAGAGTTAAGTATGCTGAATGGATCATTCAGCTCAGCTTCTGTAGGCATTAAGTCCCTAAGATTATCCATTTAGAAATGGGATATTAGCCATTCAGGCAAAAAAAGTGAATGTAACAGAACACATAAAAGCTCAGTCACATCTACATCATCCTTCTTGTGATGTGTGATGTCATTTACGTCTCTCTGTTGGATCATCTTTCTATGTTCCCTCTTTGGAACTGTGGGAAAGAGAAGTACAGATAATGTATGCTTCCTCTGTTGTCCAGATGAATTCTGAGATTGCCTCCAACAAAGTCTATGCTTACATTCACAATCTGCAGAATTTCATTTATTCATTGTGATAAGCATGAGAGGACCACTACAATCCAGGTGGACAATTGATCAGAAGAACTTGGAAAAGTTATTTATGGATAACTACCAGAATCCCCCACTTAATATGACTAGCAGGGGGATTCTGGAAGTAGTATTCTTAGCTCTGCAAACCACCCTCATGACCTACCAGGACACAAGGCATACACCCATGGCTATCAGAAATCAGTGATTTCTATGCCTTGGAAGGAGGCTCCAGAGCAGCACTGAAGGGAGAAATGGCAGAAACAGTAAGATAATAAAAAGGGCAACACTCTCTTGCTCCAGCACTGGTGGCACCAAAATACATGTGGTGTGGTGTGCACATAAGGGAAAATAGTGGTAGTGGGGAGGTGCTGTCCATATGAAGTGGTCTGTTTGATTACTCTGAAGTAAGAAATTGTGGTGAAACTGTCCACAATATATTTAATGTAGCATACAGCTGTGTCACATTTTCTCTTTCACTCTAAAATAAGCAAATATGGGCCTGATGAAATCACTACATACATCACCACATATTTAATTTGTGATACATAATTTAGCCCTCAATAAAAGAAAGGCAAGAGCAAATTGCATTCTGATAGTGTCTGGGTCCAAGATATGTTGTTTGGTGTTCAAACTGACAGGGGTCTGACTCATTAGATTGGTAGTTAATGGGTGACAAAAGATGAAAACGCATCAAGAAAAATGATTCTCTCTCTCTCTCTCTCTCTCTCTCTCTCTAATGTGTGTGTGTGTGTGTGTGCGCGCGCGCGCGCGCGCGTGTGCGCGCGCGTGCAGATGGTCCTTACAAATTTAATCTCATGATTCTTACAAAAATCTGGAAACAGTTAATAACAGGCTAATGGCTGAGGGCTTTGGAGAGTCTCCTTTCTATTGTCAGTACAGTTAGATTATTTAGGTGTTCATCTGTGGCCTATAATTTTGTTGCAGTTACAGAAATGTTCATTTCCATCCAGCACTTAATGGAGGCAAAACAATCAGTGGAGTTCACTGAAAACACACTCAGTTCTTCAAGAAGAGTAAATTCTACCTGCACTGTTGTTATTTCGATTTCCTTCCCTCATACATATCCTTTTAGACTTACTGGATGTACTCCGAGTTCTGCTTCAGATCTGTGTACTTTGCTTTCTGATGTTTTGCAAAAAGTTCTTCTAGGCTCAAGAAAATAAGGGTGCAAGCCCTAATCCTATTCAAAGCACAATTATTCTCTGTAAATTTTCTCTTGAGTTCACTGACAATGTAATTAATAATAGGAACACACAGACATAAAAATCACACCCAGACTTGGACATTTACACTGTTTTCTGCATTTAGTTCAGTAACACCCCACTAAAATTCTTCTGGGATACTGCAGATTATCCTTCTTCATTCAGCATTAACATGGACTGCTCTATATAAATAATTATTACCACCAGACACAATTTTTCTGGAAGTCCTTCCCCAATCCTTTCAATTCTGCAATTTGTTAAAGTGCAAAGAAGGAAGCTGTTATGAGCCACATCACAATGTGAGCAACCATAACGACCAACCAATACGCTTTCTTGAACATCCAAAATGTGACAAGAAATGAGCATATTTTTGAGCTCTCCAGACATCATTCTGGATATCAAACAAACATGTAATTGCGTGTGCATGTGGTAATAACGTTAGTACAGAGGGAGCACTTCTCTTGGTTATTTCAAGGGCTGCAAAGACAATGCAGTCACCTGCTTTAATAATCCAACAGTGCCACAAAAATGCTGAATATTATTTGTAGATGCTGAGAATACCAGTTCATAGTCTCGATGAGAGGGACCTATGTTTAACATGGAATTATCTCAAAATACATTTGCCCTAGTAGTAACGGATGCTAAAAATCTTGGAGGACTTCCCTTAGTGCTGAGGATCCCATGAATGTAGCTCAGTTTATCCTAAGTCAGAAACAGAAGACACACTTAGATGAGACACTTTAAAAAAAATCCCCATCATCACCACATCAGTAATTTTAGTTAAATCAGTAGTGCTCTGCACAGCAATCAGACATCTTTGTTAACTATTACCACTGAAACTATTCAGACCCATTGATGAAAGTGATATAAATATGTAATAAGATCAATGCCTATCTATTGTGAATATCCATGATTTCTGTGCAATCAAGCTATGTCTCTCCCAGTTACTATCACCACCATCTTTTTGCATCTCATGGTTACAAATCATTGCCTGAATCTTTCCTGGTATCAACAGTTTTCTCCAACCACTTTTTTTTTTTCATTTCTAGAAATAGGTCTGCAACCAGCATGGTCACAGTGGTGGAATAACTCCTTCCTGAACAAAACAAAACAAAACAAAACAAAACAAAACAAAAGAAAACCCAAACATGGCTTTTGAACTTACCCCCCAAAAGCAAGTAATTGGAGATATGATAGAGATGAGGAAGATCATGTGTGGTGTTAAGAACGCACATGGAGAGAATGAATAAGGAGAAGATTTCCCTCCTACATTTCTCGTAATGCAAAAATGTGAAACGAAAGAGCATCAGACAACTCGAAAATAAGGCTACTAGTCATGCTTGGTATACATTAACTCCAGTGTTAGAGGCAATATGAAGAAAAGTATTATTGCCCTTATACCCTGCTTATGAACTTCTCTTGAACATGTCATTGACAACAAAATGTACTAAATAGACATCTGGTCTGAACCAGTGTGACTACACATCTTGTTAGGTATACTGTTGGGCACCTGAAAAGTAACTGCAGTCAAGAAGTTCATCTCAGCCCCAAATTAAGCCAGGAAGCTGTACGACTTTAGAGCCTGTAGCTCATCTACTCCTTTCTGCATGTAGGCCCTTTTAACCTACACAGTACTTGAAAGGAGCTCAGCTGACAAGATTAGTTATTAATTTTGCTTGGTCATCCATATTAATAAAAGCAAGAAAGTTGTGTGTTAATATGTGTGTGTGTGTGTGTGTTTCTGCCACACATTCCCATATGCAACAAATGTGGGGGTGGGGGTGGCTAAGGATGTAATTCTTTGCTAATTTTCTTCTCAATGGAAGCAATGACTGATTTAGGCAATTTTCCTCCCACTGTGAGAAACTCTTCGAAATCCATCCAGTTTTTGAAAACTATTCACAGTTCGGGAATTATTCAGTGCAAAAGTCTCACTTTTGGGGGGCTGGGGGTGGGACAGAAAACAATTTTCTGCAACTATGACTCCAGGTAATATATTTCTCAAATTTACCACACAGTTGTAGATATTCATCCCCTGTTTCTATATAATGGCATACAAACATCCTGGAGACACAAAAGCCACACACTAAACTCTCATTGCCTTCTCTGCTGCTGACAATTTCCTTTGCATTATGGTAGGAGTAGGCAATTGTGCAAGAGTTTGGAGGGGCCTTTTGTAAGGGTGCAGAGCCAAACCATCATGTCTGTGCATGATTTTTGATGTATTTTAGGCACCTGGGGAGCAGATCGCACAAAAATAATTAACAATTGGGGAGGGAGCTGGGGCTATGTGTCTATGTGCCATAATTTTCCTACCTCTGCATTTTTATTTATTTATTTTTTTAATTCAAGAACATTTTCTACATGTGCTACATTCTCACAGTACATAAGCAATTCTGTAAACAGCGAAGGAAACCATTTAACTGCAAAGCTGTTTAAAAACAGCCACTTCATCCAAGCAGACAACTGTTTGTTTAAAAGGTCCATTTGCTGTTGCTGCAGTCTCCTGCTTTGTATTGTGGGGTGGTTGTCGACTTGCCTTTTTCTTTCCATTCCAAACTAACATGTACACTAAGACCTTGTATTAAGTTACAAATTGAAGTATTTTGTTGCTAGCATTTATTAGCTTGACATCTACCCTTTTATCTTAATGGCTGTGCTTAATAAAGCCTCCAAGACTTTTTTTTTTTAAAAAAACACATCACTATTGCTCTACACTAGGGGATCTAAATGCACGTTTAAATATTAACCAGCTTTTCATTAAGATGCGGGAACACGGGTGGTGAAGCTAATGGCAATGGTCAAACAGTGTCTCCTCCAGTTTTATGGGTAAGTATGAATTAAATCCTTCATTAACATTGCATAAAGGAAGAACTTTTGGCTCTGTTTTGATCCAAATTATTTCTTATTTATACAATGACTATTTCATTAAAGTTACAGCTTTTAAAAGAGCTGGACACCCAAAGAATAGCTGCTCTTGGTTGGCCATGCTTTGGTATTGCTATGCTACACTTAGAGTTCTATGTAAACTCAGAGAAAGAGCTCACATCATGAACCCATCAGGGATGTGTATGTCTGTCAAGTTAATTTTTGTGGACATCATTCTCCTTCCATCACTACACCCTAACTGTGCCTGCTTCCATTTGGTAGCAGTCATGGTGGTGGTTATCAGTGAGGTAGACTTGAGTCTGCTGACATGGACTCAAGTCAGACTTAAGTTGCTTCAGTGACTCGACTTGGACTTGATTGGGAATAAACGATGCACTAACTCAACTAATGACTTGTATATTTTTAGATACTGACTTGTTGCCTTTGGTTCAGTAACATAACATAGTCATCCAGAAACCTTACAACTTTGAACAATGCTTCCATCTCTCTTTGCCTACTGACCACAATGATGATCTGTCTCAAGCCCAAAATGTGGATGCATTTCTCAGAGGGAAACAGCAAACAGGTAAGGCAATGGGCTTGAGGCAAGGTTGAGGTCTGCTTAGCATCCTGAACCCACTGAATACAGGAAGAGCTTTCTAAAACTTTTTCTAAGAGCAAAAGGCAAGACTTGCCCCCAGATCACAGGGCGCGTTCCTCAGAGGGGAACAGAAAATGTCTTAGGTAATGGGTTTGAGGAGAAGGGATCTTTCCTTCTACAGCTTTTGGAGATTCAGTAATCGGGAGTAAGAAGGATCCTACTCCCCACTTCTGAAAAAGCCTTCAGCTTGGCAAATGGGAAGTAAGAAGGATCCCATTTCTCACTTCCAAAGCAGCAGACTCTTTTACGCTCATTGACACAAAAGCCTTAGGCTTCAAGAAGGGGAAGTAAGAAGGATCCTATTCCCTATTTCCAAAGTTGCGGAAGGCAAAATCACAAACGTGTAGGGCTGACTCTATTTAAATTGTTAAAACTGACTTTATTCAACTCTGTCCAGAAATTCTGGAAATATAGTTTGGGGTATAAAGTTGGTTGCCACACTTGAGACTTGACTTGAAAATATCTTGAAACTTGACTTGAGACTTTGAGTAAAAGACTTAAATACATCACTGGTGGTTATTAATTCATTTATATCCTGTCTTTTCTTCCAATATTGGGACTCAAGGCAGTTTAAAGAATTAAAACAAATACAGTTTAAATTGCTTACTAGGAGATAAGTGAAAATATATGGAAACATTGCTAAAATGCAGTTCAACTATCTATACAATTAGAATTATTTAAAGATGAGTAATTAAAAGATAACAGATAGAAATCAGCAAAATAACAGACTGGTAAAAGCTCTCATAGTCAATTCCTAAGTCTGTCAGAGCAGAAAAAAGTTTTCACTTCCTGATGGCAAGACAGCAAAGAGGGAGCCAGCCTAGTTCCCAAAGAAAGAAAGTTCCAAAGTAATAGCCATGGCCAGATCAGACATTTCCAAGAATGGTCACAGTTGGCACACCAGTTTAAACTGTGGAAATATAGTCCTTGCCCACCCAGAAACCTGGGCCTCTATGCTCAGGACTGAACCTAGGAATTCACCAAAACTATGAACATGTATACCCAGCACAGGATGAATCACTATTCCCTGTTCTTCTTTTTGAATGGCCATGACCATCTCTGTCTTATGTAGCCTGAGGATCAACTTGTTTGCCTTCATGCAATCCATTGCTGATGACAGATACTAGTATAGCATGGAAACAGATTCCAGAGATCAGGAGCTGGAAATTCTCTAAATGTTTGTCTTTCATTTCATTAAGCCTCTTTATTTGCCAACATGGTAGCAGATGTATTTATTTCAAGAGTACATTGGCACTGATACTGAGACTGAAATCTCAAAATATATTCAAAATTAGACTTAAGTTCTGCAAGCATTAAGCCTGTGTGAAATTTCTACTTAATGGATTCATCTCTTCAGTCATGACATCAGCTGTTCATTTGAGTTGAGTAATTTACTGAAATGTTATGAAGAAAGAGCGATCATCCAACAGAAAGTTAAATGAGGTTAAGGATGCTCAAAACTTCATTCCGTTGAGGACAGTATATTGATTCTTATGAAAATCAGAATAAAGGTAGAATTCATAGATCAGTTCTCTACATTGCAATGTCAAAAGTCTTTCTGGGAGGGGTTTAGCTCCACTCTCTGAAAGCCTATAAAAATTGTCTTGCATGAATAGTGCTTTTATGGGTACACATTCATTTGTTTTTTTAGATTTCAGAAGTAATATAAAACTATGGAAATATATGCACACTCCCTCAGTCATCAAGAAAATATCATTGCTCTATTTTTTTTAAATATGAGTTCTAATCATGTTTCTGTTGTATTGAAATCATTAGTAATCTTAAAATACAATTTGGCACATTTAAATAAGTCTGTGTGCCAGGGTCAGCTTTGCTTGTTTATTACTGTTCTAAACATAAAAACGTTCTACACGAGAGATTTCTTCTTAAGAACCAAGCATCTGTGGAGGCAACTCTTTGATTTGAACTTATTTAGAATCCACTGAAAACAACCCGCTTTGGATTACAAACAATAATAATTGCATGTGGGGATATTGCATGCTTGGCTAAATATAATAGGAACTTTCTGGCTCAATTCCAATGATTGGTTAGGTAGTTGTAGGTAAGTAGGAATTGTGTGTGTGTGTGTGTAATTTTTTTTTACAAGAATCACAGCCAGGTTGGGGGAAAAAAAACCTGCCAACAGAGTAGAAATCATAATTTTTGCTGTCATATTGCAGTCTTCTGAATGCTGCTTTGCTAGCAGGCCGTTCTCAATTTGCAAAGCGAAAAGTGGTCAGTTTGAGCCTTACCAAAAAAACCATATCCTTCACTGCAAGACAATGTTTTCCTGGTCTCAGAAGTGTGGTTGCTGGTAGCTAGGCAAAAAGCTAATTAATTAATATCCCACTGTTCTCTCACTATGGGACCAAGGTGGCTGATCCACGTTGCATATGACCACAGCTACTGTCATTTCTTAGATGTAAGCTTTGAAAAAGGGCATAATTGTAAAATGTATGAACTAGTATCAGATGGCAGATTGATTTAATCTAGCAAGTACATTTCATTTAAGACACCTTGACCAACAGCCACTGATAAATTCTTCCTCTATGACTCTTCCTTTTAAGTCTCTTAGCTAGTGGTCATCATCAACCAGAAAGAAAGCTTAGACCTCATAATCCACTCATAATGCTGGGACTCAGCCCTGGAACATGCAGAACAGTAACAAAGATGTGTAGCTATGAGCATGTGCCTTTTCCTCAGCACTGACACCATGTCTTCTGGGTCTACAGACTCAGCCTTCTCTAAGTGTTCATCTTTCATTTAATAATGTCCCTTTCTTTGCAAAAAATATATCACAGGGAAACATCTAGCTCTCCAGATGCAGTCAGAATCCATCTTCTTTAACCCCTTACCATTCTTTATGCTGGTTAGAGCTAATGGGAGCTGCTGTCCATGTCTGGAACATGGCCTGTTTTCCATCTCTAATAAATGGAAGAGCATTGAGGCAAAATCCTGTCTTATGGGTTAGTAAGAAGCAATACAATTAAATAACTTTAAGCATATCAAGTTACTTATGTTCTGGCTGTTTTGCAATGATTCCCTGCCATTTTAGCCCCACCCCCATCTCCAACCAGTACAAGATTTCTGGCTACAGGCCTATTGGCTTCTTCTCCTTCCTAATCCAATCTAGTTTGTTTTGCCTCTCGGAAAGCTTGATGAAAAGAAATGCACAGAGTCAAAGCTGTGCTCAAGCAAAAGCAGAAATTTATTGCCAGGTCCCTTTTCAGGATGGTTAAGGCAAACTTGATGGCAGTCGCCACTCCTCATTTTAAAGACTTCCACATTAACTGGTCACAGATATTTACACTCTTGGTTGTATACGATATGACCAGTCTGTAGTACAAATACAAGAGGCAGAAAATGGTGCTGATTGTAGTATCATGGACAGCTCCACAGGAGCCATTTGCTTTGAAAAAGGCTGAAGGTAGACAGATGCCTTTTGAGTCCCATCATCTAATTCAGTGATTCCCAAATTGTAGTCCTCCAGGTTTTGGGACTTCAACTCCCAGAAGTCCTAGCTGTCTTGGCCAGTGATCAGGGATTCTGAGAGCTGAAGTCCAAAACAAATGGAAGACCAGAGCTTGGGAAATATTGGTCTAATTCAATCTTCCTCAGTTCCACTCACCGTCTGAACAGTGTGGTTACTGAAAGTCATGTAATGGCTTTTCCTCCTTACTGAGGACTCTGCCTGTTTTTTTGTCATAGTGTGCCTTGAAGTCATTTCTGACCTCTGTGATAGGTTCTTCCTATCACAAGATTTTCTTGGCAAGATTTTTTCAATGGGGGTTTGCCTTTGCAACTATTAAAATAGTTGTGGCCTGCCCAGGAATGTTAATATGTAGTATGCTAGGCTGCAGAGCATCTCCTTCCCACTCTTTCTATCATACAGCTTGCCACTGTTGCTCCAACTCCAGTTCCAACTGCCATCAGTCCAACACCATACCAAGATAAGTGCATTGGGAGGAAAAGAGTACAGGTTTATTAAGGGGACAGCAGTGGATGGGAGGAAGAAGGTTTGGGGAATGAAATGCAGGCTGGACTGGAAACAATCAGTGTTCCCATCATGCCAAAAAGATGTCCGTAATTCTTAAAGGATTTGTGGCTCCTTTTAGAGCCAAAAACTTCTGTGGCTACAAAGGAAGTCTGAGAGTGATGGGAGAGCCATGTCTTCAGGGCAGACATTTACTGAAGGAAACACTGAGAAATCTTCATGAGGTAGCATGAGGCTTGTACAGATGGGAATCCTTCCTGGTATGATGCTAGGATCTGGATGAATGGGAAACAGAAGAACCATTTCAAACTACCTTTTATTGAGTCAATAATGTTGGGTCAGTCCATCTAGCCCAGTACTGTAGACACTGACTGACGGTGGCTGTCCATCATTTCAGGCAGGTATAGTATCTTGCTTCCAAATAATTTTACTATGACTAATGTACAGCCCCTCCCTAATAAGAAATGCATTATTATTTCTGGAGCAATCTGATACAAATGAAGGAGACTTTGCCGATTGCAATTTCACACACACACACACACACACACACACATATACTATCAGTCTTGCAGTGAGCTCAGAGTAGAGTGGCACTGTGACCCAATCACAACCCAGAAACAATGATAATGCCCATGATCATCCAACTCATTGCTTATTTGAGGTGTATGAAAAAAAGGGGGAAGGCAATCAAACTAGCACTACTTTTCCATTATTACAACAGAAGCTGAGAGTAGGAACAACGAACACATCTCAGCGTGATTCAGAAATCATGGTGGGGGTCAAAATTATTCATTTTGTAATCTGCACTAAACAATAATTCAACTGGAAAGAAGTGTTCCTTACTTCTTATCTCTTTTTTTCTCCTCTCTCCATAAAAACAGGAACTAAACTGAAACACACACTAAGAGAATCTAAAATAAAAATAAAAGTGTGTGTTTGTTGTTTGTGCACATGCACATCATTTCGGCTTTAACTAAAACATATATTCGTAGAATCATAGAATCATAGAGTTGGAAGGGGCCCTGCTAGAGCATCCCCAGCAGGGAGCTTCCAGCCTCTTTTTGAAGACATCCAGAGAAAGAAGCCCCACTGCCTATCTAGGTAATTGGTTTCATTGCTGAACTGCTCCCACCAAGAAGAAGTTCCTTCCAATGTTCACTTGAAGTGCAATCATATTATTCCTTAATCTTCTCTTTACCTGGCTGAACATGCTCAATTCCCTCAACCTTTCCTCATATGTTTTGAAATCCATACATCTTATCATTCTGGTTGCCCTTTTTTGAACCTGCTCTAACATGTCTATATCCTTCTTAATATTTATTTAAAAGGAGGCTGCTTTATGCTTGAGCTATGGTTATAGTTTTGAGGGAAATGACATTCAATTGGTTTGTTTCTTAGCATGACAATCTAGGCCTTTTTTTAATTCTTAATTTAGCAATTAAAGGTTTCATTGGACAGGACTCTATAGGCTCTCCTGGGACCATGATCAAAACAGCAAAAGTGAAAGTAACAATGCTGGTGAAAGGGACAGGAAGAAAAGAGCACCAATGAGGGGATGTAAGGAGAAGCCTGCTGGCTTTGTGCTGCCTGCTTCCTGAATGACTGGTTTCTAGGAGGCTCCACAGGACCAAGCCAGAATGGTTTGTTTGATTTGGACATCTGCTTTTCCCATAGGGTAGGTGATAGTTCAAGCCAACCTTCCCATTCTGCCTTGGCTTCATGCCTTCTCCAGAAGCCAGATAGTCAGGAAAAAGACACCATAAAACCAGCAGCCTTCTCCTCACACCTGTACTACCTCTTCCCAGTGTGAGTGCAAAGAAAGCGCTGCTGCTGATGCAACAGAAAACATACCAATGTAGTGTAACAGAAAGATCTTGGTCATTATTAGTCAAGTTTACCAGAGGGAAGGATAGGGGTCATCTTCTGCTTTTCTGATGTTTCTTCTAACTGATGAAGAGAAAAGTTAAAGGTAGTGTCACTGTGACGGTGGAGAAGTTTGGGAAAGGGAGTACCAGGAAAAGGCAGATAAGGCCCATGCAGTACATAGAGCTCCTAGCTCTGGCTCATCTCTCAAGTTCACTGTGCACAAGAAATGGGTGTGAATATTTCAGATATACAATTGGTGTGTGTAAATACATAAGAGAGAAAATATTCTGCATTCCTCTTTCCTACTGAATTTCAAGAAGCCTTTCTCTAGAAAGAAACAAACGAGAGCTAAGCAAGTAAAACACAAGACTGAGTCCCAAATTAATAACCTACTAGAATCATTATGGTAATACTGTTAGGATTTTTAAAATGCTGCTTGAATGATAATTCCTCTCACAGGAGGAATTGCAATTAATCTAATTCTTCTGTGTATTCTGTATGCTCTCAGCAGAAACAAATGTTCACTACTGTTGCAAGAATTTGACATGATAGCTCAACTTTCATGAAGCTTCTGAAGGCTCCAACAAAGTTGTAAGGAATGCAGGGAACTTGAGTTTACAGATGAGTGGTTGCAGGGTGCTTCTTTTTTCTTAAAATGAACCCCCTAAAGAAAATGGTTACTTGATTTGCCCCACTGTGTATGTGGACTGTTCTTCATGACAAGCATTCAGGCCCATGTAGACTGTCTGCTGAGCAAATATTTGCCTGTCTTTACATCTAATGAAGTGTACACAACTGCTCCTTTTCATTTCTAATTTGCTTAAAAAATAGAAGTCAATAAATTCAGTGACAGTCTCTTCTCATCCAGCTCAAGCACTTATTATATAGTGTATAACCTCCTATCAGGTGTTAAGTTGTGTAGGAATTAAAGTGCACTGGCAGGACAAGAATAGGATTGATTGTGGGGCTGTGATATGTTCATGGCTTCATGCTGGGAGTCTCTGGTAAGCACAATGCATCTCTAATGTGAATCAATATAGGCAGCCTGAACACAGTCTTTGTAAAAGGAAATGCAATCAAATGACCTCTCCAAGAGAAAGAACATAATTCTACTGTCAAAGAGCACAATTTTACTGTCAAAGAAAGTCACTATGTTGCTGCATTATTAAAAAAAACCCAGAATGATCATTCATTTAGTATCTGTAACTGTTTAAAGGCCCCTTCTAAAAGAACAGCCGCATTCAGACAATTATAACAGAATGATTATCTGTTTTGCAGAATGTACTGTGACCTTAGAGCTCAGAAAATCAGCATTTATAGCATTACATGGTCTTTGTTTTACAAACAGAAGGCCAGCATTACCAACATACCCACTTGATCTCTTGAAAAACCCAATCAAGTACTGAAACACAGATAAAGGAGAATGGTGACAAATCAAAATGGACACCCTGTAAATAAAGTAATATTTCAGTTATTTATCCCCATTTGTTATTTTGTTATTGCATGATGTGTTCATAAGCACACATGTATATACACACACAAGATCTCTCACAACCTGCTGTGTTCAAGCTGCTTCTTCAAGATACTATACCATGCAGTTATGAGGTAAGTCTGCATATTGCAAACAAGGGTAGAGGGTCTACCATGCAGTTGGCCCCACCAATATACCTCTGGTATTCATAGTCATAAAATAAGTTCATAGGTCAATGTCACACAGAAGTGGCTACATGCTGAATGAGCGTGTGGAAGAAGGAAAGATGAATCTGAAAAATTATTACAGCTAGGTCTGCTGTCTTAATTCTTATACAGGTAATAAAACTAATAGCTCAGATTCAGAAAAAACAGTTTTAACGCAGGAGTAAACCATTTTCAGGGGCAAGATAATTTCATCAGGATTGGTGATTGAAATAATTTTAACTAAAATGTGCGAAGTGTTCTTTAATTAGTAGGATTTATACAAAGAGCATTACATTACTTTTTTTTTTTTTTTAAAAAAATGTCAATCCCAACTGAGGGTGAAAAATATATCTTTCATGGTGTTCATGAGGAATACGCTGACAACATAGAGAAGTAAATGAACCCCAATCAGAATGGAGAGAAGGCAAGGTCAATGGCACAGGAAAACAAGCTTCTCTGCTTGTGTGGCCCTTGGTAAGGAATAAAGAATGCCATGACTACCAAATGTGGAAACAAGTCTCACGTTTAAAAAAAATGAGTAAAGACAACCACAGTTGCACCATGAATACATAACTGAGAAAAGTGGAGGGCCTGAAGGGATGTATTCCTCAATGACTTCCTCAAAATGTGAAGAAACAAGCCTAGCAAAATGATTTAGACTTGTATTCACAATGCAAAGGGGACTCAGTTGGTTCTAATGCATATTCCACCGTCAAAAATTCCACACATTGCTGCTTCTGATTTTCAGTAAATGTTCTACTGCATTATCAGCCTGTTTCCCAGGACCTCAAGGTCAAAGCTAATTTGTTGTTATTGTACGTCTTCAAGTCGTTTCCAACTTATGGTGACCCTAAGGTGAACCCATCACCGGGTTTTCTGGGGTTGAAAGTGTGTTTTGCGCCCAAGGTCAACCAGTGGGTTTCCGTGGCCAAGTGGGGAATCAAATCCTGGTCTCCAGGGTTGTAGTCCAGTGCTCAAACCACTACATCATGCTAGCTCTCCAAAGCTAATTTAGACTTCATCAAGCTTTATTTTATCTCAATTGCACACATTTGTACTGGCATGGACTGCATTTCATCTGATCTTTTGATTGGAGAGACCTCTTGGAATTCATGATACTCAGGCTTGAATTTCACTGATTTAACATCCAATGAGTTATGACAAGAGAGGTACTAATCCCAGTTTCTTGTTGGTGTTATTTGTTGTCAAGTCAACTTATGGCAATCCTGTGGAAAAAAGACTGCCAAGATCCCTAAGGAGTCACTTCATCTCATGAAATATCCAAAGTTTCACAGCCTCAGTTTAGTCATCTTCACTTCCAGTGAGAGTTCAGACTTGATTTGCTCTGAGAGCCATTTATTTGTCTTTTATTTATTTGTCTTCATGGTATCTGCAGAACTCTTCTCCAGCACCACATTTCAAATGAGTTTGTTTTCTTCCTATTGGCTTTCTTCACTGTCAAGTTAGTCCCAGTAAGGGATGGATAAATATTTCAGTTTCACTTTATTTGTAATTTTTTTCCCTAAAAGGTTGAGTCCGATCCATCCTGTTTATGAATAAATCTGGGAATTTTGGTACAAAATAAAAATGAACTGAACATGTTAAATAACATAATGCATCGCATCTGTGGAAGATGAACAACCTGTTACAAAAATAGAAGGGACTACTCCAATTCAGCATGACACACATGGGCGAATAGACCAAGGATGTGTTCACACTATTGAATTATGGCACTTTGATACCATTTCCACGGTTACATTCCCCAGAATCCCAGAACTGATAGCTTGATAAGACACTTAGAATTCTCTGCAGCAGAGCACTATCACTGTAGCCTGAGAACGAATTTTCAATAGCAGAGAATTCTAAATTCCTCCCAAAATAAAAATCCCATGGATTCATAGGATGAAACATTGATATTAAAAATGGCATTTCACTGTGCATAGGTGCCAAGGTCAAACTTTTAATAGCAGAGTGGTCGAAGCTCTGAACTTGGATGGATATCAGTTATGTAATTCATGCTTTTTTCCACATTTTTTTTTTAAATACGACATTCTTTCAATCACGGCAGTGATCTTGTACTGGGAGACATATGTCTATTAGTACTGGGAGACATATGTCTATTATGCAGCTATGCCTTCCAAAGCATAGCTACCCTTCACAAAATCTACCTGGTATGCAACAGATATCCTCCAAGATTTCTAGGGGTCCTTGTGGATTTTCCTGCAGATGATGCCCATGCAGCCCACCCAGTTAAAGAAAACAGTTGGACATGTCCCTGCTCCTCAACAAAATTGAAATGGCTGTGTGGGAAGAGTGACTGTAGTGCTAACAAGTAGATGGGGGGGGGTATTTTGGTTGTTGTGTGTTTGGAGCAGAATTCTGATTGCTGCAAAGACCAAAAGTCAGTTGCACTGGTGTAAGTCAGACTTGTACCATTTGTAATTCATGAACAGTATGCTGAGCATTGTTCCTGCAGATATTTGGAAATTTCAGTAATCAAAAAATTCAGTATCAAAAAAATTACAAAATTCTCACCGACTCCTGCTGAGTCTTGGAGAATCCCACAGGGGAAAAAATATATTCAAAGTACAGTCTCTGGGATGCACATCCCACCAATTCTCTTTGGAGCTCCAAGCCTTCCAACTCCCCCATAGACTTGATAATCCTTCAGTTTTTTAATGGAAAATAACAGGTGAAAATTCATCCCAAACATTCCCCCAAATACCATCTAGAATAATGTTATGCTGCACAACACATCAGAGTCCACCAGTGTTCAAAATATCTTCACAAGAAAGCAAATCGGTCAAAACTTGGCCCCAACTGTTGAAAATGCAAACTAAAGGAAGCCTTCTCATCCCATTGGGCTCACTCTTTTCCTCTGGACATTTTTGTCAAAAGTATGCTAGTACAACCTTCCTGGGGGCATAAAAATTAGCCCTTGCCTGTCTCATAGTTGCCTTTGCCAAATTTACATGCGTTGTAAGGAGAATGGGGTGTTTCTTTTCACTTTTTTATTGTTGAGGATGAAGGGTTTTGGTTTAACTCCCTTGAAGATCCAGCACCAGCGCTTGGAAATGTTACTTTTGGAAGACTTTGACTACCAGCATGGGCAGTGGCCCTGCGGGCTGGAGCATGCTGGGATAGTCATTTAAAAAGTACAGTTTTCCAAGCGATGCCCTGTGTCCACCATAAATTGCTGAATCACAGCATATGACCATATGCAATAGGTTCCTTTATTACATATCCTGTGGCAATAATAAAAGGTAAAATACACAATTCACATCCATCTACAACTGAAGAAAATAATGAGCGCACATTTCAGTACCTGCCACCACCTCTCTAGAATGCATTACACTGATAGGTTTTTATGGAACACAGCAAGATCATGAATGAATGAATATTTAAGACTGAGAGAATAAAAAAAAAAAATACCTGCACTAGTGTAATATTTTTCCAAAGCAGTTTCTCCTCATTTTATACAAATTTTCTTTATACTGAAGGGGATAGAATATTTCAGCATAGATTTTTTAGCAAAGCAGCCACATTTTAAAGGCATAACAGCAAAGAATCCATTATATCTGCACTGAAGGAAGATAAAAGACAACATACAGCAGCAAGGAGGATATATCATAGAGAATAATTCATCTAGCCCAATAGAAAAATCAATCCAATTTCCCACAGGGGAAAACACACCTCAGAATCCAACAAATCTGCTATTATTCACACATCAAGAACAAAAAAGTGAAAAGAAAAGAACAGTAAACACAAGGAAAATAATGCATACTAGGAAAAACAAAGAATGAGAAGCATACGCTTATGGACATGGAACGGGCCATAATCAAACTCATCCACTCACGACCAAAATTGTGCATGTCTATGACAGTGACCTCTCCTGTGAACTCATAGGATTTAATCTCACAATGAGTGATGAAGACTCTGTAAGACTGTAGTATGGGAGGTTTGGGTTCCTTAGTCATAACATGGTAGATATGCAGAAGGGTTTGCACACTGAAGTCCCATACAGCATAGATAGCTGTACAAGAATGTTGTGAAGATAATATGGGAAGAGGGGAGCCAAATACAATGTGGTGCTTTGAAAGGAAGGAAGCAAGGAAGGTGGGTTGGTATAGAATTATGCAGGAGTGCAAGACAATACAAATAACTGAACTGCTGCACTACCTCTGACTGCGTCTTTAATCATGAACATTCCATGACTCCTTCATGTCTGTAAGATATAACCCAAAAATTCTGATGCTAGATAATAGATGTTATTACTACCGTAGCGTCACAGTCACAAGATACCTGGGCTTATTTTAAGATCCAGTATACTCCACTTTACCTAGCTATGGCCCTTTTCACATGTCGGGGGGGAAACGGGCGAAAACGCCCAAAAACGGAGCTTACCTCCAGCCGGGTAAGTCCGTCGCCACGTGGAGCAGCGCGAGCTCGCTGCTCCACACTCCTCCGGCATCGCAGATGGCAGCTTCTGGTTGGCAGAGGCTCTCCACCAACCAGAGAAGCTCGCCAGCCGGAAGCCCGCCCCCGGCAGATCTGCAGGCACGCACTTGCACACGCCTGCAGATCCACTTTAGAGCCGGGCGACGGAGCGGCACGGGGCTGCGCGCTCCGTGCTTTTTAAAAACCTCTAAAAAGTCCCCCCCCACATGTGAAAAGGGCCTATATTTAATTCAAGATCTAGTAACTTTAGCTATTAATTTATCCCTCGCAGAAACAGCTCTCTGAACTTTCTCCCTCCCTTCCTCCCTCTCTCTCTCTTTGGCCATTTCCATACTGGGCTTCTGAAACGGTGCAGAGTGACCTCTCAGTGAGGTCTTCTACACTGTAGAGTGGACTGGCGTGGACTACTTTTTGTAGTTCCACACCAGAATCCACTCAGGAGTGGCCGGAACTAGCCACGCTGTGTGTTTTTTAAAAACCTCTTTTTAGAGGTTTTTAAAAAGCACGGAGTGCGCAGCCCTGTGCCGCTCCATCGCCCAGCTCTAAAGTGGATCTGCAGGAGCGTGCAAGTGCGTGCCTGTAGATCTGCCGGGGGCGGGCTTCCGGCTGGCGAGCTTCTCCGGTTGGTGGAGAGCCTCCACCAACTGGAAGCTGCTGTCTGGGATGCCGGAGGACTGTGGAGCAGTGAGCTCGCGCTGCTCCGCGTGACGACAGACTTACCTGGCTGCGGGAAAGCTCCGTTTTAGTGTGTTTTCGCCCGTTTTCCCCCCACATGTGGAAAGGGCCTTTCTCTCTCTCTCACACACACAGTTTGTTGTATGCATCTTCTCTCTTGTTCAATTCAACAATTGGGAAGATCAGTAAGTGGATTTATTCCACTTTTTGAATACATATTAAGTGGTAAAATAGAGAAACTAATCCAACAAGATCCCCATTCAAGTGTTCACCTTTCATACTATTACAACCATGTATGTAAGGAGAAGTAGGTCACCCTGCCTGTTCATCTTATATCTGCCCCCTCCACCATCCACACATGTGAGAACAGGTCTGAAGAGAGAAGGTGACCACACAGATGGAAGCCACTCCAGTTTTTAACCCTGATCCTTTTAAAACCTCTCCACTCCAATCTGTATCAACAAGCGGAAACTGAAGGATTGGACCAGCTCTCCCCTTCATATTGTTATAATTGCACCAGGTATGACTGCTCAAAGTTGAATTATGAACAGCCAATCTGAATAAATGAGCTATGTAAAAAAACAAAACAATGCATATATCCTCAACAACCCCTGTATCGCAGAGGGGGCATGGAGGATGGAATTATGTAGCAGAGACACTTCTCTTTGTGTCTTAGGTGGTTAGCAATGTTCTAGTAACAAAGCAGAAGTAGAAGAAAGCAGACAAATAAAAAAAACCTGAGATAGTTTCTGCATTTACCTCTGTAAAAAATATTTCTGATAATATGCTTGTAACGGACAATTATGGTTTTGTGGCTAGCATGGATTCCTTCATCATTCCCTCCAGTATAGACATAATCTGGTTATCACACTTGCTTCTTAAATTTAAGTTGCAGCTTTTTTTTCCCACTCCAGATCACCTGGACCCTTACTGCCACTGTTGTTGTTGTTGTTTTTTTTAAAGATCATTTATTTATTTCTCAGAAACAACTCTACCACTGGAAGGCTACACAATTTTCACCCACACTCTAAAGCAACACAGAGGGCCTTGCTTTAGTGTACACACAGAGCCCTTCTAGTTTTTTCTATCCTGAAGTGAACTTACAGTCATTTCTGATTTGGAAAAGAAATTAAAAAAAAAAACCTGGGATGGGGTGCAGCCCACGGTGGGTCCTGGGAGGAAAAACTGTTCCCTGCTGAAGTTGTCCACTAAAGAGATACACAATAGCAGGAACATCTGCATCAACACTCTCAAAATAATCTTGCACAGTATTCCATGAAGAAGGAAAGAAGGTCTAGGGCTATGAAACTTCATAAATCTGTTGAACTATTAGCTGCAACTTTCTGTACATGCTGGTAGGTGTCTACTGCTCCAGCCAGCCCTCAATTCCTCTCCCTCTCTTGCTGAACAACAGAAGAAACTGTAAACTGGACCGATAGTTTATAAACAGCCCCAATCTCCTGACTGACCTTCATAGCTGGTGTTCAGACAAAGGTAAAGAACACTCAGTAGTTTTTGACATTAAGACTCATTGTCAAAATGAGAAATGATCCACCACTGCGAGACTTTTCACATTTTGGGATGTTGAGTGAAAATTTCATTTGTGCAAAACAACACACATTGATGTGGTGCAACACCCATTGGGTTTTGTGCAAAAACCAATGGATTTTTCACAGATGGGTTTTCACAAAAAAGTAACAAAATGAAAAAAAAAGATCATTGAAAGATATGCAAAAGAAACTGTACTCTTGCCAAACCGGTCAAAAACTTCTAGAATTCATTTTTATTGCATGTGATAACAAAATAAACAAGTACTCACATCTCCCTTTATGAACATCTCTGGAATTCAGAGAGGTAGCCCACTATTCAAAGAGAAGAATAACTCCTTGTTGAAGGTCAATGTCAATTGCAGAGTCAAGCAATAATACTAACAGGATGGCAACTCAGTTACAACCGCTCTCCACTAAATGGTCAAGTAAAAGATGACTAGAAAAGGTTTTTTCTTATAATATAATCAACAAGGAAGCCAAGAAATTCAAAAATGTGGTATCTTGATATGTGTTTGGCTAGTCTATGGCCATACTGGCTGGCAAATTCTGGGGGGTTTAGTCCAGAAATATAACTTTTCCAGGCTCTGATATGTTAAAAAATAGCTAATACTGTCTTACTTCCCTGACACCCTAAATTCCACGTGTCTCTCATGTAAATTAATGCACTTTAAATTTAATTATAGTTAATTAAGTCATGCAATTAATACAGCATAAGAGCTGAGAGACTGAGCTCTGAACTCGGATGTCCTTGGCTGAACTCTTTTCTCTGTCATGAAGTCACTAGCATGATCTCACTTCTTAACTACCTCAATCTCCCAACTGCAATAATGGGAATTATAGTCTATCTAATTTATAGGGTTACCAAACAAAGTGATGCAGTAGTTAAAATGCTATAGAAATGACAAGGCAGCCATGGCCTATTAACATGCTGTTGATGCAACTCTCTACATGTCAATGTTGGGAAGAAAAAATATGCCTTTCCCTGATGTAAATAGTATACATAGCCAGAATATATAGCCAACATAAATTAATCTATGCTTAAAATTAGAAACATGCTATGCACTGATAATTCAGCTCTTTCACAAGATCAGTAAGGAGAAAATGTTTTAAAAGACCTGTGTGTCTCTTCTGGCATTTAGCTTGATATTTAATCTTCTGGTAAAATCTATATTTGAAGGAGTACAGATTTTCAACTGATGGGCAGTTGTGGAAAAAAAGATTTCTATTTGATTTCTTCTCTGTTCCTGACCATCTGTATATGGTTTGAATTATGATATACTTAAAATTAATATCCAGAGATTTGTACTCATTCATCCATGTTTTCATACAGAGCTATAAGACAGTGCAGTCAACACTTAGCTAGATAGTCTCATGTGGTAAAAGCAGATTCCCATGCCTCTTAGCAAATTTAAAACTGGAAACTTTACTTGAAGACTTGTATATCCTATTTCACTCCATATGCTTCTCTTACTTTTACACAAGCTTGCCACAAAAACCAAGGTGATCTTTGAGGTTGTTACAAGATGTACTCTCTGTTGTGGTATCACTAGCAAGACAGTAGAATATATGAGACTGACTCAAGACATTTTGCTGCCTGAGAACAAGATGGAGGCTTCTAATTCACATTGTGAGTACTACTTTGCTACTTAGGGGCTCTGTGGAAAAACCTCCACAAGTCTTCTGACCCCTCATCTCATCCACCTAAAACATATCAATATACTACACAGGTACAAATTTTCATGATGTCTTCCACTTCAGTTCATTGTATGTACTTTGCTCTTTTACACAACCAAAACAAAAAGAAAAGAAAAGACAATCTTGAGTAATCTCATTGTACATTATTCTCATAGATGTTGCTCCTTAACTTGGTTTTCCCATCTCTGTGAGTCTTTTCCTACCTCTGCATGCCATTTTCACATGTGTCTTTCCCCTCCAAATTATGATTAATGTTACCTGTGGGTTCTTGTGGGACTGGATACAAAAGCCAACCACACCAGGCTTATTGTATTCTAAGAAATGTTTCCATTCTTTTGGCTGTGGGTAAAAAAGATACAATTGTTCTACCTGTCAACAAAGACCGAAACAGAAAATTAATAACCATCTTTTGACCCGCTGCTTGAATTGTTTTTGCTCCTGCTAATTTCCTGCCAAAGCGCACCATACGGTTTTGCAAGGTGACATTTTCAGAAGCTCCATACAGATTGATAGGCTAAACTACTGAGAAACTGAGAGAATTCTTATAAAGAATGACCTTCATCCATTATAAATTCAGACCTCATGACGCTATTACTGCTAAGAAGGAAAAGAAAGGAAAAGAAAAGAACTCCTCACAAATAAGCAGCAGGAAAAAAAAGGCTCAGGCAGGATATAGATCACAAGGAAAACAGAAAACAAAGAGCAATATAATCTGCACAACCCAGATAATGCCTGACTGGAAAAAAAAAGTCTAATTTTAATGTTTTCAGCAAACACAAGATACAAAGCAGGGAGATCAAAGTGGTCTTGAAAACTTGAGAAAATATGTCACAAGCTGGAACTTCATGAGTAGAAGAATAAGAGGGAAACAGAATATGGCCACACAACTGTTCCAGACGAATTTCTAATTGTGAAGTGCATCAGGCTGACTCTGGACAGATGCAAAGCAAGTCAAGATCAGCCTGATTCATACTCAAAGAACAAGAAGGAGGCTTTTAATTCACATTGTGAGTGCTACCCAGAGCAAGTTTGAAGTGATTCAGATGATTTGGGATGATCTGGGCATTGGGAAGAACTATGTCACACAAGGAAAGAGACCATGTCTCCAACTGCATCACACAAGGAAAGAGGTGATGTGGAGGGGCAGGAGGACAGCTGGATGTTGCTGTGGGACAGTTCTAGCTTCCAATGTAGGACAAGAATCTTACCAATGCTTTTCACTCATAATGTGGGGAGAAGGTGGGTGAGGTCACTGAACTTTATATATTCTTTCAGTTTTTTCCTGCATGTTTATGCTCTTTTTGTAGACCCAACTGGTAGCAGTCTTCCTGCGCATCCCTTGGCATGCTTCCTCTCAGTGCAGTCCTTTACTTTTGACCATTAGTTTAGATATTTAGTTGTGCTTGAATTTGAATTGTACTTGAACGTTGAACCTTAGGGAGGCTCTGCGCCAGTGTCACCTATGGGGAGGGTAACTGACTCTCTCTCTTTCTCCCCACTCCTTTTTTCCTTATGTCTGTAATGTCACCATTCTCTTGATTGGTTATATACACAACCAGGGATGAATACAATGTGTAAGAAAATTAACTCCTACTTTTAATTAAATTGTCAGGAAGCTGGCAAATCAGTGCAACATTCAGACTACTAAATTGTCACCACTACATTTATGTTGATCTTATTTAAGTTGTCCGAAGTGTCTGAACTGTCTCGTATAACTAAGTGGGACAATCAAAATTTGTGGAACAGAAATTACTGTACAGAAACTGAATTGTTTCAAGACAAAGTCATCCACTAGATGGCAATAAAAAATAACAACTGCATTAACCACGGTACGCATACACAACAGCAGATTATTTTAGGGGTGTATGAAGACTGTCCCTTTGTTTCTGTGGATACATCCATATTTCCACATTTTGATGCAACTCTTCTGGCTACAGTTCTGCAAAGGTGGATTTTCAGTTTTAATAATGTAGTCAGAAATTATTGGTAAACACTGTTATATATAGCTGACATAAGTGTGCATTATATTCTCCATTCAAAGAGAGGGATTGTCTCTAAGCAGCATAATGAGCACAATGCACACTGAATGTACATTTTATACCCTCTTGGATTAAAGGCATATTGCCTTGAACATCCAATCAGTGTTCTTCTTCCTCTTCAGAATTAAAACTAACATTCCCAAAACTTGCTGCCAGTTTGGAACACTCATCTGTGGGAGCAAATAAGCCAGTTTCAGATTAGAAAGGGTAATCACAGATATAAGGGGAACCCCTTCGATATCATCAGTATTCCTAAGAGTTCCTACAAAAGTCTATGCAGTCCTGCAAACCATCTTTCTGGAAGGACATTGATACACTGGAAGACTTATGAAGGTAATAAATGTTTTTTAAAAAGGTATATAGATAGTGGAGGAACTGGTTACAAAAATATCAAAAATATTAGAAGGCTTAAGATGCTTTGAAGCATAAGATTTGATAGTCATGGTCAACAAGTAGTACACAAAATCACCTGGTGCAGAGATGCGAATATGCTTAACATCCAATGCTTTTGGAACACATTCATACTAAATCCATCATCTTCCAAGAGTACTCTTTTATGTTTTATATGGGACATGGAGAGGACAAACTTGACTGGGAGAAAATCAGGTGAGAACTTTGCTGTCTCCTAGGATATTTCATTCTGACCTCAAGATTCATTCTACTGAAACTAAACAAATGTTTAAAGGGCAGTCTAAGCATGAACTGGCTACTATGGCTTGGAATCCTATTAGTGACTGGCATGGGTGTAAAGGTCACTTAGGACAGCAGAAATCTCCTTTTTAATGGGATATAGCAATGAACTATGCCATAGTATTTCTATGTACAGTTGTGAAAATGAGACAGTGAAGAAAGCTGACAGGAAGAATATCAACTCATTTTAAATTGTAGTGCTGCAGGAGAGTTCTACAGATTCCACCGGCAGCTAAAAAGATGAATGAATGGATCTGAGAGCAATCCAGCAAACCTGAATTCTCCCTAGAAACCAAGATGACTTAACTAGGACTGTTATATTTTGGATGTATCATGAGATGACATGACTTATTGGAAAATGATAATACTCAGTATAGGGAGAGACAGAAGGAAAAGAGGAAGAACACCTACTGGTGGACAAATTCAACTGAGAAAGCCATGGCCCTAAGTTTGCAAGAGCAGGGCAATTCATGAGGGTTACCATAAGTTGAATTTGACTTTGTGGCAAAGAGCAATAACAATAGTGGGGACGGATTAGCAGCAAAATCCATCCTTGTCAGAAGATAAAGCTGCTGTGCTTGCTACCAAGCAGTATGGCAACACAGAGGGCAGTTTTAACCTCCTGATGGTGATGGCTTTCATTCCCATCCCTCTCCCTGGCATTGCAACACCCGTGTCTCTATCGCTGTCCTGCTTCACTACCCCTGCAATTGCTTGTACAATTACAAGGTTCCCCACCCCACCCTATATCTTGATCCAATATTGCCTTTCCCTTGATTGACCCTGGCCCACCCTCAACGTAAAAACACAGTGAAGAACTTCAGTTTATGTGTATATATATAGACTTGGTTTTTTTTTTTTTTTAAAAAAGCTTTATTTACAAAGAATGAATATAATGAGATGTTAAAGTCATGCATAACTGAACAGCATTAGGATGGTGCTGGGGGCCTGAGAATATCATTCTCTTACTGTTCAGTTACGGAGAGCTTCAATGTCATTGTGTTTATGCTTCTCAAGAGTAATTTTCACGCTTTCCATAGAAATGGTTTGGTGTTTTAAAAGTCCAAAACTAGGATTATAAGATTGCACTTTGCTTTTTCCACATCAAACAATTGGCACCCCATAGGGCCTATTACATTCCACTAGTCTACTAGTTTTAGAAAGCTGGCATCCATCTTTACAGCTTACACACATCAATGTGTTGCTTAGATCAGTCAGGCTCAATTTGATAGCCTCCAAAAATTGTTCATGAAAGATTTATGGGAGTTATGTTATTTTCAGTCTCAAGAGAACTGACATCCCCCTTCAGGTCAACAGCCTGTTAGTTATAAAGCAGTGGCTGCTGCCCATTGGTTTGAAAACATAAATCAGGCAGTTCCATTCTGTTTTTATCAGCTTCATTTCCTTGAACTTGCTTTAGAACTCTTTTTCTCCTGTGCTAGGGCACAGATAACTGCCACAAAAATCTGGAAAATCATTAGCAATTATCAGCCTTCGGGAGAGTAGAAGATAAGCATACCACTTCTAAGAGCTTTTATGTCTTTTAATTATAAATTATGAGTAAATCTATTTTTTGAAGTGGTGCAAAATGCAGTGGTGGTCACATAAAATGAGGTCCTCTATTTATTCACTGAGAGTTGTTCTCTTCAGAAAGTAGTGCAACTTTCATAATGGGATGGGCCCAGGGTTTGCTGGTAGACACATTCCCTGAGTGGAGTTCTCCAAATGCTTCTGCAAATGGAGAAGGAATATGAAGGTTATTTTTGCTGCTTTATCTCTTTTCTGCAAAAGACCTAGCTCTACCTCTCAAACTGTTCCAGAAGGTTTCCCAAACCTTTTGGAGCAAAGTTGCATGGGGCCTAGTAGGCTGCAGAAGGTGAGAAAATGGAAGAAAATTTCTTTCCTTGCTCCACCCATGAGGTTCCTCCATTGGATCAGGAAGCTTCTGTGGATAGAAAGACTCCATCCAGTTGTGGTAGACAAGGTCTGGATCCAGAGAAATGCTTGAATAAAAGAGGACAGTATAGACCAGCAACTCCCAAGCTCATGGCTTATGGCAATTAAAAAACATTTTTGAGTCCAAAGGAGAAAAACTCAAGAGAATGACACATTCAAAAACAAACACTCTCCAAAAATCAAACAAAACCAAAACCAAAAAAGACCAAAACAAACAAACAAACAAAAAACCTAGAAATGTTGTTTGTTTATCTGGATCCACTACTTACATCAAAATTGCCAGAGGAGTCCTTTTTCTATTTTAGCATCTACTAGTGCCCAGAAGATACAGAATCAGTAGAAATATGGCGGGAGCAAGGTCTCAACCAAGGTGTCAGATCTTAATAGGACTAGGCGAATTTAGAGGCATGAAAACTCTGATACCATGCATCAGAGACTCCTACTCTTAATCAGGAGAACTTTCGGGTTTGGGGATATGCTGTCCTCCAACTGGTTTTATGTTTGGCTGTGGAATACTTCCCCAACTTAAGTTTAGGGATTGAAGAGCATAGATGGCAACAATGCCAAGTTTAGAACCTTGCTAAACATTATATCACTCATCACATAGAGAGAAACCAGGCTTTATCTGTTTAGAATTCTAAAACAACTGTCCACCAGACCTAGGAAATTTGGAAGAGAATGTTTGGAAGTCACTAAGCTAAAATGAAAGGATACACCACTTGACTATTCTTGGCTACTCAGAATTGTTTTTCTTTTATCTAATCTCATGCCACAGTTCAATTTAAGTGCCACAACTCCACATAAATACTATACACATTCACCTGGGTATAAGTGCCACTGAACTCATTGGTAATTGTTTCTGAGCAGATATGTATATAGGTGCACTGTTACTCTAATTAGGATACTCTTTGTTAGATTACACAGAGAGAACAACATATGAAGTTGTGTTTGGTACAAGGAAAAAATGGCCCTTTAATAGTTTCTGAGATGCACTTCTTATAAACATCTTGGATTTCCCCAGAGTAAGCATGCAGACAAGGTGATGAAATATGTAGCCTCAAAAAACCCCAGAGCACATTTCAATAATTGCATTTATTCAGATCACATTTCTAAGGTGTATTAAAATCAAAGCCATGAAAAAAAAACCTACACTTTATAGCACCATTGATCTTACAAGGTTGAACAGTAGTCTTAAATCTCTGTTGTATATACATATTCCTATCAGATCATGAATATTTTATATGTATATATACACACATTTCTCATTCCTTTGAATGCAACTAGAAAAACCACACACATGCACACCAGAAGAAATTTGCAAACATAATGGAAGCAATGAATGAATATGAACCTTTGGCTGAAATGGTACCATACAGTTTGTATATACATTACAGAAGTTTACATTTTCCCTAATGTACATTTCTTTAAAGAAATGATTTGCCCCAGTAAGTAGCATATTGGAGAACAAACTCCTTCTTGTGACTAATGACTGACTGATAGTCTAGACACTGAGGTGGGAAAAATGCCAAGTAACTTATGACAATTTTTTTCTTTAAAAGAAAAAGTGGTTTCAAAAATATAACATGTCCCTTCCCCCTCTCCGCCTCCCCCTCCCCCTCCCCTTTCTCTTCCTTCTCATCCTCCCTCCTCCTTCTTCATTGTAGGAATAATTAGCACTACTCAGGCATTCTTAATGTACTCTAACACATGAGGCAAGGACCATACTATTGTCACAACTTCCATTGTCCTAATTTGAGGAGAAGAGAGAAATAAGCTAACTAGCACATCCCTTTTCTCACATGTTATCATAAAGTCTGAGGCTGAACACTTGACTATGGCTAGTGTTTTCTTAATTTCCACCACATGTTCAATAATAATAATAAAAAGTTAGCCAAACAACAACTACAAAACCCAATAACAATAGAGCTTTTGTCATGGATGGGGGGGGGGATGGATAGATTTTTTCCACCTCTTTTCTATTATATTCATATACAAGATCAATCAATTAAACAGACCATCAGTAGAATCAGGATAAAAAACAAGAAACCATTTCTTCCTTTAGTACATACTTTACTTGTGTCATCACTGCCACAACAAATAGGAAAACCACTAGCTCAGAAGCCTACGAGACACATTTAACGAAGGAGAGGTTTTTCAAAAGCTATTAGTCATGATTGCTAAATTAGAGATAGATGAATCTGTCAATTTCTGTTCTACTCAGTTTTCTGTATTTTCCATTAAGTTGTTTAATCCAGATTCTGTACGAATTGTCTGTCTCTTAAACTGAATCACAAAGCAACAAGACTGGCTGGCTAGTGACAAGAATAAACACCAGTGCTACTGTATCTAAGTCTGACAGGTTGGTTTGCAATGGGCTTCAGCTTTCCTAGTGGGAAAACGTATATACTAAACTCCTCAAATCAGAATTCATTCGCATCACTCCTTGATGATATCTGATTAATTTCCCATCCAGAATACTGGGTTACAGTCGACCAGGATCCTTCTGAGGTAAAGGAAAAGCTTTCCACAGCCACATCAGCCAATCAATTAAGATAAAACAGTAGTCCTTATGAATGTATAGTGGTAGTCATGTAAATTTGTTGTAGCGAAAACAGCAAAGAGTCATATGGCACACTAAAAACTAGCATATTTATTACAGTATGAGCTTTTGTGGACTATAACACTTGTGTGTACAACATACTCACATACTATGAAATGTATATTGCATCCATTATTAACCAAGTAAATTATTTCCCACTATGCATTGGAATGCAAAATGCTGGTCTCATATTTAAACTTCCTGGCAGTGTTATGAGACCCCTGAGTGACCAACAGTATTATAAAAAGAAGCATAGAGACATTTTCAAGGCAACAAGTTCCATGATAAATCTCACTAGTCTCTAAAGCCTCTTTGCTCTCAGGGTTCCTCAAATAATTTGTATGCAGCAAACCGATCTCTGCTAAAGTAGACTGCTGGAAACCTGAGACACCAAACAACAGGGACAGTGGTAGGAAGATATTCACTATAACCACTCTCCAGACGACAATATAAATTAGGCAACCACAACAAGTAGGGGCAAGGTCAGCTGCAGCCATGCAAGCAAAACACCTAAGTGACTCCCACTCGTCAAAGTGCTCAGCATGTCAATTCAGAATCGTATATATAAGCTGAGGAATGACTATGTAGGACGAGATTCAATATGGTAGGGATGTAGAATAAGCATTTCCCACAAATGGCCACAAACTCCCTGCAGGGGTAAAGGCAATTTCTCCATGTTTTTGTCCCTCTGGGCTATTTTAGACCAAGGAGATGCCTTTTTTTTTCTCAACAGGTGATCCAGTAGTTGACTATGGTTGCTATAAATTGTAATTGTAAGAACAAGATAATATGACCCCCTCCCCCCAGCCACCTCCAGAAGACTAAAGGGACATTGTAAAGGAGGGGATGATGGAAGGATGGTAGAGGCTGGGCTGCGGAAAATAGAAGAATCTGAAGGAGGCAAGAAGAGTTAAAAAAAAAAATGAAAAAAGCCCTGCTGTCATGTCAATGGGCAGAATTTCTGTCTGTATTCCTTGACCAAATATCTGCATATATTCTGTATTCTATAGAACTTGAACACTTTTTACAATTGGAGGTACCATCACCAAGATTTCCAAAAGTTCCAAGAGTTTGGACTTCATTAGGTTAAAACAGGCTTCCTTATAAAATCTCAGTTAACGACCAAGATAATATGGGGACAGGTGTTTGTTTAGGTAGGCAGGTCCTAAGCCATGAAGGGCTTTATGCATAAAAAACCCAGCAGCTTGACCTGGTTTTGGTAACAAATGTAAAAGTAAATATAAATGTAAATGTAAAAGCTTGTGTAACTCTTTAAGGACTGGTGCTATGTGGTCATACACAATCACATCAGCTAATAGCCACACAGTTGTATTTTGAACAAGCCGAAAACTCTGGACCACATTCAAGGGTAACCTTGAGTAGAGGCTACTACCGCGATAGTCTAACCAGATTGTTACAGGGGCATAAATTACTGCAGCCAAGTTATCTCTGTTCAGGAAAAGCCATGGCTTGCAGTGTAGCCAAAGTTGTAAAAGATACTTCATACTACTTATACACATTTGAGCCTGGAATTACAAGTTAGAATCAAAGAGTATTCCCAGACTATTTACTCAGCCAGTGCGGGACACTCACTTAACTGTTTGGATTTCAGGATGACCAACCTACATTATCCTCAATCTTGTTAGAATTTAGCATGAGCATATTCATTTAATCCAAACGATTACTGTCTTACACGACCAAATGTGTGTGTATGTGTGTGTGTTCATCTAGTCACTCCTTCCCCACATGTTGGGACTGGGTTCACATAATCACAGAGGCCATTTCCACATTATAGTGCTATTATTTCACTTTCACCATCCTATGGAATCCTGGGACTTGCAGTTTAAGGAGAGGCATCTTTGGCCTCAGTAAACTACAAACCCCAGAATTCCACAGGATATTGAATCTGGAATAAGAGCACTATAAAGTGTAGTGCAGAAATGGCCAAAGACAGTTAGTTTTAACATGTGGAAAGAAAATCAAATCTTGTTTTTTCTTCAAAAGTTTTCATCCTGGCTCAAGAACTAAACTTGGTGGATGGGAACTTCGACAAGAACGTTGTCAAAGATGAAGATGAAGATAAATATGATAGTGACAATGATACCCAAAAGGCCTGCTGCCAAACACTGTTGTCCTACATGTGGCTTATCAACTTCCTGGTCTGGCATTTAGTGAAGCCAGAGGCCACACACTTACAAAACACCAAAGTTTCCCTAAGGACTGCCAGTTACTAATCTAGGGTTGTGTGTTTGTTTGTTTGTTTGTTTGTTTAGCTTGAGAAAAGCATATATGTAGGCCTAGTGAACTCACAGATACTGTGGGACTGCAGAGGATAACTTGTTATCATGGGCATCTCATAGAAAGATGAAACTCCATCCCAGCAAAAAAGATAAATGCTGTTACTGGATATATATGTTTGGATGTTAATAAGAAAATATAAGGGAACCATAAGATTGGATTATGGTGAAAGAGAAAGGTGGAAAAAACATGTCCAGCTTTTTATGCATTTTTCTTAATGTATGCATTTTGCATGTACTTTTCCTAATGGCCAAGGTATGTTTGTGTGCATTTTGCCTAGCCTTGATCTTAATACATATCTCACACATGCCAATCACCACACCATCTCCCCCCCCCCAAAAAAATCACAGAAATCTTTACCATATGTACGGTTGTGTCAGAATGGTAATATATAGCCAATCTCCTCAATCTATACCACCTATCTGTTCTACATAAAGAGAAACTTGTGTTCTCTGGCAAAAACAGAAGTTGATTCAGTAACTTCATAACTACCTTGTCATGTTCATACTGCCTGACAAAATGGTTTTCTTGACAGCATAAGATGTAAAGGCTGGGTAATACTAGAAACCTCTAGGTTTCAGAAAACTCAGTTTAGGATTGGACTAGCCTTTGTTACACTTAGATGCACAAGTGTTCTCCATAACTCAAGAGGTCAGTTACTACTCTGTATGGAAAACAGTTGTCATATGATCTAACGTGGACTCCTGTCTTACCTTCTTTGTGCCTCCTTACTTTTCAAGATTAATATAACATAGCTAAGATGCTTTACCTTAGCATAAATACCTACTGGCGGAGTTATGTGATACAACCCCTATACTGAATACTATATAGTACAATATACCTGGATCAAGAGTCAATGCCCATGGCTGACAACCCATTGGGCAATTGCAATCCACAATGTGCCATGCATAGAGGCAATGTGCATCCACACTCTAATCTGGGTACTTTAATGTGTTACAGCATGTGCAACAGTCTCCCACAAATTCCAATGATGCTTCTGTCAGTGGGATGTGACCATTATTCATCATCCAAAAAATCATCTGTGTAATACAATTCACAGTGCTGTATGTTACTAAGAGGATGACAGCCCATGGAACAGAGCAACTGCAGTCTGATGAAACCCTCAACAAGTTGCTCTTTGCTAGGACATGAATGGTCCTCCAGTTGCTTATTTACCTGGTGACAGCAACACTGGTTGGTTGTTTTTATTTTCCACAATTCCTACAATGTTACTTTGGAGACACCATGAGAAATCAAAATGGTTTCCTACTGCTGAGGTTAATGGACATTTTGAGTCCTGCTAGGGTTCTGATAGCTTTTTGGAACTGGCATGTGTTGATGCTGGCCCTGGCCTCACTACAGATATTAGAAAAGAGTTTATAAAATAACAGTGGTGTGTGACTGGGTGTATTTGTTTTGCATCAGATGAGATCTGCAAGTTTTCAAGGACCAAAAGAAAAGAGTCACTGTGAAGGTCACTCTCAGTTCTTATAGAATATCTTCCAAATCTCTTTCATGCTGTTCCCAAAATAAAGCTTTCCTTGTCTCTTTAGCATCAATTGACTTCTGTAAGTTCTCAGGCATTGTGACTGAAATAAATGCTACCTCCTGAACCTGGCTTTGACTTCATTCCAGTACCACTCACCAGATTATTTCATATGATCTGAGAACCACAGTTGGTGAGTGTCTTACTCTCCACTAGGAAGAGGTGTAAGAGCATTTTTCATGTATCCTTAGTTGAAAGAAGAGATCCCATTAACAACTAAGTTAAGTTACATGACCCCAGGACCTTCAGGAATTTCTCTGCACCAATTCCACCAGAACTCAGGTTCTTGACTATACTAAGTTCAGAAACCCTTCTCTGAACAGCTGTTGAAATCATCTACTATATCTCCAACAGGGGGAAAAAAATTCCATTCCAGTTCTCTCTGAACAAATGCAAATCAAAATCAAAATAAATCAACACATATGGAATGTCCTGACATTATACAATACCCATTGTTCCAGATTGGTCAATGGATTCCCATGATCCAGGCCATATACCGAGGCGGAATGAGAGGATCCCTCTCCTCCTCATCCAAAACCATGCTCTCCCATATTCCATGGAGGAAAAAAGGGACAGAATGAGTGTTCACTCATGCACACACCCTTTTCCTGCCACTGCCGCCTCCAAAGTTGGAGAAAGAATCACCATGGCTACAACTGAGTCTCCTATACAGAGGCAACAGCTTCCTGAAGGGAGGTTCAGTAAGAAAGTGTGAAGAGAGAAGCTAGGGAAGCCTGGTCAGTGCCAGCCAATCACAGCTTAGGGAAGGCTGTGAAGGGGGACCTATGGAGGAGAAAGGATACAAGACTGAGCCTTGTCTCTGACAGAAAGCAGATATGAGAAAGATGGCACAGAGTTAGGAAAAACTGTAATAGATATAGGACAGTTAGGGAACAGGGTTTTGGGAAGCTGTAAATAACTAAATATTTCAGGGCTTAACGTGTGATCCAAATGTGTCTTAATAAATTCCCACTGTATTCTTTTTTCACATCTGTGTCTGACTGTTCCTGTTAAGCTTTGATAGAGAGGTTGGTCACATTTGCTACAGTGAACCTAATAAACAACAAATCCATTGGTCCATATAGAGATCACCTTGAGGCCCAAGTACCCAATGCAGGGAAGGATTTTGAGGGAAAAAAAAGAGGTCAGTGTCATGAGCCAACAGGTTTGGAACTGTAGGACCAGCCAGGAGAAAGGATCTGGGAAAGGAGCAATTTCCCCAGTTACTTGATTTCTCTACCAAACAATGTACTGCTGAAGACCCAGGCATTTAAGAAGCAAGCAGTTTGTTTCTTCATTTGCTCGGAAGTGGCAGCGGCATAGGGGTAGACACAAAAGAGTTGACAAGCAGCAAGAGATTGAATGCTTGTGTTGTCATCAAAAACTCACATGTGATGTTAAATGATCCTTAATTGTCTTTTCATCAGTATGATAGTACTCACTAACGTGAATATTCATTTATTGCTTCGGATTAACTTCTAGTTAACTTCAGTATAAAACTTGTTGCTGAAGCAGCTGTTAGATTGAAGACATTTGTTACATCAGTAATAGCCTTGCTTATGAACATTGTTTGATGACATTATGATGGCCATCATGATTATGATAGTTACTTCCTGCTCTGGTCATGTAAACACCAGACAGTAGAGATAGGTAAGCAACAACAACCTTGCTGCTGTGTGCTTAATTCTGCTCTTGTAAATCAAGAAAATTGTTATAAATATTTGAAACCTGAGAAATAAATTTATTCTTCTGATCACTACTGCTAGTAGGTTGGACTGAATGCCATTCTGATTATCAGTGGGATCCTTTGCTCAAAGAAAACTCTTGCTGTGTTTAAATTGCTTTTTATTTTGTTTTATAATTTGTATTTTTATTCTGTGTTTTTTCCTCACTTCCTACCCAGTTTCAGGGCTTATCCCAGCTCCCTGTCCAACCCATTGGATACAGTGGGTCCAAGATTTTCACCCACTCACAATTGCTCTACCATGCTGCAGACACAGGAGGCAGCCACTTGTGTCCCCTCACCATCATTACTGCTTTGCTTTCCAAACTTTCTTTGGCCTTTTTCTTGGATCTTCCTTTTCTTGCTTTTGCTAGGTGGAGTGTGAATGGCCATGTTCTTGCACCTTCAAGAAATCTGAAGCTGTTGGAAACAAGAAGGATAAGGGAATAAAGGATAAGGAAATAAAGCAGCAACTGTGCCAAGAATGAGCATTCAAGCCATGGCTGCCATATGCCTCATTCTCATTTCTTCTATCCTTGTTTGGGAGGGTGCACAGGTGTGGCCATCATCAAAGAGAAGGAAGGTGGGTAGCTGCAATCTCTAGTGGCAGGTTTACAATGTAGACAGTACCAACAAAAGTAAACATCCCAATGGATGAGAGGGAAAAAGCAGGACATTTTAATAGCCAGTGAGAAACTACGAATGAAAAGGGTTAGACATGGCTGTTCCAGCCAGTCTGTTGCCCTTGGAGGGTATGAAAAATGAAACATGCCAAGGTGCTTGTTCTCTTTTACAAAAATTGTTCTGTTTTACAAAAAAAAAAAAAAAAAAAATACAAAATTTCCAGGGAGATCAGAAAGATTTTATTTATCTCTCTTGCTTGCAGATTCAGATTTACAAATCACAGAGAACATGGCTATGTTTTGTGCCTCCACTATTATGACCTGCAGACAAATAATACAGGGGCATACATAATTTAGTTACTTTCTGATATATTTAAATTAAAAATTTTTATCTATCTTAAATTTTATTTTTGGACTTTTGTTATAAATGGAAAGCACTTAAAGCACCTGTATCCAATGTATTTATATATGATGTGGATTTCACCTGTAACTCTAATTGTGTATTAGTATTTTTTTTATTATAGCACCTTTTTTATATATTTTCATTCGGTCAATGACTGTAAATAAACAATTGATCGATTGATCGAAATGAAAGATGCAGAGACCACATGTTCACATTATACACCTGTCCAAACACTTAAGAATGTCAGAGCTGGCATTCTGGGTGGGTTGGGAAAGCTAGTTCATCATCTATCACTACTAAGCATATGGGCCAAATCAGGGGAAGATATTATACAGTCCAAGCAATTGCATGTCAAGCAGAATGCAGGCTGGTTTGGACTATCAAATGTGTCAAAATGAACTACAAAATTACAGATTTATCAAGGCTCTGAGCCACAGGATTTCCGTACCAGCAAATCACACGTCACAGGGCTGAACTTTAAATATTCTGCAGGCCTTTTCAAAATGCATTATATCTGCTTCGCTACTGATGGGTCAAAGGTACTGAAAAAATCACTGAAGCATAGAACTATTATTTTACAGTATGCAGAAGTCCTAGGAAACACAGTTCAAGGATTTTAAGTCCCACGTTTATTATTTACTTACCACATTCTGTAGTTCTACTTGTATTTCTGACCTACCATTTTCATGCACAAAAAGTATCTTTATATACGAATATGATGATTTAAAACATTTCCCATTTTTACTTTTTTAAAATCTTTTGCAGTGAACATGATGCATTAAAACTCACATAGGCAAGCTATGATATTCCAAAGACATTTAAATCAATATTATTTCTACTGTCAAATACTTGTAGACAAATAACAGGACAGGCTATTAAACAACAGTAGCAAGACAATAACATAACAGTAATGTGCACTGTCATTATCATTGTTGTTGTTTTTGTATCATTATCATCATTATCACCTAAATTTATCAAGCTTGTGTGTGTGTGTGTGTGTGTGTGTGTGTGTGTGTGAGCACCAGTTCCACATGAATGTAACACATGTAAATCTGTCTGTGTTCAGGAAAATAAAGCCAGAAGATTTACATATGCCTAAAATCTGTTGTATCCAAGCTCAGCAATGAGATTATTGTGATCAAAGACCACCCAATATTGCACCTGCTGAGTGCCATATGTCTTCAAAAATAATTACAATATTCTCCTTGTTTAATCAGCCAACTTTCACCCCTTCTTCATAGGCATTTACTGCTTGTTCCTAAGATTTTTTCCTAAAAATACTCTCTTGCACTTCTACAGTAGCAGAATTGACTACCAATCAATTAGAGCACTAAAGCACTGTAACAGGACTTAATGAAGTGGTCTCAATCAGCAAGGAGCATAATAATCTCAAAGACATTTTAGTTCATTCACAGTGTAATCCTTGAACCAAAAGTCTTTATACAAACAACAATGGAGCAAACCTTCTAAATGAATGTCAGCCAAGGTCAAGCAACACTGGCAATTTTAGAATTAGGGATCTCAATGCTCCAAGTGGGTTTCCTAAAATAACAGCCAGGACCTTTTTTCCCCAATATTCCCAAGCATTGTTCCTTACCAGATTTTAATTTGTTGATTGAGCAAGCCATCCAGAAACCACAGTTTAAACAGTATGCCAGCAAAAGCAAATCAGAAACATTTATCAGGCACATTTCTACAAGTCTGACGGCTAATGGAAGATGTTTGCTGTTATAGGTACTAATGGAATTAGAATAACACTAGTAACTATGATAATTGTGCTGGTGCCATAGCCTCCAGTATTTCACAGATGAAAATTCAGACATGAGTGGCCAAGTACCATCAAGAATGTAGTCAAGATGGCAAAAGTTATTAATGAAAGAGCACACACAAGTTAGGAGAGCTAGCAACAGTTTGGTTTGGAAAGGATTTACTGAGAAGGACAAGACTCATTTTTCTCCTGTCTTCTTTCCCTGTTAAATGAGTGTAAAATACCTTTGAACTTTTAACTGGGTTTGCCCTGATTGAAACAAGCTGAGGACAAAGGGGAAAATTGGGAGGAGGAGAGAGAATATTGGATATTTTAAAAGCAGCTGACAGGTGGGATGAAGAAGATTAATCAGAGCTGTCCCTGGCAAGTAATACTTGGGAGAATTAGCACACATGTTTTTAAGGGGAAAAAAAAGGATGTAAGGAGTAATGAAGAGATGTACAAAATGAAGTGTGGTGTGGAGAAAATAGACAGAGAACAGCTTTACTTGAACTGAGGGTTATCCACTAAAACTGAATGGTGGGAGATTCAGAAAAGATAAAAGTTAAGTAGCTGTTTCATACATTACAAAAACTATAGAATTCACTACCAAAGGCTGGTGGATGAAAATCCTGATGGCTTTAGAAATAGATTAGATAAATTAATGGATACTAGGGTCATCAGTAGCTATTAATCAGGATGTCTATATGTCACTTCCAGTATCAGAAGGACTTCAGACAGGTCATCTCCAGTATCAGGATCAATATGCCTCTTTCTATCAGCTGCTACAGAATGTGAGACACAGCATACAACTGGCAGGCTTCCCACAGGCAACTGATGGGCCACTGTGTGAACAGAATGCTTGATTTGATAGACCTTCAGCCTGATCCTTCATGGATCTTCTTATGTTCTTAATAAGTAAACATATAGGTTACTGATTTTGATGGACAATGATACAGGAATGCAAAGAGTACATACTAAGGATAATAAAAAATTCATCTCTTTCAAAGTGGTTTGTGATTACTACCACGAAAGTTGTTCATTTTGGGTTAGATACACAGACAGTATCATCTAAATGTAAACTGGGGGATTGAAAGGAGATGGTACAATGAGGTGACTGCATATATCTGCCTTGTGTGTGAGAAGCAGTAAAAATACAGTTCAGTTTTCAACTCTGTCTTCCTCCTTCTGCGCATAAGGCATTAGAATTGCCTGCAGTTCTCCGGTCGTAGTATCACCATCACCCTTTCTTGAGAAAAACTTGCCAAAGCAATCTGTAATCTAGCAGTTCCTCAGTAGTTCTTACAGGGAGCGTCAAAATCTGTCATATAGGTGTACCATTCCATTGAACCATCATAGCAGTCAAATCCCTATATCTATATCTATATCTATATCTATATCTATCTATCTATCTATCTATCTATCTATCTATCTATCTATCTATAAAGCCACAACTTACTCAAACCACTCAAACCTCACTTCTGCTCATCCCAGGCACCTTTTCAAAACGTTACCTAGCTACATTTTAGGTCGAGGTGGTAATGTGGTTGAAAAAAGAAACCATTCAGCATTGTAGCTTCTAAGTTTGCATTGGGCAAATCATTGTTTTTCACAAAAGGATTGAAAGGATATATACAATAAATAGACCGCTCTTTGTGGACGGAAAAGTGACATATGTTCCACATAGGGAAAAAAAAGCTCTTTTTCAGGAATTACAAAATAGAAAGCATGGTGGGGAAACAAGGATGTATGATGGGAATCGTGATGGGAAAGGTTTGTGGTGAGATGGTGCCTGTGGCTGGCTGAATGCAGTCACAATTGTCCACATCGTTAGGAATTTGGCTCGCATGAAAAAGTTCCTGATCACACAGAGAACCGTGAAATCAGGTATTCTTGGAATCTATAAGCTTTGCTTCCACATACATCCCATCTCTCATAGTGATGTGTGTTTTTCAAGTAAATAATAAACAGTAAGTGCAAGAAAAGAAACAGTGAAATATGGAAAAGTACACCTTGGACACCAGTGCTTCATCTATTTTACAAGAGCAAAATGCTGAAATAAACAAGAATCTATTTTATTTCTCCTTTTACATTTGTTTTGCTCTTTTCCCTCTTGCTTTATTTTCTGCAGTGCTGGTAAAACACAAAGGGGTTACTTTGGGGGGTCAGCCACTTTGTTTTTCTTGTTTCTTTGTTTATAGGCTTGTTAGACTTGTTATTTAGAGGTGTAATAGTTTGTATTTCAGCAGCATGGAGGGGGAAGCACACCACTCCAAAAAGTAAATGTCAAAAAAAAACACATACCAACCAAATGTCAAATGTCAACCAACAGATGTCAAAACACTATGGCATTTTCCATTCAAGTGTTCAGCACCGCATAAACTCTCACTATTACAGAGCAAAAAGCCAAGTCAGAATCCCTCAGCAGATCATGTAGAAATACACAAAAGCCATTTGGCACAGACTGAACCATGAACTGGCAACAGTTAGCTTGCTGCTTTCCAAGTACCTGCCATAGGCAGCCTATTGTGTAGAAGCCATCTGCTACCTGTGGGAAGCCTGGTTGGTACAATAGTAGAGGATGACAGGTTTCACAGCTCTCACATGACATACTGAATATCTTGGGAACAATGGGATGCGTATGTGATCACTTCTCGCTCTGGCGCTATGTTCCAATCTCAGGACATGTCGGAGTGTCAAGACTGGTTATCTGCACCAAAATCCCCTGCATTTCTCCTTTTATCCTTCCTAAATAGGTATGTGACATAGATCTCCATCATATTTAATATTATATTTAAAATCTAATGATAATAAAATGAAAAGAATTTCCATAGACTATTCCCTTAAACTAGTATTTTCTCCTTGGCTTGTTCCTAGGCAGAAGTTCACTATATGTTGCATAGGGATGTGTAATCATTCCTAATGAAAACTAAACGGAATTCAGGAGGGAGAATGCATAATAGAATGGTGCCAGAATGGCTCATAGTAATGGCTCATCCTGCATGTTTCAGGGAGAGGGAAGAAACTCACCATGGAAATACACATAACTCTCCAACAAACCACAGGCCTTTAATCCATCAGGAGAAGGAACATCAGAAGGAGCTGAGTATGAGGTTGGCCATATTGTTGATATTTGAAGAAAACAAAATATGTTGTGCTATGATGTGTAGCATCCTCACCAGATGGTATTAAATTGAATAGCATTTAATCTACTGAACCCTTTGAGAAATGCAATTGTGATCTGAACCAAGGATTGGTTATATCACAACTCCTTATGTATGAAAAAAGAGAAATAATAGCAATCTACTTAGTTATCTTGTTGTATCCATGAACAAGACACTGGAACACATCACAATAAATCTGTAATATAATTTATTAATGTCTAAACTAATGTAATAAACTATTATCTGACCCCCATCAAGAGAATCCCCTGCTGGCAGTTTCTAACACATAAAAAAACATATATTACATAAATACACACACTTATTATATTATTATATTATCTATCTGCCTGGGTTAAGTATATGCCCATATGAACTAGTGTATGGATTTGTTCTGTTAATATGTCAACAGCTTTCTTAATATCCATGACACTTTATCAGACACTTAGGAATACAGTATACACCCCTCTGAAAAATGAAAAACAATGAAATTTGATTAACAATCTCAGACAGAATTATTGCTTTGACAGCCTTAGATAACTGCAATTTTAAACCTAGATCAAGACTAAGTCCGAGAGCCAATCCACAGATATTCACTCAGTAGTAATTGGCTTTCACTTCAAATGGTAAATTTATCTGTATAAATGTGCCATTAAGTGAACATACATATTATTCAATGCCAAGCCAGAAGATTAATTCCAGATTTAGTCCTACTTAGAATGAGATATAAATGGAATTTAAGTTAGTCAGGACTAATTTAAGGCAGATTTCATTGTCTTCTCTGAATATGATTAAATTGGGAACCAACCCATTGCCCTATTCAACAAGTTATTTCAGAAGTTCAGGCAAACATTGAAAAATCATGAAAGAGCAAATTAAAGGGAAGTAGATGCAACCCTAAGTGTTTTCTGAGACCTTCTAACTATGGTTTGAGTCAATGGGTTATTGAAGTTACTTCCTTGGGTAATAACCATTTCTCCCCCCCCCCCCTTGAAGTTCAAATGATGAGATAAACAAGTAAGTGACAAACTACGAGTTCACCTCTTGTACTTCAAGTAATACTTTGTACTCATTTTCATATCCAAACACTTTCAGCATATTCCCTATTTTATTCATTAGACATATGTAAATTATGTTGTCTAATAATTAAGTTCTCTACTCAGGTCTCTGTGTCTTCTGTTAGGAGAACCATTTGGGATTAGTTAGCTCAATTAAATAATCTCAGAGCATATTTCTCCAACACGTTACTAATGTTTCTTTTATGAAGCAATAAAGAGAAGCACAAACAATCTACAAACTCATCTTTTTTTCTTTTTTTTTAAAAAACAAACCTGTAGGATAGGTAGTTTAAGTCCCATTTGCTCTCTAATAGCTCTTTCTTTATGTATGTGGCTGTCTATCCATCTGTATCAAAATATCGAGCATTGAAGCATTTGTACAGAATTAAATATTGTTATTTTATAGTCATACTTTTCAAAAAGTTTCTTTATCACTAACTGGTAATGGAAGAACCTTTCAGTGAAATCTTATGCCTTCTTATCTGAAAGTAAATCAATTGTATTCAATGGGACATCATTCTTAGTAAGTGTATTTAAGATTGCAATATAAAATTATGCTAAACCTTCAATGAAAATTAAATCCAAATAGATGTTGAAAAATATATTCTCTACTGGCTTCTGTGGGCACAAACGGGAGAAGGATATTGCTATAAGTATTTCTGAAAGTTCCAACTTGCTATTTTGAAGAATGAAGTTTTAGTTTAAAAGAAAAACAGCATCTTTGTTCTCTAATGGAAATACAAATGTTTTCTTCTAGTACTAGTTTGGCTGTTTTTTTCGCTCTTCTAATTCAGTATACACAGATGTAGAACGGGTTAGAGCAACTGACAGGATGATACTTGCAATGTGACTATAATGTGATTTGCAACATCTGGAATATGATCCTTGACATCTTGGAAGCAACTGATGTCTATCTAGCAGTCTTATTGTTATCTAATGATGGCAAATAATTCATATTTCTCATTGGTACTTATGAACAAAAGCAAAACAAGCACGCTAGCACTCAATCTCCAGCATGATAAATAACCTCTCCCAAATCCCTGCAGCTCTCCATGTTGCCCAAAATATTTCCCAGCACCAAAGCAGGTTTTAAGTTCAGCAGAGTATGTTAGTTAGAATTTTTCCATTAATAATGATTTATGCTGAATGAGTTTTCTGACTTTTAGTAATCAGAAGCATAAATCATGGTAAATATTGATTATGGTTCAATTCAATCCATACTGTGCAGTTCAAGAGCAAAACAGGGAAATTTGCTTTAACCAGATCTTTGTCAATAACTTATCGGTTTCACATCAGCTCCTAGTCCTTACGTCATATCAGAAAATGCAAACTCTGTCAGCATAGATATGAAACTTAAAATGACCCATCTGTGTGGTATAAAAAGATATGGTTTGTAGTCATTATGAAAGAAAATCTCATACTTCATTGAGAAAACAAAAAGTTGAAACATTTTATTTATAAGTTGGCTCCTTTTATTCAATATGTTAATAATGAAAACATAGATATTAGAGTTCCAAAGAAAAATTAGATTTTGAGGAATATTTGTGCTTTATTTTATTATGGACTTATTATTATAATTTACATGAAAGTGGATAGTTTGAATAAGTTTTACACCATTCTTTTCCTTCTCTTGTCTTTTTTGTAGTATTAACTGCTGAATGGTGATGGTGGAGGGAAATATGGTTGTTGTTATTTTGTTCTACATAATGACCCATCAGTTCTAGCACCCCTATTCACAGTCTCAGCAAATCATGTTATACAGGACAACTTTAGAATCTCTCCAAAAATGTCAACAGGAAGTATGGATAATTCACACTTCTTTTCCCCATGTTCATATGTTGCACTTGAAAATCACAAATATGAATCTCACACATGGTGATTTATGTTCTGTCCCCATATCAGAATAGTACTGGCAAACCACATTCCTGAGAAAGAAAGTGTTAATTATTCACAAGATGTGTGAGTTAACTCACTGTGGTCACAATCTCATATAGCTCAGTGTAGTACAGTAGTAGAGCTATGCTAGGTTGAAGCAAACACCCCCAAAATGACTGAACAGTTTCTGAGGTGACCTGAACATTCATTGATGTTCAACCATGGAATAAAGAGACGAGACACAAAGTTGGGTTAACTAAGCGTCATTTTATTTTGACCTATCCTAGTTAAAAGTGCATTGGTCTGAAAGATACAAGGAAGGAAGCAAGCAACCTGATACAGGTCCAGCTGTGGTTAGGGTCAGTATGTGACAACCTGCTCAGCTACCCATGGGAGACAACACCTCAGCCTCAAGCGAAATCCAAATTGCTTTGGTTGCTTCCCAACCTAGCATCTTGGAAGGTAGTCCACCCAAGCCACAGGGCCTCAAAAGTGAGAGACTTATCCCCAGGTTAACCTCTAGTCTCCTTCTCCAACCCCCTGGGATGCCAGGCCCTAAAGAGAAGGTTCCAGAGCCCTACCTTACACCAGAGCATTACCAAGAGGTAATCACCAAAGTTTTATTCTCCCCCATTACCTGTCAGAGGACAACCTATTTAACAACAACACCTGGAGACAATTTTCCCAATTGCATCAAATACAGTATGGGATAGGAGAACCTCCTCACTCCCCAAAGAAAAGGGGGGAGAAGTCCCATCCAGCCCTGAAGCGACCAGATTAACTCACATTGCATTGAGGATAGGAGGGTGGGTCAACGCTGAAAGGCCAATAGCATATCTTTTTTTAAAATTTTTTTGTTATTATAAAGAGAAAAGAACAATACATAACAGAATAGAACAAAAACACCCTGTGAATAACATAAATGTGAAAAAGAGACGAATTACAACACAAATAGCTTACATTGCTATTTCTCTTCAGATCCTTTATCATCATATGCTTATTCAACATACTATGTATTATATTGATCATATATTTTTATTTCATGTATATCTCATTCTCCTATTCTCCTTGTACTCATTATTGCTATAATAATTTCATTCTTAAATCTATTCTTTTCAACTATGTTTAACCTATTGCTAATACTATATGTGATCCAGTTATTAACCATAAACTCTACCCTAAATGTAAGCCCATTCCCACAGCCAATTATATTTTAGCTTACTCTGCTTTCCAAAATCGTAATTCTTCTTGTGGAGGTGTGACACTTCCCTCTTTTGTTAAAGCCTTTTCCACAAATATTTTCCATAATGCTTCAAAGTCATTCCTTTTCATTAGCCCTTTTTTAACCTTAATTTGACATGTTAACTTATCATTGATCGCAATTTTCCACACTTCTTGATATCAATCCTTTATTTGAAAGTCTTCTTGAGTTTTCCATTTTCTCAATATAATTAGCCTTGCTGCAGTTAATAAATTTGTAATTAACTCCTTCATTGTCTGGGTACAATTAACCTTATCAAATATAGATAATAACACTATACTCGGACATATTTGTAAATAAATTCCTGTTATCTCTTTTATCTCTTTAAACACCATTTCCCAAATTTCTGTAGATCTTCACAATTCCACTACATATGGATATATGTGCCAATCTCTTGGCAACCCTTCCAACATAACCTTGAATGATTCTTGTCTATATGGTTTAACCTTACTGGTGTTAGATACCATCTTCAAACCAATTTATAATAATTCTCTTTTATCCTTACGGATAAATTTTTTAAATAACACTGATTCCAATTTTGCCCCCAGTCTTGAATATCTATTTTTTGTACGAATTCTTCTTCCCATATTTTTCTATTCATCTTCATCTTTTGACAATATTTTATATATTTCTCTTGTGGTACCCTTCAATATTTCATGTTCCTCCATATCATCTCTTTGCTTAATCATTTGTTCAAATCTAGTCTATTCTCTAAAATCTTTGTTATTGCTTCTCCAATTTCTTGTCCAGTTGAATGTAATTAAACTATGTCATCTTAGTACCCTGCAATCTCTCCTTTATTCTATCTTATTCATCATTATATTCATCCATTCTTTTAACTTATATATTCCCTGCTTTTTAAATTCCTTCTCTAATTCATCCCTCAAATTTACTGCTTTTCCCATCATCACTACCTGAGTTAATGGTGAGATAGCCAGTATTAGTTTTTCCTTGTTTTTCTTCCATATTTCTAGTATATTCTTTAAAAGGGGATTTTCTACTTTTTCTATTTCTCTCTTGACCAGATTCCAAAAAAAGATATTCTCTAGTCTCCTCTCAATTTCTATTGTTTCCATCTTTAACCATTCTAAATCCCCTTTTCCTGAGGCTCCATCTATAATATATCTGAATTGATTTGCATTATAACCATAGACTAATAGAATCATAGAAATGTAGAGTTGGAAGAGACCACACGGGCCATCCAGTCCAACCCCCTGCCATGCAGGAACTCCCTCAAAGCACTCCCGACAGATAGCCATCCAGCCTCTGCTTAAAAGCCTCCAAAGAAGGAGACTCCACCACACTCCGAGGCAGCCTATTCCACTGCCGGACAGCCCTGACTGTCAGGAAGTTCTTCCTGAGGTTCAGGTAGAATCTCCTTTCCTGCAGCTTGAAGCCATTGCTCCTTGTCCTGGTCTCTGGAGTAGCAGAAAACAAGCCCTCTCCTTCCTCTACATGGCATCCCTTCATATATTTAAACATGGCTATCATGTCCCCTCTTAACCTTCTCTTCTGCAGACTAAACATACCCAGCTCTCTAAGTCTATCCTCATAGGGCATGTCTTCCAGGCCTCTCACCATTTTGGTTGTCCTTCTCTGGACCTGCTCCAGCTTGACCATGTCCTTCTTGAATTGGGGTGCCCAGAACTGGACACAGTATTCAAGATGAGGTCTAACCAAAGCAGAGTAGAGTGGTACCAGTACCTCCCTCGATCTAGACACCATACTCCTATTGATGCAGCCGAGAATTGCATTGGCTTTCTTGGCTGCCGCATCACACTACTGACTCATGTTCAGCTTGTGGTCTATTAAGATTCCTAGATCCCTTTCACATGTACTGCTATCCAGCCACGTATACCCTATCCTATATTTCTGTATTCCATTTTTTCTACCTAAGTGTAGGACCTTACACTTCTCTCTGTTGAAATACCATTTTATATTTGGGATGCAGTCCAATGGCATATCCAAGGGGCAGACAGCATTCTGTCTCACTTGCCCCTATCATGTGCCTTGATCTGTCACTTAGTGCCAATCAAACATCACCCTCTGGTCTCACTCCAAGGAGACCATCAAAAGCTTACTTTCCCCCGCAGTGATGTTTGCCACAGGAGTCCAGATAAATATTCTGTGCTGTGTGGGGAGCAGACAGGATCACAAAAGTTTCTTGCTACACTCCTGTTGTCATATACAAAATGATTACAGCAACACTGAAACTTCCAGAAGACTCCAATGAACCTCAGTCCTGATGTCACCATTTCATGTCTTGCTACGGTAACATAGCCAGATACTTTTGTGACCTTGCCCACTTCCCACAAAGAATGGAAAAGCTATGTAGGGGACTTGAGGGGCACTGTAAATCATGGAGGGATGCTTTGGGCACTGTGGAGGGAGAAAGGACAATCAATCTTCGTAGAGCACCCCCACCCAAAAAAAAGATACATGTACATGTAAAGGAAACTTACACAGACATATGCTCCTAACAGAATGCCAGCCAATAAATGTCAGTCACATGGAAGAAGAGCCATACTGGTTCAGACCGGTATGCATCCAGTCTGGAAGTCTGTAAAGACAGTGTCCAAACAGTTGCTCAGGAAGAGCCCACAAGTGGAAGGTGAATGCAACAGCAGTCTTCCACTCATGTGCCTCAGCAACAGAGATATAACATCTCTGACAATAGAGAGAATGTGCCATAATGGCACATTCATGCTTTCTTCATGACTTTCTGAGAAGGAACAAAACAACTCTTATTTAAATCAGTGATAACGGAACTGCAACAAAGTACAGCATCCTCACATTGGTCAGAGAAGGCATAACTTGGAGTCCTCTAAGACAGAGTATTTTCCACACTACAAGCTGAAAATAAAAGACTGTGGCCAAAATTAATTTTGAAAGATGATGGATCTACTAGGGTGCAAGATATTTCAAAAAGAGATGCCTATTTCTCTTTGCACACACATTTTGCTCTGGGACGAAAATAGGTTAATGATGTACAGTAGAGTTCAGTGCCTTCGTATAACCTTAGGCCATTTTCCTGTTTCTACGTACCACAAAAATAAAGTAGGTTGCATGACCACACTTGAATAAGAGATGATACCATTGCCTTTTACATCATGTCAAGAAAACCCACTGCTTATAATAATTTTCTGGTGGGATTATTATTAGGTTTGACTTGCTGGATGGGGACAGATCCAAGGAAAAGAAAATAAACATTCCAGAACCCATGTAATCAGCTGATCTAGGTGGTGATGGGTGTCTAGACCTACTGTATCACCTCAGACTGCCCCCCCCCAAAAAAAAAATTGTGACAGAAGAAAACACTCATATCATCACAACAGGAGATTTTCCTCTGTAATCTTTCTGACTGTTTTAACTAAACTTAAGGTATATTTTGTCTTGCTCAGTATAACAGAAAAACTGGAAACATAAGCTACTGCTATAAGGCATTCCCTCCCACAGATCAAAGCAAGTCCAGTGAGGAAAAAAGCAGACATTGCTACCTTTTCAATCAATCATAACATCCATTCTGTATATAGGTATACCTCAGTTCACAAAATAGATGTGTCCCTAGGCATTACCTCTTTAACAGAAAATTTGGTACTGGATGCAGAAATAAGAAGGCAAGAATAGGGATCGTTTCCTCCACCACAACAAAAACAGAGCAGTTTAATGCTTCAGCAAACTTTTTATTCAAAACTAACAATAGGCACACGTAAAGTGACACAATCAGGTCAGGTAAACCTTGCATAAGTTTTTGGGTTTTTTTTTTTTAAGGTTCTGAACCTTCTGGAGTCCATGCAAAGGCTTCTTCCCAAAGGCATCCATCCATTTTGATTGCCAAACATACAAATCTCTCTTTTTTTAAACATATTGTGGGACAGGTGGTAAGGTAGGCTTATCTGTTCTTCCTTTATCTTCGTTTTGCTGTTCAAACAGCTACTATTTATTTAGCCTGTTGTGGGCAGGCATGCACAGCTACAGCAGAATGCTGCTGTTTTCCAGCTCAGCTTGCATTTATTGCACTGTTTACTGCAGATACACTGTTGGAACCTGACATCAAAAGTTTGCATTTTTCCAGCCCTCTTTCACTTTCTTCGTAGTGCTGATGCTGGTATTAATACTTCCAGCTAGACAGAGGACAAGGAGGAAAAGGAGAGCTGGACGGGCCCCAAAAGCTTTGAAACAATGGACCTTTACTCTCAGAAACTTTTTAACTGAAGTCCATCCATGCATTCCAAAAGCAGCAGCAACTGATTTCTCCTATTAGTTATTTCTAGGAGACATGACCATTTATTTCAACAAGAAAGAGAAGTTAATATATCGGAATACATATTTTGTGGATACTTTTCTTTTTGATTATTGACATCAAAATCTATCTGTCTATCTATCTATCTATCTATCTATCTATCTATCTATCTATCTATCTATCTGTCTATCTGTCTATCTGTCTATCATTCATTCATTCGTTCTAGCTATAGATATATGAGCATCTCATCCCTGGCAATTCACCACACATATCTCTATATATTTGTCACTTCAAGATATATACTATACTGAAAATGCTGCTTTAGAATGGCAAGCCTTTCCTTCATTATAGAGAGAACTTATCTGTCAGAGAGAATATATTCCACATGGGGAGATGTGGAAACTTCCTGAGGTTCTGAAGAGTGCCTTAAATCTGTTTTTGCTTTCTCATTTCCCTCCAGGCAAGCATCTTCAAATTCATCTCACCATTTTTGCTTTACAACAGGGACAAGAAACAGGTCTTTTGTTGAGGTCAACATTCCTTCAAGATTAATTTATTTGGGGCCATGCCTTGGTGGTGGGTACAGATAAATCAGAAGGAGATATAGGAAACTATTCTTTCTCTCCTTCCATCCCCTTCTCCTCATCTTCTCTCTCTCTCTCTCTCCCCCTCCCCACCTCTGACATCTGCTTCTCTTCTCCCTTCCTTTACAGCTGATTGCTAGGGAAGAGACAAGTTGCTTTTGCCAGATGCTAGAAGTGACTGTACACAAAGAAGTTTCCATAGTCAGGTCAAAGACCACAAGAAATTATGCCAAAGCTGATCTAATAGCCCTCTGGCTTCATGTTGCTCACCCCTGCTTCAGGTGAAACACATTTCTTTCCATCAAAAACACACTCTTTAGTCAAATTCCTTCAAAACACAATTTAAAAACCAGGATGCCTTTGCACTCCACCCCATTTTAAACACTCTTCAATTTCATGTAGTTGTTGCTGGTATATTCCTTTGTATGGAACATGAAAAACAAGACTAGATTCTTAGAGCGTACAGTCTCACCTTGCGGATGCCTCTACTCAATTCTTCACCATAGTTGGTCCCCAGGATTTCAAACAGAACATTAGGATTTCCGCCGTTTTCTGCAAACTCCAGTTCTCCAGTCAAGCCATTTACTCCACCCTGCATACATGGAAAAAAGATGGGACACAATTCAGAGGCAGCTATGCATTCATTCAAACAGATGATACAGCCACAGTCATTGCAAAATTCAGTGATCTTGTACACGTTAATGTTGAACATATAAAACCCACGAAATAGAAAACAAAATGTTAGGAGTCCTGTTTGACAAATTATAATTTTGACAAATTATAAAATCTTCATTTCTTTATTTCTACTGCTAGAATATAACACATTTCACTGTTATATAATGCAACTTCTCTGTACCTGACCCCATGTATTTATGTATAGATAGACAATACACACATGCTTGCATAATGATGCACAAAGAGGGCGAATGAGAATTTCTGCTGCCGGCTAGAGAATGTGCTCCTGTCTTCTCTTCCTTTGCTGGATGAGCTTTTTAATTTTAGAAACTGTGTGAGGAAGTACAGATTAGTGTGTGCTAGAGTGAGAGAGAGAGGAAGGGGAGTAAAAGTTCACTTTTGAAGTCACTTTATCTTTCAAGCTGCAATCCATCCCACAGCAACTTGAACTCAGTTGCACTTTACTTTCGAGTAAGTATCTGAGTCAGGACAATGTGATTGTTCTTGTTCCACAGACAGGATGCAGCTTCAGCTACAAAGGCTTGTTCTTTTCCAGAAGGTACCTGGAGACTACAGTGTTTGTGAATCCCGCCAAACCATGATCACGGTGTCTGGTCCATTTCCAGCTGGCCTAGAAGAGTGAGGTCTTGACTGATTCTGCCTAAAATGGCTGGTGCTGTTTCATTACATGCCTAGACACTGTTTGACTACGAATCCTGCAAAGTCAAGATCTGGGGAAAGCAACTGTCTAGGGGAAAGGGGCCAGTTTTCTTTTCTATGCACACCCACTAGGATGCATCACTGCATTGCTGGTGGCAACCTGGCAGTGATATCACAAAACATCTGACAACCTACAAGTGATATCACCAGACCTCTGGTTACTATTGGTTAAGATGTCATCTGTTTTTGCAGGATTGTGGATTGTGGACAGGGTTATGAAAAGGTAGCTGACACATTTTCATATGGGTTCAAGGTGCTTTGAGGCTTGAGGGGAGGAATTTTACCAAAATTTTAAATTAAGGGTAGTTCTGGGACCCTTGAAGATATCCCAGGCAGCTTGGGGTGGACCACAGGAATTGGACTAAGGGCAGTATTTCCCTGAGAATATTTTTCATCTCTCCTCAAAAATAAAGACGTAGACAGCATGGTATAGTGGTTTGTGTATTGGGCTATGACCCTGAAGACCATAATTTGATTCTCTGCTTGACTATGGAAACCCACTGGATGTGTCACACACTCTCAGCCCCAGAAAACCCTGTGATAGATTAGCCTTAGTGTCACCATAAGTCAGAAACAACTTGAAAGCACACAAGACACTATTTTTTTGGAGAGGGGGGGTACAGAAAATTTGCCCACAAAGTTGTTATGGTACACCACAGCTCCTCCATCAAAGGAAAAGATAGAAGGGAAACTTGTTACGTAAGTTCAAATCATGATTAAGTCTCAGTCTGGCAGAACTTACTCGATAGTTGCCCAATCTGGCTATCTGTTGGGAATGCTTTGATGTGTGTTTCTGCATAGCAGGGGTTAGACTGCATGGCCCCTGTGGTCTCATCCAACTCTATGATTCTATGATCTGTCAGATAGTTCCCCGAGGCCAAAGGTGGACAATTGTGGAAGGCTATGGGGTTGCATTACACCCCCCTACACCCTTCTCCCACCAAGATTTTGCACTTTTTGCCCCCAAACACCCCAAACACTGCATTACACCCCCCTACACCCTTCTCCCGCCAAGATTTTGCATTTTTTGTCCCCAAACACACTGGTGGCTGGAGGAGCATTTTCAAAAATTCCTACCCAGTCCCTAGGGCAAGCAACCAAAGGCTACCGTGAACCTTAGGACAGGGGTGGATGGTCTGACCATGAAGGTTGCAAGAGGCTAATGCCTTGGACAGCAGGCTTATAAGCCCTTTTTGCTAATGCCCCCTGCCCATATTGGCTGCACTGTGCTGATAAATGTTGTAACACCCAGGGTCTCTTCTGCCTCTGAGAGGAATGCAAACTCATCTTGCACTACTTTGTAGCCAACCACAGATCACTTGGCACGGATCAGTATCTTCTGTCTGAAACTGATGTGTGATTCTCTACTAATTTTTAATACAGGGCTGAGAATCATAAAGCCATCTAGATGTGATAGGTCTAGTAGCCTTAGACAGCATAGCCAATAGTGAGGAACACTGGAAGCTGAAGTCCAATAACCTCTAGAGGACTGCAAAATTTCCACTGCTGCTTAAATACCACTGCTCATTAACCTTTAACACACAGGCCATTGGAAAGAGCCAGTGAACATTGTACATGTTGGTGAGGTCAGGATGCATGGCTTTTGTCATCAAGTATCTGCTGGATATGTATTAGAATAAATAGGGTAGCCAACTTAAGACATTGCTAGAGTGCTACAAAGTGTCAAATACCAATTGCTGATTGCAACTGTGTATCTGTTTGAATCTTATTTGTGTACTCCAAGGTATCAAATGGTTAATTACTTTATTGCCCACTACTACAATGCATCCAGTGGAGGGGGAGAAGATCAGAGAGAGAAAACAAGAGTACCAAAAGGCATTGTGAGAACTGGAAATATTCAGAGATCAGGAGGCAGGAAACATGTTCCAGCCTCAAGGATGAAAGATGGGTAAACAACTTTGAGTCTGGGAAACTTCTAGAATGGTGGGGTGAGGTTAGATTTAGAATCCTCTCCAGACACAGCTTTGCACACCTAAATTTGTATAGAAAGGTATAAAACCTGTAACCACTACATATGCTTTAGTTTCAGCAACTTTGGATAAAGTGTGTGTTGCTTATTTTCTTACAGTAAACACTGCTGATTACCTCTGAGTGAAGTTTGCTCATTGAAAGTTATCAAGGGCATGACAAAGAATGAGAAAGAAAAGAGGTACAGGTCAGTGAGAACTGAACTGAATAGTTTGAAAGATGAGATCCTATGCTATAAGACAGCCTTCAGAACCTGAAAGTTTCCAGGCATGTTGTTCTAATGCAACAATTTTATTACGGGCTCTGTAGTCCATATAGGAAAAAACCAAACAAATAGGGAACAGCACCTTTAAAACAAGAAAAGTAACACTATTTGCCAATAACCAATTAGTTATCCCATACTCAAAAGTGACAATCTCCGTGCCAGTCTTTGTAAATCCCATGGTCTAACCTGGAAGCTAACACTTGAACAACTAACTGATCAATGATATTAAAAAGTGAAGCAAATTCATTTATTAGTGTTGGGAGTACTGAATGACTTTCCCAAATTTCTAATGTTTCATATTATCAAATTAATTTTTAAACTTAGACACACTCAGGAATATAACACCCCATCTGCATTATGAAATAGAATGGTTTCCAAAGGAGTGTAACACAGGCTTTCGACTCAAAGTTGTCACAATTTTAAACGTCTTCTGTGAAGTACAGAAAGGGACCACACAAGCTAGTCTCTCATAAAGTACTGAATTACACAGAAATGATTTTTATATATTTTATATATTTGTAAAGGTAGAAATGCTCAAAATAGAGACTACATAAACAAAATGATTGTGTTCTTTATTTTCTATCAGTATCTTCCCTATCAAATTTTGTCCATCTACAACCCAAAACATATTTTTTCCCCCTAACCTGAAGCCTAATCGGCTAGTGGAAAAACCAAGTTTTGCCTTTTCTGCTTCATAAATCATCGCTATCCATCACTGACAATAAAGTCTGGAATCAGAATTTAGCCATCAGATCTGCAAATGATACATGAGGTGAGGGGAAAACAGCCTCTACAGTTCTCCTTTCTGCAGGGCACATGAAAATGTGGGCTTTTTTTAAAATCTGTAACCTAAACAAATGTGACTGTTAAGACCCGGGGGGCAACTAGATGCAATAACGAAGTATCATTTTTCTTTAGCTCGTATTGTTGCTATCAGCCTTACTTTAATAATTTACATAGATTACAAATGGAAATTGATATTTTTCTAACACTACCATTATTTCATATTACTGCCCCATTTGCCATATTTTGAAATGTCTTTACTGACTAATGGGAAAATTGTCAGAAGTTGAGTAATGGAAATAATTTTTTCTCCCTCCTCCCTAGAAGCCAGAAATATCTTGATGGATTCCGATTTAAAAAAAAAAATGTTGATGTTGGTCTAATTCATTACAGTTCCTGACAACCTTTAGATGTATGTATACATGAGTGTTTATTCTGGCACAAACATGTTTCTGTTGACAGACATTACTTTTACACTTTTTTTCTGGATTCATATTGAACATAAAGAGGATGTAACCTGTATTGGTCCCTTCTGTTAGCAGCAGCATTCAAGGGGCCTTTCACACTACAGAATTATTGTGCTATGATTCCACTTTAACTGCCATGGGAACATCCGATGGAATTTGGGGATTAGCAGTGTTTAGGGATGAGTATTTAGAATTCTCAGCAAGAGATATCTACTTCTTCACCAAATTACCAACCTCCGGATTCCACAGGATGTTGCCATTTTAGTTAAAGTGGAATATAGTACCATAATACTGTAGTGCGAAGGAGCTCATAGGGAACAAGCCCACCTCATGGGGATTTGCAATAGCTCATGTAGGTGGAAAAAAATTCGTAATTTTTCACATTCAGTGAAAGGAAAATGCATCCTCTAAGAGTATTGGTAGAGATTAAAAATGCAACAGCATACTTATGCTGGTCAAAAGCCAGTTTTTCCCCAGTTGTGTTATGCAAGAATAGGTAGGTCCCTGGTGAATCTCCTCCTCACCACAGTTATTGAGAGCCTAGGGATCAACAGCTGTACCTGGGCAAAATCTGTCTTGTCTTGCACAGTTGGGAAGAGAGAAGCCTTTATTCATCTGGACCTTCAGTGAACTCACTGCAGATGTAGGAAGGCAAATGCTGCTCCTTTCCTTGGCTGCATAATTCAAATTGGACAGTGCCTGAAAGCACTCCTACAGACAACCAGTGGATGAGCTGATGGATCAGTGCTGAGGTACTTTCCAGCAACTGGGGAAAAGGTATTGGGCAACAAGGTACTGGACACCTCCTTGTACAATGTCTTTAACAGTATTTATGTTGGTGTAATCTCTGGTTAGACCAGCATAAGTAATCAGGAGGATTCTGGGCATTATGTTAATAGTCTGACTAACTATTTACTTCACTCATTACTCTGATCATCCAACAGGCCACTACTTGGTATTATTACTGTAATTCAGAAAGGTAGCTTGCTGAGTGATTCATTACTAATAAGTTTCCATTACTGTTATAACTGGGGCAGCAGAAAATACAAATTTCTGCCACCATGTGGTCTATTCAAATACTGAACCCACCCCATCCAATGTTTGTTATATATCATATTCACATCCCATTTTCCCATAAAGCTGATATGGTCATTGTGAGCCAGCTACAGTCTTCTCAGCCTAACCAACTTCACAGAACTATGGATAGGAAAAAATGAGTGGGTGCATTCATGGTGTAGGGAAATTCAAGTTTTAATGCAAGGAGATAAAAAGAATTACACTTGTTAAAATATATATAGTTGGAAAAATATGACATAAAGAAATGGAAGCATTTCAATGGCCTTCTTGAATACCTGCCTTACGCTATAATCCTATACACATTTATCTAGTAATAAGCTCCACTGAATTCACTGGGGCTTACTTCTGACTAGATACATGTATGACTGCATTGCAAACCTAAATAGAACATTGCTTTGAAGGCACTCTTGTCTCTTCCCAGTTCAAATACACAGACACTCCATCTTTTTCTCTCTCTCACACACACATACATACAAACACCTCCTCACCTTGTCTCTCTCACAAGGATACACAAACACACATATTTCCCCATCCACCTTTCTCTGTTTCATACAGAAACATGCATGAGCTCTCACCTCCTCTCATATACAAACACCCAGGTCTGTGCTCTAGTCACTTATGGGTGAAGAAGATGAGGATGGAGGAGGTTACAACTGCCTGTGATTCCCCCGAAATTTGCAAGGGAGCACAGTAATATCACTACTGTTATTTCATTACTTCTATCTTTACATCCACCCACTCACCCAACCACTACATGGGTCATAAGAGGCCATCTGTACTGCCCAGTCACCTCCCGCCCCTTCACCACTTCCCCAAGCAGTCTGCCAGTGGCAACTTTGGATGGAGGCTAGACAATAGCCTCTTGCACTCCATTAAAAAAGACACAGACTTGTCAGCTTCTTTACTTCCTTGTTGTCAAGCAAGCCAGAGTATGTCATCTTTAGACAACAGAAACCCTAAGCTGTTAGCTTCTCCCTTGCCTCCTTCCCTAAAAGAGACCAAGCTTGCTGAACCTTGTCTTTTCTTAAAGTATCCATGACTCCAAAATGAAACAAAACAGGAAAACTGTGCCCTTCAATCTGTGACATTTTTTTCCCTGGGACTTGGACTGGATTGGAAATTCATTGTACTACTGCACTGCATGCTTTTTTTAATGGATGCCCTTCCTATCCACTCAGTATTGGAAGTACTTTTGTTTTCAGCTTTTTCTTTTGCATGCATATTTCAGAATATTTTTGCTGGTGCACAGCTGAGTGGTGCTAAATCGCAAATTCTTTCTCAAGTTTTCTCATCTTTATGTTTACCTACATACACTTCAATCTGTTTCTTTGTCTTTCCATGTGACAGTTGCTAAGTCTTGCTCTCAAACCTTTTGTATTTTTTTTTGCATCTCCCTTACAATTCTGGATTGGGTCTATCCTCTTCTGCTTGGTGTCTTTCACCTATCACATGTTGGCAATATATAAATGGCCATGTTGGAGTATTTGTTTACTGCATGTATTCATTTTGCAAACTGCTTGCACCTTTCCAGGTCTGTTTCACTTGATCAGTGAATATATTTTTGCCATCTGAAAAACCCATGCAATTTTCAATGGAATCTCTCAAGATAAAAAATTTCTTCCCGTAAAAACCCATGGAAACCCACTGGATGGCCTTGGACAAATCACAGTCTCTCAGTCTAAGAGGAAAACAATGGCAAACCTACTCAGAATAAACCTTGCTAAGAAAATCCTGTGAAACGGTCACCATAATTCAGAGTTGACTTCAAGGAATTTAACAATACTTTTTTCCCAGAACCAACTGGAGTTTAATTCTGTGGAGACCATATCTTTCATATTATTATTGGCATCAAGAAATGCATACTCAGAGGCATTTTTTTCTCTTTTGATTTTCCAAGGAGGGAGATAAAGCAACAGCCATTAGTACATTTTGTGGAGACAAAAGAGAGAGAGAGAGAGAGAGAAAGAATGCAAAGTAATTGCATGTTTTGCCATACCCACAACACTCTTTTGCTAGTGTTCATTGTCCCTACATCCGTGCCCTTGCATTGTGCAACATTATTTGTTTACTATGTGCATTCTTTTTTGCAAACTGTATGTAGCTCTCCAAGTCTGCTCTGGAAGATCAGCATGTATGTTTCTGCTATCTCAAAAGTCCATGCAGTTTTCAATGCAAGCTTTGAAGTTAAATTTTCTTCCTGCAAAAAAAACTATGGAAACCCACTTGGTGACCTTGGACAAGTCATACCCTCTCAGTCTATGAGGAAGACAATCGCAAACCTCCTTGAGTGGGGTATCATTGATGTAGGCCATGGTTGCAGGAAGAGGGTGGGTAGGTGGGAGGAAGCATTTCTCCTTTCTCTGCTTTTATTTGTACATAAAAAAGTGAGATGGGTATGTGAACATGGCAGTGATGTAGGGTGCCAAAGGTTGAAAGGAGGCAAATTTGGTCCTCCAACCTTCAGACCACAACCTGCTTCTGCACTCCTGCTTCATATAGAAGCAGCATTCATAAGTACTAGCATCTCCTCAAGATCTAATGGGTTACCACCATGATTTGTACAAGAAATCTTTAATCTCAGTGGCCACCACAAACATACAAGGAGGCAGTATCTCAAGGATGAGCTAGCTCCAATCAGAGTTTGAAAGATTTTTTTAAAAAAAGTAATAAACTAACCACTCCTCTTTAAAGGAGTAATGTGCTAGTCATTATTTTAAAAGTGATGTGTTGCTAAGACATTGCTTTTCTGTTACTTTAAAATTATGGTTTTTTAAAAATCCTCTAAAATAAAAAAAATAACCACACATTTTTCAAGATGACTCCCCCAAAGCAGCATTTTAGGAGTAATAGATAAATGCTACATAAAAATAACATTACTAGCCATGCTATTTCACAAAAATAAAATTATCATCACCCCATTTATCCCAAAAGTAGCACATTATTATAGCATTGTTGCTTGTAAATGTGTTACTTCCAAACATTGCCCCAAGCCTGATAATAGTCTCTCCACATCATAAAATATCTGCATGAAAGCTCTTGTCAAATATGAACCAGACCAGAGTCAACCTTGGTTCATGGATGTTTCCTATCAAATCTCCTTTTTATAAGCATCACCGTTTCATTTCTGGATCACTTTTTTTTTGTTCCAGACTTGTAGAAAAGTGATCAGAGTATGTTTTATATGCCTATGTATGTGGTTGAGAAAGAAACTGTGATTCACTGTGACTTGAGATTTCTGAGCATGACATCTGTCAACTCACAATAGATTCTTTCTTAGACACACGTTTTTATGTTACTTTGCAGTACTAATAGAACAGTAAAATGTGCAGCTGAAACTGGCACACCTTGGCTGGCATCTTTTCTAGTGGCATATACATGTCTAAGCCAGCCTTGTGCCTGGGTATGTCTCTTTTTGGTTGATGTTGTGTTCCCTTCCTTCTTCTGCATCAACCAACTAACTTGCATCTACAATAGAGCCTTTACAGCCCCTTCCCATGGCCATTTTGTGGCTAGGGGAGAGTAGAAGTAGAATGGAGAAATGTTTGGCTATGTCCCTGTAGCCAGATGCAAATTATGATATCATTCCATAGGGATCTCCAGAAGACCCCAGTGGAGTTTAGTAGGTAATGCAACAATTTCACATCTGCTGATGGGAGCATAAGCCAGATATGTCTCTGATTTCCAACCTCTTGCACCAGGCAAGAAGTAATGCTATGGTAGGTCCAGATATAAATGAGTAGCTGGCTATGGTCTAGTTCTGCATGTATGTCTGTTATGCTATCCCGGACCATGCAGGAGACTGCAGCCCTTGACCATTATCTGCAACCCAATACTTCATTTTTTTAAAAATAAAAAGATTCATTTCCTTCTGTAAAGAGACAAGACTCTGGTGATTTCATCAGTTCTGCATTCACACTGCTGCTGCTTTGGAAGACTAACTCTTACTTGCCATATCACTGTTAGAAGCGCAGCTGCTGTGTTCCTTGGTTATCTAGCAGTGTTGTACCAACCATTGTTTAGCTCAGTGACAGAGAATACCACACGGTAACGGGCTGCAGCTCCCATCAATCCTCAACACTCATTATGCTAGGTAGGACTGATGGAGGCTGCAGTCCAGCAACATTTGGAAGGCCACATATTCCTCATCTTTGCTTATTTGTTCAATCTTGCATAACCATCTTTCTGCTAAAGGAAGACTGGTTGCTGGTTTTCTTTAATTTTTTGCACTAGACTTACTCCCAAAGAGACCTTTTCTCCCTCCCTTTGTCTCTGCACCCTCCCCCCCACATCACAGCTACACACTTTTGCTTGCTTTTCCCCTCTTTGCTCAAAAGGCCATGTTCATCTGGCAGAATTCAACGAGAATGTGTAATAAATTGATACATACAAGGGCAACATAATCCAAACAGCTCTTCACGTGGCAATAATAGGGATAAGATTTTTCAGAACATTGCTGCAGGCATGTGTCTATCTGTTACTTTCAGAGTCAGAGGTGAGTGTGTGGGAGCCTTCTATCCTCAAGGATTTTGCTTCTGAAAATAACCCATACTTATATTTTGCCTGATAGATAAGGCTGACCCATTAAGTTAAGACATCCAGGTGCATAGCAACCCAGCCGGCAGCAGTAAGGCCTTCAATGTGCTGCTTTGCTGGCTAGATTCTGGCCATAGCTTTTGTTGTGTATCCTTACTGGGAATAATCAATTTCTAATCTCTTTTCTGGTTTCCAACTATTATCTCTGGGCTTTTTTTTTAATGCTTCTCCTTCCATTCTTAGCTTATAGAAAGCCACCAGATTCTATCCTGCACAAGCAATAGCAACTGGAACTTCTAATGGTTCATAAAGATCTCCTGTTGGTAGTGCTGTAGCTAATTCTTCCTAAGTATTTGAGAAATAAAGAACATACAGCTTTGGTATGACCTCTGGGTTCCCTGGAAAGCACAACACATAATGTGTGATTTCCACTGGTATATCTTGGTAATAGCTCCTCTTTTTTTTAGGCTCCTGGTAATTTGCTTCCAGTCTGAATTCAAGGTGCACATGATGACATTTAAAGCTCTAAATGGCATGGGACCTCAACACTTGAAGATATATGTCTCCCTATATATACCTGTCCAAAATTAAGGTCTGCAGGAAGGTTCTTCCTCTGTGTCCCATCAGTGGGGGTAGTGCAAAGTGGGAAGCCATGGGGCAGAGCCTTTTAGGTTGTGGTGCCCCAATAGTGTTATGCCTTCTCCTTGGATGTCTAACTAGTGCCAATGTTGATTTCTTTCTGGTGCCAAGCTAAAACCCGGCTTTTTATTAAAGCTTTCAGGGACTAATTGATTTCAAGTATACATGTCCATGGTTTTAAACTGTTGTAGTATCTAAAGTAGTTTTTAAGTGTTGCCTTTTAAATGGTTTCAACTGTCACTATGTTTAATATGTTTTTATCTTGCTCAATTATACATGTGTTTCATTTGAAAATGGTTTAAATTATTTATATTGCTTGCCACCTTGAGATCTTGTGATAATGGGAGGAAGAGAAGTAAATAATAAATAAATCCAGCTACTTAAAAAAATACTAATTTCTTCATTAGCAGATTAAGAGATCATCCATTTTTAATATTAATATAGCCACTTCGCTGATGGGAAGGTGAAATTTTCCACAGAATTAAGCTGTATTAGATACTAGGGATATAATCCAGGACCAATAAAATAAATGGTAGAATATGTTTAGGTGACTGTTTATTGAGTTGCTGGAACAGTATAGTGATGACATTGTCATACAATCCCTTTCAGATGGTTAATTATAATTTGGTCATTGCAGCTCTTGAGGTTACAATATGATTTATTCAATTTATGGTATACAGTCAGCCTTTCACATTTGCAGGTTTCACTTTTGTGGATTCAATTATTCATAGATTATTTGCGATCACCTCTGCTGCCTCCCTATGCCATTTTTAATAGGGACTGCAAACCTCGTGAGACTGAGAAACTGCAAACGAGGCTTATAAGTCCCTATTAATAATGGCGTAGGGCAGCAGTGGAGATGGCAGTAAGCCTGTTACTTCACTGGAGAAACCCTATCCCGGGGTCTACAATTTTAATATTAAAATATGATTCTGTGTGCCAGAGAGGTCCCCCAAAGGGGCACGTAGGCAGGCAGCAATGGTCAAAGATCGAAAACCAGGTCAGGCCAGTAAAATCCCCAGTCACGTAGCCCCAGGAGACCTCAAGATGTGTAAACCCACAATAAACAAAGGGTCCTCGGCCCTGAGAAGCTGACTTGAGGGGATTAGTGTGTCTGCCCCAAGTTCAGCAAATATTCCATCAGGCAAGGACCATTCACATGCAGTCACACCACAAACTAACACAGCTGAAGATCCTGAGACTTCGGCAACACCTTGCAATCCCATCACACAAAGGAAATTACCGGTGTGGAGCTTTGTGCCCACTGCAACACCCATTGTTCTCCCTGGGAAAGGATTAGTCTTCCAGGTACCTTTTTCCCTACAAATAGTCCCTGTTTTTGAGTGGTTCTTTGGATCACCCCCGGTCATCCCAGTAGACTGTTGATCCATCCGTTGACTGATCCCCTCAGCCCTCTCCGTGCTGAGCCCCACTTCTCTGCTGTTTTTCCCGGACCAAGGACTTCAGGACAAAGGTACAGTATCACCCCAGCTACAACCCTTCAATATTCCCCTATGCAGTTTCCTCTCTTTTGTTTCTTAATACGTCTTGAGTGAGTATGAGAGTGATTGCATTGCTGCGTGAGACTTTCATTCAATAAAATCATTTATCGGACATTTTTATTTGTTTTTTGGCTTGGCCTGACCCCGTAAACACTGGGTAAAAAGATCCCGATAGGTTATCCTGCCTCTCGCATTGCTATTGCTTGTGTTCTGGCTAGTTTCCATTCCCGATCATGTGGAGCACATTGAGGTGTCCCCCAAAGGACACCAGAAATCAGGGTAACAAGCCCACCAGCAACCACTTTTGCCTTGTGAAGGAACCCTGATGCCTTAAAGGAATCCATGGTGGGTTGAATATGGTGATCATACTTTTTTTTGCATGTGTTAAATATGGCTTGCAAGGGCGTAGAGTTATTCACAGATTTTCCATTTTCACAGGGGTCCTGTGTCCCCAACCCTAGCAAATGTGGAGAGAGGACCGTAATTAAATATGATCACCATATTCCTTTGATGTTTTTGCTGTTGTTTTATAGAGGTGCATTGTATCTATGTCTGTGAATGTAGCTGCTTCATAAAATTAAAAGGTACCAATGATGACTTTTTTTTAATACTACCAAATCCATATGCTACGCCTTATTTAGATAGATAAGACATTTTAAATGGCTTGAACCACTGGAATTCTTACTGGGATAAGAAAATACAGTCCTCCCTCCACATTCACAGGTTTGACCTTTGTGAATTTGATTATTTGCAAGAGGTGCATGTGCTTTCCTCCCCCATTCTCCTCCTCTTATTCCCTTTCCTTTTGCCCAGGACTGTTTGCCTTCCTTTTCCAAACCCAGCAAAAGGAAAAGGAATGGGAGTGGGAAGGCATGTGTGTACCTTCCATGTCCATGCATGGTGCTTTCCTTCCCTTTCCCTTGCCTTTTGCCCAGGCATGGAGAAGGGAAGCATGCATACCAGCGCAAAAGGCAAGAGAATTGGAGGGTGGAACACTCAAAGAGAATGGGAGGGGGAGCAAAGAGGGAGTTATTTGTGGTTGTTCCACTTACACAATGGTTCTGTGCCCTGAACTCTTCAAAAGTTGAAGGGGCCACTCTACTTCAAGGAATTGAGTTGAAAATTGTTTTGCTTTTAATATGTCTGGAGTTTTAAGAGTTGTGTTACTGCCCTGGCTAGTCCGAGCTTTGGGGATAATAAAGATATCCTCTTGATATCATAATTTGGCTTCACTTCTCTATTCCTCTCCACGTGCTTGTGAGGCCACTGGACAAGCACGTAAACAAGCTCAGCCATTAATAGCTGTAATATTCAAATTACAATACAGGCAGGCCAGAAATAGCTGACTCACTGCTTTAGGAGACCTCCAGGCAAGTACTCTAATTAGGTATGCACGCTACTTACAAAAGACTCTGCCCCGTGATGGCAGCTTGATGGGTAAACTATACAATACCCAAGTACTCTGCGTTTGCATACTGGCTACTCTATTGAGAACCGCTACGATAACTCAATCATTCAGATTCTGACCTTTCGGAGGCTTTGTCTCCAACTCCAAATCTATTGTCTTCCCCCAAGTATGGCATAGCCTGCAGTCACAATTCTCCTTATAAAAACCCTTGATTCCGAGACCTTCCTCGGATCGCTCCTGAGTTTCATCCCGCCTTGCTGCCGCTTTGCTTGGTGAGCCTCCCCTCAGCTCCACGTGCTGAGCTACATTGCACCCCAGCCTCGCTCTCTATTTTTCCAGGCTTCAGGACAGGTGAAGTATCACCCAAACCAGCAATCCCTCTAAAAATCCCTCTATACCACTCCAACCTTTATTTTCTTTAGTTATCTTGTCTGAATGTGTTGCATACACTGTTTTGCTTGTGTTTAACAAAACATCATTTATTGTTTCAACTTTTGTGTGCTCCTTGACTCGACCCGACCCCATAGACATAGGGTTCAAGATCTCGCTACGTTACCCTGCTTCTCGTAACGCTAAGCAGTGCTCTGAGCTAATTTTCCCCACCTTTAGTTGAACACATTTTGGTGTCCCTCCCAGGACCCGCAGTACACAGGGTAACAGTTGTACAGACGGAAACATGTCATCATGTTGGGTAATTTCCAACCTTACAGCCCAGCAAAGAAAGAAGCTGCACACAGTGATAATAATGAACCTTCTCCATTCAGTGCTAAATGGACACTGAAACTCCACTGACATTGCTTGGAAGGAGAGATAATCTATAACTAACTTTTTTTTAAATTTTGTGTTGTACAGATAGCATGTTGTAGTGCTTTGAGCACTGGATTCTGCTTTAGGAGACCAAGGTTTAACTGGTCACAGAAACTGATAGGGTAATCTTGGACAAATAACACTCTCTTAACCTCAAAGGAAGGCAAAGGCAACCCCCTCTCTGGACAAATCTTGTCAAGAAGACCCTGTAATAGGTTTGCCTTAGGGTCACCACAATTTGGAAATGAATTGAAGGCACACAAGAATAACAACAACAACCACAGATAATTTCTAAAGCCTTGAAGCACAAAAGTGAACCACATAACCAGTACCGGTTTAGTTTCTTGGAAAAGCTACCCTGGTAAAGGAGAAAAGCAAACTGTGTACTTCATCAAGTGATCCATGACTTTAAAGCAATGCAGAAAGACATCAAATCGCCATAGAATCCAGTAGCTTTAAATTGACCAGAAGCATCACATTTCCCCCGCTTTGATGGAGTGTGGCAGTTATTTTTGGAAGGAAGGAAATGAAAGGGATTGTTGTGGATGCCATGGCTTACTTGATGACAAATTGCTGTAGTGCTTTGTGGTGGTAAAAGATTGTATTTAAACTATGATGGAGGAGCTGAGGCACACCAGAGGACACAAAATGGGGATTGGAGACTATATATTGCCCATGGACTGCATGATTCATTCCTCTGATACAGTGAAACCCAGCATAGACATCCAACAGCTGCCTCACATACTCCCAAGATGTTTGCACATAGGCTGCAGTCACAGATATGCATTTGTGTAGTGTTGTGTGTGTCTGAATCTCACAAGTAAAATGAGAGCACCAAGGATGGAAAAATACGATCAACAGCAAAATTACTGACAATTTCCCGCACTTCACCAGTATGCATCAAATCTCCCAACTGAGATGGAAAAGCCTGCCGTGCTTGGCCACTGCCACCTGCAAATTAACTCAACAGGTGCAAGGGTGTCAGTGAAGAGGAAAGCAAAGAAACCACCCATATCAACCACATTCAGATGAGTGGGAAGGAAGAGAGAGAAATAGTGAGGCAATAAGTGTGGCAAAAAGGGAGGGAGGGCAGTGTGAATGGTGTTGTCTGCTTTCAGTTGACCCTTCCCACTACTAGCTTCTGCAATGTGCCCTGTTAAATTACCCCCCCCCCCAAGATTATGTGGCATGAGTGACTGGCAAAGAGAATCTATGGAATGCTCTCACAAGCATCTCACATATAGGTCTAGCATACCACTATTCTGCACTTGTGAATCTGGTCATGATTTCTTGATGCTTTCCTAAAAGCATATTTAATATATGAACAAGGCAAATGTAAACACCATAAGACTGCAAGTTCCAAAATTTCCATACCTTCTGAATCATTCAAAAGCAATTCAATGACATCCACAATACACAAGAGAGATTTTTCATTTTCTCTAAACTCTGTTCAAGCTGCTTTCATATTGCATCTGGCTGGCCATTTGTTTTCACATTGCTAGGAAAATTGCCTTACAAATTAATCATTACTCTGAGTGACTACTGTGAGGTCAAAGGAGAAGTTTGTCTGTTTGTTTTATTAATTATCTCCCCCACCCCTTAAAAAGGCAGAAAAAAGCAGGAGAGAAACTGGAAATGTTAGCAGAGCAGTCAGATCAAAGGATTTCATAGACTCTCAAACTTTCATGATGCAAATTCTCATATGTACCGGAGAACAAATGCTACATCTATAACATTAAAAAAAAAAGACCTGTAGAAATAGTCTAAAGCAGGTGGAAGACACAGTGCTTATTAGTTACATTTATATCCCATCTCTACCTCATTGAGACAATGTAGTACAAATAGATTTCCTCTTCCCCCTTTATCTTCATGACATCCTCATAAGGCAGGGCAGGGTTAGGGTGAACAAATGATAACTGGTGAGTTTCACATCTCCACTGGGATTGAATCTCAGCTTGTCAAGATGCTGCACAGCCCTCTGATCATTAGATCACACTAGCTTTCACCATAAATGCTTATTCCTAGTATTCATTTAAGACCAAGAGTATTGAGTAGATGCCCATTTAGTAGCTACCGGAGCCAGTGTGAGGTAGTGGTTTGAGTTTTGAACTACAACTCTGGGGACTAAGGTTTGAATCACTGCTTGGCTATGGAAACCCACTTGCTGGCCTTGCGCAAGTCATACTCTCTCAGCCTCAGAGGAGGGCAAAAGCAAACCCCCTCTGAACAAATCTTGCCAAGAAATCCCATGATAGGCTCTCCTTAGGGTCATCACAAGTTGAAAATGACTTGAAAGCACAACACAACAACAACTACACTACTACAATGCAATCAGGTTCCAGGTTCACTAACAAAGGGATTTGAGGGACCTAGACTTCTACAATAAGATATTGCTGCTATCTTATCTCCTTTTGACTTTCTGGAAAAAAATTTTTTTTTCCATCCGAAAAGCTCTCAAGCATTTTACTTCAGGTGGAATTCTGGTCACACTTATATCACCATTTCATGTTTGCTTATGTAACAATGGTCTAGTTTCTCTGTTCCCCACCCCCACCCCACTGCCATACACATATAATTAAAAAATGGCCAGACATAAAATGATAAGGAAAATGTTGGATTAAAAATGCGGTGACATTTGCCCCAGTAAAAATGCATTTGATGAGCATGTGGAACACCTGGGGAATGACTGGGCAAGTTATGACTCATTCCCTAGGGGACTTGGTGTAACGGGCTGAGTCATGATAGTGAAATCATGGCAAGGGGTTGCATCAGCCAAAGGCCCTGAGTGATGACATGGAAGCAGGTGTGTATAAAAGAGGAGCGTGTATACTTGCTCTCTCTCTGACTCTGTCTCTCTGATGCTGAATCTCTGCCTGTGGATCTACGTATCCTGTGTATATACTGCAACTGTGAAGATTAAAGCCTCCAGGTATTTTGGATGACAAACTCTGCGTCCGTGAGTTAACTAACCAGTGGGTAGAGAAGTCAGAGCTGATGCTGTAGTTGTACTCTGCTGCACACGCTTGTTGCTGTTTTGAAACTCTGTGTGTTTATGTTTATGCTTGCCTCTGAGACACTATTTGTCCAGGGTGCAGCGGTTCCGGGGAGGATTTTGTGCTGGTGCTGTAAATCATCTCCCATCAGAAAATGCTTTGTTAGAACCATTTTGCCTGATTTCTGGTTTTCTGTTTGGACTTTTTTTTTTGGACTGGAAGAGGCATTTAGTGAGGTATACCTCCATCTTTAGCCTAATGAAGCATAATCCAAAAACAGGTTTATCAGTGCAGTGAGAATTAGGTCTAACCAAATGTACAACAAGTAATTTAATTCCAGCCTCTTTGGCAGGACAGGGAACAGGACTAGTGAACATTCATAGGGAGTCTTCAAGCCATGGTCACAACCACTGTGCGTACTTCATTCCATGAGCTCCAGTTCCTACATCAGTATGAGACCTTTGCATCTGGTAGGGCCCACCACTAATTCCTCCCTAGTGGTTTTATTCTGTTTTTATTGAACAAATAAATGTGGGATCTGTCACTGATATTTTTCACAACAGTCATGGGACAACCCAGTAGTATTCAACTATTGAATAAATCATAATTAATTGATAAACCAGAGTACAAAATCAAGAAGTGCACCAGAATTCAGGACTAAACTAAGATCAATGGGTAAACTAGAACAGAACAGAGGAACAAACCAGAACTCCAATCCAAATGGCAAGATAGGATTGAAGGATTTGGTCAGCACCAAAGAGCAAGTTAGAACTGGAAGATAAACTAGATGCCAGGGCCAAGGTAGAAAACAGAGCTTTGCCACTTATGCAATGCTTGGGTGGAACAGGATACCATTCTATATTCCTTCACAGACAGGAGGGTCTAATGGCCATCCTGATAGGGCAGAGCCAATCTAATGTCTGAAGCAGAGCGAGTACTTCATTGAGAAGCTGCAAGATGCAATACACATGGAACAACCATAAACAGATCCAGCAGCTCCTAATAGTGCTATTTAGGAATATTTTGAAAAAATTATAAGTCACCCACCAGTGGGAAATCTAATAGCCACTGCTAAACTGTTGAGCAACAACTTGAGACTAAGGTGTTTTACAACTCCTAATTTTCTGTACAAGCTTGCATGGGACCAAAACAAAAAAACAAACAAAAAACCAGCCCTTGTTCTTGGTTAGACCACCATTAGAGGCATATTTGGTGGAGATACAAGAAAGAGCTTTCTCAGTGGTCACTCCTAGGCCCTTTTCACATGTGGGGGGGGGAACGGGCGAAAACGCCCAAAAACGGAGCTTATCTCCAGCCGGGTAAGTCCGTCGCCACGTGGAGCAGCGCAAGCTCGCTGCTCCACACTCCTCTGGTGTCGCAGATGGCAGCTTCCGGTTGGTGGAGGCTCTCCACCAACCAGAGAAGCTCACCAGCCGGAAGCCCGCCCCCGGTAGATCTGCAGGCACGCACTTGCTCGCGCCTGCAGATCCACTTTAGAGCCGGGCGACGGAGCGGCACGGGGCTGCGCGCTCTGCGCTTTTTAAAAACCTCTAAAAAGAGGTTTTTTAAAAACACACAGCCCGGCTAGTTCCGGCCGCTCCTGAGTGGATTCTGGTGTGGAACTATGAAAAGTAGTCCACGCCAGTTCACTCTACGGTGTAGACGACCTCCGTGAGAGGTTGCTCTACACTGTTCCCCCCCCCCCACATGTGAAAAGGGCCCTAGATTCTGAAACTCCCTACCAAGGCAATCTATGCTGATTCCATCGCTCTTCTGCTGCTGGCAGACAAAGAGAACTTTATCTAGACAATTCTTCGGTGCTTGAGCTGGGTTGCTGTTGATATACAAATAGAAAGATACTGAAGCAATACAGCATAAACCTGTTATTTTTATGGGACTTTGCAGTTCCTTAATAGAAGGAGCTGTGCCAAACAATGCTATCTGAATTTCAGCCTTGTTTTCCATCAAGACCCATTTATTAACTGTGCTTTATCTTTCCCACATGGAGATAGGGCCTTACCACAGGGTCCTCCTACTGCTTGGACCTGCATGCTAAAAACGCCCTTGTCTCATGGACAGGTGCCTCAGATGAGTTGCTTCTAAAAAGGCTATATGCATAATAAGTTTATTAATTCATTCATTTTTGCCTGTCTTTGTCACTCAAAGTAGTACTCAAGGTGGTAAATAAGCATAAAACAAACAAACAAAGCCATTAAAATCATCACAGTGATCCATGAACATCTAACCCCGCTTGGAGAGATCTGTTTTCATGTTCTTCCTAAAAGCACAGGAGCTGGGGACTGATCACAGTTCTGGAGAGCATTCCCCAATCTGCAAGCAACATGAGGGGAGGTCCTGTTCCATCTGTTTGTCAAGCAATAGTGTTCTCAAATTACCATGTGGTAAATGATTACCTTTGTATTATTTTGATTACATTTGCTGAAGACTGGGAAAAAGATGGCTCTTTATCCACTGTTTCAAGGGCATGTTTGCTATTGGAAGTGGGATCTGTTTGGCAAACTGATTAACAAGGAAGGAATGAAACAACTGCTATCTTCTATATTGTTTAGCATCAGAATAATTTGATCTCGGTGACTCCTACCTGTTAACGCCCAGCCCCCCCCCCCAAAAAAAACAAAAAACAAAACAAAAAAACCTTGTTGGGCTTCAGGCCTAAGAATTTCACAGACCACCATCTGCTTTTAGTTTCATGTGGTAATAAACTGCTTTCAGGAAAAATTTTGCTTGTTGGAGACTACAGAATACAGTTCTCTAAAAAGTAATTTCAAAGAGTTCTAACAGTTTTTAGATATTTTCAAATGAGCTAGCATTTACCAGACAATCATTGTAAATGCTTGTGAAATTCATGGTCTTTTTGTGAATCCATCAAAGAATTACAGCTATATGGTGGGATGGCAGATAATTTTGAACAGCTTCTTGATTCACAAACCTCACTTAAGTGCACATTGTTCTGGGACCAGATCGTTAGCATGTCACAAAATTGAGGAGAGGCCATCAAACAGAGCGATATTTCTCTTCAGAGAAGAAAAATACAAAATGAACTCACTTAAAGCCTTCACATGTCTGGAATGACCCTTAGGGTTGCTTTCCAGGCAAAGTTATTGGGGAGGGCTGCAAAAGAATGTATTTATTTTATTTATATCCCACTTTTCTCTCAATATGGGACTCAGTTTCCAAAAAACGAGATAACAACAGACAGAAGGCAAAAAGATTCGAAGTGTGGGGAGAATCTGGAGTACCTTCTTGATCGTGTCCAACATGGATCTCCCTCCTTGCCATGGCTTTGAGTTCTTCCTGATGCATGTCAAGCTAGCCATGCTGTGCCACTTTCGGTCCTCCAGCTTCTTGTGAAAAGCATTTGCCAGCAAAAGCACTGTATCATAGATGTAAAGGTTGGTAATCTGTCAAAGAGATTAAAAATTGATCGTAAGCAACTAGCACACGCAGCCTGGCAGAACTCATAAGTGGCTTGTCACAGCTGCCACTGCTCAAGCCTTCATTAACTTAAATGCAACAGCACGGGAAAAGCCTGCCTCACACCTAGTGGTCAGAAGGTGCATTTAATTAGCAATTGGTTACGGTTTCAATATCTCCAAAAACAGTTAGTTGCTATTCTACCTAGATTTTTAAAAGTAACTTTTTTAAAATTTCCCTGTTCATCAAAAAGGTTGAAACAGACATTTTTAGTTACATTTTAAAAGTCTGAATGCAGTAGCATGAGGCACAACACAACACATCACGTATTCTTTCTCTACTATTTTTGTAGTTGTTGTATAAATAACTAAAAAGTTACAGTTACCCCAGTAAAGGAATGAAATTACTCTGCATTAAATTAGATATATTTTTATTACGGAAAAAATGAAATAATCATAAAAAACATTATTTATAATGAGTCCTTCCCCAGCAATGTTCATACTCCATTTGCCTAATTGTATTTAGGAAGTTTTATATAATTACTTTAAATGAGCAAGCATAGGCATGTTCCTGGGTGTTCCCAGAAATCCTGTTTCCTAATCTGGGAATTGTTATGTTATGGGATGTGGGAAACACAACTACTGCATGGCCTGTCAGTACATAAAGACTAGTTTCCTTAAATGCAAATCTGTAAACTTTGTTTTTAAGTCAAACTTTTTTTTCTTAAAAAAGGGGATAAATTGGCACTCATTGGCTAATTCAGTTCAGCTCATTATTCACTTGAAAGCTGAAGCTGTATTTCTCATTCTCGTTTCAATGCTAACTACTAAGGTAATAAATCTGGGCCTGAATTCAACTACTAATCTCAACTAGAATAGATCCACTGAATAACTTGTGTTCTTGTATGTGCCTTAAAGTTGCCTGTCAACATATGATGACCCCAAGAATTCCATAGGATTTTCTTAGGCAAAGAATAAACAAAGGTGGTTCTGCTAGTTCCTTCCTCTGAAAGATAGCCTACAGGTCTTCCATCCAAGTACTAATCAGGGTGACCCTGCTTAGCTTCCAAGATCAGATAAGATCTAGTGCCTTCAAGGTATTTAGGCCTTCACTGAAAAAAATGCTGAATGATAAATTAACACTGAATCACTGGGATTTACATAAGTGTTAATTAATCATTGAAAATGCCGAATGCTGAATTAACACTTATGTAAATTCCAGTGATTCAGTGACTCTGCTCTAGTTGGGATTAGCAACTGAATATTGGCCATGGAGATTAGTATGAATACCTGATACACCTGCATTGTTATGAGATGGCCTTGAACTTCAGAAGGTTTAAGATATAAGGCCTAATGACTTCCTTTAGACCAGGCTTGTAAACATGTCAAACATCTGAAATAACCATATGGCATAACAGGTTAACAGAGACAATAAGGCCACAAATGAGTCTGAGCCACGCACATAATAAGAGTATGATGCATTGCCATCACTTCTCAACTGACATTCTGTCTAAAACATTAGAGGAACACTGAGACATAATCACAGTTCATATCGATGTATATACTTGCTAATTTTAGAGCAGTTTTGCAGTGCATCTATCAACTGTTAATAGGACTCTAGAGAACAGTGATCAGAAGCCATTAAACAGATATTTTAAGCCTTTACCAATAATGCAGAGGAGTACTTATGGTATTTTCAATCACCAATAATTCATGGATAGGTTAATTTCTGTATCTCTGGACTGTTTTTCCTGTGGCTTTAGAGGAATGTTGTCTGAATCATGGTAGCCCCAGAAGATGTTATACAGTGGCTATTGAAGGACTGTTTCATGTATTTACTGCTCTGACTGTTCTCACACCTAATCTAAACAGATTTAGTAATGCCCCGTATAATTCAACTGAAGCAATTGATTTAATGTACATTACCCAGAAACTAAAGTTTTCTGTTAAGGGAAGGAGGAAGGTAAATGACCACAAATGACCCTACTAGGATTCAAAACTATATAATATCAGTGTGTGGTTTTTGGAAAAATAAAAGAAGCAATGTACTATGTAGACTGATTTAGAAGAAAATGACTCGCATTTTCTTGAGTGGTATGGGGATAAAGTTGCTGATGTTTGATTTAATAATGAATAGGCATTTTCTAATCCTCCTGGGGTGTAAGCCAGCAGGAAGGGCCATAGTTCACTCACTGGCACTCTAGAAAGAATGGAGGTGTGTCCTGCCTTTTCTCTAACTAGGATCACCGTGACTAACCAAATCAAGATATGGGTTGAGTTCTTGCTTTGGTAGATGTATCTCCAGTGCCTAGAGACACAATTCTCTACTTATTTCCTTCTTGAAGGACCGAACAAGTAATGCTAGCAACTTTCTTCCCATTGTGGGAAAGTCTGAAAAGTCTAGGACTTGTTCTGAGTGAAATTAGCATTTCTTTTTTAATACAGAAAATAACATTTTCTGCTCAAATGTGAATTTCTGTGCAGAAATTTCTGTGCTGTAGCTGGAGTCTTATTCTGCAAAAACTTCTCATTTTTTTGTGTATTATGGAGAATTGTGCAGAAAATGCTGTTTCCTGCACAACACATACCCACACTTGAAATTTTTTTGCAGAATAACTCCCAAACTGTGAAAATTCCAATACTCTTCTCTTCAGGGTTTTCCAACACTTAAGGAACATGTCTTTCCACCATTTGGAGAAGGAGGAATATTTTCAAATATTCAAATATTCTTTCCATTTCTACCAGTACATGGCTCTGATATGTCACCCAGTGATACCCCAATCCACCTTTTCAACATGACATCCCCTTTCTGGGGAACAGGGGGAGAAGAGATGCACCCAGATATTTCCCCTTAGCTGGATATATTGGGAGTCCTTAGGAAATCATGGATGATGTCATTATTGCTGTGCATCCAGCTACAGGGAGGTGGCTGTACATATCCCTACTGCTCTTCCCATTCTCTCCTGACACTGGAAAGGCTATATTGAGAGGGGCCTTCCACAATGAAAAGGTGGGTTAGGAGGGATTTGGGTCATTGGAATTCTATTCGAACCACTGCAATAACAAAACATTGGATTCCAATGGACTTAATGGATTAAGCTGGACTTAATGCCATCATAAATCATTAACAAGATGCCAACACTGCCAACACTGAATTGAAAAGAGGATAATGACTAAAACAAGACAAAATGCCAAAGAATGGATGGCATAAAAACATATTGGGCTGCTCACAGAGGGACAGTAAGATAGGGAGAGCAGCTTACTCTGCTTGCCAGAAAGATCCAGAACGTGGAATTCACCACTAAGAAGGCTCCTTCCCTACCAGATATGCCCATGACAGCAATGGAATACAAAAATATTGGAATAAGTGAACCAGAGATTTCAATTCATAGCCCCAGCTTTATTCATGTTGAATGTTGATATAAGTACTGTGGGCATCCTAAATCAGGGCTTTGGGATGGTAATGTGCCCGTTCCTTGAGATGTCAGATTTGGCTTCAGTGATACATACCTTGATCACATCTCAGTTGGTCTACTGTAATGCACTCTACATGGGGTTGCCTTTGGAAACTGCTTGGAAACTTCAGCAGGTACAAAAGGCTAGGTGGGCCCTCTCCCTGCTTTCCTTTTGCCAGCAGGTGAAAACAATTTCTTTTTAAACAGGCTTTCATGTAAGCTTGGGAGCTTTATTTAGTAATTTGTTTTAATGGAATATTGTTTCAGGTTTTTATGATTTTATATGTTTTTAATGTTTTTCAGTTATTTTTAATGTTTTGCTGTTTCAATCTGTTGATGGAGGCCGCCTTGGGTCCTATGCCAGGAGAAAGCTAGCATACAAACATCATCATCATCATCATCATTTGACAACAGTGAAGAAATCCTGGTAAGACAGAGACAAAAGACATGGGAAAGAGCCTGTTCTGGCAGGGACTGTACTTCCTTTAAAGTTGGGTTTCCTAAACCCTAGTCTTCCAGGTGTTTTGGATTTCAGCTCGCAGAATCTCTGATCAATGGCCAAGACAACTGAAAATTCTCAGAGTTGAAGTCCAAAACACCTGGAGGACTAGAATTATAGAATAATAGAGTTGGAAGAGACCACAGGAGCCATCCTGTCCAACCCCCTGCCATGCAGGAACACTCATCAAAGCATTCCCAACAGATGGCCATCCAGCCTCTGCTTAAAAACCTCCGAAGAAGGAGACTGCACCACACTCCGAGGCAGGATATTCCACTGCCAGACAGCTCTGACCACCAGGAAGTTCTTCCTGGGGTTCTGATGGAATCTCCTTTCTTGCAGCTTGAATCCATTGCTCCTTGTCCTAGTCTCTGGAGGAGCAGAAAACAAGCCTACTCCCTCCTTGACATGATATCCCTTCAAATATTTAAACATGGCTATCATGTCCCTTCTTAACCTTCTCTTCTGCAGACTAAACATACCCAGTTCCCTAAGCCTAAGTTTCTCCCTCATAGGGCATGGCCTCCAGACCCTTCACCATTTTGGTTGCCATAATGGGAATCCCTGCTTTAAAGGTACAAGATTGCAATTTAAGGATACATTCGGGCCTATAATATTCTTTAGGGCTGGAATAGACAACTAGAGCAAGTCTTGGGAGCATTGATTCCTCCACACCTGGCCCCTGCTTTTGGGTTGCCAAACATGAAACAAAATTTTAAAAATCCCAGTAAGTGGCCAATTGTTTACTTCTGTTTTTTGAAAAAGAAGTATTTTTTTTCAGGGTCCCTGAAACATATTTAAAGGTGAATTGCTGTTCCTGGAAGCTCCTGGAGATTTTCAAGGCCATCAGGATTCACTGGCCTTCAGCTGCTGCTTAGGTGATGTCTGGCTTGTTATAAGCATGATGTAGCTTTCCCAAATCACTGGTAGGAAGTATCTCCTCAGGCATGTGAGTGAGAGAGACTCCTGGCTCCTGAATATGCAGAAGTTTAAAAAGACCTGTCTGCTATGATGGTAGGTATATGCATTTGATTATAAGAGAATGATACCCCATGCTGAGATGAGGATGGCCTTACTTTATGCTAGAAGGAGGCAGCTTTTAAACATTATGAAAATGATGCAAACTGTTCATTACCTAATTTGTTGTTACTCTATTTTTACTGTTAGAGATGGGTTGAAATGGTTGTGGGATTTTTTGCCTCAGATATCAGTTTGGATGCTATATACCTTGATTAAGTGGTAGAGGGAGGCATTGCTTTTTGCTCTCGGTCAGCCAGCAAAATGCTGTGAGTCAGAGCAGCCTGAATAAACTGTTTGAAAAGAACAAGAATAAAAGTAACAGGCTTTGCATAGTTGAGAGATGGTTTGGTGCTTCCAAGTTCTAATTAAAACAAAACAAAAAAAATGAAGGGAGGATTCCTCCCCACCCTGACAATTATTTCATAGGTCCAAGTGGAACCCAGAAAATGTGAGTTTATTCCTATAAGCTCCACCACATGCTTATATAATTCTGTGAAGAGTTGGACCTGGAAAGAACCTTGAAACACAGAGCTCTACTCTTCTATTGGCTCAAAGTACAGCAAAAGACCAATCAAAAGTTTTCAAAGAAATGTTATCTGAAACAAGTTTCCTAAGGTAGGAAGGGCAGCTAAGCAAAACAATATGACGTGGTTGTGTCAAAATATGATCTGAACATGAATGAACTGAAAGCTGTCCCCACAGGTCTGGCAAAGAAGATAATTAAAATCAGGATTAAAGAGATTAACATGCGGGCGGACATGGATTAGTTCCATAATACGTATTTTTCTTCATGATGTAGTCAAAAAAACAAGTACATTTCTGAGTCATATTTAGTTGATGTGATGTTCCCTGCTCTGCAGGAAAGCTCTTACTCTCCTTTGATTTCAGATAATGCAAAGCTGGGGTGAACTTTCAAAATCTTGATTACACAGAGCTTTAGTCTCCTATTGGCTGAAACTATCATCACTGGATGGCATATAGATTCTGGTCAATAAGGTACTATGGATTTGTAGTCTTCAGTCAGAAGAAGGTATTATCCAGTATCTATTGTATTATCTTATATATCCAATGTCCAAAGGCAGACCTTTTCACTGAGCGATATTATGGATATTCATACATTTTCCTGTCCTTGATAAAAAAAAATCTCAACATGTCCTGATATGTTGCAAGCATTTCTGTGCATTTTTCAATTATTTTTGAAATTTCACACACACACACAACCATTGTATTTTGCACACATACAATACTTTCAAAGAAAATTCAATACACACACACACAAACATACAAACACACAAACACACACCAAAAGTCCTGAAATACCTCTCAGCATCTCACTCAGAATGGAGAAAAATCACAGAATCATGGAGTCATAGAGTTGGAAGAGACCACAATGGCCATCTCGTGCAATCTCCTTCCATGCAGGGACACTAACTCAAAGCAACCCCAGCAAATGGTCAGACAGCCTCTGCTTAAAAAACCTCCAAAGAAGATAACTCCACCACACTCCAAGGCAACATATTGCACTGTCAAATGGCTCTTACTGTCAGGAAGTTCTTCCTGAGGTTTAGGTGAAAGTTTTGAAAGTTTTCATGGCCATGTACAAGAACAAAAGAAGCAAAGGTTTACATCCCTAACGGAGAACCTAATAAGACTTCTGGTCTCTAATAATATTTCTAATATTGCTTTTCCTTTACCGAGTGAACCAAAATGCCTAACATACTAGGTTGTCATGTGAGTATCTGTGATCCATAAAATTAGACAGAAGACTGTACAGCATCAATAGATGCTGGACTTCAGAGATCAGCTGGATTTCAGTGATCAGCTGTTCTAGTTTTATGGTATAATAAATCTGAGGGAAAAAAAGGAAAAGGGAAGATAAGAGGAAATTTAAATGTGAGGCATTCTGAAAGCAAATTTCCTCCCTGCCCACACGTACTTGAAATGTGTGGCTCCATTTGAGCAGGTTTTCTGAGGCTGGATATTTGCAACATAAAGAGAGAGATCCCCTAAAGGGATCATAGAATCATAGAGCTGGAAGAGACCACAGGGGCCATCCAGTCCAACCCCCTGCCATGCAGGAACCCACATCAAAGCGCTCCCAACAGATGGCCATCTACCCTCTGCTTAAAAACCTCCAAAGAAGGAGACTCTACCACACTTCAAGGCAGCATATTCCACTGCTGGACAGCTCTGACCATTTGGAAGTTCTTCCTGAGGTTCAGGCGGAATCTCCTTTGCTGCAGCTTGAATCCATTGCTCCTTGTCCTAGTCTCTGGAGAAGTGGAAAAGCCCACTTCCTCCTCTTTCTTCAGAAGAAAGAAAGCATATACAGGTTTGTATTACAGATCTTGTGTGTGTTGTAGTTGTAGTGGGAGGTCTGACTTATTGAATAATAATACTGAAGAATATTATTGAAGAATAATAGAATCATAGAATCTTGAAGTTGGATGTGACCAGAAGGACCATGGACCACAATCCTGTGCCATGAAAGAGAGCACAACTAATGTACTCCTGAAATCAAGCCCCTGTTAAAGACCTCGAAAGATGGAGAATCTACCATGCAGTCCATCTTATTGTTGACCCTAACTAATGATGACCTATCATGAGGTTTTCTTGCAAGATGTAGTCAAAGGAGGTTTGCTATTGCCTTCCTCTGGGGCTGAGAGAGTGTGACTTACTCAAGGTCACCCAGTGGGTTTCCATGGCTGAATGGGGATTTGAATCCTGGTCCCCCGAGATCCTAGTTCAACACATAAACCATGACACCACACTGGCTCCCAATACAAGTATAAAATGATATAAAAATGGTTTCTCTAATTTCACCCCCCAATACTTATGTGTGTTACTGTAAAAGATGTATGACTATACATATATGGGAACTAAGTATACCTCCATATTTTGAGAGAAAGGATCTTTCGGGTCACAGAGCGATGACGATATCCGATGATTCCCACGGAAGCAGCGCTGGCTGATGTTCTGAGGCACAGGAAAGCTCTGGCGAATAATTGTTAACCTTCCAATTGACTTTCTCACCAGCTCTTGCACATCTGCATCATTGATTTCCTGAAAGATAAGGCACAGAAAATATAGACTCAAACATGTCGCAACATCTTTTCAATATAAATCTAGAACATGGGAACATAAACTCATTTCCTCCAATTCCCTAGAAATATGAAGGCAGTGGGTATAGATACCCTACACAGTTATAGCACTGTGATATCACATTAATGGTCTTTTCCCCCTTTAGGACTGACTAAGTAAATGGAATAACTCCTATTCTTATAAAATCTTTCCATTTTCAGCAAGCCCTTCCCTGTAACCCAGAAGCATCAATGTCCCATTGAATGTTACCTTTTTAAAATACTGTTTACAAAACACACACACTGGAGTTTCTTGTTCACAAATTTCCTCTATCTATCTATCTATCTATCTATCTATCTATCTATCTATCTATCCTTTCTTTCTTTCTTTCTTTCTTTCTTTCTTTCTTTTGAGGGAGGGGGAGATCAAGTTCATAGGCTATGAACAATATGCAAATATAGTAATCAGTTCATGATAATAGGTATGCAATCATGTATTCTCCCATGTCCTTTTTTTGCATAGCCCCTGGATAAGGCCTCAGAAAACCCATAGGTCAAAACCCATCCAGATTATTACATAATAAATAACATATTCTAAATAAATAACCTAAAGAAATAATATAAATAATAGCCCAGGCCCAGACTATTTGAAGGACCATAATACACTATGTGAGCCTATTAGAACTCTAAAACCTTTAGGAAAGGCTGTTGTCTCTGTCCTACCAGCTTCCCACCCTAATTTGGTGGGGAAAAGGAGAGAGCCTCTCTTGTGGCTGCTTCTAGACTTTGGAACTTCTTCCCTCAGGAAGCTGGGATGACTTCCTCTTTGCTTTCTTTCTGCCAGCAAAGTCAAACTTTCCTATTCTATCATACTTTTAGGAACTAATTGTGATGGGTCTTTAATAGTGTGTTGGTTGTTGTTGTTTTTTTAATGTCTTTTAATTAATTTTAAGTGGTTTGAGCTCTATGAGCTTAGGAAAAGAGCTCCACAAGAAAAGTGATTCCACCAAACCTCAGGAAGAACTTCCTGATTGTCAGATCTGTCCAGCAGTGGAATATGCTGCCTTGGAGTATGGTGGAGTCTCCTTCTTTGGAGGTTTTTAAGCAGAGGCTAGATGGCCATGTGTTGGGAGCTCTTTGATGTGGGTTCCTGCATGGCAGGGGGTTGGACCAGATGGCCGCTGTGGTCTCTTCCAACTCTAAGATTCTATGATATATATATATATATATATGTGTGTGTGTGTGTGTGTGCGCGCGCGTGCGTGCGTGTGTGTACACATACACACACATGAATGATGTTTTAAAATATGTAAATATGTATTGGTTTTAATACTTTATAAACCACCTCAAGTCCCATTCTCCTGAGAAATATTCTCTAGTCCATCACAATAAGCATCCCAAAATGCTGGTATTTTTCACTGAAATCTAGTGGAAACTACAAATGCAAGGAATCCAGAGGGGAAGAAATTCACCTGAAGATCTGCCTTGCACTTCTTTCCTACATAGATGAAAAAGGCAATGAAAGGAAGCTAACAACAAAGACAGGCTGCAGCCTGGAGGCATGCCCAGGGTGGTGAGCAAGAATGGTCCCTCCAGCTACAGGAGTATACTAAAAGGTAGAAACATGAGAATCAAAAGACTGGAGGGAGTGGAAGCATGAGTGAAGAAGTATAGGCTATGACATGGAGGTGAGGAGGAAGAGATTTAAATCAAGGTGGAAAAGTTTTGGCCCTTTGGATGTTTTGGCCATCAGCTCCCATTATCCCCTCCCCTCCAATGTGGCCAATGCGAAAAGACTGCAGGAGCTGAAGTCCAAAACATTCCTATCCTTCAGTCTGTACTCAAGACAGACTTCCCTCATCCATCTCAGCCTTCCCTCCATGTAACCGAAATCATGTACTGAAAGTCATTCTTCTTCCTAGTCTAAGGCTTAGCTACTCCCCCTTTGCCGAGCATTCTTACAGTAAATATAGCCCAGTTAAAATGATATTTCCCAGACTTCTGCTTGACCTTTTGTAAAGTAGTTCACAGCATCATGGCAGGTTGAAGATACTTTTTTTCTAGTTAAGGTGAAGGACAAAGTTTGTAGGTACAGAAGCTGACCAGGTAAGGCGCAGTTTCTGGTGGCAATATGGGCAATTAAAAAGGAAAAGTCCACCACTGACTGTCTGATCACTCTGGTTTTCCCCTGATGCCTCCTCAGGTAAATGTTGCCACACAGGTAGAGCCACATCCGTGTGCAGTGCACAAGCAGAGCATTACTGCCATATACAGAATGCCCATTGGAGTATACATGCTGGACTAGTCACCTTCCCAACTATTCACTTGTTCGTGGGCCTTTCCTGAGTATTCTGTGACTCTCATTATTTTAGTGATTTGCACACCCAGAAGTGAAGTTTATGCAAGTGTTAAGTTCCTTTTTGGATGGGGTATAGAGGCCATTCTCTTGCCCTTGTGCTCTGTCCATACCCCCCCCCCCATGCCTGGCATCTGTCAAGCCCTAGGAGGGCTGCTACTGCCAGAGGGAAGTAAAGGGAGTGGGAAGGTGATTTCAGGCATGAAGGTCCAACTGTTCTGAACACTCAGGGGAAAGAAATGTTGCATGTACTCCATATGAGAGTGCACTTTCACTTCTTTCCCCTAACAGAGTTGAGACCAGATCCTTTTCTATGGTTTTAATTGCTTCCCTTTCCCACCAGTACATAGCAGTAGCAGAGGCCCCTCTCAGAGCCTGATAACTGTTAGTGGGAAAGCACAGAATTGCATGTTCAGTGCTTGGCCAGTCTGTGGCACACTGAAATAAGGCAACCACGTGAGACAACCAGACATAGCAGACTGAAATAGGCAAAAATCACTGCCACAAGTGCGGTGATCAAGGAATGGCTGGGCAGATTGGCAGCAATGGCTTGGCATCTGGAATCATCAGAGAGGCTTACACCCAGATCTTCTGGACTTCTGCTGCCTCTCTCTGCCTAATGGTATAGTTAGATTTGCACAACATCATTCAATGATGCTTGTGGCCCCACAAAATCATAGAAAGAAGGTATCTCATGAAACAACGACACCTGTTCTCTGTTACTATAAGGATCTTGGCTGGGGCCAGCTCTAGCACTAGGATCCATAAATAGGGGAACACCAACAGAGATGCTAACAATTGTGGCAGCCCTTCAGAGGATGGAAAGGTAAGAACTCTCATTTCCTCCCCCTGTATGCCCCTATGTTTCCATGGCTGCACACAGAAGCAAAGGGACGTGATGCTTTGGTGAAAGAAAACTGGAAGAGAACAGCAGAGACAGGCAGATATTTGTTCCAAGCTCTGGAGAAGACCAGATTCCCCCCCGCCCCAAGTTATTCTCATTTTCTTTTAAAAAACCAATTTGGGTAATTTCTACTTTAATCCAAGGTAAACTTGGCAGAGTTTTCCAATCTTAAATCAGCTGTTAAGTAGCCAGTGGCCCAAGCCTAATTTTTCAACAATAGCACTAAAATAACCCACATAAAGATGGGGAAATTAAAGATAAGACTCAAACAATTAGGGCAGGCCTATCATTAATCTGTGCAAAAACGGGGGTTTGTGAAAAATTACAAAAAGTTATGGGTTCTGTAATGACTATACTCAAATTTCCTTTCACAAACAGGTCAGTTGCAGTGCTATTGTTATTTTATTTTATTTCTTTAGTGGCCTAGCAAATAAAATGCTGAGAGCCATGAATTTTAAACATCAGTCTTCTGGACTACACTAAACCTATTTTATTCTTCTTCATAGCCTGTCATAGATTTTTGAAGCCATTTGTTATTTATGTACTTTATGAAATATAGATTTTTCTGCAAACAAAATAACACCTGGCATCAGCTGTGTCCAGTGTAATATCCTGCATTTCTGGTCGATTAATTCTTAATGTACCATAGATAATGGCTTCTCTCAGCTTACACGGCCATCTTATCATTTAATCTGTATCATTTCACTAGCTACAAGAGGGAGGAAAAGTTGCTATGTTTTGCAAAATCTACATTCCCTTAATATACCTGAAATATAATTAGAGGTACAAGATTTTATTAACTCCATTCTTTTACAAGCCATGCTGAGTTCACTGTATCTCATTATTTTTTGTTGTTGCTGCTGCTTCTGTTGGGCAGAGTTAGAACTGTTAACACAACAAGGGGAGATGCACTAAAGCAAGCCTGCATGTAAAGGTGCAACAGCAGACACCCAAATAAGATAGCTTTTGGCATTTACAGAAAGAAGCAGAGAACCAACAAGCTATGAAGGGAGATCCAATATGCCTATGGATCTAGAAACAGAAGTAGATTGCTCTAAGCCTACCTGTATCATCCTAAATTGAAAGAGATTTGCGCACACAGAGAAATAGTGCTACCATTTTTATAAAAAAAATGTTTACATTAAAAGTGCGGGAGGGCACATTTAAAAAGAACAGATTTATTTTAGCATGAGCTTTTGAGAATTACAAGCCATTTCCTAAGATGCACTTAAAGAGGTGAACATTCAAGTCTCGGAGGAAGGTCATGTAGTCAGTCCATACCCACCATTTCAAAGATAAAGGGCCTTTCTGCACTACACTGTTATAGTGCTATTAGTCCACTTTCAATATCCTATGGAATCCTGGGGTTTGCAGTTTAGGGAGGGGCCTTTAGAATTCTCAGCCACAGATCTCTTCTGCCTCAGTAAACTACAAACCTCAGAATTCCATAGGATATTTAAGTGGAATAATAGCACTATAACAGTGTAGTGTGGAAAGGCCCCCAAACTGGAAAACATGGGCCATTTCTGCACTAGTCTGTTACAGCGCTATTATTCCACTTTCAACATCCTATGGAATCCTGGGGTTTGCAGTTACGGGAGGGTCCAGCTGGCCCCTCTCGTAACTGCAAACCCCAGGATTCCATAGGATGTTGAAAATGGAACAATAGCACTATAACAGGTTAGTGTAGAAACGGCCATGGTGAAGCCACAGCAGAATGTGGTAAAGATGCCAAAAATTATTAATGGGGAAGAACACAGAAAGCCTACTTGGAAGGGCAAGATTCCATCTCTTTCTCTCCTCCTGTCTACTCCAGTGTGTTAACTGAGTGTAAACTACTTTTACACTTTGAACTCTGTTTGCAGCACTTGAAGTAAGCTGAGAATAAAGAGGGAAACTGGGAGGAGGAGGAGAGAAAATGAGATGGTTTCAAAGTAGCTGAAAAAGTGAGAGGGCAGAGGTTTGATCAGGACTGTCCCTGTCAAATAATACTTGGAAGAATGAGCACATATATTTTCAAGGAAAAGAAAGTATATAAAGAGTAACAAAGAGATGAAATGGTAATAGTTTAAAAGTAGCTCAAAGAGTAGAATGGCAGAGGATTAATTAGGACGTCCCTGACAAACCAGGGCAGGTATGATGGGTACAAAATTCTGGGTCTTGGTTCAAACTGAAATGGGATGAAGAAAAAGACTGTTGTAACACTGGTCATAAACCTTCAAAGGACTCATTTAGCCAAAACATCCTGGCATTTTACTATTTATTTTGCTATAAACACACACACACACACACACACACACACACACACACACACACACGCATGGATAGACATCCTGACATCTTTTTTTGTGCTGGATTCTTTCACCTCCCACTGTTTAAATTTTGATTGCAAAATCCTCATGAAATGACACCTCTCGCTGCTCCTCATTCTTTTGTTGCAGAAAATAATATCAGAGAAATGCAAAAATTTGATAATATAAGAGAATTTCAAAATTGCAAACAGGAAGATAAAATTAATGCCTTGAGTCTCAAAACAGTTTATGGCAGTTTTATCTAAATTTCTTCTTCTAATCCTTTCTGAAGTCAAAGCAAAAAAGCCATTTTGTGAGTTATATAACTATTGGTGTCACTCAAAAGAAATAGAATCAATTCTACAAGAGAGTTTCTATTTCCATGAATCAAAAAGAGTCTCAGAAATCTCTCTCTTGGGTTTTTGTAAAAGGTACAATGTATTCCACCACACATTGACCACAAATACATAGCCTGTGTTGAAATGGCACCTTATTATATCATCCATCTAAAACTGAAGTTGGCGTAAGTTGAAATTACAATGCAATGAAATGGTGGAGCTAGGCAAGGCTACGTAGAGCCACCAATCACAGCTCATGGAATGCTGGTGGGGGCACTATGGGGGAAAGGACATAACCTAGAAGCTTGTCTGCCAGTACAGCCAGTTAGAAAGACTGTTCAGGCCATCAGGAAGAGATCTGAATGGGGTTTGAGGACCTGAGAATGTGGAGTTCTGGGATAAATTTTGCTTTGTTTGAGAAGCACTGCTTTGTGTGGAACCAGCCTGGTATAAAGATGCTTATTTTATTTGTTACATAATAAATCTTTACTGTTTTTATTTCCCACATCTGTCTGAATGCTTTCCTTCAATAATTAACAAGGACAACTAGAATTGCTGATCGATACTGTCACTTGTCCAGTATAGTGGACAAGTACAAGATCCAGGAAAAGCTCTTAAGGGTAAAAGAGCAAGATGAGTGATAGAAGCCCAATGGCTGACTGTGGGTGTGGAATGGGTTCCACCACAGTAATTATGTAAGGGATTTTGTAAAGTTAGCTTCCAGGGTTAATTATCAATTATCGTTCATTTCTGTGTAACAGAGTGCTGAAAGACAATCATGTGAGAGAGCTGTAAAATATTTTAAGTACTTTAACTGGGACAATCTATTGCTGTCTTAAAGCATGCCACCCAGATTCTATATGCAAAAAATCTGAAGGAGTTCTAGATGGGAGAGAACAAAGTTTTTTTGGAAAAAAATGTTCTGTAAAGTTTCCAAGGCTGTGACAGTGTTAATACCTAGTGTGAAAGTCATCTAGGAAAGCTGATGTCAGTATGTGTACATAATACTGGGTTTGAATATTAAATATTGAATCAACTCAAGTTGGTATAAGGTATCTTCCTATATTCTGCTCTTTACACTTTTCCATATAACTCAGTGGTGGTGATACAGCCCTCCAGATTTTGCTGGACAGCAATTCTCAGTATCCTTCATTATTAACTGTCTTGGCTAGGACTGATGGAAATTGTCCCCCTACAACATCTAGATAGCCACATGATTCCCACCACTGAATAAAAACTAAATAGCTGCTGTTCATTTGTATGAAGGTAGGTAAAGCACACCAATTGTGACAACCTGTATGGCTGGAACACAAATGCAATGTGTCTTCATGCTGTTAAGATGTGGAGATCTGGGGCTGTGACAAATCAAGCCTGCTTTAAATTCTCCCTTCCTGGAGAAGCAGCACCCTTTTATATATTTACCACCCCCTGGCTCCCTCTCCACACTTATTTCTCCCTTCTGCTTTCCTTAAGCTCACAAGCCTTGTAGATAGAGGGCAAAGTGTTTTCAGGTTTATCTCAGCTGAATGTATCAATTGTGGTCGCATGTGTCAATGAGCCCAAATTAAAGAGACACTGTATGGAGGCTGCTCTTAAAAAACAGAATAAAATCTTTATCAAATGAACTAACAACAGAAAGCAATTTGGCAATTAAATGTTACCAAACAGAAAAGCACTTCCAGCTCTTAACAGGCAAACACTTCCCCAACACTCTCCCTCTCTCTCCCTCTCTCCCTCTCTCTCTCTCTGAAGGAAGTCTTTCTCCTTTCAAAGTCACAGAAGGAACTCCTTTTCAAACCCTGTTTCTGTTATTTAACTGTTCTGCTGACTCCCCCACCTGGCCCTCATTCTGGCCAACCTGGGTTCTTTAGTTAGCAAACCCATCAAATTAAATCTCCTCTGTTGCTAGGGAGACTCTGCTGGCTATGCCCCATCCCTGGGTTCGTCACACATGAATTCATCAAAGTTCCTCCTCCAGGCAAGCACATGTCTTGATCATAACAATAGTCCTGTCATGGACTCAGAATGCTCAAGTTTCCACTATTCACTGGGACCTTTTCCTATTACCCAGATGAACAATATGTCATTGTCCTGTCTCATCAGGCATAGTCACATCCCACTGCATTATGTGTGCATGAGATAACTCCTCAGTACAAACCAGCTGACCCAAAGCCAGCTATATGGGGAGGCCAAGTGAAGTGAGCAAGTCAGGCAACACTATCAGCACTCCTCCTGTTCCTGCTGGAATTCTGCTTTGTCTCCATTTGCTGGAATATTTGCTAGTTGCTGCAGGTGTAAGTGGTAGACATGGCCATTGCCTGTATTAAAGTAAGATTCACCTGCCTTTTGTACAAGGGATGGTGAATGGACCTCTTGTCTTTCTACTCAGGCTTCAAAATGTCCTGGGTTGGCCCATTTCTACGCTATGCAGTACAAGATGACTGAACTGGTTTGCTTGCTTCTGCAGTAACTGAGAAGCTGTCAGGTTAGTTAATGCTGTGAAATATCATTGTCACATGATCATGCTACACTGCCAAGTTCTATTTTCTAAGAAGTTTTGACTTTTAGCTGTGCAAACATTTATCACTTGTCTCTCTAAAAAAGCACGGAGCATTGTTTCTTTAGTATTCAGCACTTCTGTGCATTTTAATTAGAATTCACAGCTTTTATTCCCTTCCAACTGCCTTTAGGTGGTTTCCGCCCCAAGACATATTGTATATTTTACAAACACTATCTGGAAACTAAAAATAAGTGAAAAGAAGGCTTTAAGGAGGCATGGACAATATATATTCTGTCACTATAATGAGGTATTATAGAGAGGGCATTGAACAGATTCACAATGTTAACATTTTGGAGTATATTGATTACACCTAATTGTTTTTACATTATTAACACCTTCAATTAAATTATGCCACAAAATTACGTTCAGTTTTTTCTCTTGTTTTTTGCATGGGTCTTTAAAAGTGAAGCATCTGTTGTTACTACACGAAACAAGATAAGTCAAATAAAAGTGCTGAACTGTCCTAAGTTTACAGTATAGCAAAAAAGTATGAACTTTATGTCTTCATTTCTGAAAGATTGCTTTAAGTTTTATTAATTTCTACTGCCCTTCCTGGCTTTTGTTTTCCCTTGATGATTTCAGCACATAATTAAGTTTAATGTTTAGGTCAGCATATGACATCTATTCATTGTTTCAGATTCTGATTGAAAGGGATTGCTCCTGGGGACTTTTTTTTCTTTAAAAAACAGTTAAAGGGGGGGAAAAAACAGCAAAAAGACCCCTTGGAAAACATTTTCCTATGCAAGCATCATTTCCTGTTCTTTACAATAGGGTATCTCAGGGAATTTTTAAAACTCATTTTTCCAAAATTTCAGTTGGTCTACAAGCTGGCATGTGGAAGAGTCTCTAGAGTCTTTGGCCATTTCTACACAACAGGGCTGTCCCACTTATGGGGAAAGGATGGACAGTGGTTTGCTGGTTGTGCTTCCACACAGCATCATCACCGGCCTGCTGCCATCTCATCCCCTTGCATCCCACTCGCAGGATATTCACTAAATGCATAAAATCCATTTAGCGCCCATGATCGTTTGGCACTCCTGTGCCTACCTGTCCTGCGGAAGGGCAAAAAGTGCAATGGTGACACTTCCTTCCCCACTGCAGCCTAGGAAATGCCCAGCTGGGCTGTGGAAGGAGGAGGTGGGGCCATCACACTCCCTTTAGCAGAGAGGAGTGTTTTTTTTGTGTTCTCTTCCCTGCTGGGACTGCAATAGGATGACTTGCAAGAGCCCCGTTGTGCAGAAATGGCTTTTCTCTAGGCTCCTTGGAGACAGCCAGCATAATGCATTGGTCTGAGTGTTGGACTGAGACTTCAGGAGACCACGTTCAAATCCCCACTCAGCCATGGAAACCCACTGGGTGACTTTGGGCAAGTCACACTCTTTCAGCCTCAGAAGATGGCAAAACAAAATTCTTTCTTAACAAATCTTGCTAATAAAACACTGTGATAGGATCTCCTTAAGGTTACCATGAGTTTTAAAAGAATATTGGAAAGTGTCTTTCCAATGTTCAACAGTTGGAAGCCAAAGAACACTTACTTTTTAAAAGAATGATCCATTGTCCTCCTCCTCCTCCTCCTCCTCCTTCTCAAATAGGCTAACATTACTATTATCTCACTATTACTTACATGTTGATTTGTCAATTTGAGACATAAAGCATTTTACCCAACCTCAGGAAGTGCAAACTGTGGGCAGCAATTCCCACCTGAGTGCAACAGTACCAACATCTCCACAACCACAGGAATTTGTTAGCAAGAAATCTCATTGTGTTGATGGATACAGAAGCAGGAGCACTGAGTGGTATGGGAGAACAATGGAACATTTACAGAAAGAGTTTTCTAGGAAACATGCCATGCTACCACCTATTGTACAGTGATTCCCAATTCTATGGATAAATGTTGCAGTTTTGGGGGGAAATCTAGTTGTTGTTGTTTTTTCTGAGCTCTGCAAAAAGAGAGCTACCAGTAAATGGTGAATATAAAAGAGCAGACTTGAGCCAGAAGAAAGTATAATTGTCATTGTTTATGATAATTTATCTTTATCAACAGTGCATATGGCTGCTTTACATGGTTTCCTTCTCCCAGAGTATACCTAGAAAAAAAGTTTGTAAGGTCTGACTTTGCACGTAAGAACTGGCCCAAAGTCATCTTGCAAGCTTTGTAACTGACCAGGGATTTGTAACTAACCAGGGATTTGAAATCTCTATTCCAGTTCTAGCACACTAACTATTACATTATATTGTTAGTTTCAGATCAGTGCTTACTAATGTATGGTGTCAAGGTTGAATCACAGGGACATCAAAAGAACCTAACAATTATCATGCTTAATTTTCTTGATGTGAAATTTCAGGATGTATTTAAATCACATATATAAATGTGCTTTATGGATTACTCAGATTTGGAAAACTCAGGATGACAACCTTACTCATCTAACAAGGTAAAAATTCAGGGCACTCATCCTGCATTCCACAAAATGGCAGAAGTGAGGTTCCCCCCCCAGTAAGTGGGGAACTTAGTTTCTTTTAGAAAATCAAGTTCAAGTCAGGCAGCCAAAATTTTAACAATTCTTCCCCCAAAAGAACCTGAGCATGTTTGAAGAAAATGCAGATTTTAGAAGCTGACATCAGTAAAATTAAATGCACTAACCACTGAATTTCCTCAAAAACCAGAGCACAAGGTAAAGAGAAAGAGAACATTCTGTTAAATATAGGGAAGGAAAGAAGATACAAAAATAATTTTTTAAATGGTCAAAAACAGGTTTCTCAAATGTCAGGAAGACCCACTGAGGATAATCTTCACAGTTCAGGACATAATCTGTATAGAAAACACATGTGGGGAGAGTTTCCACAGAAAATGGCATTTTCTTCAGAGAAAATGACATTTTTTGTCTGTGTGTGTGTGTGTACAAAATAATATCTCTGTGCAGAATACTAATTTCCCATACAGAAAAAAAAACCCTCTTATTTTCTGTGCAGGAAACCTGTTTTCTCCTCAGAAAATACTGTTTTCACTTTGGTTCTCCCCAGTTTACCCAGTAGCTATTCCCCCAGGAGGAGAACTTAATAATCAGTCTTCCTGGAAAGCCAGCTTAATGGGTTTTGCCCATCCCAAGCACTCACACTTCCTAGAGTTCGGAATTTTATTTATTTATTTTTTTTGGACTGTAACACCCAGAATCCCTCACCCAACATGGCTAACACTAAACCAGGAAGAGGAGTCTTATAACTTTAAGAGGATGTGTCTGAGTTGAACTGTTTTCCTTTCTCCTTCTCCTTTATTGTCCTGTCCTTTAAGATTACAAGCCTGAGGGGTGAGATTTGTCTTTCTTTTATTAATATGCAAGCTCCTCTGCATGCGTGTATAAACAGTACATATCTAATAAATATATAAATATATATATAAAAAAGAAACTACTGTTTTCTGGAAAGAAACACGTCTTGTTTTCTGTTGATAATTGCTTTCTTTGCAGAAAATATCAACTCCTGAATTGCAAATAGTCCCTCTTACAGTGGTGAAAACAATGGTAAAAATATTCATTCATGCATGCATTCAAGAACAAAATTTATAAATATTTTAAGTCTTATGCAGAGTGGGGATTTGAAACTCACTATTATAACACCAAATTGATATGCTTTTTCTAGTATTCAGATGGGACCACTGCCACAAAAGAGGCCCTGGATAAAACTAGTGGCAGTTGGTGGCTACCAAGTAAGTTGAGCAGTAAATCTCATTTGGGTTCCAGTTCAAACCTTAAAGCAGCTAAGATGTTTGATCCCGTATACCAAAAAGGTTCAGCACTCTGGATAATTCCTTTATGGTTCTGATTAAACTTCAGTGTGGAGTTACCAATCCACTGAGATAGCAGTCATCAGCTATCACTTGAACAGACCATTGATCTGATGAGCTATACTTCTCCTACATAGTAATGAATCTCCTCATCTCCACCACCAGTTTGCTTGGTGTCAGTTTGTCTTTGGAAAAGTGAAAAGAGAAAGTGTGCATAATAGGTATTGCAATACTTTCTGTTACTCTAGATCTAGTCACCTGCACAATATCTTAAACTGCTATAAAAATTCATCTGCTTTTATATTTAACCTATAAATAAATAAAATTTATATCAGCAAACCAAACCAAACAACCAAAATACTGTTCTCCCATTACATTGGTATGGGAAGACAGATTAGTACTAAAATGATTGATGGCTCTTGAGAAATGGAACAGTCATACTCCCTTTAATATAAAAACAATTGGGATTTTCTTTTTTAAAAAAGTGTTCCACTTGATTTCTCATTACACTGCATTTCTGAGTGTTGATATCCCCATATTACTTAAAATAGAAGATAAAGGACAATACAATCATGTAACGCTTTTTCAAATATTCTCATATCTTGAAGTGAACAAATGAAACCACAAGAGTTCAAAGCATCTAGATCAAGAGTAGGCAATATGTGGTCCCAGAAATATTTTTGTGGTTAGAAGTTCTCATTAAAATTTCCATTTCTAACAAGAATCAACAAACCACAAAAGTGTAAGAGAACATTCCTAATTTTTGGTTTTTTTAAACACTAAGATCAGCTCTTGTGGTTTCAAAGATGGATTTGAAACTTGTTATGGGCAACATAAAACCCCAAGGATGTTTACCATAGCCTGTGAGGTTTTGTTAGAATCTGGAAATGTATGTTTTATTTTGTTGCTAAAGAAATCATTTTGATGTCTGCAGCTTGCGGAGACAAAATTGAATAGGTGATCAGTGAATGTGTTAATGTTGCTTTAAGTGCTTGATCTTCTAAGGACCAAATACAAGTCTATGGGTTCTACCTGCTTTCTAGATTCCACCCAGTTTGCTTTGTGTGCTTTTGTGAACTTTGATTTCCAGCTACAGATTAATTGAGGAAATTGTACCACATTGATCCCCACCCATTCCCATATGAATTTGTCAGCAGATAAGATAATCTTCAGACGTCCTTCTATGGCTATCTCTACGTCCACAACAGAACTTTAGAAATTATTTTTAAGATAAATAACTAATTACTTGGGGAAGCTATTCATAACTGAGCAGTGGTAGGATGGTTTGGCTCTAGAATCTAGACAACTGAGAAAGGGAAAGAGGGCCCTGGTTGTGGCATACTCTTTCCAGAGAAGCTTGAATGGCACCTATCTGGGGTTTTAGACAACAGATCAACAATGACCTTCTCCTTGAGCTATAAGTGATTTTGTCTTTTGGTGCTGCTTAAGTGCTGTTTTATTGCAATCTTAATCTTGCTACTACTGTTGGTTTTATGGCTGGAAGCTACCTTTGAAATCAAAAGTTCGAGTGCTTTCTTTCTGTTGCCTGGTAAAAGTCTTTTTTTGTAGGTATGGCTTGGACTCATGTGCCAGAAGACTGTTTTAATGTGGGCATGTTGTGCTTTTATACTTTTCAGTATGTTTTAAATGTGTTTTAATTTAACCATGTGTTTTTAACAGAACTATTTATTGTTTTTAAAGTTTTGTGTAATAAGGTTTTAGCTGTTTGTTGTTGTTATTTTTTATCAAGTCAACGTTGACCTGTGGTGACCCTATGAACGAGAGACTTCTGAGAGCCCTGGTCACCAACAGCCCTGCTCAAGTCTTTCTTGATTGACTCAATCCACTTGTAGTGTGGTCTTCCTCTTCTACTATTGCCTTCTGCTTTACCAAGCATTAGGGTTTTTTCCCAGTGAGTAACATCATCTCATGAGATGTCCAAAGTAAGTCGGCTTAAATTTAGCCATCTTGGCTTCTAGTGAGAATTTAGACTTGATTTTCTTTAAGACTGGTTCATTTGTCTTTTTTAGAAGTCCATGATATCCATAGAAGTAATCTCCAGCACTACATTTCAAATGTGTATTTGTTGTAATTTGTGGTAAGCTGCTCTGAGTCACATGCTGGGAGAAAGATGGAATATAAATATAATAAAGAAAAATAAATGGGAATGAATATATTACAAATTAAGTTTGCTACTGTTATGGGCTTGGATGCTGCTGATCATAAAATTTGGGTCACTGGCAGCTGGTGAATTCCCTCTCGGTATCATGATGACTCTTACTGCAGTTGTTCCAGATTGTACAAGAGCTCCCAGTGGCTGAAACTCTGTCAGGAAAAGGGTCTAGTGCCTATATGACTCCCACATAACCTTAAGCAGCTGTGAGAGAAGCAACTACAAAACTGAGCATAGACACACTGCCCACATGGCAATAGATACACTGGCTGCTCCTGCCATTGGTGATTCAAACATGAGCTCTGGAAAGAAGAGTATTCGAGGGGTATTCCTTTCTGTATGCTGGTTAATATCAGGAGATCCAAAAAGTGAAGATGATTTTTTACTGTTTGTTATGTGCCTTCATAATGAATACAATTCATGACATCTCTATCATAGGGCTTGCACAGCAAGATTTATTCAGAGGAAGTTCGCCATTTATTTTCTCTGAGACTCAGGGAGAGTGACTTGTCCAAGGTGATCCAGTGAATTTCCATGGCTGAGCAGAGATTTGAACTCTAGTTTCTCAAAGATGTAGTCCAATACTTAAAGCACTACACCATGCTTTTTCAGTCATTGCAAAGACTGGAGTTTTGTTACAACCATGCAGCAACTAACACTTTCCCTCAAAAAAATAAATAAAATAAAAATAAAAATAATCACCTTTTCATTTTGGAAATATCTCCAAGACAACTCATTTGACATTGGTGGAGAGTGGGGGAAAAGCAGAGAGATGTCCAGCTGTTTCCTTTTGCTGGACATATATCAATAACACCGTGCACAAGGACCTCCCAAGGACCTCCAGGAGGCCCCTGAGGATGCCTGTCACAGAACATTCAGCTTTGCTCTGGATCCCTCTTGGATTTTGTATTTCAGAATTTGGCTTTCAGTATCATATTTATGCAGTTGAAACTCAGATTTTCCAGAGATTTAAATCGATTGATGCCTCTATGTGGAAATCGGTGATAGATGGCCTGTTGAGTGTTTCTTTGTGAATGACCACCTACTGTCTCAAGCTGACTTTGGATAAAACAGAGACCTTGGTTTTTCAGCCTGACTGTCCAGTAGTCCCTCTTTTATATCTTCCACTGTGTTTACAGGGTTGCACAGTGGTTCCTTTCTTGGTTGCCAGAAACCTCAGAGTTGTGCTGGATGATCATTTGTCCCTAAGACTCTTTATCAGGGTGATGGCAAACACACGTAATTTCCATATTTTGAACATCTGTGGGATCCATAGGTTTTTGACCATTGAGACTGCCCATCTGCTTGTCTAGGCTTTCATTATGTCATGGTTGGATTACTGTAATAGCCTCCTAGCAGGTTTGCCTTCCTGCTCTCTGTTTCCTCTGGTTTTAAATCACAACCATGATATCCAGGTTGTTTTATATGTCCCTAAATATTTACTCCATAAATTCCTTGACTGGCTACAGTTCGGGCCAGGGCCCATTTCAAACTTTTGGTTCTGGTGTTTAAGATCCTGTGCTCTAATTTCCTCCAGCACCTGGCAGCTCAGCCAGCATGGCATGTATCATCTAGAAATCTAAGATCATAGGCCTGTCTGTTCCACCAACCCACACAGCCCTATCAAGGCTTCAAGCTTTTCACGATTTGGCTCTGCATCTGTGGAACAGACTTCCTCTAGACCTCTAGTTGGAGGAAGATCTCATGTGTTTTCATAGGCCCTTTCTGCATGTGGGGGGGGGGGAATGGCGGAAAACAGAGCTTACCAGCTTTGTTTTCCGGCTGGCCGAGCCTGTCGCCACAACGAGCAGCGCGAGTTCGCTGCTCTGCAGTCCTTCGGCATCCCAAATGGCGGGTTCCGGTTGGTGGAGGCTTTCCACCAACCGGAGAAGCTCGCCAGCCAGAAGCCTGCCCGCGGCAGATCTGCAGGCACGCACTTGCGCGCACCTGCAAATCTGCTCTGGAGCCAGGCGACAGAGCAGCACGGGGTTGCATGCTCCGTGATTTTTAAAAACCTCTAAAAAGAGGTTTTTAAAAAACACGCCACACGACCAGTTCCGGTCGCTCTGGAGTGGACTGAGGTATGGAACTACAGCAAGTAGTCCACCCCAGTCCACTCTACGGTGCAGAAGACCTCCGTTAGAGGTCGCTCTGCACCGTTTTACTAGCCCGGTGCAGAAATGGCCATAGATTCACAAGATTAAACTGCTGAGTTGTGTTGGAAGTCATCGAGGTGGATAGTGACTGGAGGTATTGTTCAGAGAATGAATGTGTTCAGGCCCCCTTCCCAGACATGAAACTCACTGTGTGTGCCCATAAGCCAATTTCATCTCTCATCCTAGTCTACCTCACATGGTTCTCACAAGGATTTTTTTTAAAAAGAAAAAATATATATAGTAGAGGGAACCATGTATTTTTACCTTTGGTTCATTAGGGAAAAAATGGAATATGCCAGTGACAAATATGTTGTGCTGCTTCAACAACTTCTTACTGAAACTTTCCTGCTCCATTTTCTCAGTACTGTTCTACTCCTGCAGAAAATGGAAACAGAATGTCTATCTATTTAAAAGGTGGTGGGAGAGGTTTCAGACTGTTGAGGTGGGGCAGGTCGAATTAACCTTATTTACTCTACAGATACAACCAAAATATTTTTCTTTTTCTTTTTCTGTATTTTAAAAGAAGCCTACCCATCTGCAAGGTGAGAACTGGTCATTACCATAATCCACCAAGTTAAACTTATTAGGCTGCATACCTGTTGATAGACTTTCAGTTATAGAACAGCTGGTTTGTAGGACATTGCAAATACCTATGGTAGGCCTTATTTATTTAGTATGATTTCCAGTTACTCCCCACAGGCTGTAGTCTCCTGCTCTTAATCTCTTCCTAATATGACATTTGCCCAAAGGACTCAATCCATTTATTTCCCAGTATACACACACACACACATGCACATGCGTGCGTGCACGCGCGCACACACACACACAAACATATATATAAAGAAAAGAAAAGTTTTGACTTTTTTTTTAAAAGAGGGATTTAGACTGTGAGACTCCAATTCTAGAATAGCCTCTCCAAGGAGGCTTGCCTGACATCTACAATGATTTCGTTTTAACACTGACTGAAAATCTTAAAGTTCATTCCAGACTTTAAAACATGCTAATGTCATTTTTGTCAGTTTATTTAACTATTTTATTGTCTTAGATTTATTTTTAACTTTTAGAATTGTAAACTTGAAATTTCACATTTTAGAAGGACAACAACAACAACAGCCAACACCCCGACAATAGCTACTAGGTGAATTTGAATTAATTAGCATGGGAGAGTCATAATTTTCCAATGCAAAATTCAGAGTTTGCAGTTATAGAAACTGGTTTCTAGATTTTTTGCCCATGTTTCTAAAAAGGCAGTTTAAAACTCTGATCCTACCATAAGGCAGGAAATCACTTTAAAACTCAGGTTTCCTGCTGAAATAAACTTGAGAAACAAACAAGAAGATATACCCTAATTAAGGTAATTTATTGTAGTGTAGTGCAATTAAGACAATCTTAAGACAATCTAATAATTAAACATCAAAGCAGATGTCTGTAGCAATCAAAAGCTGATCAAGGAGCATGCATATAATTTCTTGAAACAATACTTGATGCAGAAGATACAGGTAGAATAGGTACAGTACACACCACACAAGGGACCAATTATCTTCCCATTTAATTAAGATCTGGTAATGTGGACATAATGCACAACTCACTAAAAAAAAAAAAGGAAAGCCTCATAATTGCATGCTTAATTATTCCTGAATGAGCTCATTTAGTAATATTCTCCTGTTTTATATTTTATGATGGTAAAAATGGTCTCTTCCAGATCTATGATTCTATGGTTCACAGCTATGTCACTATGTGGAGAATAAACTACAAGACCACTGCATTCAATCCTGTTACGCTCTGTATTTTGTGACAACAAGAAATCTAGATGGTGTTGAGGAACACTCATTTGTGTGTTGACATGCAAGAGGTTTCCAATGATTATTAAGCCCAACTATGTAAAGTGACATGCCTTAAACAAACAAAACAAAACAAAACTTTAGTTTACATAGTTAATTCTGGTGTTTGAAAGAAGGTCTGTTTAAATTATCACTCTGTGTGCATTGGCCTCACTATTCCCACTCCCCAAAACAAATCACAATCTGGCAAGCTGGTTGTTTGACATCACAGGTTGACTTTGGTTTTGTTTGGTTTTCACACTGCTAAAATTACTCTGGGAACACAATCCTGTGCAGGTATACCCATACATAAACTCTAATGGTTTCAAGCGTATTTATGCACAAGCAAGCTTTCTTTGCAGTATACAAAAGCCTAAATCTAATTACTAATCAAACCTAAAACAAACCCATTGAATCAGTGAATAACATAAATCTTCAAAGAATGATTGAACCCACTAAATTACAGTGTTATAAATTGACACTCTCCTATTCAGTGTATCAGGGATGGCAAATGTGTGGGCCTCCCGACAGTCAGAAGACTGGCCTTTGCTAATGCTGCCCCTGGAACTTCTTTGCAAAATCTGGAGGATACATATTCTCTACCTACTGTGAGGATATCCAGATTTAATTGCTAAGGCTTATAAAACTCTAGAACCCAAGTCCTTCTATTACTTCTTTTAGAACCTAGATCTTTGAGCACTAGAAATGTGAATGTGGCTTACAGAGGCATTGGCTTACAAGTTGGCCTGTGAGCTCTTAACAATTATCCGCCCTTGACAATCTAGCTGGTTGAAACACATCTTTCTCATGCCTGCACTGGGCCATCAACTCTACCTTTGGGTGGAGCAAACCACTAGGTTTTGAATGTCATGAAAAAGTAGGAAATTATTATTTACTACAAGGAAGGTGAAAGGAAAGGACTTGTTGTTTGTGGTGGTGGTGGTGGTTTCATGCAGAATGTAGCCACCAGTATAATGCACTTGCAAGTTGGATTAGAGGTACCCACTTGATACTGTGCCTCAAATTGAAAAAAAAAATGTTTTGGGACAGTTGTACAAGCTGTTCATGGATAGAGAGCTCAGGAAATCAAGCAACAAAACTGGGAAGGATTCATTATGCTTACAAAGAAAAATTGCCTTGGCTTTAAACAAGTTTTCCTGCTTTGTTGTCAATTTTTATTTAAAATATCTCCCCCCAAAATTAGGAGGTCAAGTAAAAGGAGCAGCAAAAACTCCACAGTTACAGTCAGCAGGGGAGAGCAACTCATTTATGTTATTCAAACTCCAGAGTCCTTTCATTTCTGTTTTTTCTGTTATTAAACACCACCCCCACCCACCAATGTGTCTGAACTTTACTGCTATGGCTGTTTCTTGCTGGCAAAGTCAAAGCCAGCCTGCATACTCTCACTATGGATAAAAAGAGGATTCCACTTTTGGCTGACAGTTACCTCATTTATAATGATCCAGTGACAGTCAAAAGCAACCAAATTGGCTTCCACAACCTGAAACAGAAAACAAACCAGCCATCAGTCATCTTAGCTATATGAAAGGCAATGACTAGTAAATAGATGCTCGTCCACAAATGACCAGGCAGCAGGGGGATAAAATTAAAACAAAAACAGTAAAAAGCACCAGCTCTGCAAAGACCTTTCGGTTCTGTTGAGACAGAGGGACCCTTTGAGGAAAATGCTGCTAAAGCATTTGGGTTATTGTTTGGCTCGCTAATTAAAAAGAAGGAGCACAGTGAACTTCCAACACTGAGAAGAAGAATAGGTCCCTTTTCATTTATGTATGTTTTTAAAGACAAGACTAAAAGAGCATTAATGCTGGGTGGTAAGCAGGAAAACAGTAAGAGTTTCATGCTTCAGAGAGTGTTCTCTGTATCTCTTGAAGTTGCTATGCAAACACACTCATTATGGCCTGTTCATTTTTCCCTCTTCCTTAGACTGACCTTTGGAGAAATTGGTTCTGTGTCTTTTAAGATGGAAGACAGCTCAGCAGGATGCTGACTGGCTGAGAGCTTGCAACCGGACTAGTGCGTAGGCTGCCTCTCGAAATTCTCTACCCTATCTGTGGGCCAACAAACTGGGTGAGGAACCATTTCTCTCACAGTTTTTTAGTAGCAGGGTTTGTCATTAGCAGTGGCAACATCTCATGGGTAAGCACAAATTTAAGTTCAGTTTATTAAGCAAATTTCCACATTCATAAAGTTTTTCATATTTCATTTTTTTTTAAATTAAAGTAAAAGCACTTGAATGCAGAAGAAACTGAATCTGACATATTTGTCCATGCTGGCTCAAGATTTTGGCCATTTCTGCACCGGGCTTCTGTAATTGTGCAGAACGACCTCTCACAGAGGTCTTCTGCACCGTAGAGTGGACTGGCGTGGACTACTTTTTGTAGTTCCACACCAGAATCCACTCAGGAGCGGCCAGAACTAGCAGCGCTGCGTGTTTTTTAAAAACCTCTTTTTCGAGGTTTTTAAAAAGCACGGAGCACGCAGCCCTGTGCTGCTCCATCGCCCGGCTCCGACGCGGATTTGCAGGCGCGCGCAAGTGCGTGCCTGCAGATCTGCCGGGGATGGGCTTCCAGCTGGCGAGCTTCTCCGGTTGGTGGAGAGCCTCCACCAGCCGGAAGCCGCCATTTGGGACGCCAGAGGACTGCGGAGCAGCGAGCTCGCGCTGCTCCGTGTGGCGACGGACTTACCCAGCTTCAGGTAAGCTCTGTTTTTGGGCGTTTTCACCTGTTCCCCCCTCCCCCCACATGCGGAAAGGGCCTTAGAGTATTCACTTCTTAAAAGTCAAAGTCTGAATCATTCTGTTTTCAATCAGATTGGTTCTGATTTAGGGTTGCTGTCCCTACTTGTTAGAGATGGGGGTCTCCAGAACTGTTTTTAAGCTGAAGTGGCTAAAAACAGTCAGACATGTTTGAATTGTGCATCCCTGCATACACATTTTTACAAAACAAGATAAAGTGAATAATAATAATACCACCAACTGGAACAGTTAACAGTGTGACTACTATGAGGACAGTGACAAAAACAGTAAATGAAATGTTATAAAATTCTTTAAAGTATGAAATTAATACATTAAGGAAAGAGGAAAATATATAAGACCCTATTAAGTGAACATAAACATGGCTGGAATAGATGAACTACAATAACTTCTGATTGGTAGTTTCTCAATGGGCTCAATTATGCAGGAGTCTGAGTGTCCTGATATATTGTGCCTTATGCTTTTGAGAGTCTCAGTCCCCGCAGCCTAGTCTTATGAAGGACTCAAGATCTCCCCATCCCCTCTGTTCATGTGTTCATGTTACAGGCTCCTCATCTGTAAAACATATAGGTAATGGAAATATAACATGGTCATCATCATGCTAGAAATAGCTGGCCCAAGTTAATTGGGTGAGAGCTGATGAGTGAACATTTTGTTGCAGTTGGAGCATTTGTCCCATCCATTTGTTCCAGGCTTCACATGTAGCTTAACATGTAGACTGGTTTTACATATTAGATATCACAACAGCATCTAACATCTAGAGAGTCAGCATGGTATAATGGTTTGAGGGTGGCACTATGGATCCTCAAGACCAGGGTTCAGTTCCCTGCTTGGTGATGGAAACCCATTGGGTGACCTTGGGCACATCACACACTGTCAGCCCTAAAATACCCGTGATAGGTTTTCCTTATGGTCTTCATAAGTCAAAAATTACTTAAAAGGACACAACAATCTGCTATCTGGTTGTTGGATGGGTGTCTAATATTCAATAGACATTTCTATTTTGACAGACATTGGCCATTTCCATACCGGGCTTCTGAAACGGCGTAGAGCGACCTCTCACTGAGGTCTTCTACACCTTAGAGTGGACTGGCGTGGACTACTTTTCGTAGTTCCACACCAGAATCCACTCAGGAGCGGCTGGAACTAGCCGTGCTGCGTGTTTTTTAAAAATCTCTTTTTTGACGTTTTTAAAAAGCACGGAGCGCGCAGCCCCGTGCCGCTCCGTCGTCTGGCTCTAAAGTGGATTTGCAGGCGCACGCAAGTGCGTGCCTGCAGATCTGCCGGGGGCGGGCTTCCGGCTGATGAGCTTCTCCGGCTGGAGAGCCTCCACCAACTGGAAGCTGCCATCTGGGATGCCGGAGGAGTATGGAGCAGCGGGCTCGAGCTGCTCCGCGTGGCGACGGACTTACCTGGCTGCGGGTAAGCTCCGTTTTAGCGTGTTTTCGCCTGTCCCCCCCCCCACATGTGAAAAGGGCCATTGTGTGATTATGGCTTATCTGATAAAAGGTGCTGAATATTCTTTAATTGGGTGGAAGTTGCTGGATCTATGGATGTGTAAGTTTTTAATTATATATTTTAACTTTGTTTTAATTGTTCTTGATTGTTTAATTGTGTTTTAACTTTTCTACTCCATGATTTTTGACTATGGCCATTCCCACATTAGCCTGTTATAGCATGATTATTCCACTTTCAACATCCTATGGAATCCTAGGGTTTGCAGTTTAGGAAGGGGCTGGCCAGCTGCCCCCTCCCTAAACTGCAAACCCCAGGATTCCATAGGATGTTGAAAGTGGAATAATCGCTCTATAACAGGCTAGTGCAGAAATGGCCTATGTCTTTTTAATTGTTGTAAGCCGCTTGAGTACCAACTTGGGGGGGAAAAAAAGGGCATGAATAACAATCAACAACAACAACATGATGTCCAGTGCCTGTGTGGACAGCAATCAGATGGTTGGTGTTGTGCTGTTTTCTAACATGTAAAACCACTTTGCATCTTAAAACTAGGACAAATTGTTACCCCAGTGGCAGACCCTGATCTCAGGGGGGATATAAAATTAATATCTAATATGCCTTCCATATCTTCTATGCCAGAGAGGGTGCCTGGGTGGGTGCATAGACAAATAGGTCAAGTGACTGGACCTAGGTCAAGGCCAGGAAAATCCCCAGTCACGTTTCCCAAGGAGACCTCAGGCTAGACACGTCTGCATGAACAAAGGCTCCTCAGCCACAAATAGCCAACTTGAGGGGACTACCGGGTTTTCCCCAGGTAAAGCAACTCTGATTTCAGCGAATCTTACAAGGGCAAGGTCCATTGACATGAACCAATCATGCAAACCATCAAGTGACTATTGTGCGGCATTTTTCCTTCTATTTTGGCCATTGTTCTTCCCGGGAAAGGGCCTGCCTCCGAGGTATGTTCTGCCCTATAAGTAGTCCCTGTTTTTGAGATTCTTTTCAGAGAACTCCTCGCTACATTAGCAGACCAGCACTCTGTTAGTCAAGTGCTCCCCTTAGCCACCTGTCTTTGCTGAGCTAATTCCTTCTTGCCACTTCCTGGACTGAAGACTTCTGGACAGGTGCAGTATCACTGCCTTCACACCCTCTCCACTTTATTCCCTACAATTTTTCATCTCTTTCCCTTCTCGATAGGCCTTCTGTGCGTGAGTGAGTGACTGTGTTTGTGTTTGAGAACATATTCGTTAAATAAAATCCATTCATTAGTACGATCATCTGGCTTTTTCCTTGGTCTGACCCTGTAAAAATTGGCTTGGAGGTCTCACTGAGTTACCCTGCCTCTCGTTTTGCCATGCTAGTGCTCCGCTAATTTCCCCAATCTTTGCATTTTTGGAGCAAACCAAGGTGTCCCCCAGGGGACCCCCAGAAGGCAGGGTAACAAAATGATTGGGGCAAATGCTCTACTCACACAATGCATAAATGCTTTGACTGACCCTTAGGTAGGTATTCATTATAACAATATAAGAAGATCCCTGATGGATCAGATCAGCATCATTCTAGTCCAACTTTCTTTTGTCCAACAGGACCAAAAGGTCTTGAGGATGTAGACAAAGAATCTATGAAAACAACAATTCTTCTCCATTTTTTGTCCTCTATTTGGCATAAAGAACATAACTTGGAAAATTACTCTAATAATTCAAGTAATTCAAGTTTGACCACCAACTAGCTGGTAGGTCCAATGCTGCTATCTAAAATCCAAAACTGGTCTACATGTTAAGAGATTACTTACCTACATTGCTCTTGCCATGACATGTAGACTTGATTATACCACTGAAAATATCGAATATACAAGTGACCTCTTTCATGTTATCTGCCTTCTCTGTTCTATTGTATTTGCAGGTAGAAGAACAAGCTCTGCATATGAGTGTGGCCATTTGCTATTCCTCTACTAAAGCATTTCAACACATTCAAGCCCACCGATTGGTTTATAAGCTAAGCTGAATCTTACCCTGCTTGCCTGACTCCTTTTACGTGTCTGACTCCTTTTTCAACTATTCCATTGTATTGTCATGACCTTGCTCTGGATATTGGTTGCTATACTTTATCCATATGTTGGTATTTTTCTGCCTTGCTGGCTCTGGAATCTTTTGACCTTGGCTGTCAAGCTCCTCACTTTAAACAGACTTGCTTAGTGGTAGGACATGGTTTATGACTTTCCTGCATTCCTATGCCTCTGGTTTGACCTCTTCTGTACTAGAACTGAGGCTTTTGCTGCATAACGTCACCATGCCGCTTCTGGGACAGGATGGCAGCAGTTGGCAGATTGTGGTTCTGCACGATGTCGTCACTGTCCCATTGCCATCCTGTTGCAAAGTGTCATACTCACACAGTATTTGCAAAACAGAAAAAATCTGTTTTACACCTTCAACCGTGCAGCACTCCTGTACTTGCCATTGTGCGGAAGCGCAATTGCGACGCCTCCTGCCCCAGCGCAGCAACGGCAAGTGCCCAGCTGCGCTGCGGAAGGAAGAGGCAGAGCCATTGCACTTCCTCCCGCAGGGAGTGAGCAGGTGCAGAGGGGAGCGTTGCTGACACGCTCCCTTCTGGATCTGAATTGCAGCACAGCAACGTGGAAGAGCATTGTTGTGCAGAAATGGCCTGAGCTGCTTGTCTAAACTCCCTTAATATACCATTAGATATCACCTGACTGAGAAAAGACAAGGGGAAAAATTCTTTTGCATATAACAATGCCCAGAATTCAACTGGGCAGTTATGAATGTGGACTCACCACAGTTAGCTAGCTATGCAGTAAATTCCAGCTCAAACTGCACAATCCCAACCTACCAAGAAAGCAGCCGGGCTGTGTTCCCCTGTTAATTGGGAAGGAGCTGACTTATGCTCCCACGCCCTCCTGTGAGTGACAGACAGAACTTGGGTCCCTGGTTCAGTCCCACCTCACACCAGAGATTGCTTGTACACAGGGATAGGAGGGAATATCAGTCATCTGTTTCCCAATTTGACAGAGGAGCAGACCCACATCGACTGCAGCGGCTACTGCCTAAAAAAGTGGGCACTGGGGGGCTTTCATAGTCCCTACGTATCTCCTAAATTAGGGAATATGTAGTGATTGCAAATACAAAACAGTCATTAATATATAACCCTAGGTTATCCGTTTACAACCAATTTAGTGGATTCCAGCTAAATAGCAATGCCATACTCTTCTTATGTTACATGTAACATTCACTTATTGATATTGATTGTTTCTTTTAAGGAAGTGAAGTCCCTTTGGATGAATTTTGAAGCCCCCCCCCCCCAATTTTGGTGCATTTCCCTACTATTTCAGATGGATGTCCCTGCCCAACACAGAACCAAAAATGACAAAAAGTAAAAAAGGAACTTTGCCCAAACTGCAGGAAGTAACAGGAATGATTCCCTTTGAAAAGTAACTTTTCAACTCCATTTTTTTTCTTTTCACAGCAACATCCAGTGTAACATATCTGCTCTGGATTTTAAGAGGTGAGTTTGTTTGTGTATATGTGTCAGTAATTCCATATCCTTCTCCTTCTTTCTTCTGTTTCTTTGTTTCTGCTCATGTTTATGTGTACCCAGTAAATAAACAGCACAAGAGATCCCTGGACGGTACAGGAAAAACAAGGGGGGGGGGACCCACCTGCATACATAATAAATCACACATTTTATTTCTATCCCACATGATAAGAAGTGATCTGGAAAACATTACAGTTCCACTGTCCTTCAATCTAGCTACATTCATCTAGCTCATTATAAAAATAAGGGGGAAAATTTGACACAGGCCTAAGATTTCCCTTGATCAGCTGTTATTAGGAACAAGTTTACACATTCATTATGATATTAAAAGAGTTTTATAGAAAAAAAAATCCAAAGGTAGTGTGAACACAGCCCAGATCCAATTATCTGTCAGTGCAGCAGTCATTACTTGGACAAGAGGTGCCTTTTACATTCATGACCTAATGTTCCACTGTGCCCTTGTTTCTCCCCTGAGTTTGCAGTTTTCTTCATTTCAGTAGTCCACTGCAACATCATCAGAGAGGCAGGAGAGCAAATGGGATTACACTAATGAATAGAGAGGGTTGTTGGAGAAGCACAGAACATTTCAGCCTTACTAAACTCTCCTGAGTAATTTGCAAGGAGGTTCACACAAATGCAAAAGGGGTGTAAGATTTTCGCTGATGTAATTTTGGCTTTAACAAGAAAGAAAGACGCCCATGGAATGGCTTAAAACTGCAACATCCATCCTGCAAAGGACATTGGATGTCTGCTATCTAAGGCTATATGTTTTGTTGCCTCGTGCAAAAGACAACTATATCACCCCCGCTCCAAAATCTATGCAGTGATAATGAATTTTTCTTTAACACTTGTGATGGGATAACATTTAACACAGCACCTGAAGCAGAAAAGTTGGTTCAGGACGGTCAGGCACAAAAGAGAATGACACGGATTTTGGTAATCATTAGGGAAGTTTTGCCACTTAGCATATGATGGCTGAAGTAACTGACTCACTCTACCTAGTGGTAGGGCTGGCCCTATAGATAACTGCTTGGTAAACACGCAAGTGGATTCACCTATGAATATTACTTCAAAAGTGGTAATGGGTCAGTGCCCTCCATTTCATCTTAAAGAAGTAGGCTAGTTAGGGATGTGCAGGGGAAGCTGCATGTTACACAACTTTGTCACCCAACAACAAAGAATGGCTGAAAATAGCTATTCTCACCATATCACTCTTAGCATCTACTACTTCATTCTGTTTTACATTAGGCCCGGCTCATTCAATTCATTGGAGGTTTTGTGGGTTACAGGTAACAGGAGAAGCTTGGGATCCTATAGAACCGGTGATCCACTAGGTGATCATTGTGGAAGATTAAGCCATGATGTGGTTTGTTGGAATCAGACCTCCTGTGATGTGTGAACTTGCCTCTGCGAACAAGTCATGTTTTGTTTACTGATTCACTGATTGCAAAGCACAATCAGAAGCTATGGTCAGTTCAGGAAGTCTGGTTTCTTTGTAATGATGTCTAAAACAGTATCTGTGTCTAATGCTGAAACAATAGTTAACACAACAGGCAGGAAAGAAATGAACCAGAAGACAAGCTACGTTTTGTTTAATAATCTGTTATGCAACTTGTGTCTTAAGCAACAAACCATGGCTAATAGAACTATAGCCTATAATGCCCTGTGAATACCACCACAGAATTTGGCTGAATAGAAACCATCTGCTTGATGGAACATGCAGGAGACCTTGGAGGTTTTAACAGCAGGTATACAAACACTGAATGTTTACCCATCAGGAATGTTGCAAAAATCTATTTAAGATGATCTGTTAAACACTTGATATTTAACACCTGCACTGTAAACACTAGCGTTTTTCAGCAGCATTCAACATTCAATGAGACAATAAGGGCATAAGACATAAAAGGATCTACTTCACTGCCATCCACCAAAGTTTTATAAGGTTTTGTGAGGAAAGAAAGAATAGTCATGGCAAAATCTGGAAACAGATAGTGTGGGAAACTCTGTTGGGCAGAATATATATAAAGGCATTGAGAAATGTAATGGCTCACACCTCAGACAGTTGTAGAAGCTTTGAATTCATCTGTCTGTATTGTTGGCTTTGTGACAACAAGTAGTATTCTGCACACATAAAAAGAAGGGACAGACTGGAGATTTCAATAAGAGACAGAAAAACAGTGATGGTACTGTTTAAGCAACTCACATTTTGAACTGAAAATAAACAGGAGTAGAGATGGAGATAAAATACAGAAAAGATTCCTAATGGATTCTGTAAATGCATATAAATCCCAAAATGTATTCCCCAGTATGTTACATGAAACAACATTAACCCTGGCAAACTTCTTCCATAAATCCTTATGAAAATATGAATGGTTTTCAAACATGCTTAAGCATTTTGCTTTAGAAATTAAAGTAAAAGGCCTAAAGGCATATCAAACTTGGTAGCAATAGCTTGAAATCTCTGTGGAAATGAAAAAAAGAAATCACTTAACTGCCAAATATGTATTTGGCACTTTCAAGATGAAGATATACCGTGAGTTTCCAATCTGATTTTTAATTACATGAAAGTATGAATATTATTTTCTACCATATTTCTTATGAGGAATACTGTTTGCCAATGAATTATCTAGTAGTGCTGCAAGTGTGCTAGTCAAGTTATTGCAACTTCCTTACAAATTTGTCCCATTTCTTCTCTGTGAGGGTAATTAATGAAAGTACATATATACATTTCGTTTGGTTTCCGGTTCCTGGGAAGGAACTATGAGTGTATGTATACATCCCACTACATATAGCAGTATGATACCACTTAAACTGTCATGCCTTTATCTTATGGAATCCTAGGATCTGTAGCTTGTTGAAAAACTTAAAATTTGCTGTTCAAAAGCTCTAGAGAGTTCAGAGCTCTCTAGCAAAGAATTCTATGTCCCCACCAAACTACAAATCCCATTAATCAGTAAAATGACACTTAAAGTTGCATCAAATGTGTAAATGAATGTGTAACACAAGTATCATTTTTTTCACTCCAATTGCATTGAAAATAAATATGCATAACAAAAAAAATCTTATCTTTGAAAAAACTGCACAAGCACACTTTAGTTAATGAATAAAATATATTTTTAAGGCGAAAAGCATTAAATATGCATGTGCTAGAGAAAGTTCATGTCGAAAACCATTACACATTTTCATGCAGGAAGCAAAAGCCAAACCTCACAATCTGCTATGAAACAAAGACACAAAGAACATGCAGGTAGGATAAAATTGAGACAGAAGTTTTCAAATCTGTATTCCCTCCAAATGTGTGCATGAGTCACAGAACCATATTAAAAAAAAATAGCAGTTGCTTTATGATCTAGTCCTCAGTTATCTAGAAGACCACTCGCATTCTTCACACAGTCACAGACTTGTTAAAAAGCAAACGCTCCCTGATCATTTGAAAAACAGGAAATAGAATTAACTGCTTCCGGGTGAAACAGATAGAAATAGTTTATCTCTGTATACTACAGTGGCCCCTCTACATTCGCAAAGGTTTGGGGTGCAGAACCCTTGCAAAGGTGGAAAAATCATGAATAATAACCCCCATGATCTCCCCTCTTCCCTTCTAAGGCTTTGGGGCAGGAGCCTTCTTTTTCCATGCCTGGATAAGCAGCAAGGGAGCGAGAGCGGGGAGCTCTGGAGGGGAAAAGGAAGAAGCATGTGTGTCTCCCTCCAATTGCTTTATCTTTTGCTTTGGTGTGAGTTCTCAGTGCCAGGACAGAGGCAAGGGAATGAGAGGAGAGAACTCCAGAGGGGTATCGGAAAGTGTGCATGCAGGTCTTCCTCTCCCCACCCTCCATTGCTTATCTTTTGCCTTGGCATATTTGACCTATTTCTCTGTGCTGGCAAAATCTAAGGAATGGGAAGAGGAGAATAGGGGGTGGGTGGCATGAGTGCCTTGTGAATAATCGAATTCATGAGAGTCAAACTTGCAAATGTGGAAGGAGAACTGTATACACAAACAATGCTAAATAGCCCTGCCCCAGATTGTTCTAAAGGAGTCTCTTTAGTTGTATCACTGGCTAAGAGAATGGCTGTCTATCTACATATCTACTTACTATACCTACCTACCTACCTATTCATCTCTTCCTTGTACATGTACATGAAATGTGAAACAACTGCACTTATACTCTTGTCAAACCTGAACCTTACAATTTTTTAAAGTTATTGTAAGACCCCTTTGTTTTGTCTAGCTTTCAGCTGGTGGAGTCAAACAGATGCACCATGATCTCTTTTTGGTCATACAATATTATATTATTGTAATTTATCGTTACTAGTAGAAATTAAATGAATAAGCATCACCAGCTGGAGGCCTCTAGGCTACTTTTGCCCCCAACTGTGAAGTGTCCTCCATTCAGAGACAAAAGAAGTCTGTAGAAGAAAAACATTTGTTGCAATGGGATTGTGCCAGAGCCTGGTGGTCTACCAGCCCTGTCCTCAATTTGACAGACTTGCTGCTGACCAGGGCCTTAAAGACATAGCTGATTATATGCTGTTTTTCTTTTTAAGTCCAGGGAGTAGTGGTTCTTCCATTTCACCAGTGAACACATCAGAGTGGCACACTGCACTGTAAAGATGTCTTTGCACTTCATCAGATCTGGGCACCACTCAGCCAATAAGCACAAAAGTGGATGAAGCAGGGAAGCAGATTAGTGTTTTTCTACAGCATGAACATTGGAGAGATTTTGTAGAGCACAGGAAAATGCTGTCAAGAAGACAAGAGATGAGTGAAGAGAAACCATCTGTCACTGGCAGGAACTCCAAAACTTCTGAATGTTTGGAAGAGACTAACAATTTATCAGCGTTTTCTTCTGTCATTCACTCTCAAATCTTGAAATAGACTAACTGTGAGACAATCTCAAGCAAACAAGCCAGCCATGCTGCCAGTTTGGAAGCTTTTCTCATTTCTAACAAGAAAACCCAAACCAAGCCAAAAATAAAAAATATAAAAAAACCCCCAAATATCTGCAATGAAACTCTGAATGAATATCTAGCAATTTAGCATGGTAATACCCTCCAAGCAGTATAGTGTGGTCTCATTCCTAGTGGCTATACTCTGTTTTACCAGCTCCTTTCTAAGTATGTCAACCTTAGCATTTTTACAGAATGTCTGCAATACTGGATCTGAAACCAAGACCTGGTGAAGAGCTGCATGTGCAGGAACACATCTTACTTTGAGTGCCATTTGGGCAGAAAATGCAGATTAGAAAAACCAGAAGTGATAAACAAGACAAACACTTAAGACAAGTTTAGGGTGTTCTACTTTTCCAGCTAGGTTTAGGGTGGACCACCTATTAGTCAAGCAGACATCATTCACCAAAGAAAATCCAGTACTGAGGCATATTTATCAGCTTTAAGCCTCTGAACATTACATTACTTTTCTCTTCTATAAGATTGAATCAAAACAGGGAGTGGGGTGTCATTTGGGGAAAAATATGCCTCTTGTAGAAAGTATCCCCCAAATTTTAGGAATAATTTGAGATGCTCTGGAATGAAGCAGGTATTTGTAACCATTTTAAGGGAAGGAAACACTCTTTTCTCTTTGATTTTGCTTTCTGATGACATCACCAAACCAAAAGTGAGAGCCTAATATGGTGCCATGATATCATGGTATCTCCAATACAATGTCTGATCAGCTGGTGGGATCACACGGGATCTGACTGAAACATAATATCCTCTACCCTTATCTCTTTATATGAGAGATCTGCAGCTCCACTGCCATTTGTCAGCTAGTCTGTATCTATTTGGACTTCTCCCAGGTCCATCATCTTGGTCACCTGAGGTTCCAAATTCATAAACAATGGTCTTGACCAAATAGGCAGGCTGACATTAACATTCTTTCTAAGTAATCTTAGGTATTAGTATTTCAAAATATTTAACAAGGAGTAATAAATGTGCAGCTCTGTAATCTTTTAGACTATTTTATTGAGATAATCCATTCAATATATGCAATTGTCCATTTCTCTTCAGGAAGATCACAAATAGCATAAACCTCCTGTTCTAGGAATATTCTTTTACCACTCTATGCAAATAAGGAATAAAAAAACACCATCCTGGAACATTGTATTCATTATAGCAAATATCACTAAGAGGAAACCAGATACACTCAGAGTGGTAAAAATGCTAATTACACAATGCTATAATAGTCACAGCACTAATATACTTCTGTGGAAGAAACTATACCTTTCCTACAGATGTGTCTATACTGTCATATTGAAGGCAAAGGTGTCTGCTGTTTGTTTCTTATAACAGGCATCACACTATACTGCATCTATACTGGTAAGGAACCATATATCTTACACAATATCATTAGCTGAGGAAACTTGTCCAACTCTAAGCAGGTATCTGTTACATATCTATAGCAGGCATTTATTAATAGGTGAGTTAGTATACTGCCCAGAGAGGAGAATCTCCCCACCCCCACATCTCTCTCACACACAGCATTTTAAGTGCATGGTCCTTATCCTAGGACCGGCATTTTAAAAGCAGTTGTTAGGAACAGCTGTATTGCTACCCACTGGACACAGTGGCAAACTGTTTACCTCTGTTTCTCAGAGACTAGCTTTTGTACTCTCTACTGCCATTGTTTATTTATTTACAGACAAAATTCCATAGTGCATATGGTTTTATTTCTTTTAAGGAGACATACTGGGTTAGATGTGGTTTCCTGCTAGTCACTCTTTCTAACTCACCTGCCAATGTAGCCGGTTAATGTAGGGAGCCCTGTGTGTGGAGAAGGAAGATGCCTTTTGCTCAGGCACACAGAAAGAAGGTATGCAAACCTGGGGAAAAGACAAGGGAATGGTGGGGAAGGCATGTACATAGCTTTGCACGTGGGGCTCCCCCTTCCCATTCTCTTGCCCTTTATTTGAATGCAGAGAAGGAAGGCAACATGCCCAGAAAAAAAGGCAGGATAATGGGAGGGGGAGAATGCAGGGAGGCACATGCATGACTTCTCAGCATGCAGGGCTGATCCTCCCATTCCCTTGCCTTTTGCCTGGGTGCATGGAAGGAAGGCATGCATGCCCAGGGAAAAAGCAAGGGAATGGAGAGAAGGCAGCTGTGCACCTCCTCTGTGCACAGAACTTCCTTCTTCTATTTACTTACCTTTTGCCCAGGCACATGGAAGGAATGCATGCATGCCTTGTCAAAAGGCAAGAGAATGGGGGAAAGGCATGTGAGTGCCTTCTCTGCATGTGGGGCTGCCCCTCTCATTCACTTGACATTCCCCAGGGGGAGAATGGGGGGAGGCATGCTTGAATGGGAGAGTGAGCCTTAGAATGGAATGGGAAGGGGAACACTCACTTGAGTAGGGGAGTTATTTGGGTTTTTTAAGCATTTGTGAGGGTTCTATGCTCCCAACTCTCACAAAAGTCAAGGGACCACTGTAATCTTTTCTCTCCTATGAGCTTACACTATTCTTTGTTCACTAACCTAGGAAACAAAACTACTAACCACAGGTAAGGATTCAGCATATGCATTCTCATTTCCTGTGAACTGTATTTCCTCCATATTCTTGTCTACAGTATTGCCTCCAGACTCTTGCATCCTGGATGTTCTGTTCAAGCATTGCTTATAACTATGTGCAGTTGGATGATTCATAAGATGTAGCTGTCACACATGGAAGCCGAAGCACTACTGCAGCTAATGGAAGCTCTGCTTTGTCCATTGCTCCATTGAGACATCTTGAAACTGAAGTTGCCTTTGAACTCAGTCCTTTGATTCCTCAGTCCAGAGTCTGCAGATCTTTGGGATCTTATCTCACAGTTTTAGTTTCTAAGCCATGTAGTTCTTGGAGTACTACTTATGCATTAAATATGCCCATCCAAAGATATCTGTGTTGAGAAAAAAACTGTGGCTTCACAACTGTTGCTTCACAGCCCCCAGCCCAAAAAAAGCCCCTGTTCATGGGTTATCCAAGTTGCAAAACCCACATTTATCACAACTTTGCTGCAAATACCAATTGAACAGCCTGTTCAGAATGGCAAGCCTCTGAAAAACTATGTAATTGTTTTGTCATGCCAGAAATAATGAAAGCAGTAGTTCTGACACAGGCCAGGTTGCAAAAGTGTGACAACATTATGAGGCATACAATGGCAACTGATGTTCTTTTTCCTTTACAGCAGTGTGTGCCATGATCTGGAACACTGTTTGGCTCAACAGTCTCCCTTTATTTTCTGAAGGGAATCCAGTTCTTTTCAACACAGCAAAAACACCACACAGCATCACATAACTCATCATGTTAGTATTGCTTGGCAGAGAGGCATAAACTGTCAGAAAGTAGCCTTATTTGCATCTCTCTGTGAGGGTTTTTTCCCCTACTGAGGAGGCAGGTTCAAAATGCTGAAATAACCTTTATCTTAACACCCAGTCTCTCTGTTGTTGAAACAATTGCCTCTTCACTTGCAAACTGAGCTCAACCTTTCCAACTGGAAGAACACTAAGTATCTTTGTTCCAGAACTACTAGCAAATGCCGCTGAAGTCCATGTTATCTCACAGACCAATGAGCTGGTTATTGTCAGTTCTGTGTGCTTGGATCTATCAGCACCTTCTTTCTCCCTAAAGGCAGAAAAGTTGCCAAAAATGAGATTCGGACATCAATTCAGTGATATGATCTGTGAGGCAAACAGATCTGAGATCAAGCAAAACAAAACAGAGGAATCCAACTGTACAGCAACAAAGTTAACTTCACTTGTTTGCCCATCTGCCTGTGGCCAAATAAAGACTGGGTATATGTACTCAAAAACAGTAGGGAAGTGATATTAAGAAGATGAAGGCTGATCTGGAAGCAGGGGAAAGAAAGAGAAAATGCATTGTTTGAACCAAAGTTAAGAACCAGAAGAGATTCATTCCGTTTCCTCCAGGGTCTCTGCCTGGATTCTCAGGAGTGTATCTTTCTTTCTTTCTTCCCCCCCCCCCCTTCCCCACAGTTGCTGTTTTATTAAGCTGCCGACATATTATCCAACTATCTGCACTGTGGATACCTGCTGGTTCCACAGCAAGACTGGCCTTTTGTCTCTGCTCCTAGACCTCGAATTTCTCAGTAGAGAAATCAGTTTCCAATTTATAAAGTGCCTTCTTGCACACCAGAAACCAAAGCTCCCAAAGCTATTGTCACCACAGGCAATAGGCTGAGAAGTAGCATTAATCTCTGTTTCCTAATGGGACACATGTGCACAAGCAGACATGGACAGACAGACGCACATACCCACATAGGCAGACATATCAATGAAATTAACAAACAAATCAAAACAGTGCCTTGGAGATTCAAAAGAAAATAATTTTTCAAAGGATTTTTTTCCCCAAATAAAATTGTTGCTGTGTTGTTTTGTTCCATTTTCTCATTTGTTCATCCTCTTTGCTCCCAGCACAAGCAAATTTGTATGTCACAAGGTGATTCAGTAAACTTAGTCCTCTCTTGGATGCCCAGACACACTTACGCCAGCCAAGATGCCATTACCACATGCCACAGCACTTATGTGCCAAGTTCTCATTTCTGCCCATGAACACTCACCAGAGCATCAACATGTTGTGACTATGAATGTCTGTGGGAGCCAATCACTGTGAATTCTGACTCCATTGGGGATGATAATAGGCCCTTTCAGACTAATATTCCATACTTGAGTTTTTTGTGTTTGCCTGTGAGCTGAAAAATGACACTGCAACTTTTAATATGCACTTTTAAGTGAATATTTTTGAAAGAAAATATAGCTAATTATTCTTACTTGAGGGAAAACATATTTAAAATATATTTTAAGTGTAGCTTTTTTTTCAATAAAACAAAACAAGCAAGCCAACAAAACAAACAAGCCAACAAAACTCAAATTCACAGCTGAATGCAGAAACTGAACAGAGCTGACTTACAGGTGAACATGTACAAAAATGAAATAGATATAAATTAATTGATTTTCCCTCAGCTGTTCCATACCCACTCCGCATTACACTGTCATAGTGCTATTATTCGACTTTCAACATCCTGTGAAATTCTGGGGTTTGTAGTTTAGGGAGGGACATTTAGGATTCTGAGTCAGAGAGCTCTTTGGCATCAGTAAACTACAAACCCCAGAATTTCACAGGATGTTGAAAGTGGAATAATAGCATTATAAACAGTGTAGTGTGGAAATAGCCCATGTCATAGTGAGCCATGGTTAGGAGAAAGACCTAAAACATGAGATACTCTGTTACGCTGTGGATGTTCTTAGATGTAACAGCAAGAGGAGAAGGAGATGGCTAAATTAATTTAATTGGTTGACGGTGACAGAGTTGTAGATGAGGCTGTCCTTGAATCATATCTTACTGCTTCCACAAAAGCATGAGGTGGTCCTAGTCATAGTGTCTCAGACTCACGGGGAAGCTAATCATATACTTTAGCATTGCTTAGCTGTTCTTATTATGAAATAATTGACAAATGCAGTGGTGTACCCAGATTACAGCCACTGTGTCAGTAGAAGGGAAGGTCAGTAGAACCTCAGGAAGAACTTCCTGACGGTCAGGGCTGTCCGGCAGTGGAATCTGCTGCCTCAGAGTGTAGTGGAGTATCCTTCTTTGGAGGTTTTTGAGCAGAGACTGGATGGCCATCTGTCGGGAGTGCTTTGAGGGTATTCCTGCATGGCAGGGGGTTGGACTAGATGGCCCCTGTGGTCTCTTCCAACTCTACATTTCTATGATTCTATGATTTATTTATTTTTTTATTTACGTACGTACTTACTTACTTACTTACTTACTTATGTGGGAGCATCAAATTAAACAGTCCTATGTATGAGTTACATGTGTCCCAGGATTTAGCTGCTAGAGGGGGCAAAATAAGAATTTTGCCACTCCAAAATGAAATTTTCCTTCTGTCCTCAAATTGCCCCAAAATTGTCAAGAGTAAGATGAGAAATATCACACATAGAACTGTTATATTTCCTCTGTTTACATGCCCTTGGTGATTTTGCCTACCTCTTTTCTTTGTATGCCTAAAATTTCTAAATATTGCCACGTTAGAAATTTGGAGACCTAAGAAAATTTCATTTGGAAGGGCATAATTTTCATTTTGGGGGCCATGCCTCATTTTGCTCTCCCCTAACTTGTGTGCTACATAGGTGAAAATTATTGGTACGCAATGGCGGGTGGGGGAAGAGTTTGCTTTGTTTCTCAGTTCATTTTAGTTGCTGTAAGCTTTATTTCTTAAAACCATGTTAATTTTATTTTTCACTCTCTTTCTCATTTGCATTTGTTTTAGACTTCATTGGAAGTCCAGCTGTTCTCTAATTATTTGTAACTTGGCATAAATTGACATACATTCTTTAGGTATTCTAGTACCATTTCCACCAAAGAATCAGGGTTGACAAATTTCAAAGAGAAGGAGGAACAGGTCATTGCTTTGTAAGCAACTATGAAAAGCACAGTAAGTGCACAGTCTAACATTGTTTTCACTAGGCAATCCAGGTGTTCTTTTCCTGTCCTTGTGAAATTTTTGAAAGATAGGAAAAGTAATCTGCTTTTATAAACAATTTTAAAAGGTATGCAGGAAAAAACCTAACACCTACATAGAGATGTAAACTTTCATAAAGGCTATTCTTGCAGGCAAGCATGAATAATTGTATATGGTTTTAATCCCTGCTGTGAAAAAGTCACCAAAACTTGTACAGTTTTCAAAGATTATTCACAGTTCAGGACTCATTCTATGCTGAGAAATATATCTTTTTAAAAAACAGGTAAAAATCAACTATACTTTTAAAAAATGTTTTAAAACCATTAAATAACTGATTCTATTAAAACCAGCACTATTTTTTTAAAAATAAAATCACATCAGGTTTTTTTTTTTTTTCTTTCAGAGAAAACTGCATTTTCTGCACATTTCACAGAAAGCAGCATTTTATGCAGGAAAAAAAATCTATATGGAAAAAAAGATTTGTTTCTTTATGTGCAGAAAATATTGATTCAGGGATCCAGATATAGGAATCTAGTATGTAGTTGAGACTTACCTTTTCATAGTTCTGTTCTCGATGTTTGAATGACACAGGGGGCAGTACTATTCAGCACAGAGGGAGCAAGGGTCACACATTCAGATCAACTCTATCCTAAGTCTAGCATGTTGCTCATACAAGAAATTAAAGATTTGGTTTTTGGTAATTTTGTTTGTTTGGGGGTAAGTTTCTTAAATGCCATAGGCCTGCAAGGCAGGATATGGAATAGGAAAGATTATACATCTGCTGTTGTGATCATATCAACCTATTGAAGTTTATGCTACCAGTCATTGCTGCTTCCTGCAAGGATGGGCTGAGACGGGTCCAGGGACCACCACTTTGAGTTTCACTGGTCTGACAGCTTCTAAAGGATGCCAGAGGGCTCTTGAGCATTGGAAAAGCTGATGTTCCTGTCAAAACATGGGTTGTTTTGTGAAATACAGAGATAACCCAAAGAGTTGACATGGTTGCTTGCAAGCATTCTTTCCTGCTAAGCACACTGCTATGCAATTGAGTTGGAGACAAATATAGCAGCTTAAGAGGTGGTGAGAAGAGAAGTGGAGAAAGTCTAGCAACAAGTTTGACAAAACACAAGTAATAGCTCATTACTGAGCCTACACTTGAATATTGTGGTAGTTTCCACCCATAGACAGTTTCGTCCCATTATGAAGCCATGGAAAATGAGGTCCAGTCCTGTGACAGGAGCAATGGGCCCAGGTCATAGAAATCATAGAAATCATAGAAATGTAGAGTTGGAAGAGACCACAGGGGCCATCCAGTCCAACCCCTTGCCATGCAGGAACACCCTCAAAGCACTCCCGACAGATGGCCATCCAGCCTCTGCTTAAAAACCTCCAAAGAAGGAGACTCCACTACACTCTGAGGCAGCAGATTCCACTGCCAGACAGCCCTGACCGTCAGGAAGTTCTTCCTGAGGTTCAGGTGGAATCTCCTTTCCTGCAGCTTGAATCCATTGCTCCTTGTCCTGGTCTCTGGAGCAGCAGAAAACAAGCCCCCTCCCTCCTCTACATGGCATCCCTTCAAATATTTAAACGTGGCTATCATGTCCCCTCTTAACCTTCTCTTCTGCAGACTGAACATACCCAGCTCTCTAAGTCTATCCTCATAGGGCTTGGCTTCCAGGCCCTTCACCATTTTGGTCGCCCTCCTCTGGATCTGCTCCAGCTTGACCATGTCCTTCTAGAATTGGGGTGCCCAGAACTGGACACAGTATTCAAGATGAGGTCCAACCAAAGCACAATAGAGTGGTACCAGTACCTCCCTCGATCTAGACACCATAATCCTATTGATGCAGCCGAGAATTGCATTGACTTTTTTGGCTGCCGCATCACACTGCTGACTCATGTTCAGCTTGTGGTCTATTAAGACTCCTAGATCCCTTTCACACGTACTGCCATCCAGCCACGTGTCCGCCATCCTATATTTCTGTATTCCATTTTTTCTACCTAAATGTAGGACCTTACACTTCTCTCTGTTGAATTTCATTTTGTTAGCCTTGGCCCAGCTTTCCAATCTGTCCAGGTCATTTTGAATTTTGATCCTGTCCTCTGGCGTATTAGCAACCCCTCCCAATTTGGTGTCATCTGCAAATTTGATCAGCATGCCCTCTATTCCTTCATCCAAGTCATTGATGAAAATATTGAACAGCACTGGGCCCACGACAGAACCCTGTGGCACCCCGCTAGTCACTTCTCTCCAGGATGAAAAGCAGCCATTGGTGAGCACCCTTTGGGAACGGTCAGTCAACCAGTTACAGATCCACCTGACAGTAGCCCTGTCCAGCCCACATTTTACTAGCTCCTTTGCAAGAATGTCATTGGGAACTTTGTCAAAGGCCTTACTGAAATCGAGATATGCTACATCCACAGCATTCCCTTCATCTATCAAGCTAGTAACTCTATCATAAAAAGAGATAAGATTAGTCTGGCATAACTTATTTTTGAGAAATCCATGTTGACTTCTCGTGATTACCACATTGCTTTCTAAGTGATTAGAAACTGACTGCTTAGTGATCTGCTCCAGGATCTTTCTGGGTACTGACGTCAGGCTGACTGGGCGATAATTATTTGGGTCCTCTTTTTTTCCCTTCTTGAAGATGGGGACAACATTTGCCCTCTTCCAGTCTGCTGGAACTTCTCCTGTCCTCCAAGATTTCTCAAAGATTATAGCAAGCGGTTCCGAAATGACCTCTGCCAGTTCTTTTAATATCCTAGGATGCAATTCATCTGGCCCTGGAGACTTGAATTCATCCAGTGTGGCCAGGTATTCCTGTACCACCTCTCTACCTATTATGTGCCGCATTTTCCCTGCTTCCTCACCTGCTCCCCAACCACTAGGTTGAGTGCTTGTATCCTTCTGGGAAAAAAATGAGGCAAAGAAGATGTTAAGTAGTTCTGCCTTTTCTCTTCCCCCTGTTAGTAATTCGCCATCTTCTCTGCGCAGTGACCCTATCGCCGCCTCCTTTTTCCTTTTGCTACGGACATATTTAAAAAAGCCTTTTTTATTGTTTTTAATGTCTCTGGCCAGCCTAAGTTCGTTCTGTGCTTTAGCCTTTCTGACCTTCTCCCTACATCTCCTAGCTACTTGCTTAAATTCTTCTTTGGTGGTTTCCCCCCTCTTCCATTTCCTGTACACGTTTCTCTTAATGCTTAGCTCAGCTGAGAGTTCTTTAGTCAACCATTCTGGTTTCTTCAGATGCCTTCCATTTTTCCTCCTTATTGGCACAGTTTTAGACTGTGCCTTCAGTATCTCCCTTTTAAGGAACTCCCATGCCTCCTGAACTCCTTTCTCTTTCACTATTCTGGACCACGGAATTTCAGCCAGCACTTCCTTAAGTTTACAAAAGTCCACTTTTTAAAAATCTAAGACGAGTGTCTGGCTACACTTATCTTCTCCTTCCCACTGAATGCCAAATTCCAATAGGGCATGGTCACTCCCCCCTAAAGATCCAACCACTTCTACCTCATTAACAAGGTCATCCCTATTGGTCAGGATCAGATCTAGAATATTTGATCCCCTTGTCACCTCTTCCACCTTCTGGACCATGAAATTGTCTGCAAGACAAGCAAGAAACTTGCTGGACCTTGCTGTCTTGGCAGAGTTTGACTGCCAACATATATCCAGGTGATTGAAATCTCATATTATTACTGTATCTCTCCTTTTTGAATGCACGGTCATTTGGTTGAGGAAAGCGTCATCAAGGTCCTCAGTCTGGGTTGGAGGTCTGTACTAAACCCCCACCAGAATATCCCTATTGTTTCTCGCTCCCTTAACTCTTACCCAGATGCTCTCAACTTGGCTTTCTGGGTTTAAGTCATGGATCTCTTCACAGGTGAAAACATCCTTGACATACAAGGCTACTCTTTCTCCTTTCTTGTTTGGTCTATTTCTACAAAATAGGCTATACCCCTCTATTCCTCCATTCAAATCCTGAGACTCATCCCACCAGGTCTCAGTGATGCCTATCAAATCGTATTTATTTTGTTGTACTAGGAGTTCAAGTTCATCTTAATAAATAAATAAATTGTATAATTTGTTTGGGTCTGAAGAGTTTCTTATACTCTTAAATAAGATTTGTATTGAATCCAATATTCTAATTGTTTGATTATTAAATACAATTGTCATTGAGAGAAAGTCACTTATTTTATCACTTTGATTTGAAAGTTGTTTTTTTTTTACACATTTGGAGTTAAATCCAGTTGTAAGTCCCAGCTAGACTAGTCATAGTATCTCTACTGAACAAAAAGGATTTAATGATCCTTAAGCATGTCCCACATTTCAGTGGGTCTAAACTTAGTTGAAACTACAAATTGAATTTAGCCCTTTGGTTTTGTTTCATTGAGAGTATAGATGTTGTTTGATGGGCATTTTTGTTTTCTTCCCTTCAATAACTGTGTCCATCCCTTTCCTTATATTTTTCCCATTTTTAAAAGAAGGCTGTATCTACTTCCATCTCTAATCCAGAAACAAAGCCCACTTGCTTCAGTGTTTGCTTCATAAAACACCAGTTTAAGTGATCAAAGGCCATTCCCACATCAAGCCCCACAATTGCCAAGTACTTATTGAACTCCCTACTGTGATGAATAATACTCAATACTTCTCTATTGTTCAGAGTTTAGGAGGTACAAATCCTGTTTAATCTGCTGTTAGGTAAAAGCCAATGACTGTTCACATCAAACATTTCAGCCCTAAATATTTTGGCTTCTCTGGGCAATGAATGAAAAGTAATAGCATGATTCAGGTTCTGTATTAACTTTCTTAGTTTGGGGAAACTTCCTGCTGTTCTCTTAACACAATATATTGTTAGATGCACAATTAAAATGTTTGCAAAAGTATATATTTCCCTTTTTCTTTTCACATGTCAACACTTCTAAAAATGTGAATGTGACAAAATCATGCATTATATAGGTAAATTCATCAGCAAATTCAGCCTGGTTTTCGTTGAAAGCCAGACTGGCACATTATGTGGCAAATTTGCATTTCTTGTTGTATCAGTTGCTTTCCACACTACACTGTTATAGGGCTATCATTCTACTTCCAACACCCTATGGAATCCTGGGGTTTGCAGTTTACGGATGGGGATTTTTCTCAGCCAGAGAGTTTTTTAAGCCTCAGTAAACTACAAACCCAAGAATTCTACAGGATTTTCAAAGTTGAATAATGGCACTATAACAGTGTAGTGTAGAAAGACCCTACACTATGACAGTGTAGTGCAGAAGTTTACCTCATAAACTTCTTCTGTTCTGAGCATCCTTGCATCTTGTGATTTCCTGATTCTTATTTGCCAGTTCACATCCTTATCTCTTCTTCCTTTCACAGGGAATCAATCTATTCCACCATCCAAGCATCTTTATTTGGCCTCACTCTTCTGTCACCCTCAAAAGTCCCTTAATTTCATATCTTGACTTTTGCTCTTCTTCTAGACTTGTGTGCTACTGATTCAATTTTGTTGGGCCACTTGCATCTCAGAAAGCCACAGCAAGTGTTTAGTTATTTTTTTGTTCAGCTTATTTATACCCATACCTTTTCTCCAACATAGGATTCAAGGTGGCCTACAACCATTTGAAGGCACAGTATACAAAAATTAAAACACAATTCAGTCAGATTTCTATCTTTTTAGAAAACCAAGTTAAAAGTAATTTTAATTAATTTTAATTTTAAAAGTAAATAAAAAGGTCTTTCCTGATAGAGGGGTGCAATTGGATCTCCTGAGAAGCGGAGCTCCACAACATAGGAGTAGCCACCAAGTAAGCTTTCTCCTGTGTCCTCCCCAAATCTCGCAGTGATAGTGGTGAGACCAAGAGAAAGCCTTCCCTCACAAATCCTAAAGCTCAGATAGGCTAACATAGGAAGATACAGGTCATTTCTGCACTACACTGTTACAGTGCTATTATTCCACTTTAACATCCTAATGGAATCCTGGGGTTTGTAGTTTAGAGAGGGGCCTTTAGAATTCTCAGCCAGAGAGCTCTTTAGCCTCAGTAAATTACAAAGCCCAGAATTCCACAGGATGTTGAAAGTGGAATAATAGCACTATAACAGTGTAGTGTGGAAATGACCACAATCTTTCAAATAATCTGGACCCACATACTTAAACAATTTATGAATAATCTTATATTAGATGTGAAGATATGAGTGGGGCAGATTGCACATAATTATTTATCTATTTGCTTATTTTTCTTGATGTGATCCTAGGAATGAGAAGCTCTCAAGAGACCCTGTTATTAATAGCATGGCTCAGGTCTTGCAAGCTCAGAAAGTTGCTCCCTTGATTAAGACAGGCTATCTGTAATGATGTCTTCTTCTTTACCTACTGTCTTCTCTTTGTTGCACAGTATAGTTCTCCCACCGCTGCCCTGTATGTCATGCCATTTCATGATATGTTCCAAGTATTATAGCCTCAATTTTATCATTTTGGTTTCTAGGACTGTTTTACTCTATGATTCACTTGTTGTCATTTTGGCTGTTCATAGTATCCATAGAATACTCCTCCCGTACCAAATTCCAAATATGTTGATACTCTTCCTGTCATCTTTCTTCGTTGTCCAGGTTTCACATACTATTTTTATTAATATCATAAAATACAAGAAATGGTTTACAAGATACTGCAGGTATTTACAAGGTATTTACAAGATTTACATGATACGCATTTGTTTATTGTTCCTCTGTTCTCCAGGGCTTCTGAGATGACAAATACATGCACACACAACTTTTTAAAAACAGTTTTTTAGAACACAGACAATTAAAACAAGTAGCAAAGTCACTATCTCTCTAAAGTTTGAAGGCCAGGGAAAATAATATAGCCTTGGCTGACCACCTGAATCTCAAGAGGGATACAGCCAGTTTGGCATCCCTTGGGAGAGAGTTTCACATTTGAGGGTGGTACTACAATATCAGTCTGGTGGGTAAGTTGGTGGGCATTATGTGTTACCCAGATTAGAATAAGCTTACCGTGATAATGGTATGAAAAACTATAGGAGTCTTCTTCTTTGTCATTCTTCTCACACAAGAACTCATTCATCTGCATTCCATGTATTTAAGGAGGAATTAATGAGTCTTTGTTGTGATTTTTGTAGGATACAAATTTATGCCAGGTTTTGCCGAACTTATCTGCCCCTTGAGAAAGTCTTGAGGCTCTGACTTGTTAATCCTTCCATTAGTACCATTGTCCCAAAGCCTTTTTTCTCTAGTTTATTTTTAAAGATAGGACATTGAAATCAATTCCACATTAAAATACTCTGTATTAAAACAGCCAGCCAGCCAGCAGCAGGCAACCCAAATAAGTCTGCACTTTCATCCAAAAAGGAAGCCTTATCTACTTTGGATGAGCACCAGGTAAAGCAAATAAAAACCAGCTGTCTGGAAGCAAATTTTCTACCAGATACGACAACAAAACAGACAGATTTGTTATTCTCTTCAGAATTCGGCATGAAATAGTCATTGCAGGCCTGCATACCATAAGGCAGGTGGCCAGTTGTAAGGCACTCACAGTCCAGGGCAAGCAAACAGTTGCACCAAAGGAAATTTTACATGCTTGTGAAAGAAGAGGCCAAGAGGAGTTACCAGAATATTATTTGGCACACGGCCTTAGTTGAAGTGGCTTTTGTACCTTGAGATATGTCTGTGAAGTAGTTAGGGGTGGAATCAGCAGTTACCAATCTTCATCACTATATTGCCAGTCCTAGGGAACTGGAGATAATGAGTGAGCAATGAAAATCAAAAACCCAGGCTAGAAACCTGCTGCAGCTTCATTTTTGTCAGTTATATAAGCAGTGAGGTTTTTTTCCCAGTTTCAACAAAGGACATCTCTGAGACTTTCTTGTGAACGGGTTTTCTCAGGCCATTTCCATACCGGGCTTCTGAAATGGTGCAGAGCGACCTCTCACAGAGGTCTTCTATACCATAGAGTGGACTGGCGTGGACTACTTTTTGTAGTTCCACACCAGAATCCACTCAGGAGCAGCCGGAACTAGCCGCGCTGCGTGTTTTTTAAAAACCTATTTTTCGAGGTTTTTAAAAAGCATGGAGCGTGCAGTCCCGCGCCGCTCCGTCGCCCGGCTCTAAAGTGGATTTGCAGGCGCACGCAAGTGCGTGCCTGTAGATCTGCCGGGGGCGGGCTTCCAGCTGGCGAGCTTCTCCGATTGGTGGAGAGCGTCCACCAACCGGAAGCCGCCATTTGGGATGCCGGAGGACTGCGGAGCAGCGAGCTCGCGCTGCTCCACGTGGCGACGGACTTACCCAGCTTCAGGTAAGCTCCGTTTTTGGGCGTTTTCCCCCGTTCCCCCCCACACACATGTGGAAAGGGCCTCAGTTTATACAATGTGAGCAAGATATATGAGCACAGCTCTGCCCTCCCCATACCAGTAGAAATGCCTTCATTCCCTCCCTAGTGCTGGGACACTAGCACAATCCTATGCTCTCATCAGGATTCCAACCAAAGAGTTTATAGGAGAGCTTTGCAGGAAAGTTTGAACAGAAATTAGTACAGCCATATTGATGAAAATACTCACTGCTATAAGCACAAATTCAATAGATATTCAGTTCTATTCTGCTCACTTGCCTTAGATATCATTGCAGATATCATTGCCTTAGATATCACTTCTCTATGGTAATGGGGTAGATTTTCAATCTTTTTTTCCATACTAATGCACTAAGCTTAAATCCAGATAATCTATTCAGCCCCTAATGCTCCAACAACTTCAGCCAGATTACTTTATATAAAAGCCAAAGTGGCCCATTAAATCAGTGATATCAATGTAAAAAAGCAGAAAAAAAGATTAGGCTCCACATGTGTATGGACCACCCATAAGCATGTGGAGCCTAAAATGCCCTTTTTTCTGTTCATTTATTACAAGTGCTTTCCGGAAGTTATTCCTGCAACTTGCAGTATAAACAGGCCCATGATACCCATGATCTCACAGGTAAGGACTTCCACTTGAACCTGGGGTTCTGCCTTAAATCTTTGGTATCACTGCATAACTGCAAAAACTCTGTATAACTTGTTGTCAGCTGCAACATTAAAATATATTGTGATATCAAGCAAAAATAAGGTTTTAAACCATTTTTTTCAGCTGTCAAAAATTTTTGTTTAACATTTGTCTCTATTCTCCATGCACTGAGATGATTTTCAGAGGGACTTCCGGTAGAAGGGGAAATCTACAAAATATGTCCCTTTCCATTGGCGGAAGTATCCCATAACTGGAGGCATCCACTCAAGGAATGCTTCTACCAATGCGATAAAGATCAGAGTAACTGAAATTAACATGGCTTATGCATGATTTGCTTTACTGCATGCTTAACTTTAAAATATACATAGTATGTCATTAAATATGTGCGAATAAGGGATAGGTTTGTTTCTGTCTTTTCTGGAGAGATGCCACTCTCAAAATAACAGCAGATAATCATTGTCTTTGTCATCTGTTCTGTGGAAGACACTGGCAACATCTCCAGTTTAAATCACATTGAATTTTAATGGATGCACACAAGCAAATCCCACATACAAGTCAGGAGGGCTTACAAAATGAAGTTCCCACTGGACTGTACCCATAATATGCACAGCAAAAGTGGTTGCAAATGTTGTACCAATTTTCATCACAATTAGCAGGCCAGCTGTTAGAGATATTCTAGCAGGGAAAAGACAGATGGGAAGAGATCTTTACACCAAAGACATTGGGTGCATAAATCTATCAAGCATTTGCACATTTTTAATGCTTCTTCAAATGTGGTAGACTTATAGCCATTCATTTTTGGAGGGAAGAAATGGTAACTGCTAGTGAGCACACCTCTATTTCTATAAACTTTTTAGGGTGTTTTTTTCTGTGTGTGCTTGTTTTGTGCCAACGAAAGACAAGAGAAATGTGTGCTTAAGGAAGCATTTGTTATTATTTCTCTATATTTTTGAATCATGTTTTCTTCAAGCTAAATTTATAAAAGAGTGTAACATATACTAAGTGGAGGTTGGAGTATCCCTAATCTATAGGTTTATTTTGATGCCTTTCAATTAAAACATTTTTTGGCAATTAAGTTGGAAAATGACAGAAGACTATGGGTCCAATTGGAATTTCCTTACAAACAGAAAACGAAACTAATGCAATTGATTTTTATTAGAATGTCAAAAAAAAGAAGAAGAAGAAGAAAAAAGAAAGAAAGAAAGAAAGAAAGAAAGAAAGAAAGAAAGAAAGAAAGAAAGTGGAATTCATACTGAATTATTTAATTAGATCAACACTGGATGCCTGGAGGAGATGGCAGTATAAGATGTCATCAATTATAACTCCATTGACATCAGTAAGATATCTTCCATCATTTTCTGATTTAGAATCAATGAACTGGACAATCTGGAAAAAGTGTCATCTCTACAGACTTATGAAGAAGTCTCAATTTTTTTAGCAGATGGAACAACTGACTAATGTATCTTCAAATTAAAAGCTTAGTAGACCATGTATGGATAGCTATTTCAATAAATCAATAGCTATTTAAAAAGTGACAGATTTTAATCAATTGGCTCTGGATATGATTGACAAGTCAAAAGGAATAGTATCCAGATTGTATAATCTTCTCAATAAAATAATAGCTAACACAAGCAGACTTAAAATGAGCTGTTAATCAGACCTTCAGGAAACCATACCAGACATATCCTGGGCAAAATTTTGGTTCCCAAAACAATTTCAACCAGTTTCAGCCCATATTCAGGAAAATTCACTAATATTATTACACAAATTGTATAGAAGACCACTCCAGATCTCCAGAATTAAAGGTATAGGATCAGGACTTTGTTGGAGGGGCCATGATACTAGGGGCACCCACTGGCATATGTGGTGGGACTGTCAGTTTGTTAGATCTTTCTGGGATTTAATTATTTAAAAACTTTCCTTTATACTGAAGACTTTAGTTGTGAAAAATCCTAAGTGATGCCTACTGGATCTTTCTGAAGGAGATAATAACAGGCTTTTATATAAAGAACTTGCTATATTTTGAATTGTGACCACTCAATTGATAATAGCTCAAGGACAGAAAAGTGGACACATTTACTTTCCTGTATAGTATAAAAAGATATGGTCTGAACTGCATCAGCCTTTGGTATGTAATGATAGATCTAAATTCTGGCATATTATTTCTTCTATACAGTATTCAGAGAATGTTTATATGGACAACACAATTTTTATATACAAACCGGAGAGACATTTCCACTCTATTTTTTATGTTGAAGCAGTGAGATCTTTGCCAATATCAGAAGATTTGATCTTACCAGATTGGTCTCTAGATGAGATTGCATCATTATTAAAAAGACTTAAACAGGGGAAAGCACCTGGTATGAATAGGGTCCCACCTGACTTTTTAATAAAGCAAGCTGATTGGTGCATACCAGTGTTAACCACCTTGTTTACACTGACTGACAGTACTGGAAATTTCATCAGTGATTGGTCATTGGCAGTAGTGGTCCCTATACATGAGAAAGGCTTTAGATCCAATCCTAAGAACTATGGCCAATTCAGCCTTTTGGATCTGATTAGGAAGTTATATATAATACATCTTTTGGACAAATTTCAAGCTGGGTGTCCTCAGAAAATCTTTTGGCTGAGGAGTAGGCTGCCTTCTGTCATGGCAAATCAACAGTTGAACATTGTTTCCTTTTAAATAATTTGTTGAAGAAATATACCCCTCCACATTTCTACTCTCTTTTTGTATTTTGGTACTCCAGTACCAAATAAATGGGTAGAGCAAATCAAACCTGAACTCTCCTTAGAAGCCATGATAATGAAACTGAAACTATTGTACTTTCACCATAAAATGAGAAGATATGACTCATTAGTAAAGATAGTGATGCTACATAAGGTAGAAGGCAGGAGGAAAAGAAGGAGACAGCATTGCAGATTCAATCAAGGAAGCCATGGCTCTGAGTCTGTAAGAGCTGACTAATGCTGTTGATGTCAGAGTGACTTGGAGATCTCTCATTCATAGGATCATTGTAAGCTAAAGGCCTGTTCCACATGACAACAGTGTCCTGGCATGGGGATGCAAATGGAGCAGGACTGTGACATGTCCGCATAACGTTGCCATGGTCATGCCCTTCTCGTGTTGCCAGCCAGTATGATCGCAGGCTATATCGCTGATGGAAAAACTCCTTCAATGATCCCCGATCGTGCAAGCCTTCCATTGCAGGTGACCACACAGAAGGCGTAGAAGCACGATCAACACACTTCTTCCCCTACTGCAGTATGGGAAGAAGGCTGGCTGCAGTCCAGAAGGATGGAGGGTGTCCCTTGCACTCCCTTCTGCAGGCAGTCGGTCACGTGCAGAGACGGGTGTTGGGAACATGCTCCCATCCCAGCAGAGGTGCTGCCGGGTTTGTGACTGGACAACGGGCGAGAGCGTCATTGTGCAGAAAAGACCAAAGTCAACATGACAGCAGTTAATAACAAGATGTGACCTTGAAAGCCTACGTTTTCTTGGCAGCCTGATAAGGCATATCGAAATTCGCTGCTATACCAACCTAGAAACCACTGGTCAAAATACATATGAAAACTTTCAACCCTGGAAAGTCTGGAAGAGGAACATTACAAATACCGGTGTTAGAGAAGACTATGTTTTTAAAAGTGTCATAAATTACTTTGGGTGAGTTTAGAATTTGAGATTTAACACAAGATTGAGATATGCACTCAGATGTGAACTCAGAGGCAAGAAGCAATCTCTTTAGTGCATTCATTGATTGCTGCATGGTTTTACTTTAGCATAGAAAATGCTTCCAATAAATCATCTTAAAGCATGTAAAATAAATTGAGTGCACACATTTCACATTTGTGGCCATTTATAGTGGAAAACCTTTAGGAGTGAATGAGAACACAGCAAGAATCAGATTTTAGAACAACTTATTATCTTGGATTCATCAACTTTTTTAAAAAAAATCTTGTCCTCTGTATTCATTTCTGGAATGAAATTCGTTATTGTGTTGTTTTTCAAATCCAATGCATAGGAACTTCAAGGTTGTTTTAATGTCTATCAGATGTTCTATAAAAAGAAGTTGATGGAGTAGTCAAATTACTTGAAAGAAGACTCCGCTACCATTACTGAATGAGCAACTAGACTTTGAGAGACATATGTAGTTGGTGCCAAAGACACACAAACCTTCTCAACTTTGTAAAATCTCTTAGTAAAATCTAAGGGAAAGAAAAGTATGCCATTACACTATTGCACTTCTGTGATAATGGGAGTTCCCATTATCCAGGTAACAGAGCTGAAGGGAGATAGCTCTCCCTCCAGGCATACAAAGGGTTAATGAATGCTGGGTTAGGGTACATTCTATTGGGGGTCTATTGGAACTTCACAGGTCATGAGAGATAGTTGCCCAGTCAGGGGGAGAAAGGTGAGAGCCTTTGGGATGTTTCAGTCAAGAGGTTTTAAAAACCCTCAGGAGACCATGAGGCAAGAGAAAAACAAAGAACAAAGACATCAACCAGAGGAGGAATATCATTAGTTGCAGGTAGGGCCAGCTAGGCCTCACTGCCCAGTTCTCCCTCTGCTCACCATCTCACCTGACCAACAATGTGAGTAGCTAGGATGTTTCTTAGATAGTCACATTTGGATTTCTGTTATTTTGAAAGCTCTGGTCAATATGATATAACTAACGGTAACTTGTAACTACTAAGTGAACCTGGGGGGAAGAAGCCTCCCATGTAGAGTGATACCTGTTCTACATTGCCTGTTCTTAGAATAAATGCTTTCCTTTAAAGAACTCCCTGGTCCCTCTATTTTCCACATGCTTGTCGGTGACATGCGTGGATAGGATTCCTCTCTCTCAGAGGGATTGGAGGGAAGGAAAGGGATCTCTAGGTTTAGACATTGTTGGTTCCCTTGTGACATCCCACTGTGCTACTAAGACAGGGATTTTAATTTTTTATTCAGTGGGTGGTGGCAGCATTTAATTAATGGAACCCAGAGAGTATCCATCTCCTATTCAAAGGCAGAAATCAGCATTGAGTGGAAGAAGGGACCTGGGTCCATGACAACTTCGCATTGCACTATTGCACTAGCCCATATGAGCAACAATCTATGGGTTTGAGTAGTGCACCATCCATCCAGCCCCTGATGTCTGGCCATGGGACCAGACAGTAGTGAGGACCAAATAGCAAGTCAAACCTAGACACAAACCAGGAGGGAGGGTCAAATAACAAGCCTTGATTCAGATCTGTATAGCAAGCCAGAATCAGGGGACATTCGGTCAAAGTACAAGGCAAGGTTGGTACATGGCTGAAGAACAAGTTGGAATTAGAAGATAAATCAGGAGGACTAGACCAAGTAGAAAACTAGAAGCTTGGACCAAAGATGTATGAACAATGCAGAAACACGCCAGGGGCTGCATCAAAAACGCTCAGTTGGAAAAGGAGTACATGTCCTTCTTGTTGAGGAGGATCAAAAGACCATTCTAGAAGATGAACCATTCCAAGATATGTAGGTTCTTCAGTGAAAAGGTGTAGACACCTTAGCTACAGTTCAATGATTCATCTCATAGTGGCACCTCACAAAGATCTGGGTGCTCGTGATGCAGTAATAGGGAAATGCAGGGTGTGATGATATTATGAAGTATTAGTGGCAACTTTATGTTAAGCATCAATCTCATTTTCTAGGGTGCATTCTTAACACTTGTTGAATAACAGAGTATACCACCATCCCCATTGCCTGCAGATGGCTTTTGTGGCAGTTACAAATCATTGCTTGGCAGAAAATCAGTAAAGAATGTATTAAAAGGAGGAGGGGTTGGGGAGAAAAACAAAGGAATTTAGCAGCAGCTGTAAGACTTTATTTTTATTTGAGCATGAGTTTTCATGGATATCTGTCCACTTCCTCAGAGGCTGTACAGAGTGATACTAAAGCTTCAGTACTGTTTATATCTGAATTGCATCTGTACTATACTGCATCTGAAGAAGTGAATTTATATTCATGAAAGCTCACTCTAAATAAAAATCAGTTAATCTTAAAGGTGACACTACATTCCTTTTTCTCATTTCAATTCTCCCTTTTTATGCTGTAAGAGACCAACACAGCTACTTCTTTGAAAACTACTAGTGCAGAAAGTAAGAGCCAGTGTGTGAATGTGGACTATGACTCTGAGTTCAATTTCTCACTTGACCATGGAAGCTCACTGTGTGACCTTGGACACATGACACACTCTCAGCCCCAGAAAACCCCATGATAGGTTTGCCTTAGGGTTGTGGTAAGTCAAAAAATGACTTGAAGACAATACAACAACAACAGTTTTTCCTATGGGTGTGAAGTCTGAAAACTACTATTTTTGTGTGAAGATTTTACTTTTAAGTCAAAACACTACACACATAGTCACCTGATGAAATGGATTGTGACACGTGTGTGCTGCTGTAAATATGCATGTCTTTAATGTGGTACATAGGGATCTGGACTATACGAATCCAAGTATTTGATCCATACAGCTGAGTATTTGTCCATACTGATGGTCAGTAGCAGCTATCTAGAATTTAACACCCCAGCCTTGCCTGGATATATGAGGAACTGTGCCTTGAAGTTGTGAAAACAATATGTTGTACTCACTAGAATAAATATTTGCAAATTTGTTCCCATATACAAGAATGAATAATTTCACTGATTTTGCTCCTCATTCCATCAGAATAGGAAGGCTTCTGGGCATTTTTCAGCAATATTTGGGACTCCATTCAGGAAAATGTGTTGGCCCAACAACACATAGGGATTTTCTGCACAAAAATGTGTTTTAAAGTCAGAAAACATACTTTCAACTGAAGAAGCAACATTTTTGGGGCAGCGGTCAGTGCACTTTGTACAATTTGTGAAAATTTCTGCCATTTACACATAAGTCCCTAAGTCCTACACAACCATGTACATTTCTGCACAAAAAATATGTTTTAATAGGACATTTGTTTTCTATAACAAAGCCAGTATTTTTCCACATAAAACAATATATTTTGTGCAAACAAAGTCTTTTTGTTTGCAGGGGGAGCATTTTCTGCCTAAAAATACATATTGTATATACAGTAGAACATGCCTATTTGGGGTTAAGTTAATTTTCCAGAACAAAATCCCAAAGGGCAAGGAATCTTGTGGCTATTATCTTCTTCCTCAGTGAGTATCTCAAACGTTCTCAACATTGGTTTGAAACACTTGTTTCTTGGATAAGTCTTCCTGTGGTGGGGTAGCAAATATTATCTCAGGAAAAAGGTCTCTTTATACCCAACTCACAAGAGACCTTTTCTAATACAATATTTTTTAAATGTTGACTTTATCAAAGTTAAACGATTTTAAATCAACAAGTAATGAAGGCATGTTAGAATATGGACAGCCTTCTTTGCACTCAGATAATCATCCCATGTCTTGTATCAGACAACACAGAGAAACTCCTCCTTTGTTCTTGGTAACTGAATTTTGCAATTCTTAATGTTAGTCCTTTTGCTGACAGAATCATTACACTAAAGCAGGAAGAGGAGTAGGGATTATAAGAAAAGAAAAGGAAAGCAAGAGAAAGGTTTTTGGAGTAGCAGATGAGAAAATGGGGTTTTCAAAAATTTGGGCAGCAGCTTTCTTCCAAGCTCAAAATAGAGACAAGGAGGAGAGGACTAAAATCATGGATGATATTTTTTAGCATCATTCCGGTAAGGCTTTTAGTACAGGCATTCAAGATAAAAACAAATGTGCATTAAGCCAAATCCTGATTTAGTCATATTTATGAGTAGAACTCCTAAAATCAATGCAATTTCAATTGGAATCAACAGTTTAACTTAAGTCTCTTTTATTTTGGTACCCTAAACACAGCTAAATCTGGAACCAATCCATTTTCTGTATGGACTTCCTAAAAATTGTGTATTTCGGGAAGAAAAGCTTAGAAGATGAGAGAGGGCAGCAGAATGAAGAAGCAGGAGAATGCCAGGAAGACAAGAAAGACTTGAGGGCATTGTCTGTATTATCAATTAGCCTTATGTGTGCTCACCTTCCTAAATATCATATAATCTCTTCTCCAGGAAATCCTGGAACCAGGGCCTACTCTAGCTTTGAAGAATCCCTTGGCAAGCAAATAGGCTTCATATGAGAAACTTGCAAGTTAAAAGATTACCCTACTATAGCACAAATACATTGGGGATTTTTAATATATATATATAGAGAGAGAGAGAGAAAGAGAGAGAGAGAGAGAGCACACAATAAATCTCTGATTCTTCCTTCCAATATTCATAATTTAGTTTTCTCCCATAATGCATAAAGCTACCACAACATCTGGTGCAATGTGGAAGAAACAAAGTGGTAGGCTCAGAGACAGAGGCTGGAGCACAATGCATCCTGACTGATGCCTGCTGTCAAGAACTACAGTTCCTGGGATGCTTTGGGAGAAACTATGGAGAGAAATGAAAATTGATAGAAAATGATCAGGAATGAGGGAAAGTGAGGGAAGTCAGAAAATCTGGAGTTCATGTCTGGACTTGAAACAACCAGCCAAATCTCTAGTTACAGACCACAGGCTTATTTCTCTAATTTTCCAGTTTGAAAATAATGTTTGAAGTGTGATGAAGCCTCTTGGTTTTCCCCTCTATGGCATAACTGCCAATATTCATAGCACAAACACATTTTCAACTGGTAGCTATTTTTGTTAGCTAAAATAGATGTAGGACTGTTTGGAAAGTAGTTGGCTTCAATCAGTTCTCTAACAAGCCTCAGCCAAAAACAGAATACAACAACGTATTGCTCACTTCACTTGGGACGCCTTCACTAACAAAAAGTCCGGTTGTTAATTCCTGTGTTGAGAATATAACTTTTTCAAAAGTGTGAAAAACATTTTGAAATTGTGCTTAATGGATCAGATTAGTTATCTTCAGAAAGTAGAAGCTGTTTAATACTCCAAGTTTTTTTTTCATGAGGTATCTATGTTTTTAAAGGTGGAAGATTTCTGTGGAGAAGAATACTGCTTTTCAGAGAAGCATCTTCTGTACCAATAAGAGGACGAGTTATACCTCCTAAATTTCCTAATTATGACACTAGAGCAAAATGTTCTGTTTACTGTTGTATTTTTTAAAAGAGATGTTATTAAAGTTCTAGTCAAGTATATACCATGCTCACATGTGAAGGGTCTCACTTGTCCAGAGAATTTGCTGGGGTTTTATAGCTAAGTTAGGTATTTACAATTCTGCAGGTGCTCTTGCTAGCTGCTTCAAAACATTTAGCAGCTGTGTCCCTATAAGTTGAGTTCTCTCATATATATATATATATATATATATATATATATATATATTCCTTTAACTTTGCATTTGATTTCTATTTGAGTGAAAAATAAATGTTTCTGTAATTCATCTTTTTTTCTTTCTTTCTTTTCTTTCTTTTTTTTTTTAAAGAAGTTTCCGTTGTTTGGATTCACTTGAATTTATGTGCTATTAAGAACTAAAGCAAGATTGAAGGATCAAATAGCCTTTTTTCTTTTGACAGTGCTGGGGTACACATGATTTTTAAAAACTTTTATGCTCAGGATATAAATCCCTACTTGGTTTATCCCTGCATTGTAAATGGAACAATGACAACAACAGAAAATTTCCTTGATGTGTGATGGCAGGATTTTGCTGGTCTCAGAGAGATTTTGGGCATTTCTGAGGCTGATTTTTGTACATTCCTATAAAAGAGATAGTATTAGACAGGCAATCATTCTTGTCTTGTAGCATGTAGTGGTAAAAGTTTGTTTGTGTCCTCATTATCAATCAGCTTTGTGTGTACTCACAGCTGCTTAAAGGAAAAAATATACACTAGCTTTTGTACAGAAACGTTTTGCAAAAATTGGGAAAGCCATAAAGGGGGGAAGGGAGCTTGGGGTCCCAGTCCTGTGCTGGAGCTGAGATATTTATAGGGTTTAGAGATTCTTGATAAGCTGTCTTGTTGTGTCTCCCTCTACCAAAATCTTGGCACTAGTAAGATTTTTTTCATATCCCCATTTATATGCTTCAGTTTCTACAATTACATGTAAAAATGAAAAGTGTGCAAGTGACAAACAAGAACTTCCTTTAAAAGTTGGGATTGGCTGTATCCCCTGTTGTGTGAACACTTGATGGTAAACCTAGCTTTGATGTTGTGAAAAGTCCACTAGGGATAATATATGTCTGATTAAAATCAGTGACTGACCTACCATAACTTTTGAGACTGCAGTCTTTGTATCTGTTTTCAAACTGTGATGTCATATGAATTTTAAGTCCAACCTCCACCAGCTCTTAGAAAACACTGAAACAAATTATTTTCAAAACTTTCCTGAACATTTTTTGTTTCATTACTGCCATCAGAATCAATCACAATAGTGCTGGCAAATGTACTACAAATATCACACTCCAAATCATTAGCCCCACTATCATGTCTCACCTATAGCCTATGAGAAGACTGCATGTTTTCTAGTTTAACCAATTCTGTTAAGTGAGAGGTGGAATCATGCAGCTTTCCATATAACTGCAGCTTTTAGCATTCTTCATCATTGGCTCAGCTTGCTTGTCATGGTTTCCCAGCCCTGTGCTAAAATGTAAATAATACTAATAGTACTACTAATAACGCTATGCAAAAACATGCTTTAGTCAATCGGGCATAGTTGGATAAATCAGGCAAGTTGTGCCAAAAATAGAAACATGGAATTAGGAAAAATGTATTAGTTTCAATGGGAGAAGGAAACAGTACCACAACCCAATATAAATTGAGGATGGGAAAGAAATGCAGAAGGGTTTCAGAGAAACTGAACAAAATGAGATGGAGATATCTCAGCATCTTATGTTCTGGGAAAGGATGATAGGATACAAAGTTTTGATCAGCATCCTTTCTTCTTCCACTTTGGATCCAGTTTGGAGTGTTTGTTTCTTATGTTGGGCAACTGTAATTGATTATGGATTCTGATGCTGTACCACAGCAGTTGAGTAGCAATATAATGAGGGTTGAGCAATAGGAAGTCAGATTCACTGAGATTCTTTTGCAACCTGTACTCTAGCTGTCTTCTTACTTCTGCTATTGTGCTCAGCCTTCCAGAATTCAAAGGAACTAACGGAGTTCTGTGTAGCAGACAAGGAGTTTTAGAAGACATTGTATAAACTGCCTGGGTCTGTGTTGACTAGGGCACCAACAGAAGGATCATCCATGCCAATCATGGATTTCATAATATAAATTTCATCTTCCTGCTATGGGCTAACCACCATGCCTGTAGACCAGAATATCTGTTTTGAGTCCAAACTTCAATTGGAAGTTGGCAAAGGAGCTGGAATAAATCGACTGCTCTTATTCCACATCTTTTATGCCCAGTTCAGAAAACAAAACAACAGTGTTTCCTGCCAGGTAGAATTGGTGATAAGCCCATGGTTATCATGGTAGCCATGAAGGCTTGAGCCATTCCTCCTGAAGTAGTCTCAACATGGTTGTTGACGTTCACTAAGGCTAACATGATGGAGGTGCTCAGCATCAAATCTGAGATCAACTCAAGAAAGTTCAGATGGGTAGGTTACTGTGCAGCATATGTTTTATGCTGCTCAAAGTTTTGTAGTTTTCATCTCTTTCTCTCTCACAGTTCTTTCATATCTGTAAACTGCCTTGGGAATATACTAGTGCTATATAAAGATACTAGTACAATACAGCTGATGAGGATGATGTAAAGTTCCCTGGAAATATATTTGAAGTACATTATTAAAACACAATTACTATATGAATACTGATTATGATAGTAGCAATAATTGCTGACCAAGCCATGAAATAACAAGAATACACAACAAACCTTGGCTTGAATATGAACCACTTTATTTAAACTATCACCTATTTAGGTACAAAGAGGGGAAGGGAGAGACCTAGTGTGGGAACAGCTGAGGCAGGTGGTGTCCTCTAGACCGCCTCCCTAGCTTCACCTGGGGAAAAAATATAAGCCCTGAGGAGAACCCACAGTATTAGGTTATGTCCTATTTCAGTCCTGGCAGCACAGCTGATAATTCAAACAAAACAACCTGAATAGCTCCCAGCTCATTACTTACTTCCAGACAGTAAGCACAGGGTCATAAATAAACTCCAACAGGATTCCAAAGCAAGAGAGGGACCAAAGTCAGTCAGAGTATTCCAGAATTCAGCAAGATATCTGACAGGGTAGAAAGTCAGATAAGCTCTGACAACTCCTGGAGGGGAAGGGTGTCAGCTATATAGGTCTGAAGCCTAGCCTAGCTGTGGCTTGATTGTTGTGGTTATAAATTCTGAGAGAGTGACACCAGCTTTCTCTTTGCTCTCTGCGCTCTGCAAAGGTGGGTACAGGTAAATCCTCTTCTGTGTCTGAAGGGGCAAGACTCTCTGTTGGAGCTGGCACTTCCCCCCTGTTGTATTTGTGGCACTGTAACCTCTTCCCATACAGAGATCCTGGCATGCCCCTTGTATCAGACTCTGGCATGTCCACTGTTCCAGACTCTGAGTCAGAGTCCATGTTCTGGAAACAGGGCATGACAGGTTGCTCCCCAGATGACCGTTTCCTGGAAAGCCAACCTCAGAATCCATCTCCCCAATTATATGACTCACACTGAGGCCTAAACCCTCAGATGAGCCCCAAGGATAATCTTCTTACTTCTACTCTACCCTCTGGGTCTCATGACACATAGGAGAGCTCCAGAGCTCTCCTTTACCAAATGGGTACCATAGGTGTTCACCAAACTTCTACTATCTTCCCTCTAGCACCTGTCAAGTGACTGCCTATTTAAAATACCACCCTTAGCCAATTTCCAATCCCCCTTTAACAGTGTAGGGTAAGGGAAAAGAAAAAAACAACAACAGAGAAGGGAAAACAATCCCATCCAGCCCTAAAGCAAGCAACAAGCTCACACTGGGTTAGAGACTGGAAGATAGGTTGAGAGCTCAGAGCAAAAGAGGCAGAGCAAGGGGTGGCATGAGCTTTTAACTGATCTGGTTTTGCCCCTCCTCTCTCTATGTTATTGGCCTCTCATTATGGGATGCCAACAAAGATATCTCCCCCTGGCAATGCTGCAAAGTGTGATCGGGGGGGGTGGGGGATTCAAATAACAATAAGGCACTTTCATTGTGATCTTTAAAATGTTACTGTATGAGATAAAATTATGCACATACGTACTCTGGGCTGTTCTTTTAAATTGTGCTTCCAGTTTGCAAATCTTGGGCTTCTGCTTTTACGTATCACTTTTCTAGTAAGCCCACTATTAACTCTGTTAGAAGGACACTGATGAACATACTGTTATTTCAATTCAAGCTCATTCCAGTGGTTTAATACTTGCTATTGTTTTAAGACCTATATCATCATCATCACCATCACCATCACCATCACCGTCACCGTCACCGTCACCGCCACCGCCACCGCCACCGCCACCGCCACCGCCACCGCCACCATCATTTTACTTTCGTATCTATTGTTTATTTTCTTATTTATTTCTCTTCCTCTAATGAACCAAAGATACTGGCTATGCTTCCTTCTGTCCCTCATTCCACATTTTATTCTCATAACAGCTATATGAGGCAGTTCAGTTGATAGAGGCAGTGACTTGTTACTGCCCTGGCTAGCCCGAGCTTTGGGGATATAAAAGATATCATTTGATATCACTAATTCGGATTCACATATCCCTTCCATGTGCTTGCGAGGCCCCCGGACAAGCACGCATACAGACTTGGCCGATAATCGCCGTAATATTCCTAGACAATACAGGCAGGCCAGAAAACAGCCGACTCGCAGCTTTAGGAGACCTCAAGGCAAGTACCTCCATTAGGTATGCGAGCAACTCTCAAAAGATCCTCTGCCCTGTGCTGGCAGCTTGACGATCGAGCTATACAATGCTCAAGTATTCCGCGTTTGCATACCGGCTACTCTATTGCTAAATTCGGCTCTAATTCAATCATTCAAATTCTGACCTTTCGGAGGCTTTGTCTCCAACTCCAAATCTATTGTTTTCCCCTAAGTCCGACCTAGCCTGCGGTCACAATTCTCCTTATAAAAACCCCTGATTTTGAGCTCTTCTTTGGATTGCTCCTGAGTTCCAGACCGCCTTGCTGCCACTTTGCTTGGTGAGCTTCCCCTCAGCTCCACGTGCTGAGATACATTGAACCCCAGCTTTGCTCTCCATTTTCTTCCGGACTTCAGGAGAGGTTTTATATCAGCCGAACCAACTATCCCTCTAAAAATCCCGCTATCTTACTCACACCTTTATTTTCCTTAGTTATCTGTGTGTTTGTGTTGCATACATTGTGTGCCTGTATTTAATAAAGATCATTCATTATTTTCCAACCGGTTTGCTTCTTGACTTGGCCTGACCCCGTAGACACTGGGTTGCAAGATCCTGCTAAGTTACCCTGCCTTTCGTTTTGCCAGCTTGTGCTCTGAACTAATTTCCCGAACTTATAGCAAGTTTGGTGTACCTCCCGGGACCCCCAGAAAACTGGGTAACAGACTGCTAAAGTCTCATAAGAAATCTCAGGGCAACTTGAGGGGTCTAAATGGAGGTCTTTGTAGAAGTGGTCTAACATTCTGAACAATGCCAAGTAAATTACTTTTAAATTTACTCTGCTTGCTTCTCCTCTTCCTCTCAGCCTGCTTTCCCAGTTCCAGCTTTCTAGGATTACTTAACAGGCCCAGAGTCAATACTAGCACACTGGGGTAGCTGTCAGGACTAAAGTCTACCCACCATCAGCCCCGCCTCCGCAGGGGTTGCCCTATATAGCTTGAAGTCTTTATTAATGTTTAAACTGGAATATCTATCTATCTATCTATCTATCTATCTATCTATCATCATCATCTATCGCTTTCCTCCAGCATCTACTGTTTTCTCAGAAACTGTGCATTTATTTAGCTTCTCAGTTTAGCAATATCTTCATGTAATACTGGCTTTTTACTAGAAAACCCTGAAGAGCAGCAGCTTTAGCAGGTTTCTCTAGTGACTTCATCTGTGCCAATGTAGGGTACTGCCTTTCAACAGAGGGTAAAATCTAATTTTGTTATTTATGCAGTACAGATTTAAAAAATAAATTAGTTTTTTGCTCAATAGCATAAAAAGGTGTTGAATTTTTAACGTCAGCAAATCTCCTGTGGATTCTACTACGATTCAGATATTATATTGGTGCTTGGGAATATAAGCCTTTTCTAAAATTTCCATAAAAATCCAATTTACCTACTTTATAATTTTCAAGGCTTAAACTATAGGCCATGTCTTGTGTTCTCTGAAGCTTTGGAACTGATTTAGATTCATCCTAAGCTTTTCTGAATAGGTACTGCCTTTCTTTCTTCCTCCCACACTTCAAAAGCCTCTTCTTTTGCAAACAGCTTAGGCCCGTCAAGGCAAGCCAATTTAGGAGGAGTGAGGAAGATGGAAAACTTAATACTTTGAGGGAGGAAAACATGGCACTTTTGTTTCTTAAAGCAAACAATGATTCCTGTGAAGGCAGAAAGAAAACCTAGAGAGCACCTTGCTAGTCTGAGCAAAACTACAATATGTGAGATATGAAAGATATCACAGAAAATGGCATCCATACATCTCAGACCAACTCTATTGCCTATAATGTATAGTATCCTGCTGAGACAGTACTCAACATAATGTTACAACATAAGGTAAGTGACACTATACAACTCAAAAACAGGAAGGAAATTCAATACATCTCGAACATAGTGCCCACATCCAGCACAAACTATTGTTCTGTTACTGCCCTGGCTAGTCCGAGCTTTGGGGATATTAAAGATATCCTCTTGATATCATAATTCAGTTTCACTTCTCTATTCCTCTCCACGTGCTTGCAAGGCCACCAGACAAGCACGTAAACAAGCTCGGCCGTTAATAGCTGTAATATTCAAACTACAATACAGGCAGGCCAGAAATAGCTGACTCACTGCTTTAGGAGACCTCCAGGCAAGTACTCTAATTAGGTATGCACGCAACCTACAAAAGATCCTCTTCCCTGCACTGGCAGCTTGATGGGTTAACCATACAATACCCAAGTACTCTGTGTTTGCATACTGGCTACTCTATTGAGAACCACTACGATAACTCAATCATTCAGATTCTGACCCTTTGGAGGCTCTGTCTCCATCTCCAAATCTATTGTTTTCCCCCAAGTACGGCATAGCCTGCAGTCACAATTCTCCTTATAAAAACCCTTGATTCCGAGACCTTCCTCGGAACGCTCCTGAGTTTCATCCCGCCTTGCTGCCGCTTTGCTTGGCGAGCTCCCCTCAGCTCCACGTGCTGAGCTACATCACACCCCAGCTTCGCTCTCTATTTTTCTGGGCTTCAGGACCGGTGAAGTATCACCCAAACCAGCAATCCCTCTAAAAATCCCTCTATACCACTCCAACCTTTATTTTCTTTACTTATCTTGTATGAGTGTGTCGCATACACTGTTTTGCTTGTGTTTAATAAACATCATTTATTGTTTCAACTTTTGTGTGCTCCTTGACTCGACCCGACCCCATAGACATAGGGTTCAAGATCTCGCTACGTTACCCTGCCTCTCGTAACGCTAAGCAGTGCTCTGAGCTAATTTTCCCCACCTTTAGTTGGGCACATTTTGGTGTCCCTCCTGGAACCCCCAGTACACAGGGTAACAGTTCACCAGTTCCACTTAGTAAAATATTTGAAAATCTTCCTGAGGTAGTATGGCTGAAGGAGACAGTGATGATTTTCTGCTGATTATGCATTCCATTCTAGAAAGATTGAATCATAACATCTCTTTTCGTGTATCATATGCTGAGCCTGAGGGAACATAATAAGGTTGATTTTTCAAATTTCTATTTTTAGAATTGCCTTATTTCCCTTAAGATAACACAGAGTGGGTTCCGGAGAAGGGATAACGTTTGAGCTCAGAGATAAGAAAAGACAATTTAGCTGTGGGCTCAGTTGCACCTGATAAGTAATACTCCTGGCTTCAGCCACCATCTAATTATTCCACACAGAGTCCAAGAGAGCATCTAAACTGTATATTTTATTTGTTTTTTTATTTGGTCTTCCAGGGAAGCACAGCAAGTTGGATATTGGCATTCTTGAAAAACCAGTTCCCTACCTGTAGCACCTTGATCTTGGCTAAACAAAGCACAGCTCATCCACCCCAAGGTTGAGTAAAGTTCAATAGTTCTGCCAGGGACAAGTACATGGAAAGAAGAGGCACAGCCAAGTATCAATCATGTCTTGCTGACACTTCAGATATGGAAAAATTTTGTATCTGCAGATGTTTTGGAATTCAGTTCTCATCAGCCCATCCAGAATGTCTAATGATAAAGAATTATGGGATCTGAAGGCCTGAACATCTGGAAGATCCAAAGCTTTCCACCTGCTCCTGCCAATCTTCTCATTGCTGAATATATTACAAAACTAAACTGATCCTACAGAGAAAGTGTATGGCCAAAATGTAACAACAGCAGCAGCAGCAGCAACAACAACAATGCTTGAATAAAACATGCTACAATGATCCCTGAGGACAGCAGAGTCAAAGACAAAGATGGAAAAATTAGGAAATATTGAGACCTACACTTTTTGTAATTGTTGTTTTTCCCAGAGATTCAGCATCTTTGAGAAAAGAAAACAACTGTGGTTCCAGTTGTGATAGGTGCTCTCAGAGCAATTCCAAATGGACCGACAAAACATCAGTCAAAACATGAAATCTGCATGGATGAGATTACAACCGCACAATTATGGAAAGTACCACTTCTTGGAATATGCCACATTATCCAACAATACCTCACTGATTCCTAGATTCTTGGATAAAATCCAAAATATTAATTATCTAAAACTCCATTTGGTAACACCTTGTAGACTGTGAAACCAAGATCATAACATTTCTCCCACTTCCAGTGTAATTCCCCTCCACCACAAATTTCTTCAATCTTTTACTCTTCAACTAGAATTGAATTTTTATTATTTATTTATTTGTTTGTTTATTTATTGCAAAGGTGTAGTCTTTGCAAAATACTAATGCTAACAAGTTTATGCAGCCACCAAGGTGACTGTTGAAACATTTGCCAAATAATGCACAATTTTCTCAATAATACACAAAACCAAACTTCATGCATAAATATGCACAATTTCTCCACAATAGGTGAACAAAGGAAGGCCAGAATCCTGTTGGCACACTATATACAGTGTATGGTGTATAGAGTTCATGATTCTAATTTTCCAAAGGTTGAAATAGGTTGCAAATAGCATAGACTGAAAATAGTCTTGAATAATTTCTTCTTTTGCACTACAAGTTTTAAAAATCAGCTTTTCCATCAAGGTCATTGTACAAGGCCCATGTAACCAACTACAGAATGAAAGACCCTGCAGATTCTTCGAACCTTTTGCAGTCTCCATTTTTGCTGCACTGGAGGTGGGTATCAAGAGAAAATTTCTATGTATTAAATCTGCAACTCTAGCCACCTCTTGGCAAGGAAAAAGAATCTGTGTTTCTTGCAAACCACATCTTATCAGTATTTAGGTTCCTGGAACTGAATGTCAATGCTAAATTTGTCCAGATCATTTTTTTCTCAAATTTACCAAATTTCTGATCCTGATGCTCATGTTTTCCCAGATACATTGCTCTGGAAATAACAATAAAGTTTGCCTTCTGTTTTATAGTTTCAGTCACTCAGATTTGCCTCTAAGAAGACTGCTACCTCCATACTGACCAAACTCTTATTCAGATAGCTTCCACATTGTTGTATCATATCAATCTCCCTGACAGACATATATTGTTGGAAGTTTCCAACTTACTTTGCATCATTGTATATATGAAAAAAAAATTGGTATAAAATGGCTAGTCTCATTAGAGTAGCAGAAGAATAAAAAGAAATAAGGTGGATTCTAATGCTTTTATTAAGCATTAGTAGGGTAAAGCTTTTCTTCTAGGCAATCCTGTGCTGCACTGAAGAATTGAATTCCACCATTCCCTCCTTCACACTGACAAGTAATTCCCAGCTTGATATGTTAATCTCTCTTTCTGCTTCTGTACTGAAATTAAGAAAGAGCTTTTCTATTATAGTAGTGACTCACACTGATAGCACTTGTAAGTACTTCATTGTTACTGAACATGCAGATGGAGAGCCTGGATATAATTTTATAACCTTTGCTTTGAGATAATGACAAAATATAGGACAAGCTAGTGATTTTGGCTGTATGACAGCTCTTCCTATGTGCTCTCTCTCTCTCTCACACACACACATACACACATAGATACAAAGAGACACACTTATGTTGCATTGCCACAAAATCAGACAGTGACAGGTGACAGGTTGTCTTATGTTAAAGGATATGTTGAAACTGTCTTGCCTCAGTTCTGATTTCTTGCAGCCATCTCCTGCCTGACACCAGATAAGTCAGGTGATAAGACAAAGTAACTTAATGTAAAAATGCAAGTCAAATGATGCTTTCCTTCACACTATGGCCACTTCTGCACTAGACACTGTGTTATAGTGCTATTATACCACTTTCAACATCCTATGGAATCCTGGGGTTTGCAGTTAGGGAGGGGCCAAAGGCAATGATCTTTTCCCAGATAATTCCTAGATGCCCAGTGGTTTATTAGAGATTCAAAGAGCAAAACCTACTAGTTCAAAGGAGGGAGAAAAACATGGATTCCAATGTCCATGACAAAGGCCTTGATTAACACAGAACCCCAAACAGATTGCATATCTGAACAGAAATTCCTTTAGGCTGTTTTTTTTAAACCGAAGACCACCTATTAAAAGGATAGTTCCATCACTTTGCTGCTGACTGCCAATGCTACCTGGTAAACCCAGAGCAGCTGAAGGCACCTTTCCGCACCCTACTTTTTCACGCAGACATGTGGTAGAGATCCCAGCGTCAGCTCTGCCAGGAGGGTAGCGTGATGTGAGCCCTCCCCTCTGCGCCAGCAGGCTCCGTGGTGAAGGAAGCACCATGGCCACACCTCTTCCTTCTGCAGTGCAGCTGGGTATCTTACCAGGCTGCACTGTGGCAGGAAGTTCATCCATTGTGCTTCCTGGGCTGCTACAGGACAGGTAAGTCCATGATGGTGGTGCGATCATGGGTCATTGAGGGGAATGAGGAAAGGGAAAACCTGTCAATTATTTAATCCATGATTGTGCTGCCTGGGGACAGGAGAAAGACGGGACTCTAGTGATGTCATGTAGAAGTGTCATTGTGGTCCTGTCCTTCTCCCATCCCCATGGCATGTTGGGAGGGTGGTGCTGAAAGGACCATAGAAGCTGTCTTATCTGATGAACCCCTGGAACTGGCCTAAATGCATAGTTAAGTCTCTCCAGACTCCAAAAACCACAAGCTCAAGATAGGCAACCCAGTATCTTCCAGATCTTTTAGATTCTTTCTTGTTTTGTTCTTCCTATTTTTAAATTTATTATTACATTACATCATCTTAACTCCAAAGTCAACTTATTTGTCCTCCATACACCTATTCCAATAAAAGCATATATTTCAAATTAATAAATATAATAAAATATAATAAGCATAAGAGATAAGACCTCAATAAATTGCACTTGGTCAATAAGCTTATAAAAATTGAGTTTACCAAGATATACTATAATTAATAAACTTAATTACTATTTTTATATATATATATATATATATATATATATATATATAATGGCAGAGTTCTACCAAAATTATAGTTGTATTAAATTCATTTTTTGGTAACTGATATAGAACTAAGCATTTATTCCTTCATTAGATGAAAGCTTAACAATGAACTTTTGTTTTGTTATGTTTCCGTTTTTGTTTTGGTATATATAGTCCGATGTATATATTTATTACATACAGTATACAGTATGTCATTATTCAAATCAAGTTACTTGATGTAATATAATCCTGACATTATTGTTATTTTCATAACTTAAAATTTTTTAATAAAAATATGAAAAAACATTGATGGTAAAAGTGGACAACCTTGTCTTGTTCCTTTATTGATCCTCATTGGTTTCGTTTTGTTTTAATATTGGAGCTGTTTGGTCTTTATATATAGTCTTGATCCAATTTATATAATCTTTGCCTAAATAAAGGCCCCTCCCTAAACTGCAAACCCCAGGATTCCATAAGATGTTGAAAGTGAAGTAATAGCACTATAACAGTCTGGTGCAGACATGGCCTATATCTCCATACACAAGACTTCCACTGTTTTTAGATCTTTGAGAGTGGACTTTTTTGGTCTCATCACCATAACAGGCATGTTTGATGAGGACATGGGAGACAGCTTTCTTGCTGACTGTTCCCAGGCTGTGGAACAATCTCCCACAAGAGACACAATTGGCCTCTCTCTGTTCTCTTTCCACTGACAGGCAAAGTTCATTTTACTAAGGGAGGACCTTGCCTTTATGCTTTTAAAGTGTTTTAAATTATTTTAATTTTGTGCTTTTAAGAGTATAGCTTAGAATCATAGAACCATAGAAACACAGAGCTGGAGGAAACCACAAGGGGCATCAAGTACAACCCGCTATCACATAGAAATATACTGTCAAAGGCATTCTTGAAAGATGGCCATCCAGTTTCTTGTTTCAAAACCTCCAGACAAGAAGATTCCACCACACTCCACTGTTTTAGCATTTAATTGTTTTTAACTTTTGTATAATAAGATTTTAGTTTTATTTTATTTTAATTCCTTGTAAGCCATCTTTCCCCATGCCAGGAGAAAAAAAAAAGGACATGAAACAAACCAACCAACCAAGTAATCATAAATGTATGACAATCACAAATAATAATAACAACAACAACAGCAACAGTGAAAATAGTTTTAATCACCAAGTGTGTTGATTATATCTTATTTTTAGAGAATAGCCCTTGGCCCCTTTGACTGCTGCCCCATAATACTAAAAATGTTATTAAAACAAGAGCAAGAGAACCAAATCATTTGTAATAAATTTTTTTTAAAAATCTAGCTTCCACTCATCTTCAAACACAAATCTATTTTTCATATTTTCCTGAACCATTTCTTATGATTATCTAGTATATCATCAAAGATCAATTAACCACTTCCTCTATGAACCACAGACACATTTTATTAATCTTGGCTTACAAATATGTAACCCATTAAAAGGATTAATTACACACATTTTTATAACAGTGGAAAACTGGTACTATTTTTCAAGTATTAATGGATGTTTATGCACATATTTTGGAAGTATTTCCCTATAACAATTCTTGCTTGCTTCCTGAGTTTGGTAATGGAATATGATTTCCACATAATTTATGTAATTTGCAGGCATAGACAAGCTAATCTTATGTCCAATCTATAAGACTTTTACATGTGTTTAATAACATGTCATTTCTGTCCCATTGCCACATTATTTTTAAAATCCAGTTTTTGATTGGATTCCCACTGAAAAACAGTGTTTCTAAACATATTTGATGACATTTTGGAAGGGTATGTAAAAGCCAAAAAAGGCACTGTGATATTCAAGAAGTACAGAATTTGGTGGACATGTATGTTCTGATCCACAAAGCCCAGGAAGTGTGGGTCAGTTCTGTTTGTATCAGAATTCATAGAGGGATTTCTCAAGTTACCAGAGTGATTTGGCATTGGAGAATAAGGCAAATTTGGCTGAAACTATGAAGCGTAAATACTGTGCAGGAGGGTAACAAAAGCAAGAAACCAGATTGCAACATGTTGTCATTTATTTAATAACTGATTACTCACTACTCCAGCATCATCTGAATACTGCTAGTATCTTACAAACATCTACTCAAATGTATGGTTTATATTTAAGAGCCAAAAATAGCACAATAGGATGAAGTTGGGAGGGTATTCTGATAACGCAGTGGGTCAACTAAAAAAGGTATGAATGCGAGATTAAAAAGGAAACTGTTCTAAGGAAATAAAAAGGAGGTTGAAAAATGAAAAGGGCAAGGGATAAACATGGCCCCAAATCTTTTTATTAGTCCTGACTAATAAAAAGAGGAATTTTTTTTAATGGGACTCACCACATAACTGAGTTGATGGTTTGCTTTAGTTGGGACCAACCAAAAGGCTTCTAGCCAATGTCTAATTAATTCAACAATACAGCATGTATAAGGTTTTTTTTAAAAAATGCATGAAACAATGGGTATTCATTCAGCATACGCATGCCAATTTTCGGGGGGGGGGTCTTTTTCATGGTGATATGTTCTCTTGGAGGCACTTTAGGGTAGAGAGATGATTAGTAAACACTTTAACAAAAATAAATAAGAACAAAATGTCAGAAGACAATGAAATCTAACAGTTGAAGTTTTTATGAAGGACTGGGGAGATACATAGTTTAAATCCCCACTCTCAACCCAACCAACTTTGTGAGGCTCCTGTGAGGAGAAATAGATTAGCACAAACAGTCCTGAAACAATCTATCTGAAATAGACCAATTCCCTGTTTAGAGTCTACTGCATTACTATTCACATGTATAAAAACAACAACAACAAGAACAACAACAACAAAAAATGCCATCTTGATTTCCACTGTAAGTTAATCGGGAAGACTAGTGATCCAGATTTCTGAATCTTGATTTGGATTGAAGGATCCATTGACAGCAAATCAGGACCAGACTTGAATCATGGTCCAAATCAAATCAGGATCCCCACAGACATTCTTGCTTTAAATTCTTTACTGACCAAGTTAGTCCTAAAACTGAAATCAAATGCCTTCCATAGTGTCCATAAATTGTAGCTGGTACAAGAGGAGGCAGCTCCTGATGTATTGTTTGAAAGTAGAAAATAGCACTACAACAGTGTAGTGTGGAGATGGCCTATATCTTGCTGCTCTTACATAAACTGCAGTGGCTTGTAGTTTGTTTCTGGACCTAATTCAAGGTAATGCTGCTCACTCATAAAGCCTTAACTGGTTAAGCCCAGGATATCTGTCAGCCCACCTCATCCTGTATGTACCTATATGTACCTATCCGTAAGTTGATATTCTCTTCGAGGTCCTGGGCTACATCCCCCTACTAAAAGAGTGACAATTGTTGAGAACAGAGAATCATGAAATTGGGATCAACCTTAACGGCCATTCAGCCAACACACTGCTGTGCAATAATACACAGGTAAAGCACTGAGAAAGGGCCATCCAATCTCTTTAAACAACCTCCAATGCAGGAGAATACATTACCCCCAAGACAGTGTATTCCACTTTCAGAAAGCTCTTTCCATAGGGAATTTCCTCCTAATGTTCAGTAGAATTTATATTCTTACAATTTTAATCCACTGATTCAGTGTTCTAGTTTCTGGAGCAGCAGAAGACAAGCTTGCTCCATCTTCTACAAGATATTCTTCCAGATGTTTAAAGTTGGCTGTCATGTCATATCTTTCAAACTTCTCTTTCTCAGGCTAAACATACCCAGCTAAGTTGTTCCTGATTAGGTTTGGTTTCCAGAGCTTTTTTAGCATGTTGATAACTGTCCTCTGTACACTTTTCAGCTTGTCAATATCCTTCTGGAACTGTGGTACCCAGAACTGGACAAAGTACTCCAAATGAAATCTGATGAAAGGAGAATAAGGTGGTCCAATTAGCTGAGTTTGGACACTGCAGTCCTGTTGATACAGTCTAGAATTGCACTGTATTTTCTCTGAAGAGGTCAACTTACCTCTCATCTCTATCACTGCAGACAAAAATGTGCATGAGTAAATACAAGGGATGATGAAGAATTTGATTTCTTCTCCATTTTTAGGCAAATTGACAACCCTATGCAGGTATTCAGTCTGCTCACACAAGGGCTGAAAGTATGTGTTTGTGGCGGAATATGGAGCCATGAATACAAGCATGACCCCTAACATCTAATTCTTGGTCCTCTACTTTCTTACATTATTGCAGAAGGTGTAATAAGAGCTCCAATTCATTTTTATTTCAATTCATATAGAAGCCTCTGCAAGATTTGGAACCCCAGGAGAAAGCTTAGGATGGAAATAATATTCAGAAATATTTTAAAAATGGTCAAAAATATGTCTCTTGGGTATGATGAAATCCTGAGTAGGATAAACATGGACAGACAAGAATCTTCGCAGTACAGGACTTAATATGCTTATGGGTTTTGTTTATTATGCGTGTGTGTTAAGAAAATAGCATTTCTATCCAGGAAACAGCATTTTTGTGATTTCAGAGATTACTTCTTGCTGTTTTCAGTGCAAATGCTATTTTTTGAAACAATACAAACGCTGAAAAAGCTGTTTTAATCCAAAAATGCTATTCTGTGTACAAAAATCTCACATGCGAAGCTTATGCATAATAAGTCCTGGATAGAATATCAACTTTGAAAAACTGTACAGTTGCATTGATTTTTTCCCCATTGGGAACAAAATGGCTCAGATTACTTATTGTTTCCTTCAAGAATGAAATTAGCAAAGAATCAAATCCTTAGAGAAAGCTGGCTGAACAGTAGTAGTGATAACTTGGTCTTGAAAGATTTCTACTAGTTTGGATAGGATTCTGGTAGGACACTACACTAGTGTGTCTTGCGGCATAGGCGGCACCAGATGGACACCATGACAAATATGGACAGATCCATGGTTATCATGGAGGGCATGAAGTCCTGAGCTGCTCCTGACAGAGAAGTCTCCATGTGCATGTTGAAGCATCCCAGCAAAACCAGCCGAGGGGACTCCAACATTACTGCCAAGACCAACTCAGCCAGCTCTGGAAAGGAGACTATTGACCAGTAGTGTGGGTGGTAGACAAACAGAACTCCTATTCTGTCCTGGCCACCCACCTTTAAGTGCACACATTGAAACCCAGCAGACTGGGAGACACGGCACATGATGAGGGAGATGGAATCACAATAGGCCTCCGTCTCTGCTCCTAGACCTCTCCTGATGCTCTATGGAGAACCCAAGTGGACAAAGCTGGGAGATGTTAACTGCCCCCAAGTTCATCTAGACAGGTCTCCATAATACATGCCAGGTCATCAGACTCATCCAAGAGCAGTTCCTGGATCAAGAGTGTTTTTCTATTTACCAACCTGGAAGATGAAAAAGGGAATGAGCTAGTATTACTCCACTTTGCTCCTTGTTCTGTTACTTCCCCTGCATCAAGAGTGGTATAAGACAGTTTCCCCTATATGTGGATACCTTCCATACAATACCTACTTTTTTTTTTCCTTTGGTTCCCAGTTACAGAGAATTCACACATATGGGAAGCTTTCCAATTCAGAGATGCAACAGAACAGGGAACAAGGAAGGTGGGCCTAGTATGCTTACTTCTTTTGTGTGTTGATAATATACTCTTAGATAATGACTGCACAGGTCATAACTGTTCCCCTTAATATTGGAACCAGCTCTCTGATTGCTCAAATATATAGCCTTTGCTAACCGAATATTAAACCATCCATAATACTGTTTAACCATTCTGGAACTGCTAATGCAGTTCAAGACAAAGAGTGGAAGAATATATTCAAAGCCAGAAACAGAATTTAGAGTGGCATCAACATTCTGTTCCTTATTTTTATACTACAGAAAGGAAAACAAAGGGATGAGGAGGAATCCAGCCATATCTTTAAAACTTGCTGATTTATTTTACAGTGAGCTTTTAAGGATTTGAATACATTTTTTCAGATGCACTGCACTGAAGCTCCATTAGGGAACATGCATCAGTACATCGGAAGAAGTGCAAAAGCTCAAGTTGAATATATCAGCCTTAAACATACTGTTAGATTTCCTTCCTCCTTTTTTTTTTATACACAGAGTAACATGGCTATCACTTTGGAAAGTATCTTTATGCCTGACCCTCTAAAGCAATGCAGTGTATGTGTGTGTGTGTGTGTCTGTCTGTCTTGGGAGGGGAGTTAAACCACTCTAGTAATGCAAAGACTTATAATTTTTCAACTGCTGCTTGGCCAAGACCTTTGTTAAGGAATGCAATTACTTTTTTCCCCAATGGCCTCTACCTGAAAATGGGCAGATTTGAGGTGTTCTTGCTGAGTTTTGGCTCTTTTAGCAGCCCTTGATATGCTTCATCAATGAGATGCTGTTTGCTCCTCTGTGGGAAATGGCAGAGACAAGCCAGATAGTTTTACAATGACTCCATTCACGCTTTTCAGGTGTGACCAGAGGTTGTGATGGGTAATTGGTTTTACACCCCAGGTACTCTTCTGGTTCCATTCTTTTCTCTTTCTGGTCAACGCAGATGTGAAATGGATTGAGGTGAGATACTTGTGGCACCAAAGGCACAGCTGCCGAAGTAATCTTTAGCTCTGTTTGTCCTCTGAAAGCCAATTCATGCTATCAACATGATGAAGTGCTAAAGCTTTTCTGGTCCCATACTACTTTAGACTACAAGCAGGAGGTCAAACACTATTTTAGAGTCAGGAAAAGTACAGAAAGGCCAACCAAAAGTATCAGGGGTATGTGAAGAAAATTCAACTACATGGAAAGGTTGCAGCATTTATGAGGCAAATAGGAGGGGAAAAATAGTGGCAATGCATGAAATGATGTATGATACGGAGAAAGAAAAGTTTTTCTTCCATCCAGTAAGAGTAGAATCTGTAGTCAGTAATCTGTAATCTGAAGATAAGCAGATGAAGAGATGAAGAGAATGCCAAGAACTGCTTGAAATATGGACTTTGCTTCCCATAAGATGGTCATCATTTTAGAAGTGTTTTAAAACAACATTTATTTTATTAAATTATATCCACCTTTCTCTTAATATAGCAACTACAGCAGCTTACAATATAAGATAAAGCAAAAAATAGCCAAAACAATATAAGATGCAAAAGTTTAAAAACCACTGAACAAACAATTCATTAATTTAAAACAGTTAAAAACTCACTGAAAGCACTGTAAAAATACAGCACCCCACATTTAAAAAAAATCTTCTGGTTCAACCAGTTAAAAGCTGAAAGCATGCTTAAATAAATGAAAAGCATTTTGCTTGCTGCTGAAAAGAAGGCAGAGAAGGGGCCATCTGAACCTCCCTTGGGAGGAAATTGCACAGCATAGGAGCAGGTATTGAGAAGGGTTTCTCTTGTTTCCTCATCAATGTCTGTAAGGGTGATGGTGATGAGAGAAACCTTTTCCTTGAAGATCATAAAAATTGGGCAGGCAGATAGGAGGATGTACTGTTCTTCAGATGGTGTGGACCTAAGCCCTATAGAGCTGTATTGTTTATAACAAGTACTTTGACCTGCACCTGGAATCAGACAGGTAGGCCATGAAGCTGTTTCAACAAGGGACTTGTATGTTCCCTACAACCAGTCCTAGCCACAGCATTTTGGGCCTACTGAACTTTTAGAAGAGATACATACATACGTACATTTGAATAACAAATAAATGAAAGAATAATAAATAAATATTGGAAAAAATTCAGTAAGGGAAGATTTGAGCGCGGGTTACGTCGAGGATTTCTAAAGCTTTTAGTGTGCCTGCCAGGGGAGTGGGGAGCACTTTGCAGAATTTTCTCTGTATACTTTCCTACTCCTTCCTTTTTTCCCCTTTGAATATTCTCCACCATTTTTGTGATGGCCAAAGCCCCTACTCCACACTTTGATAATAGTCCAGAATGATGCCAGAAACACAGTCATTGGCCATTTCCGCACAGGGCGAGGGAATCGCCCTGTGCTGCTACTTACTGGACTTTTCGGCTCCCCGGTCCGGTCCACGCCACTCTGGAGCAGTGCGTGCGCGTTGATATGCACTGCTCCGCCATCCCAAATGGTGGCTTCCACTTGGTTGAGGGTCTCGACCAACTGCTGAAGTTTGCCAGCCTAAAGCCCGCCCCCAGCAGATCGCAGGCTCACATTGGGGCGAGCCTGCGAATCTGCATAAGGGAGCAGGCTCGCAGTGGCAGGCTTGCAATGGCACTGCCATTTGGGACACCGGAGCAGTGCGTATCGATGAGCACGCACAGCTCTGGAGCGGCACGGACCAGACCGGGGAGCTGAAAAGTCCAGTAAGTAGCAGCGTAGGGCAATTCCCTCGCCCCGTGCGGAAATGGCCAATGACTGTGTTTCTGGCATCATTCTGGACTATTATCAAAGTGTGGAGTAGGGGCTTTGGCCATCACAAAAATGGTGGAGAACATTCAAAGACCTGTTTTTAGCGGTCTTTCTTTTTTTTTTTTTAATATAATTTTATTAAATTTCACAAATATAAAAAAAAGGATTATTTGACTTGTACTTGTTACATGAATTTTCTTCTGTTCTTCCACACTGTTCTGGTCAACATTTCCCGCAGCTTAGTCCACTTGTTACATTAGTGCATCACAATAAATTGATTATCTCATCTGTTCGAAAACACATTTCCTTCTCCTAACAATCATAATATAGTCGTTCTGGCTAGACAGTTCCCAACCATCACTCTCTTCTGCTTAACTCAAATCGTCCTGTTCCAAAATATTTTCATATCAGTCTCTTGAAGCTTCTGTTTTCTCCATATATATATATATATATATATATATATATATATATATATATATATTCATTCATTCATTCATTCATTCATTCATTCATTCATTTAACTCTCCATTACCTACGGCCCAAAATCTTAAAATTTTTAATTATTTCTGTCATTGTATATCTGGCAGTCTGAGCAATTGTTACTGCAACAATCCCCCATCTTCTTACCCTGAATTCCATTATACTAAAATGTCTTGTTTCTCCTTAAGTACTTTTTAAACCCTTTCTCCCATTCAGCAATATCACAATGTTCATATTCATGAAACATATCGATATATCATCAATTGCAAGCTTAATTAACAATGTCAAAATAAAAATCCATCAATCATCATCTTCCCGTTCCCCTCGCTCATCTGGTGCCCTGCAGCCCGGATATTCATTTGCAAATTCTCTGTACTCTTAAAGTTGCTTATATTCCAAGCTGCACCGCACCCAAGAGAGAGGGTATAGAATCCTGTGACTTTATCCGCTCCTTTTCCCCCCTCCCTTCCTGGACTTTGCGGTCCGGAGTCTATTTCTGAATTTTTACTGTATTCTCCTAGTCGCTTAAGTTCCGAGCCACTCCGTCCAGGAGAGTGAGGGTCTTTACTTGACTAACTTCCATCACAATCTCCCCATTCCCCCCTCCCATCTTGGACTTCACCACCCAAAATTCATTTCTAAAGATTATCTGTAATTTCTTTGTCGCTTAAATTCCAAGCAGCTCAGTCCATGGGAGGAAGGATCTTCCAATCAAGTCTCTTCCACCACAGGTTTCACAATCTCAACCCTGACATCACATTGTTTATATTACTGACAATATATCACTTATAGTAAACTTGTTTGACATTGCTGAAATACATTGCCTCTTCTCAAATCCAGAACCCTGTGCCTTTATCCGTTTTATATTCCCTCCTCCTCTCTTGAAGCTGCCCAGAATTCATTTCAGAAGATTCATTGCATTTTCATTGTCGCTTAAGTTCCAGGCTGCTCCATCCGTGGGAATGAGGATGTTTTGGGTTAGATGACCTTCAGCACAGTCTCATAGTCTCAACAATCCAAGAGAATCAAGAAACAAGAGTCACTCCACAGGAATAAAAAAAAAGGAGACGTGCAGCTCAATAGCTTTCAATCCCAAAATATTCCTCCAAAATCCAAACCCCTAATGCATAAATCAAATTCCAGATCTTCTCAGTCCAGCCAAAATATCGAAGTATTATACTGTAAAAAATTTAGTGTCCAAATGGAGATTATAACTCATTTGTAATCCATCAGTCATGATCAATTATGTGCCATCTTATACTGTAAGTCCCAATTGTGATTCATAAGTCTTTCTTTATTCTTTAAAAAATATTAACTTCAGTCCTCGTGAGTAAGCAGCACTCCCAGCTAGCCTTTTCTTAAAATTCGAGCCGTCCCTTTAAGAAAAACTCCCAGCCATAACGAACTCGCTCAGGCTCAGGGTCCCCTCCATTCTTTCGCTTCTGCCCACCGTTGCATGCCAGAACTGCTGCGATATTGGCAGAATCGCGACCAGAACAGGTTAAATGACTCTTATTAAATTCTTACATGTTATTTGATGTCTTCTTTTAAAAGTTGACGGCGGTGCTTGTGCTGCTCAGGCGGCGATCCCGCTGGCTCCGTCTTGGTCCTTCGATCCCCCTGGCGCTTTCCGCTCTCCCAGCCGGGCAGAGCAAACGCCGGTTTTGGGGTCCCCGTCGGACCCGTTCCGCACCCCTCATACCGGAGGGGTGTTCTGCCGCCTCTGTGGTGGCAAAAGAGGCGGCTGGAGTCCAGCGGGTGGCTGCTCGGAGCCGCGCCATTGTGCAGCTTCAATCCGAGCTGCCATTCGTGCCAGCCATGCAACCGGAAGGTTTTAGCGGTCTTTCAAAAGCATGCTGGACGACCACTTGGGGTCATTCCGGAGTGGGCTGAGGTGCGGATCTACATTAAGTAGGTCCGACCCAGTCTGCTCCCAGGTACAGACCTCCTCCTTGGAGGACGGAGTGCACTGTTTTAAAAACCTCATGCGGAAATGGCCATTATTTGCATTGACAGCAAAAGACAAACTCAAAAGAGGAAAAAAAATTCTTCTGTGCAAAACTACATACACATCCTATGGTATGGTCTCTGTTAATGGTGAAGAACATCAAATCAAAATTCTATCTAGAAGAACTTTGGTGAAATGATCTGATTCTTCCTCAGTTTCTCTGCTCACAAAGCTATCAGTGCCCAGTTATAGCTATATTCAGCAATATCCGCTATATGTATGTATATATATGATATATCTGCTATATATATTCAGCAATATCTGCTATATGTCTTCAGTATAAAAGTGACAAGTTATGGAAATATGTAAACCAAGGCAAAAAAATTGTGCCCTTTAAGGGAATAAACAACAATGCAAAAATGTGTTACTATTCCAGCAGGATAACAAAACAGCTCTTGGATCAAGGCATGCCCAAAACTTATCCTAGCCAGAACAATTATGAAGTGAAATTGTTAACATTTGATAGGTACTTATAATGCTTCAGTGTATTTTCTCTCAAGATATTTTGGGCAAAGCTGTGACCAGTTGTGTCTCTCCACTGAACAGGCCTAATAGCCTTACAGGTCAGCAATATGATATTTATTTAAGGGGTGGAGTGTATCTAGTTGTAAAAGCTGGAAGTCCTCTTGGGATGCATTATGTCTCTTTGTTCATATGTTTCCATGCAGTTTGAACATGAACTCTGTTTTTAAGGCTTCACACATGAAAGGTTTTCATTCCTTTCAGCATCTCTAAAATACCAACTATATTATTTTTGGTAGTCTGTGTTTGAACTGATGCTTGGAGAAACTTGCTTTCATCATCATTTCAATTTTATCAGAAGGAAATTTCAATCATCCATTTGGATTTCCCTAGGTTTCTTTGTTTCTTTCATATAATTGTGTGTGTGTGTGTGTGTCCATGTCCATGTCCCTTTTTGATTTCAACATTTTTTCTAATGAATTTCAATGTTTCATTGCCTTATCATGCTCTCTTTAACTTCCCGCAGATTTGTCTCTCCGAACTTGCAAGAACTAATGTCAGTTCATATTCCCAAGACAGCCTGGAACTAAAAATTAAATGGGCATATACAGAGCTGAAAACTCCAATAGTTTTGGCTTTTTTCTCTAAAGACACTGGTTTTGCACTTTTCAAGTCACACCAAAACAAAGCTATTTCCATCTAGGCCTTTGGAATTTTTCATTAGGATGCAATTTTTAAACGGGAACTGGAACGTTAAAATAACACAAATCTGTAGATATTGCTAGACTGTCACTCCCAGAATTCTTCACCATTGCCTATGCTGTGCTGCTGTGATTTGCAGACCTGCAACAGCAGGAGGGCTTCATGATTCCTATCCTTGGCCCTTTTCACATGGCATTTTTAAAGCGTATTAGGCACACTCCCTCCTCCCTTCACGAGCCGCCGTACTGCATGACATTCTGGTGAACCAGATGCTATCACGGCCACAGATAGTGCTGATAGCGTGTTTTCTTATTTTCACCTGAAAGGCGAAAATAACCTCCCTTTCACACATCGATCGCGCAACCAGAGGGCCTGTGGAGCCATCGTCCGGTGTGCTTCCGGGAAGGACCCGGGAGTGGGTGGGGTGTGGGCAGTCCCTGCTGCCTGTCCCTCACGCAGCAACTCCCAGGGGACTCTCTGCCTAGAAGCAGGCCAGCCGCTGCCCCCATCACAGCAGGGAACACTGCACGACACATCACCGCGAGAGGCCACCCCGGGGCTGCGTCGCCACTCACACTCGAGACGACAGCAGCCCCCAGGGTCTGTCCAACTGTGTTTTTTTTTTAAAACCCGGCGCTATCGTTAGCACGTTAGCATGTTAGCACGTTACTAACGTAGTACGAAACAGCCTGTTGGCAGGATCTATCGTGCTAACATTAGCACGATAGCTGGCAAAAAAATTTTTTTTAAAAAAGAAACACCACCACCCAATCAGCGGCGGTGGGGCGGGGACAGGGCGGGACCTAGGCGTGGCCCAGGATGCCGACATGCAGACAAGCCACCGGGCGGGGACAGGTGCTCTCTCGCCAATGCCCTGCTGTATGCGGACTGCAAGGGGGTCTCTACTGAGCCTCTTGCGATATTAGCAATATCGTGAGGGCTCTGGTTCGTCGCACTATGAAGGTAAGGTGCGGAAAGGGCCCTTGTCTTATGTGCTGAGTAGTGATAGTTATGCCAAATTACATGACAGTTCAGGGATGGATATTCTAAAAACACACATGGAGCTGTACCTGAGCTTTCTTGGAACTTGAAACAGTTCGCAGGACAGGGATATTTAACCCTGTCCTGCCACTGTTTTCATCAACCAAACTGTGGCCACGCTATCTGGAGGATTGTCGGAGTCAAGTCCAAAAGGTACTCCAAAAAAGTAACTTTTCCTAGAAGTTTCACATGCTGTTGTTTGCACCATGAGAAAAAAAATGCAGACATGTTATATCACACATGCTATATATACTCCCTCTTTCCTATACACTCAGCACATACTTTCCTGTACTGAGTGTATAGAAAATGGGGGAGTATAAAGATTTGGAGAGAACCAGAGTGGTATAGTGGTTTAAGCACTGACTACAATCCTGGAGACCAGGATTTGATTCTCCTGTTGGCCATGGAAACCCACTAGGTGATCTTGGGTGCATCACACACTATCAGCCTCAGAAAATATGGAATTTATTTGTTGATATCACTGTCTCCCAAAGTTTTCTCATACAGAGGCCATTTCAACACTATACAGCTATAGTGCTATTATTCCACTTTCAACATCCTGTTGAATTCTGGAGTTTGTAGTTTACTGAGGCCAAAGAGCTCTCTGGCTGAGAATGCTAAATGCCCCTCCCTAAACTGCAAATCCCAGAATTCTACAGGATGTTGAAAGTGGAATAATAGCATTATAACAGTCTAGTGCGGAAATGGCCTGAGTTGCAACAGCCTGCATGAAGACCATGGTGTGAATCCCTGCTTGGTCACAGAAATCCACTGGGTAACCTTAGGAAAATCGCACTCTCTCAGCCTCAGAGGGAGTCAAAGACAAATCCTCTCTATACAAATCCTGCCAAGAAAACCCCATGATAGGTTTACCTCCGTGTTGCCATAAGTTGGAAATGACTTGAAGACACACATCAACAATAGATTAGGAAAATGTTGTGAAGGAAGAAGGGCTGACACTTTAACAACTAAGTATGCACCCTGCCCTGATAGTTGCATTCTGAAATAAAAAGAGGTAAAGGATCAGTCACTGATCTCCCAACCTGAAACATACTTTAGCCCTAATAGAGCTTTCTTACAGTTCTTTAAATTCCCAACTCCCAGTGGCTGTCACTTCTAAAATGTACTCTGAAATATTTTAGGAAGATAGACGAATGATCTAGCAAAATACTCCCCTTGTAGTGCATCTTTCATTTTTTTCCCCCACTAAGCTTAGACAGAAAAAAGTTCTAAGAAGACTGTGCCCTCATGGCATTGCATCAGCTCTACCAATATTCAGAATTTTATAAGAAATCAATGCTTCTTGTCTATCTCATTTAGCGGAAAGCATCTAAAAAGACATTAGGGCTGTAAAGCAACCACAAGTGCTTCAGCTATAAAATGAGCTTCAGAATTAAAGTTAATTTGACATCTATATTTTAGATGAGTTAGCAATATACTATTTCAAACATGATGGGGGGTGGGCAGGAAAGTCTAGAGAAGAAATTAATTTTGTTCAAGTTTAATATGAATTGGTCTACTTTGCACTCCCTAAACTAATATACTAATATACAAACTGGTATACATTTATCTTTTGGTCTTTTAATTTCTCCACATTTTGCAATACTGTTTCCCAATGAAATCGTGCATACAAAATATTGGTGTATTAGTGCATGTACCTGAATGTATACTTGTTTGTGTGCATTTCTTATGATTCATGCATTAGGAAAAAATGCAGAAAAATATGAATATACATTACAAAAACAAATTGAAAAAATATATATGTTGGGTGAAATTTATACAAAATGCATACATTGAGAGAAACATATGCCATAAAATTTGAGTTTCCATGTAGACTTTTTTTTTCTCTCCTTTTTCAAATTTGCAAGCTGATGTGGAAGTGGGGGAGAATGAATTTCAAAATTCTTAAAAAAGGTTGGGAATTTTCGAAATGGAAACAGTGAAAATAGACAGGTCTACCCATTGCAAGTTTGAAGTGATATTTGACCTCCCTGTTTTCTGAATTTGACAAACAGGATCTCTTTCCTACACTCATAGAAACTAACAGACCAATGGTCAAAAAGGTTACCCTCATTGTTTTTAGTATTTAGTTTTAGTTTTTAGTGTTTAATGGTTTAATGTTTTAGGTTACCTCTGTGGTTTTTAGTTAAGACTCTTGATTTTACTTCTCTTATATGCACTAATGGAGTCATTAGAAATGTCTCCATTAATTGGAGCAGTATTTTCCCAGATCTGAGACTGGCTCATAAAAAATCAGCCAAGTTCTTATCATTTGTCTTCAAGGATTGTGAGTAATATCCATATTAATTTGAGAAGGTCTTCAGGAAATCTGCCAATGTCTAGTTCTAAACACAACAGAACTGAACATTTTAACTGGACATTTAAGAACAATGGAGTGCATATATATACAAATTAATAAATCATATTAGTAGTATGTAAACCACACCCCCACAACTACTTCCTACATTGCTCAAGTAGCATAAAAAAACAAAAAACAAAAAACCAGATATGGCCAAAGCAAATGAGAAAGTTCTTTTCTTGTCAGAAAATATCACTGAGTTCCCAGAAAGCACTGGAAGAATCCATGGAGAAAACAAAGTCCAGGTCATCATAGTAATGACATGTATGGGCTGGCCCAAGGATAGAATCACCTAAGAAGTGGGAGAATAGTTCATGAAAGAACAACATCCCTAGGCAGATGTTTTCCCACTGGTTGATTCTGAGAAAACATGTTGTCTCTGTGCTTAATTATTTTATTTAGCCTCAGGATAAAAATTCCAACAGTTGCCATGAAAACAGACATAATCATAAAAGTATGCCAAGTTCTGCCAATTGGTAATCTGTGCTGCTGAACATGGTCACCAATTTAGATGGAGAATAAGGCTATAAATGGATAATAAGCATGAATGTCATATAGTCTTTGGAAGATGAGGGGCAGCATGCTTCTACATACTTGTTGCCAGGAAACAACAGACATCCATTTTCATAAAGAGGATGTGGAACTAGGTAGATCTTTCATCTCTTCTAGCAGGGTTCTTCTTTTATTTTTATTGGGCCAACCACCTGGTTTTTCTGTGGGAATGCCACAGTATCATCACTAAGTGTCTTCCCAAGGGCATTTGTTGCCTTATTTGTTGTTCCAAAGCATGTGTGAGTTGTCTTGCCAGCAGGCACCTGCCCAAGCTATGACCACAGTTTGTAAAAGTTAGGATAAAAGACTGTGTGTGCTGTTGGTGGGGAATAGAAGTCTTCAGACCACCTGATTATTTTGTCCAAGCTCTAAAACTGGAGATCTTCCTGTGGATTCCTCTGCTTCTGCCAAGATTGATTATCTTCTCCCTCCTAGAGCCCAATCCCACCTAAACTCTCCTCTATCTGAACATCTGCTGCTCTCCTGATCTTCTCAGCCTCAATCAAGAACCCAATGAATGTGGAGAAATTGGAAAGATTTTCTATGAGTGCCTCTCTCTTGGCTCACAACAGTTCAAAAGAACCGAGATGTATCAGTTCTCCTCACTAGTCTAGAACAAAACAAGCATAATTTTATAACTTTTTCAGACCACTATTTGAGGAACCACTGAGATCTCTTTCACATTACACAGTTATTTCACTATGATTCCACTTTAACTGTCAGTGCTGCCTCCTATAGAATTCTGGGTTTGTAATTTTGGTGAGGCACTAGAACTCGTTGGCTCAGAATTCTAAACCCTCTTAAATAAGTGACAAATCCCAGAATACCATGGATTTTTGACAAAGCTATTATGGGGGATCACAGTGCTATCAGTGCGTAATGTGAAAGGGCTATCTGTATGAGAAAGCATAGGGCTTGTAGAAAACAGAGGAACTGATTTCACCCCCACCCCTAGGACTGACAAGAGTATGCTATAATTAGGTCTTAGATTCTGTACTGAAAAAAATCTTACATTCATTACAGTGTGGGTCTGTTCATATCCTGCTTATGAGCTAACCCCTATCATGCCATCCACTAAGCAATCAGTACAGTCAAGCACTACTTTTGGCATGCAGTTGTGGTGTTCTGAGAATCTAGAGGCAATGGAGAAGGCAAGAAAGTACTGTCGCAAAGGACTACGAGCTTATGGGGACAAAGCTTAAGGACCTTGGCGCGCAGGTGGTCATTTCATCTCTCCTCCCTGTTCAAGGATATGGTGCACAAAGGGAAAGGGCGATAGCAGAGGTCAACAACTGGCTCCACACATGGTGCCGCCGGCAACGGTTTGGGTTTTTGGAACACGGCCTGAATTTCCATGAACGTGGGCTTCTGGCAAGGGATGGGTTGCACCTCACGAAACTTGGCAAGAATGTTTTTGCAAACAGTCTTGCACGGAGGATTAAGAGGTCTTTAAACTAAGTTCTGCTGGGGAGGGAGACAATATTATTCAGGGCAAAGACACGGCGAGTGCAGGGGGGGAAGGCCCAAATTATATTGACCAAGTAGTACAAGCGTCCAATGGTGGGAGGAGTAGAAACTATAGTACAGGACTTGCAGGAAGGGCCTGGGGATTTAAGTGTCTCTACACTAACGCGCAGAGTATGGGAAACAAGCAAGATGAACTTGAACTCCTAGTACAACAAAAAAAATATGATTTGATAGGCATCACTGAGACCTGGTGGGATGAGTCTCAGGATTGGAATGTAGGAATAGAGGGGTATAGCCTATTTTGTAGAAATAGACCAAACAAGAAAGGAGGAGGAGTAGCCTTGTATGTCAAGGATGTTTTCACCTGTGAAGAGATCCATGACTTAAACCCAGAAAGCCAGGTCGAGAGCATCTGGGTAAAAATTAAGGGAGCGAGAAACAATAGGGATATTCTGGTGGGGGTTTACTACAGACCTCCAGCCCAGACTGAGGACCTTGATGATGCCTTCCTCAATCAAATGACCGCGCATTCAAAAAGGAGAGATACAGTAATAATAGGAGATTTCAATTACCCGGATATATGTTGGCAGTCAAACTCTGCCAAGACAGCAAGGTCCAGCAAGTTTCTTGCTTGTCTTGCAGACAATTTCATGGTCCAGAAGGTGGAAGAGGCCACAAGGGGATCAAATATTCTAGATCTGATCCTGACCAACAGGGATGACCTTGTTAATGAGGTAGAAGTGGTTGGATCTTTAGGGGGGAGTGACCATGCCCTATTGGAATTTGGCATTCAGTGGGAAGGAGAAGATACGTGTAGCCAGACAGTCATCTTAGATTTTAAAAAAGGGGACTTCTGTAAACTTAAGGAGCTGCTGGCTGAAATTCCGTGGTCAGGAATAGTGAAAGAGAAAGGAGTTCAGGAGGCATGGGAGTTCCTTAAAAGGGAGATACTGAAGGCACAGTCTAAAACTGTGCCAATAAGGAGGAAAAATGGAAGGCACCTGAAGAAACCAGAATGGTTGAGTAAAGAACTCTCAGCTGAGCTAAGGGTTAAGAGAAACGTGTACAGGAAATGGAAGAGGGGGAAACCACCAAAGAAGAATTTAAGCAAGTAGCCAGGAAATGTAGGGAGGAGGTCAGAAAGGCTAAAGCACAGAACGAACTTAGGCTGGCCAGAGACATTAAAAACAATAAAAAGGGCTTTTTTAAATATGTCCGCAGCAAAAGGAAAAAGAAAGAGGCGATAGGGTCGCTGCGCAGAGAAGATGGCGAATTACTAACAGGGGGAAGAGAAAAGGCAGAACTACTTAACACCTTCTTTGCCTCAGTTTTTTCCCAGAAGGATACATGGACTCAACCTGGTGGTTGGGGAGCAGGGGAGGAAGCAGGGGAAATGCGGTACATAATAGGTAGAGAGGTGGTACAGGAATACCTGGCCACACTGGATGAATTCAAGTCTCCAGGGCCAGATGAATTGCATCCTAGGATATTAAAAGAACTGGCAGAGGTCATTTCGGAACCACTTGCTATGGTCTTTGAGAAATCTTGGAGGACAGGAGAAGTTCCAGCAGACTGGAAGAGGGCAAATGTTGTCCCCATCTTCAAGAAGGGAAAAAAAGAGGACCCAAATAATTATCGCCCAGTCAGCCTGACGTCAGTACCCGGAAAGATCCTGGAGCAGATCATTAAGCAGTCAGTTTCTAATCACTTAGAAAGCAATGCAGTAATCACGAGAAGTCAACATGGATTTCTCAAAAATAAGTCATGCCAGACTAATCTTATTTCTTTTTATGATAGAGTTACTAGTTTGATAGATGAAGGGAATGCTGTGGATGTAGCATATCTCGATTTCAGTAAGGCCTTTGACAAAGTTTCCCATGACATTCTTGCAAAGAAGCTAATACAATGCGGGTTGGACAGGGCTACTGTCAGGTGGATCTGTAACTGGTTGACTGACCGTTCCCAAAGGGTGCTCACCAATGGCTGCTTTTCATCCTGGAGAAAAGTGACTAGCGGGGTGCCACAGGGTTCTGTCCTGGGCCCAGTGCTCTTCAATATTTTCATCAACGACTTGGATGAAGGAATAGAGGGCATGCTCATCAAATTTGCAGATGACACCAAATTGGGAGGGGTTGCTAATACACCAGAGGACAGGATCAAAATTCAAAATGACCTGGATAGATTGGAGAGCTGGGCCAAAGCTAACAAAATGAAATTCAACAGAGAGAAGTGTAAGGTCCTACACTTAGGTAGAAAAAATGGAATGCAGAAATATAGGATGGGGGACACGTGGCTGGATGGCAGTACATGTGAAAGGGATCTAGGAGTCTTTATAGACCACAAGCTGAACATGAGTCAGCAATGTGATGCGGCAGCCAAGAAAGCCAATGCAATTCTCGGTTGCATCAATAGGAGTATGGTGTCTAGATCGAGGGAGGTACTGGTACCACTCTACTCTGCTTTGGTTAGACCTCATCTTGAATACTGTGTCCAGTTCTGGGCACCTCAATTCAAGAAGGACATGGTCAAGCTGGAGCAGGTCCAGAGGAGGGCGACCAAAATGGTGAAGGGCCTGGAAGCCACGCCCTATGAGGATAGACTTAGAGAGCTGGGTATGTTCAGTCTGCAGAAGAGAAGGTTAAGAGGGGACATGATAGCCATGTTTAAATATTTGAAGGGGTGCCATGTAGAGGAAGGAGAGGGCTTGTTTTCTGCTGCTCCAGAGACCAGAACAAGGAGCAATGGATTCAAGCTGCGGGAAAGGAGATTCCACCTGAACCTCAGGAAGAACTTCCTGACAGTCAGGGCTGTCCGGCAGTGGAATATGCTGCCTCGGAGTGTGGTGGAATCTCCTTCTTTGGAGGTTTTTAAGCAGAGGCTGGATGGCCATCTGTCGGGAGTGCTTTGAGGGTGTTCCTGCATGGCAGGGGGTTGGACTGGATGGCCTGTGTGGTCTCTTCCAACTCTACATTTCTGTGATTCTGTGATTCTGTGATTCTGTCTTGAGCCCTAGTTTGGGATAAAGGTGGTATATAAAATCAGTCAATCAATCAATCAGTCAATCATATGGCTAGAATACAAATAGAGAAAAATTTGCAGAGAATTTGAAAGATTCCTAAGCACAGTATTGTCAAGTCCACTCAATTACAGTGATGTTGGTAAAGAAAAGTTCTTTTCTGACTCTACTGCATGCCCACAGCATCATCCAATGGAGTTTTTCTGCATGGTTTATGACCTTCAACAGTCTAGCCAATGTGGTAAACCTGCTGGTAACAGGTTTGCAAAGATAAAGTCACTCACATTCACAATGACTTGGCTGTATCAGTTGTATCAAACCATTCTATAGTAGTGTGCTAAGTTCCGGCTGGTCCTCTATTATTTGATGAATTTTTTCAGCTCATGAGATCTGTAGTAGAGGGCAAGATTGTTGGAAAGGTGTGGCTTGTTTCACATAATAATGTATACCCAACCATCCTGGACTGGCTGGGGAAGGTTAAATTATCTTGCAATTTACCCACACTTTTTGGGTGCAACTTTAATCCTATTGTCTACTTGGAGCTGTTAAGATTTTTGTGTCTCTGGCTTATATTTATTATAATTATTTTATATGGAGAACCCACTTATTAAATACCTGTAAATAAACCAAATTTTGCATTGACTAATTTTCCAAAGTTGCCTCATCCACAAGAAATAAAACCTAATTGCTCTGGAACTTCTCATCACTCTGGAAAAATTGTAAACACATACGACGCTCCCCACAGAGGCATGATTGGCTCTAACACTTGTGTCATTCTAGCACCAAGTAAAAACATGACTTTCAATTTAAAGCCTTTGGATCCTTATTGGTTTTATTCCATCTGGACATGTATTATGGCTTACATTGTTTTAAATTGCTTTAGCTGGTTTTAAACAGGTATATTTTTTAGTGTTAAATATGTGTTAAATATGCTTTTAGTCTTCTAAAAGTATTCTTATTGTTTACAGGTTTTCTAAACTGGTTTTAGTAGATGCCACCCTGTGATCCTTAGATGTGATGTGGGATATAAATATTTTGATCTAATACATAATTACATAACAATATTGCCTGCAATCAGTGGACCATACTTCCTAGATTTGTTTGTTTTTTTTCCCTGTTATGAGTCACTACTCTATCATGCTTCTGTATTGGAAAGAAGCAAGGGCAGAGTGGGAGATCACACACAAGACTGGCAACTTCCTTGAGCTTTCTGGGTGGTCACGTGGCAGTTTACACAGGTTATTTCATTCATAGCGGGCATACAGGTTCTTTTATCCAAAAGAAACCTGATAAGATAACATATCATTATAACTGTGCCTTTACAAATCAGTTTATCAGGAACGTATTTAATCCATCCTATAGAATAAAGTAATATAAAGTAGAATACAAATCCATGAGCATGAAACATTTCTCAATGGATTTTTTTAAAAAAATGTATGCCAGAGGAATTTTTCTGCTTCCTTAAGGCATGAACTGCCAACCTGTTCAGCATGGTAGCTAAGGGAGGAATATGAGTTATTGCAAAGTGATCCTTTAAGCTTTAAGCTGAGCTGCAGCTATTGTGAAGACAATAGAACATGTACTCCTTTATGGAGGTATAGAATCCAGCCAATGAAAAGAATGAACATTAGATTAATATTAACAAAGATAATAAACAATAGGATGAGGAAAGATTGCACTGGATTACTTACACTGAAAGAGGTTAGTGGTGCTGCCAGTGGACTCCAGAAAGCATAATACTCTTTGTCAAGCGAGGGCAACAATAAAGGGGGAAAATAGTTGCATGAATGGTACCAGTGAGGAAACTCAGTCTTTCCTCCAAGCAGAAAGCTAAGCAATTTAAAGAGGAAAAGAGTAGGCTTTATACATGTATTTTTTAAAGTTGCATAGTGAGCAGACAACTGACTTAAATCTTTCTAAAACTAATATGGCTACTACAACATTAATTCATAGCAGGGGCAATCATTTTCTTCAGAAAATGCTGCAATTAATGTGGAAGCATGGGAATTTAGTTAAGACACCTGTGAAAAGTAGTACACTATGTACACGTGTATACACACAAGGAGATTGAAAAGTTAATTTTGTGGGTTACATCTCCAAGGAATCCCCTGGCAGTACGGGCATGGGCCATATCAGCTGATTCTGAAGCCATTTCCACACTAGACTGCAAACCCCAGGATTCCATAGGATGTTGAAAGTGGAATAATAGCACTATAACAGTCTAGTGTGGAAATGGCCTGAGATATAAAGCCTCAAAAAGAATGTTTTGCAAACGCTGCACTCATGGCACACACATACATACATACACATACAGCATCCTTTCCCCCTCCCCTCTACTTTTTCCATATATCTTCTGCTACATATATATGGTTTTAATTTCAATTTCTCTCTTTTCATACTTAACAATATATGAACCCTTTCCCATATAAAATAATAGAAAATTGATGTTAGCATGTTATGTTCACACATGCAAGCTATTTTTTTTTTTAATCTTAAGCAATGCTGGAGAGGGTGAAATAACAACTGTTGCATCAGCACAAAATCCATGCAATATTTGACAGATATAAACAATTATTTTTAATTGTCATATCTCTAATACCATGTCAAGCATCATTGTTTGACCTAATTCTTGCTCCCCCTCACACATTGCTGAAAGATCTCCTCTGTGTTGCCTTGAAAGCACTTCAGAACTAGGACAGTTATGTGCAAGTGTTTCATTGGAGCAATGTGAGGTTCCAATAGGTTCCACTGCCTGTTACAGTTGCCCTGGCCATGTCAACTTATTCTTGGAGTTGTAGGTTTGTTTGTTTTTTTAAAGGCATGTTACCCAAATTCTGTGGAGACAGCACAGGCACATACAAAACTTTCTTTTTGTTCCTCCTCCTGTACTTTCCCTTGTCTAAGTAACTCCTGCTAATTTCTCTCTTTCATATGGAATAACTCTTATTGGACACAATGAGAATTACCTCTCAATAAACTGGAAAGGATCACAGTGTTACTATTCAGTTCTGTGATGCCTATTCAGAAGTAAGTCCCTTGGGTCATAGAACATCATTCTTAGCGCTTCTTACATTCAGATGGCCTATATTTGCTTATCAACTACGAATTCATGTGATAATAACTTCTGCACAGATCTTGGAAGTGCTACATTGCAAGTAATAAAATTACCTATGATGCACTACTTGTGGGAACAAAAAGGAGGCAAAAACATTCCTTTCTGCTTCTGTAACTTGATGTTGCTCCCATCTTCCCAGATGCTCCTTCCCTCCACATTGAGAATGGGTTTCTTCATTTACACCTTGCAGTACCTGAACTGAAGACTGACTTTGTAATTGTAGGCTATATTTCAGACAGAGGAACTAGCAAAACTACCTCAGACTAGTCCTTGCCTATGAAATTCATGTGGTCTCTATAAGTTGACAGGTGACTTGAAGGTGCACACACACAAACACACACAAATGTTCTGAAACTTCTTTCTTGCCATATATCTTTTATTGCTTCTTTCCAAGTCTCTCTCAGAAGTGCTAATGACATTATTCCCCCTAGAATGCTTAGGACTACAGTTCAAGAACACTCTTGAACTACAGTTCTACAGCACATCTTGTGCAGTTCAGAGTACTCTTGCACTTAACCGTCAGTGCCTTAGAGACTATGACATGCTCAATACTTCTGGGAGGCTTCCTGAATAATAATATTAGACTTACAGAGATGCTGTTTGGGTCATTCACCTCATATTTTGTATTAAGAGAGAAAATAAACAAACAGTAACCAGATATCACTTTGAACAGATATAGGTTGGTGGTGTCTGATACAAGACACAGATACAGGTTTCAAGAAGAAAGCCTCTAGGGCAGAGCTTTCCAAACTTTTCATGTTGGTCACACACTTTTTCGACATGCATCATTCCATGACACAGTAATTCAGTTTTACTAGCAAACCAGAACTATCCAGAGGTATATCTAGAGTGGGGAAAGGTAGGCCCCATCCTGATCCTGGCCTGCTGCCATTGCCCTCACCAGTAAAGGCCCCAGTGAGAGTGACTGCAGGGGGAAAGGCAGTCCCCTTCCACCAAGTCCTTGACCACTGCTGTCACTCTTGCCAGGGAATGACCCCAGTGACAGCAATGGCAGTGGGTCAGCCTCGGGGGGGGGGGGTCTTTCTCAGCCAGGGAGGCAACATACAGTACAGGCAACACACTAATGTGTTGTGACACACCATTTGGAAAGCTCTGCTCTACAGGGCTTTCTAAACCAGGGGGCAGGGGGAATGCAGCACTGATAAAAGTTAGCCATGTATAATGCATTGAACTATATACAACTGGCCCTTTCCAAATAACGCAGCATGTACCACATGACTAAACAACCTTTTAAGGCAATGTTCCAAAGCTTGCCTTCTGAGTACATATGAATGTATTTTCTCTTTTAGTTTTTCAACTCTGAATGATCTTTTTCAACTTTCACTGAAAAGCTCTAGTACTAGAATTCCAAATTCCACTTCAGAGCATTATGGTGTCACCCAAAGGCTCAGGCCATTTCCATACTACACTGTTATAATGCTATTATTCCACTTTGAACATCCTATGGAATCCTGGGATTTGCAGTTTAGGGAAGGGCCTTTAGAATTCTCAGCCAGTGAGCTCTTTGGCCTCAGTGAACTACAAACCCCAGAATTTCATAAGATGTTGAAAGTGAAATATTAGCACTATAACAGTGTAGTATAGAAATGACTCAGCTTAACTAGTGCTTTAACTTGCCTCTGCTTTTTAAAAAACAAATATCTTATGGAAATACACATTGCGCCACAAGCAAAATCAAAACATATTATATTCTCTTTCAACTTAGATTTTAATGACTAGCCATGAATAAATGTGTACTGTTTATTTTTAGACTGAGTGTTTGGTGGTAATGTTTTGACTATTTTTCAATAATATCTCATGTTCCCTGGAAGAGTATCCAGGGGCTGTAGGACAGATAAGGGAGCATAATTCTGCCAATGCTTGTTACACTAGTCTAACTGCTCCAGTGTAGATGGTCGTGGCAAAAACAAAACAAAACAAAACAAAAACCTGTGGGTGCTGCAGTTGTGAAGGAAGTAAGCCAGGGAGAAATAGACTGCTCAGAGGCTGAAGACTGTATATCTTCCCTGGCCATCACTGTGTGATCTCAGAAAAAGAGCACCTATTAGTATAGTGCACCAACAGGATTCTGGCTTAAATCTCTTCTTAGATGGGGCAAGACAGAGAGGCAGATGTTACTGCCCTGCCTAGCCCGAGCTTTGGGGATATAAAAAGATATCTATTGATACCACTAATTCGGCTTCACATATCCCTTCCATGTGCTTGCGAGGCCCCCGGACAAGCACGCATACAGGCTTGGCCGATTATTGCCGTAATATTCCTAGACAATACAGGCAGGCCAGAAACAGCCGACTCGCAGCTTTAGGAGACCTCAAGGCAAGTACCTCCATTAGGTATGCGAGCAACTCTCAAAAGATCCTCTGCCCCGTGCTGGCAGCTTGATGATCGAGCTATACAACGCTCAAGTATTCCGTGTTTGCATACCGGCTACTCTATTGATAAATTCGGCTCTAATTCAATCATTCAAATTCTGACCTTTCGGAGGCTTTGTCTCCAACTCCAAATCTATTGTTTTCCCAAAGTCCGACCTAGCCTGCGGTCACAATTCTCCTTATAAAAACCCCTGACTTTGAGCTCTTCTTTGGATCGCTCCCGAGTTCCAGACCGCCTTGCTGCTGCTTTGCTTGGCAAGCTTCCCCTCAGCTCCATGTGCTGAGATACATCGAACCCCAGCTTTGCTCTCCATTTTCTTCCGGACTTCAGGATAGGTTTCGTATCACCTGAACCAACTATCCCTCTAAAAATCCTGCTATCTTACTCACACCTTTATTTTCCTTAGTTATCTGTGTTTTTCTATTGCTTACATTGTGTGCCTGTATTTAATAAAGATTATTCATTATTTTCCAACCAGTCTGCTTCTTGACTTGGCCTGACCCCATAGACACTGGGTTGCAAGATCCTGCTAAGTTACCCTGCCTCTCATTTTGCCAACTTGTGCTCTGAACTAATTTCCCCAACTTGTAGCAATTTGGTGTCCCTCCCGGGACCCCCAGAAAACAGGGTAACACAGAGATCAATCAAACTTTAAAAGGACAGATCCAGATTTGGAATTTTCTTCTTCCAGCCCTTGTGGAAATTTCTACAGTCCTTGCTTATATGATATCAGAAAAAGAAATGGGTCAGATCAATGGATGAACCTTTTCCTGGTTGTCCTGGCAAAGATTTGGAATCTGGAGGAATTGGCAGGTAGGATTGCCATATTAGTGACTTTATTTTAAACTGTAGGTGGTTGGTATACCTGACTGTGGAAAGGTACACCAAATATTTTAACTAAGCCAAATAATAATGAATTATGAACAAGTAATAGGTGAAAGCTACTGTCCTACCTTCACTGCTCCCTTAGAAGGTGTGTCACAAAATATAAAGCATCGGATAAAGTTACAGTAGGGACATAATTCTTCACTAAGTCTCTTCTTAAAAAAAGCAATGATTATTTTAGCATTTTTCTTCCCTCTCAAAGAAAAGTCAAATGAAAGTCTTTGATACGTTTGTGGTTTGTGAAGCTTATTCGCAAGTAGAGATTTACTCTGCACAAAATTAACATGTGATTGTTTGCAATGAAAAGAGCTTTCATGTGATGTGTGTGTGTGTGTGTGTGCGTGTGTGTGCTCATTTGGCTGACCAAGTGCTAGCTTGATGGGGATCTTTAATTCCCCTCTCCACTTTTTTTGTTTCAAATTGTCTTGGACCGAACAATGTTTCAAATAGAAGCTATCAAACAGGACTCTTTTTCAACAGTCCTTCAAAGAGATGACTATTCTGAATGACATAGGACACCTGGCCACCCTACCAAGACATCGTCAGCACTGCCATCACTGCATCTTAGTGCATTACAATATATTTAGTGAAATAAAAATGATAAAGCGATTGCTAAGTATTTTTAAAAAAATTGTATTATGAAAAGAGCAGGAGTTATTTTGCACTGGCAATAATTGTAAAATACACTGGTGGTACTATATAAATAAATAACTGTAATTCAACTTGTGTTTGTTTTTGCAAGTGGAACATTATAAATTGGATGCATTATATTTCATTATATATATTCAGTATTCAGTGTTATTTCAACTATATGAAATACGACAAACACTGTGGAAAATGTAAATACCATAATTCTGCAAAGCATTTTAAATTGTTCTTAATGTATGCATATACACAACACTCCACAAACAAATTCAAATACACATAGAAAAATCCATAATTTTGAATGAATTAGGATACACTCCTTTGCCTGCTTTCTGCTTCACCCTCATTTTTAAAGTAGTGTTTCACCTGACACTCTTCCACATTTTTGTTTATTAAGTACATTTTCACTTCAGTAGATTGCATGGACAATGTTTAAATTGCTTAATCTACAGACACTGGGATAATGAGAAAAGATACTGTAAATATTACAATTTTGTGAGTTCAAGAGGTGATTAGATTGAGGAAAAACGTCATGCATTGTTAATAGAAGGAATGTCAAACAAGGTTATATATAGTTTCAATTACTCTGCTACAGTACTTAACAATACATGGAATTGTCTATATAAAGGAATATAAATTAGTGTTACTATGTTATTTTCACACAGTAGGTATCTTTTTAAAAAAATCTTAGGTGGGCATGTGGGTAAATCAACATCTAGTATCAACAATTGTTGCATGAATACAACATTCATCCAGTATTTAAATGGATACAGATAATTATTTTTGTTGAATCTCTAATGCCACATCAAGGATCTTTATTTGACTTAACCCACAGTCCTCTTTCTCACACTGGTGAAGAATCTTTTCTATTTTGTCTTGTAAGCACATCAGAAGCAGGATACAATGCATTAGCAAACTGACCTACTGTTGTGAGTACAAGGGCCTTACTGCGGCCAATCTGAGGGTCCCAGCAGGTCCTACTGCCTGTCATGGATGCCTGGACTGGATCAGGTGGTTCTCTTTACTATTTTTTTTTTCATGCTGAAAAGAGAATTTGGGAACTGCTACAACTAACTGTTATAAGTTGCTATTCAAATCTCTTCCTGCTGAGTATTGGCTCCACCCCAAATGTTCTAGATTGGAGTCAGTTCACAGATGATTCTGTCAGAAAAGGTTGGACCAAACCTCAAGAAAAATACTTTGTGATGTAAGTGTAAATGTCATGTTGCTTTAATTGCTTTAATTGTTAAGTGCACCTGTGGAAAGGAATGTGACTCGAGCTAGTTTGTGCTGAGTCATACTGATGAGCACCAGGTGCAGACAATGCAAGGGTTGGCCAGGATTGGCTAGGTGTCTGTATAAAGGTAGCACAATCCCAGCCAACAAGTGCACATGTTGCTTGAGGCTGTGCTGGAAAGGGCAAGCTAGATATGCTGGATTGCCATCTGGACTTTGTAAATATTGTATATATTTTGTAACAAAGAATAAGGAGCCTCCATATTGGAAGATTACAAGCTGAGTGGGTGAGTGTTACTGGCTTAGTGCATTTGCTGCTAAATGTGTTCTCTGCAGCTTGGCATGCTTTGACAGCTGTGTGGAGCTATCTCTGCTTATCTATATAGAGTTTTTCTTGGCTGGCTTTTCTTTGTGTTTCTCCTTGTTCTTGGGACAGATTTGAATAAGAAGATAAGAAACAGGACTAGTTTGGATCAGTCTTATCTAGCCTGGCCTATGGAAAGCCTGCCAGCAGGCCTTGAAAGCCACTGTACCTTCTATCTTGCATTCCCCAACACTGCCTGCTTTACTAAAAGTTATATTATCATGGCGATTCAGGATTCACTCCTTTGTGAACTGATCTAGTCTCTTTTTAAACCATCTAAGTTGGCAACCATAATTATATCATAGAGCAGTAAATTCCACAGTTTAAGTGCTGTATGAAGTACTTCTTTTTATGTGCCCTGAATCTTGTCCTTTTAGCTTCTATTATTGGTCATGTTTTCTAGCATTATAAGAGAAAAAATGCTTCTCTCTGTCTACTTTCTCCACACCCTGCATAATTTTATATAGCTCTGCCATGTCTCTCCTTACTCACTTACTTTGTTTGAAGAGTCAGTGTGGTGTGGTGCTTTGAGTGTTGCATTTTGACCCAGCAAGATTTCAGTCACGGAAATCTACTGGGTGACCTTGGGTGAATCACACTCTTAGCCTATCAGGAAGACAATGCCAAACCTCCTCTGAATAAATCTTGGTGAGAAACTCTAGGGATTTCACAAGCAGGAGTTGGTTTGAAAGCATACAACAACAAAACAGCCACAAATATTATAATAATTTCTTACAGGAGGGCTGCTCCAATCCCTTGATAAATTTGGTTGCCCAGTCCCAGCTCATAGCATCCAGGACTCCTTACATTATCCTCAGGCCTCATCAAACATGAGTCTGTCGTATGTCTCATAGACAATGCTCATTGGGCTGCTCAATAAAACTGTCACAACTCAAAAGACAAAGGTGCACATTACCGTGGAAGTTTGAGGTGCTGAAGTGTGACAATAGGAGGCAATCTGCTATTAGAATAATAATAGTAATAGTAATCATCATCATAGAAATAAAAATAGAAGTTGCAGCCCCCCTCACACACACTGCCACCTGAACCAAAAGTCAGTCCTTGTTCTCATTCCATGTACAAAACCCAACTGGACTGCTGAAAATTACTTTACCACTGATGATGGAACAGTGTTTTCCTTTACACCTTAATGTAGCAGGATACCTTAAGGGACAGAGGACAGACTGCGTGACTTACATCTTTCTTCTTCAAATTTCCTGCCTCCTAGCACTTGCTAACTGAGGCAACAGCCCCATTCTGCCTAATGGTAGGGCCAGCCCTGCCTATCACTTCCTAGCTTTCTACTTTTCTTACCTTTTCTTTGTTTAGTTCTACAAAGCACATATAAACCGTAGAGGATGAATTCTGACCCATCAAGATACACACAATCAACTAGATATTTCTACCAGCTCTTTAAGGGCTTGGTTAAGTTTGTCTTTTTCCAGGTTGCCTGGAAAAACAAATACAGGGTATGCAGTTTTGTCACCATGGCAGGAACTTGGGAAAAATGAGAAGAATGAGCATGAGTACCATGAAATGTGGCAGGGATTGCTTCCCACATTTTCAAGTTATTGAAGTGATAGTAATTGCTAACCAAAAAGTGAGAGACTGTGGCCCTTTCCGCACGAGGCGAGTGAATCGCTCCGTGCTGTTACTCACTGCTTCTTCTTGGGTCTGAAGTAACGCAGACTTTCCCTTGAGCCCTTCCGCAGGGCTCCTCCATTAGTGCAGGGTGAACTCGAGCAGTGCAAGGTCTGTACATCCGCACTGCTCTGGCTCAAAATGGTGGCTTCCTGTGGCTTCCGGTTCAAAATGGTGGCTTCTGGCAGCTTCGTGGGAGTGGGCCAACTGCTGACGCTGGCCACAGCCACAGCCCGCCCTCCGCTGATCGCAGGCTCGCATTGGTGCGAGCCTGTGCATCTGTACAGGTAAATAGGAACGCAATGGTGTGTTCCAGAAAATGTAAAGACCTGTTTTTTCTGGTCTTTACTTAGCACACTGGAGGACCACATGGGGGGGGGGGTTAGATTGGACTAAGGTATGGAACTAAGTTAAATAGTCCGCACCTAGTCCAATCCAAGGTGCAGATGACCCCTGTGCCAGGACGACTTGGCCCGTTTTAACTGCCTCGTGCGGAAAGGGCCTATAAGACCATTCAAGTCAGTCTAAGACATGGGTGGAAAAATCTGTCAGCTTTTCTTGACATTAGTCATTTAAAATCCTTCTGTTCTTCTGTCTCAAATATGTGATATGCAAATTTTCTAAATTTTTCAAAAATGAAATTAATCCCTGCTCAGCTGAGAAAACTCACTGGGAGATCTTAGGCCAGTCCCAGTCTCTCAGCCTAAGGGAAACCCCTTCTGAACAAACCTGGTCAAGAAAATCCCACGGCAGGTTTGCCTTGGGGGCACTGTAAGTCTGAAACAAATTGAAGGTGTACAGTAGAAGCACCACCAGCAGCAACAATAAGAATAACATCACAGTTTAATGCAGAAGGAGTAAATGCCACACCTATAAAAATTAAGAACACAAATCCCTGAATCTGGACAACTGAATATGTCAGTTTCATTTTTTTTCACGTTCAATTTAAAAAAAAAAACCTCTTTCCATTCCATATATGAAAATATTCGAGAATTCTACAAAATACTTATTTTTTTTCTAAAACAAAACAGAAAACCTAAAATGAAATCTCCAACCTAGTCCACTGATTGAGGCAATGCCTCAATGATTCATTGGAGTCAGTGAGCTCCAACCAGTAGCCTTGGGCTCCAGTGGTTCTCATCTTTTGCTCCTCCAGATGTTTTGGAATGCCAGCATGCAGACCCCCCATGAAATGCCAGCATGCAGACCCCCCATGAAAATGACCAGTAATAAAGGATTCTGAAAGCCAAATTTCAAACAAAACGAAATTATATAAGAGTAAAGGCTGAGAATCACAGGGGTGGCCACAGCTATGGAAGATGGTCAATATTAGAGCCTACTTTCTTTTCTTTTGCCAGCCAATATATGAAATATATCTGGGAAAAGGAATGGTGAGGTCATCAAATTTCACCAGAAGGGCATATGACAAAATCTAATAATCCAGTGATTTTCTTTATCACTTGCCTGCTTTCATCCTAATGGAAGCAGGGCGAGATTGAAGTGAACACATGTAAAACACACACACACAGAGAAACAAACAAAACAAGCAAAAAACAAAACAAAACACCAAACCCTCTCTCCCTAAGGCTAAAGTTCTGTTAGAAAATGTATCTTGTTATTTCTTTTTCAAAAAGGTACACATAAGTAAACAAACTGTATAGACTCCCCCTGCCATGCATCCCGCATACTCTGAAAAATACAATATATTAAAACACTAAATTAGAAAAAATAGCATAAATAAAATATAAATCTGTTTCACAAAGTATTTCTGACTTGCAACTTAAATTCACAAAACTGGCATCTCCAGTTTGTATCAAGTCTATGTTCTAAGAATTCAGCCAAAACACCATCACATTATCCTGAATGTCCTCACTTCTTTCTGCTGACTGTTCTGAGAATGTTTGAGTTAGCATGTCTTCAATCCACCTCTCATGGTTTGATGTTGACTTTGGCCATTTCCGCACTAGGCTGTTATACTGCAAAAGACCCATTCCTAAACTACAAATCCCAAGATTCCATAGGATGTTGAAAGTGGAATAATAGCACTATAGCAGTCTACTGCAGAAACGGACTTAGTCTTTCGGTGCTTGAGGATCACACATTTACCAACTCAAAATCCCCATGTCAGCTATGTCTTTTGGCTAAGATGCATATGTGAGTCCAGTCAGGTAGGGATGAACCAAATATGCCATGAATCCCCTAAAACCGATTGGAGGATTTGAGTGTCCTATTAATCCTAGTGAAAATTTCAGTCTGAAAAGGCCTTACTGCTGGGCAAGCCCATGAAAAATGGGTTAGATGTGGCCCTGGATCCACACTAAGTAATTATTCAATTAATTTAATCATTAACAAAATAGTGCATAAACAAGAAATTTGCCTTAAATTGTAGTCATACTGATTAGAACTAGCTTTTACTAATCAGGCAGCTAAGGATGTAGTTCACTGATCAACTGAAGGCTGTAATAAATGCAGTAAAGTAAATTTTCCACCAGTAGATAACTCAATTTGACCTATAAGTCTGATTCTTATTTAACTGTGCTATCAGACAAATGTTTACTCAATATGTAGCTTAGGGAGCAGTTCTGGGGAGGGTGAAGCTAGAGGAAGGCCCACTGAATCAAGAAAAACTGTCAGAATTGCCATTCAAATATTGGTACCCTGATAGTGACGGGGCCAGGAATGGAGTGTTCTCTGGATCATTCCAGGTGTATTTTCCAAGAGACTGTGGAGTCTGCAGGAGTCTATGCTTCTCATTCCCACAAAAAACACAGTTTTTCTGAGGAACAAAAGCCATGAAATATGTTATCCTTGACTCTGGCATATTTAGCCTCCTTCCCATGGAGTTTAATGAAAGGGAAATCAAGGGGGGAAAAAAACCCTCCATGTTGAGGTGGTCTGCGGGAGGTAATCTCACTCCAGTACACTTTCTGCACTGGCAAGCACTAGAGATATATAAGGAATGGTTGTTTTATCACCACATAATCTTCCAGAACTTCTATAGGATTGCTCTGTAACTAATGATATAAAATAATGGTGTCTGCAATTAAGTCAATGATGCACTCCCTTTTCCTGAGCCATTTTGCTTGTGTGGGCATGAGAGCTACCACTGGAAAATAGAGAAGAACAGGAAGGTAATATTCTGTTTGGAAATCATTAACTTAGAGGCATAAATATCTCATGCCCATAAGGAAAGTGGGCTTTCCTAATAGAAAATTAAGGGCCACTTCAACACAGAGTAATCCTCTGCTTTCAGCCATATTGCATGCCACAACTGTAAACTGGGCCATACTGAAGAATACAAAGATTCTCATCATTTGGTGGGCATCTCCGTAGTAACATATGTAATGTATTGATCATCCTTTAATGCTACTTTTCTCATTAGTAGGTGGTTTTTAGTGAAAAGAATTCACTGTCATAGACCCATAAAAGGAGTTGTGATGAGCAGAAGCCACATGGTTCTGCTCCCAAATGAAACGTTTTCTTGCTTTTCCACTCCCTCCTCAAAATCATTAAATGATCTAGACTGCAGACATAATATTCTTAAAGGCCTCTCCTGGTAACCAGATATTTTAAATGAAACAAGATAATAAACCACAACAATGAAATAAATGTAAAGGCATAAATCAAAGAGACAGGCAATTAGCCAAACAATAACCATAAATGCTAATGGGTTCTGAAGCAAATTATTTCACAGTTTCTGAATATTTTATTCACAAGAGCGCAAGAGAACTCCTTGGTGGTTGCCAAAATACACAAATCCCATCACCAGAAGTTATACCAGGAATATTTTTAAAAGTGCGTTTATATAATTAAGAACAAGATATGGCTTTAATGAAAGAAAAGGTATTACAAAATAATAGAATGAGATTTTCATTTTGGTAAGGGAAGCAGAAAGCTTTAATAAAAAAAATTCATAATTCTAGAAAGAACAGCAAGCTTAAGGGTGAAGAAAATTTGCTGGTGGTCACACTTACCTCAGCAATGAATGACTTGGCCGTTGATGGGTTCATTACTAGAATGGCCCGTCTCAGAGTATCCCGGTAGCGGTTGAGTTCTTCAATCCGCATGGTGGCAAAGAGCCCTGTGATCATTTTATTGATGTTGTTCTCTACTTTCTGCAGTGCTACATCCATTCCCTGCTGAGATACTTTGTCCAAAAACTCTTGTATTCCACGGATATCTGGGAACATCAAAAGCCCATCAAAATGCTAATTATCATATAGAACCAAGACAAAACCCATTTTGGTTTATCTGGAAAAAAGGTATTCTGCCTCATGTCAAGCAACCACCCCCTGAAGGCCACATTAACTTAATATTCATTGGAATTGTTCCTCAGCTATGCTCATGACATGTCCTAAAGGGCTAATTTGTGAGAAGAATTTTTTAGACACAAGTTCATTTTGAAAAGAACCATTTAAAAATGGTATTTAATTATTTCTGCTTGCCTTCTGCTTTTGCTCATTGCATTGTTCCAGTTTCTGACTAACCCTATGGTGCTCAGAAAACAGTTTCTCATTAAGCAACACCTGCAGAGAAGAGGGCAATAAGTTATCAAAATGCAGCCTAAAAGTGATTTTATTTTGTTGGATGGAACTTAGAAATCACATTATAACAATAACACACCTGTCACTGGGGAAAAGATAAGACAATTGTTCACTAAAGTGAACACGAACAACAACTGCACCCATAACCATGACAGAGAGAACAAAGGTCATGTTGAGTCATTATGCTAGTGTAAAAACGGTTGCACAAGTAGTCGCAATTTCTGAGAGTTACATAAGTGTGGTCCCCAATCAACCCATCATTCTGCAAGCACACACACAGCCCCCTCTTTTATACTTGATGTACTGTTGGGGGACATATTTACCCACTGAGGGATGGGGAAGCTCAAGGCCTTAGCATGATTTGTATAAGCAGTTGTCCAGGTATAGGATCCAGTGTAACCAAGTCAGCATATATATATATATATACATACTATGCTTAAAGTGTGTACAGGAACCTGGCCATTGAATCCTTAACTAGTATTAGCCCATGAAATTTGTTTAAAGTATGTCAGGAGAAAGGAGTTTTTCAACTTGTATTGATAGAAGGAAAAGGGGTTCCAGTATCTCCACAACGCTCTCTATAAGCACCCAGCCAGAGCAATGGCTGGAAGGGAAATAGTCTATTAGCCTCTTCCCATTATAAGTATCTTGGAAGGAAAATGGTCTATTAGTATCTTTCCATCATCAGTATCTTAACCTTTTCATCTGAAATCCAAAATATATGTAATGTTAATTACATGGAAAATAATAATACGCATTTTTAAAAGGAAATAGCTACTTGGAAGCTGGGATGCCTCACAGCAGTGGGGCATGGGAATGAGAACTTCTGTCTCTGCTACATTTTTTGCAAAAACTACCTCTATGAAATTGCTAGTTACATTTAAGGTTCCCTTAGCACTGAAGGAAGCTTCTCTGCTAATGGCATCTTCAGAAAGGTAATCAGGGAGAAAAAGAATTAAATATATCACCTCTATTCCACAGTCCTCAAGATGTTCCAGCATTCAAATAACACAAACAGGGACATGGATTGTACTCATGCAGTTGGCATGAAATCTCATTAATCCCTTTCATGGAAAGCAGTTCATGCTTCTGTCTCTTTCTGTTTGCTCAACCTTTCCATTTAGGGAAAAGATGTACCTTTAAGAAATGTACTATGTAGAAATAATAATAAAAAATAATGAAAATCATTTGTTATATACATATACTGAAATGAAAATAAACATCATTCCAACAAATATATGACAGTTACTAGGGAATTTTATTCAAACATAGTTGTCATAGAGCACCTGTGGATCCCATCTGAATCTAGCTCACTGTTAGATGGAGCTGAACCTCTTCTTGGGTAAAAATCACTAGCAATCTCATGTAAAGTGATAATTACATGGTATGTTCATGCTTCCTACACACATATGCACATTGGTATTTAAGAAGATTGCTTTCAAACTATGTTCTGGACAATCCTGGTATGCCTTATAAGCTTACTGGATGTTGGTGAATGAGGCGGTCAGTAATTATGGTTGCCAGGTCAGGACTACCCCAGGCTGAGCAGCAAGAGATGAGACTTAGGTCTCAAGAGATGAGACCTCCTTGTAAGGTCACAGGTAGATAGGTAGTCATGATGTTATGAGGATGATTTTGCAAGAGGAAGGAATGATACGTTACTCAAGGTTGCACAGAAAATGTCGTTCAACTAGAAAAGGGAAAGTTTAACAAAAGAGTAATATATATGTATATACACACACACAAAAATTTGTCAAGATAGTGCTCTCAGTCTGAGATCCCTCCCTCTCCTTCTGAGGGCTGGAGAGGATGGTCCAGACTCTAAGTCTCAGGGCTAGTCCTCTGAGCTTATCTGAAAGAATATAAGAACATAAGAAGAGCCTTGCTCCATCAGAAGGAGGCCAAACAGACTCATAAGAGAATCTCACACATGACCTAAATTTCCTACTAGCTTCCTTCATAGGTTCCCAGCAAGTGGTATTCTGTTACTTCCTGTTATTTGAGGGAATATGTAGTAATGAGGTATGATTAGTAGACACTGATAGCTTTATCCTTAGTCAATTTGCCTAATTCCAAATTGGTGGCTGTTACTGAAACCTATTGTAGTGAATTCCATAATTTAACTATGTATCATATGAAGAGAGAACTTATTTTCTACTAGCAATCTTTCCCTATGATCTAGGAATGCAGGGAAAATGTTGCAAGGCCCATTCCCAGTTGGCAGAATATTGAGGTCATGACTAACAGGTAGAGATCAAAATATTATTCAAATATTCATGAAAAAATAATTCAAAAACATTCTCTTTGAGTGTCAAAAAAGCCTGACAAGAAGAGTCCTGGACTGATGAGAGTCTTCACAATTCAGGACTTATTCTGTACAAAATCCACACATGGTTATTTTGTGCAGAAACTAGCACTTTCGGAACAGGAAACACTGTTTTCTGCATGGAAAATGATATTTCCATGCAGAATTATTAATTTCTTTGGAAAAAAAATGTTGTTCTCTGCACAGAAAAAAAGCTGTAACTGGGGATTTGTTCTGTGCAAAATTCACACTTTCACTGCTTTGCATAGAGAACAGCACTTTATGCACAAAAATTCGTGTTTGTATGTTGAACTATTACTGTCCAGGCAGGAAAAGCTGTTTCCTGCACAGAAAATGCTGTTTTCTATGCAAAACAACCACAACTGAATTTTGTGCAAAATAAGTTCCAAATTGCAAATAGCCTTTGAAAACTACATGATTGTCAAAGACTTTCTTGTAGTGGGCAGAAAATTCTAGTGAAGAATTGCACCCCTATTAATATATATGGTCAATGTATTGAATGGGATAAGCATCTTGGAACACAACCCCATGTACTTCTCAGAAATTCTGATGTGGAAAAGTATGGTTTCAGGTAAAAAAACTTAGAAGTCACAGGTTTAGGAAATTGTGGACTTATGCTATGTGCTACCTGCAGATCTGATTTTAAATTGTATATAAAGATGAGCTAGGGCTTGAGAAAGAATGGACTTCTTTTTAGAGGAATCAAAGGATGTAATTGCTGTATTTAGACAGATACTTCAGCAAGTTTCAAGTAGTACTAAACACTGAATAATGGTTTAACACTGCTAAAGTGCATGCTCATTCTAAAAATATACTTCCAAAAGATAGTCAGTGATGCTTAATTGCAGCTCCTATTTAATGTCTAAATCAGGGAAATTAAATTCAGTCTAATCAGTGCTGTTAGAGGTCTTTTTGGCACTTCAAGGCCAATTTAAGAAGCAACACAATTATGTGAACTGCTACAAATGTGCCTGATTTTAAGTGCACCATAAAAAATATGCTCTCTTAGTTTAACCCTGGCAATATATATCTGTACATGGTTATCCTTTTGCAGTACCAGGAAGTTACCAGAAAGTTTAAAATAACTTTTCAGGTGAAAGATAAAGAGTGGTATGATAGTAGTACAAGTGGTATAAGGTATTCAGTGAATTCAACATCTGCCAGCGATATGTGGTCCCCAGATATAGCTTATGCAAAGAACTGTTACCCCACACCCAAATAAAATGTCTGCCATTAAAAGAAAGCAAAATATGCTTAGCAGCATAGTGACTGAGATACTAGAGTAAGTGCCACGGAAAGTCAACATATCTTTCCCCAGAATTGTGATATTACCATTCCTCTACATCTCTTTCGTTGGAGGATAAAATGATACAAACAGATCCACAAAAACCTGTTACTAATTCCCTTGCAATATTTCCTATTTTATCTTATCTTTCATTACTATCAATGGTTCTAGTGGTCTTTTTATTCAAAAGTAGAACCCAAGGCCATAGCGAGTAAGCTAACATTCCTGTTTTATTTAAAGAAATGGTAACAGCACTGGGGTTGAGGGCCACTTTATAGGCTAGCCAAGTGCTTGAGGGATATATTTTTTATTGATTTTTGCTGTGTTTTTTAAAAAATTACCTGAAGAATATAAAACATTAGTAAATACACTATAAATTAATTACATTCACCAGAATTAATTTTTCAGTTAATGTTATTGATGTCATTAAACAACATAAAATAAAATAGATTACATAAATTTTATTTATTTTTCAGTTACTAGCACATCTGGTGCCAAGCTACTTTTCTTGTCTCTGTGTCTTTCCAGTTCAATGCAGCTTTCCTCCAATCCCCTCCCCTTGTCTTCTTCCGACCTGTACCACAACCAAACAGAAATGCAGAGAAGGGAGTAGATCAGAAGCAGGCTTAAACAGTGTGAGTGATATCTCCTGCAGTCAGTTTGAAGCCCTTCATGTCCTTCTTCCCTGCCTTACTTAATAGAACAAGGATTACTGGGTTTTTTTTCAGAATCCCAAAAGGGGAGACATAATTGAAGCTAGTATGTTCCTCTCTTCATATGATGTTCCAGCATACCTTGTAGATGAATGAATAAGGCTGCTGCTTAGCCAAGGCTATGTTCAACCTAGAAACTTGTTGGAAAGAGTTTTTGCTTCCCTCAGAATTGTCCAGGGTTCTGAAGTACTTATTGTTGATCATTTTTGATTTTCACTATATGATCGAAGACTGGTGTCAATGCTGCAAACTTCGATGTAACGTAACATGCTGTACAGTAAGTAATCTGAGGAACCAAGATCTGGCTTTATACAATTTGTGACTCCAGGCTGGCCCTTCAGTTTGATTCAATTAGCACTCTGTGTGGGCTGCAATGCTCAGCAACTGTTTGTAGTTTTTGTTGGACTTCATCTGAGATACCAGTGTTATTGCTCGCCTCTGTCAAGGAATCTAGTCTATCAAAGAATCTAGTCTTGGAAATTATATCTAAGGAATGTTTTCTTGTTGTCCTGTGCCTCCAAGTCAGTTCTGACTTATGGTGACCCTGTCATAGTTTTTTTTCTTGGCAAGATTTACTCAGAGAAATGTTGCCATTGAATTCCTCTTAGGCTGAAAGTATGTGACATGCCCAAAGTTAAACAGGGGGTTTCCATGGGTGAGCAGGGATTTGAACCCTGGTCTCCCAGTCCAACACTCAAACCATTACACAGATCTGTCTCTTTAAGGAATGTTAGCTAGATTTAAACTACAGTCATGTGGCACTTTAAAGACTAATTTATTACAACATGAGTTTTTACAGAGTACAGCCCATGTTACAAGGTGCATGAAATCTTGTTCAGAATCACACAGAATACACCTCTGCAAAGTCCTACTCTATTACTTCATGGAGGTTATTGTGTTGGTGACTGTGAACGCTAATTCAATGCTATAGCTGCAAGTATACCATATACTGAAAGAATGTACCATAAGCAGATGTATTCTTCCAGGCTGTTTAGACTTTGAGAATGGCCTGAGAGGTAATGTTTGTCAAGCAAAAACCACCTTAGCTAAATACAGAAAGGCTCATTCCTAGAAAGATTACGATCAAGTGATGAACTTGGCATAATTATTATGCATGGAATGGTTTCATCGATGACATGCAATAGCAAAAGGATTCCTCACTTCAACTGTATTACAGATCTTCAAGGCATATAGGGTACATAGTTGAGTCTAGAACTGTTGTTGGTGAGAGAAACCATATACAGAAATATAAAATGTGCCAATCATAAAACCATTAATGATAACACAAAAACATCCAGACACTAAGTAAGTGAGATCATATAATATGTAGTGTCAGAAGAAACTTCATCAGACATGATTATAACCATTGGGGAATTTTGATAATACTTGCTTTGAGGCGAGTTTTATTAATTTTCAAATAGTTCTCTGGTTCAGATTAAAGATGTTCCCACCTTAACTACTCCTTCACAAGTACCTCCAACTTCCCTTATTCTTTCTTTTGAACACTTGTCCAGTTCAGGTGGTAGCTCATAAGCCCCAAAAAGAAGAAAAGAGAAGCATCAGCTTTCCCATTCCTCTTTCTCTCTAACGTACTGCAAGCACATTAAAACAAAAGGCTCATGTGGCTTTTTCCAAGGCCCTCTGTTTGTCATTACAAACTGGCTTCCAAAGTCAAATTGGCTCACAACATAAGATGGCACATTTCCTGTGTTCTGGGAAACAGCTTCACTTATATCTGAGAGAATCTAAGTTTGGGCTTGTTGGAGGGAAAGTACCTCATCACTACTCTTAACACAAACAACAATTCAACTTGGGAAAATCTACTGAAACTTCCTCCTTTGCAAGTCCCACTGAAAAGAATGAATCATTTCTATGTGGCCTGCCCAGAAGAATCTCATAGTGGATTGCAGCCTTCAATATTTGTGCCACAACAATGATGTTTACTATCTTGGTAGGAATCATTTGCTCTTCTTCAATGGCTATTTTTTTTATTCCAAGCCAATTGAAGTGGAAGCAAGGGCTTCAGCCAATCTATCACCAGTCATGAAAAATGACTAAACAGTGACAGTGCATGAAAAGCCATGAGGCTACAATGTCTTCATCTAAACTTGTGAAAAATGACTGCACGCTCCCCAAATGGATATGTCAGCATTCACCATGAATAATCTGACCAGCTCCAGATGAGAAACTGGGGAAGATTATTTTCCCTGATAGGCGGAAAAAACCCCCCACAATTTTCTGTGTTTTTTTTCTCCCCTTCTAAATGTAATGGAAAAGTGGAAAACAAATAAACCTTAGGTAACAGAAAATAAATAGTTACCTGCTGAGGCCATGGTAATTCAAATATAATAACATTAAACCATACATAATAAATATTAGTACATGCCATAAAATGTTTTCGTCTTCTCATACCTCTCCTGAAAAACTCAAATTAATCAGTTGAAAGGGAAACACACTCAAAAAATATTCACCAGGTGATCTATGCAAAAGGCTGTTTTGTTTTTGTTGCTGATGAAGATAGCTGTTGTGTTAACAGATGATGCTGTCCAGACTCTTATCAACAATGCTTTGTGAGCCCACTGCAGCCATCCTTCTTGTACAGGCCAATAGCTTCAGTGGCAGAAGTCTAGCATTATAGAAATGAACAGCTCAATGCACAGGCATAGTTCAAATGGTTTGGGAAAAATGTCAGTTCCCTGGACAGAATATTCAACTTGGGGCCCATAGTTCCATGAGAATGTTAACAATACTTATGTATATGATCACAGCCAAAAAGCCATAGAGGATCCACTTCCAACCTTGACTTGTGCTTCAACAATTATGTTTTGTTATTTTTATTATCCTTTAAATTGTTTTAATTCCTTCATTCAGCTGTATTGATTTGGAAGTGGTTCAATTTTTTAAAAAAGACACTACAAACCATAAAAGTGTAAAGAGTAGAATACAGAATGGCTGCTACTCAGAATAAAGGGTTTTCAGCCACAGGATAAGGAAACTACTGAAGTGTGGGTCCTAATTTATCTGAAACCTGATCAAGGTGGATCCAAATATTTTTGCCATTGTTGTGTGCCTTCATGTTGCTTCTGACTTATGGAGACCCTATCAAGGGTTTTCTGGGGCTGAGTCTGTGTGATGTGCCCAAGATCACCCAGTGGGTTTCCATGGCCAAGTGGGGAATTGAACTCTGATCTCCAGGGTAGTAGTCAAACGCTCAAATGACAGCTCCATGCTGGGATTCCCAAATATTTTACCCACCTGTATAAACCCTCTTATATATCATATGTATGATATTTTCCACATATACCATTTTACCCACATGTTTATACCACCAAAAATCCCCTGGGGATTCATAGAACTGTAGTCCAAAATGTAAATTTACGACGCTCTGTATCTTCACAGACAACACCCCTCTAAAAGAGACTTAGGCCCTTTTCACATGTGTGTGGGGGGGAACAGTGTAGATTGACCTCTCACAGAGGTCGTCTACACCGTAGAGTGGACTGGCGTGGACTACTTTTTGTAGTTCCACACCAGAATCCACTCAGGAGCAGCCGGAACTAGCCCAGTTGCGTGTTTTTTAAAAACCTCTTTTTCGAGGTTTTTAAAAAGCACGGAGCGCGCAGCCCTGTGCCGCTCCATCGCCCGGCTCTAAAGTGGATCTGCAGGCGCGCGCAAGTGCGTGTCTGCAGATCTGCCAGGGGCGGGCTTCCGGCTGGCGAGCTTCTCCGGTTGGTGGAGAGCCTCCACCAACCGGAAGCTGCCATCTGCAATGCCGGAGGAGTGTGGAGCAGCGAGCTCGCGCTGCTCCACGTGGCGACGGACTTACCCGGCTGGAGGTAAGCTCCGTTTTTGGGCGTTTTTGCCCGTTCCCCCCCCCACATGTGAAAAGGGCCTTAAAAGTAGATTTCATATAAAGCCAGCATGACTGAACTATCACGTTTTGGGCATATCTTTGTTCCAGTATCACCCTGGTGATAGATACTAGATGGAATTCACATAGTACCCTTGACATCCCAGAAAAAGAGGAGGAAGCAGTGTAACGCAGCTAAACTTGCTCAGTGAGATCAAATCAAGCTCTCTCTGGTGATAAGATGGTGGAAGAGCAACCTTTTTCTAATTGAGACAGCTCATTACTCAATATTCCAGTGTGGAATTGGACAAGTTGGTTCAGGTTTGAACTGGATGTCTCCAAGATGTGGATTTGGATTCTTGATCCTCTGATGAAGGAAGCTGATAAAAACCAGAGTGATCCAGGATACAAAGCATCCTCAGGAGAACGTACTTTGAACACTTCACCCTGGCTTGTAGCTTTTCCTTGAAAGAGAAATTTTACAAAATTTATATACTATCCATAGTGCTTATAGTACTATAGGTTAATGTAATCTCAAAGTAAAGCCATCTTCCACCAAATCATTTCTAGATCAAAGTAGAAACTGAAAAAAAAATGCTTTGACACTAACTTGTAGAAGTCCATTTTTGTGGATAGTACCCAAACAACATTGTGTATAACATTGTGAAAAGGGTAAATACATGTCTGGCTTTTCTCTCGACCTAGTTCATGGAACTATGTTTATGAAGTCAACAGCCTAGTTCTGCTGCTCTTCAGCAAGGCCCAACAGACCCACCTATAAGACTGGCCATGGTAAGAACTTACACGAGAAGGTCAGGAGTGAAAGACAATGACTATTGGTATAGTAGGGCTTTACTTTTAGATTCTTCTTCTCATTGTTCATCTTCATTGCTATGAGTGAGTTTACAGCAATTGTTGAAACCAGTTATAAAGCTTTATCTATATGTATGGGTGGGAATAAAATTCATTTGCTTTTGTATTTTAATTCAAACTACATAATTTGATTTTCCAAAACAAATTCACAGAACACAACAATCATTTAGTTTTCATAATTATATTTTCATAATTTTGCAATGTAGATGTCTGATATAAAATACGTATTGATGTGTGTACATTGGGGGAATGTGTACAATAATGGATACTTTATGAAAAACTGCTTGCAAAGCTGTATGTTTTGGGAAAAGCATGATATGATTTTTTGTGTTTGTGCCTGCAAAAAAGACAGAAAAGAATACATACATTTCCATGTATATTAAGAAACTCATCTAAAATAGAGACACTAACAGGCAAGATGAATTTGTTCTTGAAAAAAGATGTGAATGCTACAGAAAGCAAAATATGTGAATACATATAATTATAAAATATGGAACCTCTCTGTTGAAATAAATATTTGCCTCAATATTTCAAAGGACTCCAGACACAAGATAGGACCAATGTTGCACTGTTTGTAGCTTCCTGGCTTTAGCATCTCTGTTTTGTTTGCTTTTATTTCCATTTTGACTTCTCCTTTTTTCTTTGGAGTTGCAGGTTACTATAAAATGTAAAAGATATCATCTACTCCAACATGGTATAGTTGTTTGAGCACTGGACTATGATTGTGGAGATAAGAGTTCAAATCCTCACTCAGTCATGGAAACCTACTAGGTGACCTTAGGCAAGTCACACTCTCTCAGCCTCAGAGGAAGGCAAAGGCAAACCCAGCTCTGACTTGGGTAAAGTCCTACCTAGATATATCAAATGACCAAATTTGGTCAGTTCAGGGGCCAATTCCCCTTCCTGGAATCTCCAGCAGGTTTCACTTCTTCCTGTTATCATGCTGCCAAAATTTACCATTAAGCAACACTTCAACAAGTCGCTGGAACATACACTGTTTGCTGAAAAATGGTTTTATCAATGTGCTGCTAAATTCAGCAGCAAATCACAATTTAAAATAAGCTGGAATGCTTCCTTTAAAAGCCCTGTTGTGGATTGCCACTTAAATTTGATGGTATAGTTTGCTACTGAATATGGGCCATACAATATGAGGGTGAACACAGAAAAGTTCAGGGGAATGTTACCCAAAAATGTGGTTGACTCAGGGAGCACCTGCAATGCCAGTACCTCCACGTGACAATGGGGAAATAATTAGTTCAATTAGGAAGCTTGTGAGCAGGGAGGTAACCTAACAATATCTTCCACTAATGTTTACAGGGTCTCTGCAGCAAAGAACCAGCCAGAGATTCCAAAATCAGTTAAAATGTGTTTTATAAAGAATTCACTCACTCATGCACAAGATCCAAGCATTCATACAGTCACACAAGGCTAACCAAATGAAAACAGAGGAAAATTGTTGATAGTGAAGTTTAGGGAATGAGCGATAATTACTGATCTGGAGAGCAACAAATAAAGCAGTGATGTGGCTTAGACTTATGCCTAAGGACAGTACTTGTTTGGGAATCAGAGTGACACCATGGTGTTCAGCAAGGGAGATACTGTGTCTGACTGCTCCAAGCTGAGGGTTTTTATATACCCAAAAACCACCTGGAGGGCAAGGATGTAAATGGCTCTCTGGTCGAGTAAACAATGGAGGTTGCAACGTGGACAATGGGGTCTGGACTGTGTTAATGGTCTTAGCGTTAGGTGACAAAAGATTTAATAGCTGTCATAATAGCTCTGTAACAGTGGACAGATAAAGGGACAATAAAGGGAAATGCCCAGGTGTTAGGAAGGAGGGCTGAAACAATCAATGTTTTGGTGGGAACTTCCTGTTGCATTGTCTGAGAGCAGAGATGTTACAGCTTAGTTTTATGCCTATTATCTCCAGAGCTACCTCATGATTGTTCTGACAATGACCTTGGCTATGCCTATAGGGGATCTCTGATCTAATTTGCAGCACACATGCTCAGCCAGTGTTTTCCTCTGCCCAGCCTGGCCTTACAGTCAAATCAGGGTTCATTTTATATCAATGCCAATTAATATTTTTTGCCAATTACGTTATATTTCAGTAATTAAACCATATCAAATCTGGAGGGTGTGCGTGCTGGTAACAGAAGAGGCAAGGATCACAAAAGCTACATGTTTCCCACCCTTAAGGCAGATGGGACTGACCTTGAAGTAACAGGTTTAGGACAGTATTACAGCCAATTTGGATACTTATAGAGATTTCTATACAAAACAGCCTTTCTGCACTTAGGAACACAGCTGCAAAGAAGAACAATGTCTGATCCAATGTGTTCTGAAATACAGCTGTTGTTATTCAGCATTAACCTGCAGGAGGGCAACAGCTAGAAGATATGTCACTATGTTCTCCTGAACTGCATGGGGAAAGCAAGAGCTCTGCCTGTGGATACCTTCAGAATATTGCTTTGAGATGTTAAAAAAAATTGTAGATAAGACACTTGTCCAAGCAAACTAACTCTCAGCTTGATTCATAACCAGTGGCTCACATGCAGTGCTTAGGACAACAAATGTTTATGGAGGCTTTTGATTGAAAAAGAGGAAGAAAACCACTATTACTTTTTTTTTTTTTAATCCAAGAGGCTAAATTCATTGGAACAATTTTCGGTGAATTATTCCCTTGTTTCCACAGGGGATACTTATTACCTAATGTTAACAGCTTCCTTGCTTTCATTAAAAGAGTTTCTTAGTGCTAGAAGACAGATGGGTGTTTATTTTTATTTCTGTGAGCTAGTTAGACAAATGCAATGATACCAGGCATCAGGGCAGGAAATATAGACACATCCAAATACCTTTGGAACACACATGCTCCTAACTCTCTTGGATGTACTCATAAACAAGCAACATCTGTAGGAGATGTTTCTGATCTCCCTTGAAATGTAGCAGGCATCTTATAGACAGCATGCCAGACGAACTTCCTTATACTGAGTTTATTCACTATAGTGCTTAACTGTATACTTGGTTTATCTGTGAAACCTTTATTGGTGGAGCTTTAACACTATCAATTACTCTCATAAAACTTATTACTGCTCTGGGCTTTAATTCCATGAGATTACAAGAGCAACCCCCTCCCACATCTCATGTACATTTATTTTAACAGCACAGTGTTAACAGCTGTCTTTGAGAAGCAATCTAAAAGCTAAAAAAGAAAACATTTTGAATCTCCTCATTCTTGCTTCACTCATTCAGAAGTGGGAGAAAGTCTTATGGACGGTTTTGTAGGGTCAAGTTCTTTCGTACAAGAAAGGGCCACCTGAGATCTGGCTTAGTGTTTTATTTGCAATATCTATATACAATATCTAGATATTTATTTTCTGGTTTGAAATCAAGTATATGGCAGGGCTGGAGACATTTAGTCTTCCTTGATGAACCACCACTATAATTTCACTGTTGGCCAGGCTTGTTGAATGATGATGAAAGTTGGAGTGAAGCAACATCTGAGGATCACAGTTTTCTCAATGTTGGTATGTGGTGATACTGCAATCTGATGTGGTGCTATTTGTTTTATGCATTCTTATGTTGTTATACTATATACCAATGGTTCTTAACCAGTGATCCATAGACCCCCAGAGGGCTGTGATGTCCTCACAGGGGGTCTGCAAAGGAAGAAGGAGGTTTTTGCCAGTGATAGACATCAATTGTACAAAGTTTCAGTACCATATCTCAATCAGTTCAAAAGGTATGAAAAGAACTGTTTGATAGCAAAAAATGTATTCACCACTTGCTACCTCTGTGCACAGTGAGAACATGCAAGTGAATGATGCTCAGTGATTGAGAGAAAGCACATGGCATTTCTTGCTACCATTCATATAGCCAGAAGCCACCTTTGTAGCTGCACCAAGTGTGCCACTACATTCTTGGAATCTATTGCTTCCCAGAATTATCTACCTATGTTGATGAAAGACTTTCAATAAACATATGATGCACTTTAGGGTTTTAATTCTTGACTTTAGTCTTCGTGGTTCACAGCAACAAAAGATATTTAAAGAGTCCATGATAAAGAAAAGGTTAACAACCGCTGCTATATACTCTCATTCTATGAATCAGTCACTGTAATTTGTAGTCACTGCTCCGCTACTTTTTTCTTGTTATCAGTTTTTACTGTTTGTTACATGCTGTCTCTAAGCATAAAATCAACACTTGCATTTTCTAATGAAATATTGTAATTTTATATGTCTATGAAGGAAGAGACTTTGTAATAACTGGGTCCTAAAAAGTGACTTATAAAGACATAAAGGCAACCCATGTTAGACCGCTTGTTGTCAGTGAGATCCAGAAATGCACAATCTTCTTCATTGTTCACAAAACCATACCGTTGGAAGTGATCTCAAGGATCATCTAGTCCAAGTCCCTGCTGTGCAGGAATACACAACTAAAGAGCACCTGAGAGGTGGCTAACAAACTTCTCTTTAAAGATCTTCAGTGAAGGAGAGTCCATTGCATTCTGAGGTTGTCTGTTCCATGATTCAACAGCTCTTACAATCAGAAAGTTTTTCCTAATGTTTAGGTGAAATCTCTCTCTCTCTCTCTCTCTCTTTCTTTCTGTCTCTCTCTCAATCTCTCTCTTTTTTAAAAAATTTGAGCTTGCTGGTTCATGTCCTAGTCTCTGGAACAGAAGAATCAAACCTCATCTTTGGAATTCTGTATATTCATTGTAAAACTGCTGTATGATCATGAGTGGCAAATGACAGGTATGTATATTTAAGCAATAGAGTTTACACTTTGAAAACATAGCTTGTTTATTTTAGATGTATTTTAAATAACATTCTTGTAAGCTACGCTGACAGCCAAAGTTACAACAGTTGGACAGTTTAAAATTCAGAATTAAATGAAAGTTGGAATCTGAAAAAAAAAGAAAGAAAAGGTGCTCCCACACCCACCTATTCTTATCTCTCTCTTCATATCCCACAGGCCATACTCTCAAACAGACAGCTTATATTCTCTTCCAATCCCTCAGTTTCAAAACCTCTTGCCCTGAACTATTCCAGCTTGCTTCTATATCTCTTCTTCCAGGCTCTACACCCCTACTTAAATCTCCATCTGCTCTAGGAAGTTCACGCTTAGAGTGACTATCCAAGTCATTTTAAAGGAAATTAAAATAGGTTCTTTAGAATAGCATAATTTTTCATACATCTCTCTGTTCCCACCCACAAATATGAGATAGTGAAGTTAGGCTGTCATATGACTGTCTTCAGTTTTTTATTAACACTGGGTATCCTGTTGTGAGTCCAGGCAGAAGGAAGCACTGATGAGACCTGGAGTTAGCATTGCCATCAAATTGAACCCAAAGAAAAATTGAAAGCAAAGTTTCAGCCTCCTGAAAGATCCAGGGAAACAGACTGTGTTTTGGCAAAATTACCATGTGTTCTAGCACTATTCCTTTATATCCTTAATATTCAGAACTGCCCATGTATTCTTATCCTTTGCTTTCAAGGTTTCAACTCTTTATCAGTCTATAAAAAGAACACGTGCATGTCATTCAGTGCTTGGTTAGTTCTTGTTTTAAGCAACAACAAAGTACCTTATTTTCATGTCTCTTTCCTCTGTGTGTTTATGGAAACAAGTCTGCTACCCAAATATCCCCCCCTTTATGTGCGTGTGTGTGCGTGTGTGTGTGTGTATGGAGGGCATGGTATCAAGGACTGCCACACTACCATCCTTCCCCTCTGCTGCTTCTTCCAAACACAGTGATGAAAAGAATTCTGCTGCTGTTGAAGCATTGGTCACCTGGCAACGGGGAAATTGGGGGTCACTCAGCAGCCAGGCAAGGGTGTACACAGGTATAACAATGAAGCTATAGCGATGGAAAAAGGGTAAAACAGGAAGGAGTAGTCAGGAAGTGGAGAGCATGTTGGATTTCTCCCAGCCTAGGAACACAGCCACAGAAGATGGTAAGACCAGAGGGAAAAGGATGATCCAGCAACCCACATAACAGAAAAGTCTTTCTCAGAGAGAGGAGGAGAAGTTCATGGAAGGTTCCTCTCCTCATGAGTCCAAGCTTGCCAATTTCCTTCACTCTGTTGAGCAGCCCTTAAGAACTGGTGGAGACTACCTTTGGTATTAGCATGAACCTGTCTGCCTGTCTACCAGATCTGGAAAGATCCTTTAATCCTGTCAGGAAATGATTTGATGCAACCAACTTTGGGAAACAGCTAGAGGTCCTATTTCACTTCTTCACCTGTGGTGAGTGACTCTCCTCACTGGCTGTGATCACACTGAGACTGGAGAATTGTGGGAGGGATGGACCTGATACTGTCTGATGCTGATCCTACCCTCCCTTAGATGTTTGATCCTGCTACAACCTAATGATTGCTAGTTCTTCAGGGGGAAACCTGGGCAGGTTTTATTCCCACTCTCACCCCTTGAATTAAGGGATGGATGGATGGATGGATGGATGGATGGATGGATGGATGGATGAGTGAGTGAGTGAGTGAGTGAGTGAGTGAGTGAGTGAGTGAGTGAGTGGTGGGGAGGCTGATCCGTATAATGACATGGGACCAACAAACATTTGTGAATAACTGGTTGTGTCTTGTTGACACCATGGACATTGTCCCTGTGAGGAAAGAAACATGTCACACCTACCCAAACAGAAACAGTAAATCCCATCAGACCTGATGAACACATTCACTTAAGCAGCTTACCCATCCAGCAGCTTTGTATTACAGGGAATCCAGACTACAATGGCAACCCAGAGGTTAAATGCAGCCCTGGTATCAAAATGCAATTTCGTTAGATACTTGCTGGGATATCAATACACTGGCAGGGCCAATCCTAGTCCTGGTGTGCCTATCAAGTAAGCCCAACAACATCAGAGTGCAGCAGTCCTTACAGCAGTTTGTTGAGGTCTAGGTTTTGGAAAGGTACTTTTTCCTTTTTCCAGTATAACCTCCAGAATCTCCCAGGCAACATTGGTTGTGCTGGCTAGTAGGGTTCAAAAGAAGTAATGTCTGCATGCTCTCTCAGGAAACTACTCAAATGTGAAACTAGTCATCGTCAAAGAAACATGCATTGCCACTGTGTACTTAATGCTTTTAAAATGCACACCACCCAGATGTAATAAATGTAAAAAAATGTGGAAGAAATTGCCACACAGTGACAAAGGCCACTTGCAATGAACAGTGGTGGCAAACTCCAACATATAAATGCATCATGCCATGCTTTTTAGGATGAAATAATATGTACTAATGCAAAGAAAATAGTTCAATCATAAACTTGAATTAATTATATGTTTATAGAGGCAGAGTGAAGCAAATGAGTATGTTGGAACTCGGCGCATAGCCAAATGAATTATAAACAGCTTTAAGATAGTCTGGAGACAACCCAGAGAATATTACAGTCATCAAGCAGCCACAAACACCCCGTGCCCCAGATAATTATGAGCATTTGCAACGATTAAGGGCCATGGGATATCTTTATGGACTTTTATTAAAACTGCATTTCACCTTTTTAAAGAAAGAGTCTTCTCTCAGTTTTATTGCTCAGAGTTATTTCCCCCTGTTTGAATGGTTCTTACGAATAGTTGTGGACTGATTTTACTTTAACTTGTATATATAAGGCAGTGAGCACATGAAAAGGATTAAAATACAAAGTCAACTTGATTTTTTTTAAAAAATGTGTGTTGTTTATGTATTTTGGTTCACTCTTGCTCCTCCCCGCCACAAATAGGTAGAAGCAGAAAAATTGAGCTTTCAGTAGCACCTCCCAGTATTTACATGGTCAATAAAAGTAAGCTTGCTGAGTTTCCATTCAGTGCTGGATTCCATTTGATAATATTTTTTTCTTATTCAGTAGAATGCAACAACTCTTAACTTTACAACACTGTGAAATAAGATCTGAAATTCTGTACCATCAAATGCAACTAAAATGACAGAACTCCATCACTGTAGTTACTTCTGAAAATGCTACTCCCCCAAAACCTACCTTTTCAGGTTGACAGTGCTCCAATTAGTTTCCAAGGTGCTACAGATTGGGGCACTGTGAAATGATGTCTGCAGTACTCTTTTAGCTAATGGGGTAAATCAAGGACAGGCTTCTTGAGAGACTCCTAAGGTGCCTGTCTCAGGGTGCCCTACAACTGGAAGAGTTCTGAAGACATCATTTTCCAGCACCCAGATCTGAAGCAGCTCAGTAACTAATTAGTAGAGATGCTGCCAGGCTGAAGAGATTGTTCTGGCAGGTCATGCTCAGTTGTTAATTACTGTAAATAGGAATCTTCAGATGTTAGATTGTAAATCCAGATTATAATCCCGTAACTACTGAATGGGATGTCAGTCATTGTTTTGAAACTGGAGTGCACAGAAGTGAGAGCTGTAATGATGAGCTGCATTTAGGTATAACAGTAATTTATGCTTTGGCATTGCAGAAACAAAACCTAAGTGAGTCTCAGGATGATATAATCTGCTGTCTGCTAGAAACTATTGCTTCTGTTTTAAGTTAACTACAGCTTTGTCTCATATCTGAATCTTACATTTTGCTAAAGTTGTCTATGGTTTAGTTAAACAATCCAGATTCATGAGCCACTGGTCTGAAGGATATCTGTTTCAGTAAACCATGATTAATACTAAAGATATGAAAAAATGTGGCCATTGCTCAGATTTCCCTTGTGATTAGCCCTTACACAAAAGTGAAACAGCATCTTGAGGATCCAAGGGGCACCACCTCTGACAATATGGAGACAACATTTTTTTTTTTAAAAAATCAGTTTCTACATTTTGTGTAAAGTGTAAACTACACTTTGTATAGAATTTCTGCAATAGTACAAAAGTAGGTTGTCTCTGTTTCTGATGCTAAGCACACATAGCAAGCACAAAAGGATAGCCAGATTGATCACAATGAGGCAAACAATTAACCCAAAGTGATTGCAAGGCTGTACTGATTGCATTTTGCAAGACTGTACATTTTACATAAATGTACAAAAACCCTTCATGAAATTATGCCAATTATCTGTAAGACCAATCTACCCATCTCAAAAGTCTGCTGTCAAGGAAGAAAAAAAAATGAGGATGAAATCAAGTCAGAATTTTTATCCCTCATGAGACTAACTATATTTTGTGTAAACTGTAGCAATAAGCAAACACTTCTAATCTTTTCATGACACATTAGAGGAGGAGCAGTGGGAGACTGCTCAAAGCCAGGCTGGACTCATTCCTATAATGACAGATCAAAGTTTATTGGGATTCTTGTAAAACTATTGTTTCTTAAGTATACAAGTTTCATTTTGACATACGACTGGTGGAAGATATAAAAACAGGAAAAAAAACCTTCTCATAGTTCATGGCAGAAATATCAAACATTCAAGCCCTTCAGTCTTGCCCCCCCATGCTTCTTGCTAGGGATCTCTTTTTCTCATAAAATGGAAAAATTAAAAATGGTGTTCTCTGGGTAGGTGCCTGGAATGCAAGCGACACAATATACCTCTGCCTCGGGCATCTGGCTTTCAAAAGTGTTACCCTGTGTACTGGGGGTCCCGGGAGGGACACCAAAATGTGCTCAACTAGAGGTGGGGAAAATTAGCTCAGAGCACTGCTTAGCGTTACGAGAGGCAGGGTAACGTAGCGAGATCTTGAACCCTATGTCTACGGGGTCGGGTCGAGTCAAGGAGCACACAAAAGTTGAAACAATAAATGATGTTTATTAAACACAAGCAAAACAGTGTACGCGACACACTCATACAAGATAACTAAAGAAATAAAGGTTGGAGTGGTATACAGGGATTTTTTAGAGGGGTTGCTGGTTTGGGTGATACTTCACCTGTCCTGAAGCCTGGAAAAATAGAGAGCGAGGCTGGGGTGCGATGTAGCTCAGCACGTGGAGCTGAGGGGAGGCTCGCCAAGCAAAGCGGCAGCAAGGCGGGATGAAACTTGGGAGCGATCCGAGGAAGGTCTCGGAATAAAGGGTTTTTATAAGGAGAATGTGACTGCAGGCTATGCCATACTTGGGGGAAAACAATAGATTTGGAGTTGGAGACAAAGCCTCCGAAAGGTCAGAATCTGAATGATTGAGTTATTGCAGAGGTTCTCAGTAGAGTAGCCAGTATGCAAACACAGAGTACTTGGGTATTGTATAGGTTACCCATCAGGCTGCCAGCGCAGAGCAGAGGCTCTTTTGTAAGCTGCGTGCATACCTAATTAGAGTACTTGCCTGGAGGTCTCCTAAAGCAGCGAGTCAGCTATTTTCTGGCCAGCCTGTATTGTCCAGGAATATTACAGCAATTAACAGCCGAGCTTGGTGGCGTGCGTGTCTGGTGGCCTCACAAACACGTGGAGGGGAATAGAGAAGTGAAGCCGAATTATGATATCAAAAGGATATCTTTTAATATCCCCAAAGCTCGGACTAGCCAGGGCAGTAGCAAAAGAGTTATTAATTCCCCACACCTGGACACTGAAGATGATGCATCATTAGTGGGTAAGCAAGTAGGAAACATTGATAGACTTCATCCAGTTGGCACAATTGTCTGGCATGGTCATTTGACTAGTCCATTGTGAAGACAGGCAGTGCTATTCCTTCTTTTGCTAGCCTTAAACTGATGTGAAACTTGACTCTGATCATTGTTTGCAACATCTTTTATAGACTAAGACCATTTCTGCACTATCCTGTTATAGTGCTCTTATTCCACTTTCAACATCCTATGGAATCCTGGGGTTTCCAGTTTAGGGAGGGGCTGGCGAGCCCCTCCTAAATTGCAAACCCCAGGGTTCCCTAGGATGTTGAAAGTGGAATAAGAATGCTATAACAGGATAGTGCGGAAATAGCCTAAGAGGCAACTCTTGCATATACTAAACTGACAATCTGCCTTTAAAATTATCCTGCATTCAGACACTTCAGGATTTATCTTGGCTTTCAAGCTGAGTTTCCTCCATCTAGATACAACACACAATATATAGCATTGGCCAGGCTGTGAACTGATAATCATCAGAACTGGACAGACCTATCAAGTTTCTGGATATGTGGAATGTAAAAGGACAAGGTGAGAAACAGAAGAAAATAAACTGCACTCTAACCAGCCACCATCAGTTTAAGGCACTGAATGGAATTTCTTCAGAAAGAATAACTTTTGTCAATGAAGGGCGTGATTCTCTTTATTGTATGTTGTGCATACACATCCCCAAAATATTTTCTAAAGTGTTGAAGGAGTAATGCCACTGTTGTACTCCATTATATTGGATAAGTCTGTATCTCATGCAAACATTAAGGAAACAGAAACCACAACTCTACACAGGAAGGTTTGTTTAAAAGTGGTACACTGTGGATATCAATTCAATTCTGGTCCAAATTCAAAGTGCTGCTGATGACATTCAAAGTCCTAAATGCTTTGGCCCTCACTGTTTGAAGGACTGTCTCTTTCTATATATACCTGCCCAAGAACTGCTGGTGGGACCCAGCTCTGTGTCAAACCAACGGAAATTATATATCATGCAGGGACATGGGAGAGTGCCTTCTTTGCTGTGGTGCTACATTTAAGAAATCCCCTTCAAGGTCTAATTGGTGCCAATGTGAGTCTCTCTTGGATGGCAAACTAAAACAAAGTTTTTAATTTAAGCTTTTGGGGCCTAATCATTTTACTTCTTAACACGTACATGTATATGGCTTTAAATGTTTTAGCTTTTTCTGCTGTTTTAACATGAAGATTTATTTGTTTCATCTCATTTAAATTATTCCTGTTTGTATATGGAATTGTTTTGAACCCTTTATATTGTCTTAATTGTGTTCCACTCTGAGGCCTTTTGATAGAGAAAAGAATAGAAGTATTTTAATAAAACAAATGATCAAAACTATACTTTAACAAAGAATAGAACAATTTCATATAATTCAAAACTTCAAACTTCCTACATTTTAATCAAGAGAGAATCAAGTATCTCTGCTTAGAATTTGTTGGATTTATGACAGAGATCTCTGTGGAGTAGATTTTTGGTGATCTAGGGAAGGAGTCCTATCACAATAGTGGACACTGCCTTCTATCCATTGTTAGATGAAGTCAGCTCCAAGGGAAGATGAGTACATGGTACATGATCAACAAAATCAAAAAGTCTTGAATCAATATCAAACAGTAGGGTTTTTTTTTTTTTAAAAAAATAGGTTATAGGCAAATGATCAACACCTTTCTCCACTGTCTGCATAACAAATTATCACCATTCTAAACCAGAGCAGTCCAAATTATGTGTGTTTAGCAAAACAACTCAGTGCAGTAAAACTCCAGAATGCTGTCTGTTTGATCTCCAAATAATATAATTAGGGGAACCCTAACATGGCTTTGCATGTGCTAACTCAAGAAATGCTTGTATCTCTGTTTCTAAAGTCTCCTGGTGCTAGGGAGATTTCTGCAAAAGGACAAGGACACTTTGAAGGTTGCAGTCTATTTTTGTTCTCTAAAAGAAGCCAAGAAAGTGTTGTCTTTAGAGAACAAAAACATGGTTTATGTAGCAAGGACTAGGGGATGATTGTTTATCTTCCAGGAGACTATAGTGGTCACGTGATGCCTAAAAGACAAAACTTCTATCAGATTTGTTAGATTCACAGGATTTTCCCAGTATATAAACTTTGCAATAGTGGCCTGGGAGCCTTGACAAACTATGGCCATTTCCACACAATGGGGCTGTCCTGCTGTGGGGATAGGATGGCAGTGGCCCACAGGTCATGCTTCTGCACAACGTCGCCATGGTCCTGCTGCCATTTTGTCCTTGTGTGTTGTGCTCATGGGGCATTTGTCAAATGGAAAAATCCATTTGTGCTGTCGCTCACATGACAATTCCATCACTTCTGCCCATGCAGAAAGGCAGGAAGTGTGGTGGTGCCACTTCCTTCCCCAGTGCAGCAATGGAAACTGCCCAGCTGCACTTTGGAAGGAAAGAGGTGTGTCCATCATGCCCCCTTCCACAGGAGGCCAGTGAGGTGTGGAGGGGAGAGTTCTTGTTGTGCTCTCTTCCCTTCCTGGCCTGTGACAGAAAGACTCACATAAGCCCCGTTGAGTGGAAAGGGCCAAAATTAGGACGTAAGGAGTCAGAGTATTCAGGGACCCCATTCTTTTGGATACTTCTCTGTCAAGGTGGGGGGAGGGCAGAAATGTATTTTTTTCTCTAAATAAAGTTGATCTTGACTCATCAGCATAACCTGCTAATCTTTAATGGTATGACTGAATAAGCAAGTCTACTTCAATGTGATTCCTTGGAATGCAACATATATAGGAAGAAGCAAATAGCTTCGCAGAGTGTCAGCTTCTGAAGAGCTCCTACTCTGTTTCTGTTCCTTCAGATATAAAACATTCAAGGCAATTAGCTATCTTCCAAGAGACGGCTTTGTTTAAAACAAATATCAGGACTTGATAGTTAATTTCTGCACTGCCTTGACAAGATCAGCAAAGATTGATCCCTTACCCTAAATGAAAGATTCAGTGTCCAAGTTCTTTCATTACAAACCTTCCCTTCTTAACTTTCATTTTTCTTAACAACATTCTTAATAACATTTCTTTCAATTCTGAACCTTTGCCCTACAAGTTAACCTCCAAAACAAGGAACTTCAACAACAATTGCTTGTCTCCAAAGGCAAGTTGGAGAGGAAGGAAAAGAAGAATAGAACAAAACTGCAGACAAAAACAGATTTTCTGCCCTTTTCGTTTGTGCACAAAATGCCAGGAGAACTTAAAATATACAGTTAACATAAAAGAGAATGAGAAATGAAACAAAATGTATTCCCTAAGAAACAATCCTATTCCTTTCACCTTTTAAGCAACGAGCTGAACATTTTTGTCAGTCTGAGCACCAATGGAACATTAAATATAAATGTTTTTAAACACTGAAAATGACTGTATTTTTATCCACGACCTATAAAACACCTCAAGAGTGAAATGGCACAAAACCCACAATTAAGGTTTCTTCATATAATTGATTGGCTTCTTCATGAAGAATTTACAACTACGATAATGTGTATGATTTCAAATATGTTCATGCCAAGCAGGATCAGAAAACAAAGCCTACTGAAGAAAATTCCTTAAAAGCCAGGCTTTTTTCTCCTCTTAAATTGTTTTCAAAATAATCTAAAGCACAACATTTTGGAAATTAAGGATGTGAACATCTCTCAGTCCTGATTTTATTTGATTTCTTTGAGTTCCATCTATATTTCCTTTCTGTTTATATTTTATTTTGGATTATGAGACTTCGTGGTTTTTCTCCTGCACCCAAATTTGCACAAATATTTTGCACATTTTCCTAATTTGTACCTTTATGATTAGCTGATTTATCCAAGATTTTGCACTGACCAAAGGGTATTTCTGCACATTCTTTTTTTAATTATGCACAGTTCAGTTGTTCACATTATAAAACACATTATAGAAATGTTCCATAAACACATTATTTCTCATAAACCTCCCATAAATGTTATGGATGTGTGCATGTTTGAAATGAGGCACACATTTTTTTCATCACAAGTTTCAGTGATGTGGAAATACTACTTCCATTAAGACAGTTGAATCTAATTTCTTTCCATTCGTAAGAAAAAAATATTCTTCCCATGTTCTTAAAGAGATGTCCAACTCACTGAAACTTGTGTAGAGATATATGTTTTTAAGTTGTGATGAGGGCACGTACATAGACTGCTCTACAATATCCACTTGCAGTCCTTGGATATTCAGTGCAAAGATCTGAAGAGGAATTCTAAGCATGCGAAATGTTTAGAAACCTCCACTCTATCTGACTTTGGTCCAAATTCAAATCTCCATGCATCTCACTGGCTTTTTTCTTTTTTTTTTTCAAACCAGCAAATGGCTTTCCCAATATTGCCACCCACATTTTCAGAATGTGGTTAAATAACTCCTTGGATAGATATAGGTACAATTTTCACTTTCAAGTGGTTTTTTTTTTTGGTTTTTTTTTAAAGACACTGATGATGACTCTTTTATTTAATTGAAGAATTAGATAAAATTTGCAGGAAAGTTGTCCTTTCTAGAGACATTGATCCAACCACTTTTCAGAAGGTTGGATACAGCAAATTATCAGCAAGAGCAGCCTTTACAACTGTGGGATTTCGAAAAGAAAAACACATATCCAGATGGATGGATGCACAAGGCCACTTTTGTGTACCATCTTTACTTCTCACAGAACTCTTGTGCCTTTAAGAGCTTCAAGAGATGCAGATGTTCAGGTGATACAGCTTCCTAGAGAAGGGGATTCACATGGTTACAGATCATTCTTGAGGCATCTAAAATTAGCAATTCCTACCTAAGCTCTTGCCCACATCTCATCTACAGAATGGGATGAGTCAAACTTACCTGAACTGAGTTGAAGGATTAACTGAGCTAATTCCAGAAAAATGCTTTGCAGGTTCAACAGCAACCTAAGTAGTGTTATTAGCAATGATTCTGCATATTCAAAGTAATGACCTAATTAAATAATGCCTTTTCAGAGTTCCCTTTCTGTGAAAAGGAACTGGTTCCTATTTTCAGAGATGAACCTGAGGACTTGTTCTTTCTGAATGACTGTAGAAGGATTCCCAATTTTGATATAAAAGTTTCTTTTTAAAAAGTCAATTTGACAATGCAACCCTATACATGCCAACTTGCATGTAAGGATAATTTAGTTTAAGAGGCCTTACTCCTGAGTAAGTGGATATATAATAGACTTCAGCTTGGAAGACAAAGTGACTCTGATCTCCCTTCTTGTTTCTGTCCCCAGTTCAATGGCAAAATACAAAAATCCACCATTGAACCAAGGGGCAGGGGGAGAAAAATTTATTATCATTGTTACTATATTATTAGTAGTAGCACTTTTCCCCAAAATTGGGACTCAAAGCAGCTTACAATTTAAAAGAACAATACAAAAATGAACAAAAGAAATACATGTGTGTGTGCACCTTCAAGTTGCTTGTTGACTTAGGGCAACCCCATGAATTTTATTGGGGTTTTCTTAAGGAAGAAATACTCAAGAGATGGTTTGCTATCCACTTTCTCTGAAATATAGCTACCTATAGCACCTGGTATTCTTTGGCTGTCCCCCATCCATGTATTAATTACGTCTGACCCTGCTTAGCTTCCAAAATCAGAAAGGATCAGTAACGTCATGGCAAGAAACAGTGCCAGGTGGTATATATGTGCATGTGTGTACAGACAGATATATAAGATATACATACATATAGAGTTAGGAACAGGCAAGGTCACCTGTCACAGGGTTACACAGAACCTGTCGTGTTCCAAGAATAAATAATGAAGAGAAATGAAGATTTCCATAGCTTGGTCCTTCACAGCCCTGCCCCAAAACAGCATAAATCATCTGGTCCCAACATTTACTGCTCTTTGGGAGTTCTTATTCCAAGGAACCTTCTGATTCTTGTATTATCTGGTGTCTGCCTTTTAGTGACTCAGTGTCACCAAGTGAACCAGAGGCACTGCAGGCTATAGATAGATTTTAATTAATTAATCAATTTGGAAAAAATCTCTACAAAATAATAATGAGATGCACACCATCAAGGTCTCCTTCATACACACACAAAATTTCAGGGGCTTAGCCTTCATGGTTCTTTTGCTCTGGTAAATAGGCATAGACATACAAACACAAACTTATAATATATATTAGGTGTTGAAATGTTTGATGTCTTCCAATACTGTGATTATTACTGTTTTAATATACCAACCATAATATGACACGAACTTGTGGCCAATCTTGTTATAAGGCTTGCCATGTAGTTTGAACTTGTGTAGTTGATTTTTGTTTAAACTACAGCCACACTGGGAGGGAGAATAGCATCTGGAGGTTCACCCTTTGCTTCTCCCATGGTCCAAGGTTAGGAATCCTAGGCATTCTGTTTCATACAGAACTTCCTGTATTTGGGTGCTTAAAATTCAGTCCCATATCAAGGTGGTACAGGACATTTCAAATCCCATAATTCTCAATGTGGTGATAGTGCTCACAACAGACCAATCCCTTTCATGGCCTGCTGCATACCAAAGGCTGGGGATCTGTCTCTTGTGACTGAAGCTCATATGGTGTAGGCAGCCCCTCTGCTTCCTCTCCAGTGAGGTAAAGCAGTGTACTTACAGGGTAAATATTTACCTGGACCTGGATGACAAATGTCACTGCAGGGGAGGGTAAGCTTTTAATTGTCTCTGTTGAGTGATACAAGACTATTATGTTTGATTGGTGTCAGACACCAAATCAGGACACATGATGGGGCAAAGGAGACAGTGAAGCAGTTCCCTTCCTTGCATACGTGTTATTAAGTTCTCAATGTTGACTAAGCCTTCCACCCTCAATGTAGTGTGAGTTAATCTGGTTCTGCCCTTTAGTAGATAATGGGGAGAATAAAATTTTGGTAATCACCTATTGGCAACCCTTTGGTGTAGGATAAGGCTCTGGAATCACATCTTTAGGGCCCTGCATCTTAGGACGTCAGTGAAGGAGGCCACCTTTGAGGTTAACCTGGGAATAAGGCTCTCACTTTTAGTGCCTTGTGGCTTGGGTGGGAGTCCCTGGGCTACTTTCCATGATGCTGGAGCAACCAAAGCAATTGGATTTCCCCTGGGGCTGAGGTGTTATTGCCCATGGATAGGCGATGAACCTGTATCATGTTGCTTCCCCCCGCTGTATCTTTCAAGTTAACAAAATTTAAATGAAACAGGTCAAAATAAAGTGGCCCTTATTTAACCCAGCTTTGAATCTTGTCTCTATTCTATGGTTGAGCATCAATTTCCTATCATTTGTATGGGATTTGTATGGGTTTCGGGATTCCCGGAAGACTTGAAATCTCACAGAAGCCCAGAAAAGTTCTCCTCTCATGAATCTTGAGGAGTTATGATATAGGCTTTTCACATGTATTCCCAACCACTCCTGAGCTGGCTTGATAATAGGAAGACCTGGATGGTACTGTTGTGCCAAAAACCTGGCAACCCATCCCATCTGGAATCATCAGCAACTGGAATCACACTCAGTGGTGCCAAGAAGTGCTTTCCTCCCGGGAGGGAAATAATTCCAACCAAGATTGTTGACAGGATCAAAGAGTTAAAGCTCCCCTCTCTCCATGCCATGATTCCCATCTGGTTCACTTCTTCTCCATGCCAGTTCTTCATTAAAGGGGAAAATAAAAGCCAAGTATCATGTTTAGTTTGACCCTGATTTAAAATGGATAATCCAATTGTTACTGGCCATTTTTGCTTATTTGTTCCCATACTCATCACATTGTAAAGTTTCATCTGAAATGCACTATCAGTTGAAAGTATTGCTTTCCCATGGATCTGAAGTGAGCTTTCAGAGTCATTTTTCTCTCAACCAACTAATTAGGACTCATATGGAAATAACAATTTCTTTCAAAGGTTTCTATTTTCTTTGTTGGCAAGAGAATTCTAAGTAGATTGGAGTCTTCTATCAACCAGAAATAATAGGCATAGCTCTTCTCTGCCCCCAAAATAAATCAAATGAATAGGTCCGCTTGTATTCAAAAAGAATTTGGACTATTTTTACAAAGCAGAACAGAATGAAAATAACACTTTGCCCTGCAGGAATGCATAATTCCAAACATAAATTATGCACTATCACTCCTCTAATGAAAGGCAATTACTGATAGGGAAGATAAAAGTCAAATGCAATTCCAGTGTGTTGAACTTAAAACCTATGACACTGATAAATGGATATGTAAATGAATGCTGTCCCTTTGTACAATGTGAGGTATATGGATTAGCATTATATTTATTCTGGATTCTAGCCCAGTTTTTTGCAGGGAGATCTATTGTAAACACCCAAATCTTCCCCCCACATCACTGGGTCTAATTTCAATAATGCCAAAAAGGCATTTCCTTTTAAATTGAGAAATTAAATAATGTGAACAAAGAAGGTGCATGATTTCTAATAAAACAAATGTACACAAATTTTAATTGCCAATCTGTATGTCTATCAAGCCATGTTCGTTTAAAAACAAAATTGGGCTACTTTTCTCTTCTGAAGGCAAAATGAACAGGAAGTGGAAACCCACAAATGAAAGCACTGGAAAATAAGTGCAATCTATCAGCAACACAGAGAAGACTGAATATGATAGAATCCAGGCACTTTTTATACACAAGGGCTCACATTCTTTACCAGTTACCTGGTAATAAGCCCCACTTACCTCAGTCATGATTATATGCGAGTATATATCCATAGGACTGGGCTATAAGTTATAGTCAAAATACATTGCCAAATTTTACTTGTTACAATACCTAAACTGCCTCTAGATATGGCAGTACAAAGGTTTCTTGAGAGACTCAGTGTATTTCGCCTTAAACAAAATACAGAGAATGATGTTTCCAAAAATTCTGTTTTCTGTTTCAAAAAAAAAAGGGGGGATTTTGCACAGAATATGTCCACAACTACAATGTTTTCTGTACAAGGATCAGCATTTCGTATACAGAAAATATTTCTGCATAGAGACATTCTTTTCTTTGAAGAAAATGATGCTTCCTGCATAGAAAAATACGTTATCTGCTCAAAATACCATGCGTGAATTTTGTGCAGAATATCTCAAACAGTGACTTTTTTTTTTGTACCAGGAAGAAAATTGCTACAATTACTCTTTGCTTCCTTCAAAAAAACAGATTAGCAAAGAGGAACACCCCTACCCCATGGTGCATTCCTGAGGCACCCGGAGGGCTGCAACATCCATCTCTGAAACAGAAGATGCCTCCAAACACAAGACTATCTGCTAGAATTTAGGACATACAGCCACCTGAGCCAGGGACCAGCAAGACATCTACTTGCTAAGTTGCACCCTGGTGGCGCAGTGGTTAAATGCCAGTACTGCAGCCACAAGGTTGCGAGTTCGATCCTGTCAGGCTCCAAGTTGACTCAGCCTTCCATCCTTCCACAGGTCAGTAAAATGAGTACCCAGCTTGTTGGGGGCAATTAGCTAATACATTGTAAACCTCTAAGAGAGCACTTATCTTATAAGCGGTATAGAAATACACATGCTATTGCTATTGCAAGATCCAGAAGTCCTATCACAGATCCAGTTTGTATAAATGCAAGTTTATCTGTATTTGTTGTATGTATTTATTTATTTAGTAAGTTGCCTTGAGTTCTATGGGCAGGAAGAAGGTGCGTTACAGACAATTAAAAAATAGACAATTTAGAAGTTCTTTGTGTATATTTACCTGTACAAAGGACCTCTGAAGAGAGTTTCACTGAACAAAGGTTACTAAGGTATATCAAAACCTTAAGCACTGATTTAGCTTTTAGATTATATTCAGTAAAACACGGTTTGTTTGTTTTTTAAAGGAAAACTTTTTTATTATTATTTCCATGAGGTTCAATATCACAAAACTGTAGGCATCAGAAGGGGGAAGGATTTCAAAAGGCTTTCACTGTGACTCCCTTCCTAGCAGACTGAACTAAGAAGACTCAGCCAGCATTGACAGGCTCTCAGGGACCAATAGCCAGTCATCCTTGGCTAGAATGACATTGATGGGCTGTATGGACTGACAATGGGACTTCACATGGCTACTTCCTCTTCCTCTTTCAATGCTGCCAATTGATATACGTCAAGAAACAAAAATGCCGTAGTCTTTTTGTTTTGTCTTTCATGTACAGGTAACTTGACTACATGGCAGCCCCCTTTAAGGAGATTAACCCTGCCACACTGCAGACAAATCGGTTCAGAAGTATTTATGATACCAATTTTTGCCTTCAAAACAGCCACAACCATTTTGTTTTTTCACAAAAAGTGATCAGATGTGGAAACACAGTAGACCCTTTAGAGGAGACTAATCTTGACAAACTACAGGTAAGTCCATGGATTTGTCCTAGATATATTTAAGATTTGTTTTCAAAAGTTTGCTAATATGTGCTACATCTCTATTGCTTTTCCTCTTATTTGCAGTCTGACAGCTACACAGAATTGTGTTTTTTTTTTAAATCCTAGGTCACTTTATATTCAATAAATATGAGGGGAACTATACAAAGGTACTACCTTGCTCTTGTGACACAGGAAATATTAACCAATGGTAATTATTATTTTGCATACAGAAATATTGAATCATTTGATTCAATACTAGAGTCACAAAGATGCAGTTTTGTGGTTACACTGGACACTAATAGTTTGTTAGAAGATATTTTTCTGCCTGTTATTTGATTTTCTGGTGGTCTGTGCCATGAATTCATATTTGAAATATGGAAGAGGAAAGGTGTCCTTGCTTCAAATTTGTTTGTTAGCATTTCACCTCCCCACAATCTCATTTTGTGTATGAGCTTTTCTGAGACCACCAATGTTCACACCCTGCTTAGCCATCTTCTTAATGACCCTACTGGTAGTGTTTTCAATGAATGTGTCATCTCTAATACTTAGATAAATTCTTTATTTTGATAACCATTTTCCCCCCAAAGATTGATAAAATCAATAAAATACACTTGAAGCAGCATCTGATTATTCATTTTACTTATCCAATCTAATCGTTCTTCCTAGAATTTCTTAACCTTCAGACAATTTAACCACATGTGGTCTACCATACCAATATTTTCATACCCCTTCCATCATCTCTCTCTTTGTTTATCTTATACATATTTAGAGATCTTAAAATATTTGAGAGGATATTTTTTACAGCATGCTGACATTAAATCAGAATTAGTCAGTAGAAGCTGGTTGCTCCAGTGGCTGCGTAGCCATGAATCTGTGCTTGATTATACTCTTAACCTTAAAGTAGTTATCCAAGGTGCTGAACTTATTTGGGGTATCCGTACCTAGGATAGTTCTTATAAAGTTTAGACTAATAGCCAGAGCAGGTCCACCAACTTCAGAGCCACCAGCCTCCACTACAATCAGAATATATGAACATATGAGGGGGGGAGGAGATATTTCCAGAGGGAGGAGTATCACCCATTGTTGTTTGTTAGCCAAGCAGTTTAAGCTTCTGAGTTTTGATGCTCCAGGATACTGTTAGCCATTGTTTTTGCTACAACAATGTTTTTACTATAATAATGTACCATGGTATATCTTCCTTTTAATTTCCTCACTGAGTCACCCAAGGATTCCTTCAAACTCATTTCTGCAATATAAAGCCCCCCAAATGATACTATATAAACTATATTTGAATTGGACTTGGTAGCCACCAGGCATTACACATGGACAAAAGAGTAGCGGTTGTAGAGAATATTAAAAACTGTTCTCATTTCTAATGAGAAAGTGAGTGTCAACATGTAAAAACATTGTGGTGTGGTGGCTAAAAAAGTCAACTGCCGTGACATTTGAAATATATCAGGGTTTTTTTTTGGGGGGGGGTAATGTTTGTAGAACAGCTTTTTGTGTGTTTGCAGAAGTTGAATGAAATTTTCCACCAAATGCTCAAAATGAAAAATCATCAACAATATACCAAAAATCTTCATAATTTCACCAAGGGGGAGGAAACTTGAAATTCTTAATTCCCATCTGAAGGAACAAATCCCTATATGAGACCTCAATTTACCTTTCACTTGGTCAGATTAACTTCTAATGTCTCTGAGAACATATCCTAGAACACCAATCTGATCAGCCACACATTGCTGGATTGGTTCTGTTTTTTTCATATATTGTCTTCATATATTATCTTCAGCCACATGCTAGAAATCAGGCTTCTCTAATCTTGTATCCTTTCTGTATTGTTGAACTACAGTTCTCTTCATGAATTCTAGTCTTAAACTCCTCATAAGTTCTAGTTTTAAACATCTGTGGCAACTAGGGTTGGTAGGATATTCCAGATGGATTTTCTTGACTGAGCACAGAATGAAGCAGAAAGAAATATGAGGATTATTTCTGGGCAGTGGTCAGAGATAATGCAAGTCTAGACGTACAACATCTTGAGGGCACCAGATTAACCACTCCTACATGTTAGTATAAAATATGGCTTGGTACAGAACCAATATAGTAATATGGTTGTTGGACTAGGACTCTGAAGATGAGGATTCAAATCCCTGCTTGGACACAGAAACCTACTGGGTGACTTTGGCCTAGTCGCACTCTCTCACCTTTTGAGGAAGGCAGTGGCAACCTCACCCCAGAAAAAATCTTGCAGAGGAAACTCCATGATAGGGTTGCCTTAAGTCAGGAACAGCTTCATGGCATATAACAACAATGGGTTCTATGCAGCTTGTGTGGCTCCTGCACTGGTTATCTCTGAGATCAAGAAATCACTACTTAAACTTCCCACCCTGTCAACTGAAACTAAAGAGGAACAGGTCTAGATTTAGATAGGAGTATGGTGCCTAGTTCAAGGGAGGTAATGGTACCACTCTATCCTGCATTGGTTAGGCCTCATTTGGAATACTGTGTCCAGTTCTGGGCACCTCAATTCAAAAGGATATTGACAAGCTGGAACATGTCCAGAGGAGGGTGACCAAAATGGTGAAGGATCTGGAAGCCATGCCCTATGAGGAACGGCTTAGGGTCCCGGGTATGTTTAGTCTGCAGAACAGAAGGTTAAGAGGCGACATGATAGCCATGTTTCAATATCAGAAGGGATGTCATGTTAAGGAGAGAGCAGGCTTGTTTTCCGCTGCTCCAGAGACTAGGAAAGGAGCAATGGATTCAAGCTGCAGGAAAGAAGATCCCTCTTGAGGTTCAAGAACTTCCTGACGGTCAGAGCTGTCTGGCGGTGGAATATGCTGCCTCGGAGTGTGGTAAAGTCTCCTTCTTTGGAGGTTTTTAAGCAGAGGCTGGATTGTCAACTGTTGGGAATGCTTTGATGGGTGTTCCTCCATAGCAGGGCATTGGACTCGATGGCCCCTGGGGTCTCTTCCAACTGTATGATTCTATGATAGGTCTCCACAATTCCTTTTTAAGAAATCAGATCAGAATATGGTCTTGCCAAACCAAACCCAAGTATACTATTAAACTGTACCCACAGAAGAAATCACTCCAAAGAAGTTAAGCAAATAAACTAAATTCCATGTTGGTGATGGGCAAAAATCATTTTTCCCCCTTGGTTTTAGCTGATTTGAACTGAAGGAAGCTGAAATCTCACTTTCAAATATAGCAATAGAATGCTAAACAAAACACATGCACCTATCTATCCAAGAAAAAAAAATGGAGGCAGAATGTAAACCATATCACAGAATAGGTCATTTGTAACAAAATCTCTAGAAATTGAATTGCTCATTGAAATAACCAACTTTCAAAATCAGTGACTTGTTCCCCTTTCTTGATCAGAACATAATCAAAGGAACTGACTAGTTTTGCTAGTGTGTTCTTTTCCTTTCTTACAATTTTAAATTCTATTTTAATCAGTTACAGACGCATACAGTTACAGCTTGAGAGCCAATGTGGTGTAGTGATTTGGGTATTAGCATACAACCCTGGAGACAGGAGTCAATTCCCTTCTTGGCCATGGAACTTACTTGGTGACCTTGGGTACATCAAATAAACTCAGCCCCAGAAACTTCTGTGATAGGTTCACCTTGCACTCAGACCACTACACCATGCTGGCTCTCCAGATGTCCTACTTCACAAACTAATTTAAAAGAAAGAAATCATTGGTGTTGCTTTCTAAACTACCATTACCTATTTCCTTATAATGGCATTTCACAAGCACTGGCAAGGCAGAAGATAAGCAAAACATGGCTATTCTGCACTTCTTGTTATGAGATATAGTCTAAATTGGCTTTTAAAATGAACATAAAATATGTGAATTGGCTGGAAAGTCTATTCAATTATTTTCTTTCTTCCCAAAACAACATTCATATATGATGCAACACACCAAGCGCAAGAAAGAATGCAGTGCTCTGCTACATGTCCCCTGGGGGAAAAATACCCTTAGCAATTCCATTTAACACTTATCAGAGGAAATATCAAGACAAGCCGTAAAAATTGATGGCTTTCAGGAATAGAGAGCAGTGTTAAATGCACACACACATGCACGCACACACTAAGGATTATGTGAAATGCTAATGTTGTCATAAAATGCTTAGAGAGCAATGCAATCTCGTGGAAGATTTTAAGGATCTTAATGTAATTGCACTTAATACTATCACATTTGACGATTTACAGTAGCCCCTTCTATATATACTGATACAAAAAGTAAATACTTACCGTATTCACTGTCATAGAAAATGATGAATTTCTGCCAGGCATATTCTGTGACTACTCTCAGAATGACATCATTGATGTAGACAGGCGGGCGGACAAAGAGTGTATAGTCATCATTTCTGTTGCTCCTGGTAGTCCCACAACCACTCCTTGGAGTCCCAGCTGTTGACCGCTGGATGAAGAGGTGAGGGATGTGCATAGCATCTGCCAAGGACTGAAGGGATCCTGCTGACGTACAGCCAATGGAACTGACAAGAGCCAGGATGCCATGGTTCATAAGGTCACAGGCTACAAGAAAGCACAATGATATTCCAGATGACAAAGACAGCTCAGTGTACACACACACACACCAAACACTCTCCTCATTCTATGTCAGCCTTCAAGTGAAGAAAAAAAATAGTGAAGGCTGAGATCCAACCGCTTCAGCCAAGTGAGAAGAGGCAACAGTATTTCCATATATTTAATAATCCAATATTCAATAAGCCCATTCTGAAAGTCTGTATGGTGCCATAAAAGCCTTGAGCCTTGGCCATTTACTCAAAATTGCCAAACATTTTACTGCTAATGAGAGTTATATGACTGCCCATCCCCTCACAGTCTGGAAGCAGGACATAGCCAGAGAAGGAGCTACATCTATAAATATAGCCTTCTGAGGACTCTTACAGAGATTAGTAACTAAATCCAATATTAAATTAAACTCAGTTCCTGGGGAGATAAATACTTCTCTAAGTCTGGCACACAAGCTCTGGGAATGGGATATGCACATTACATCATTACTTTTGAAGAAATAATAGCTCAGAGTAGCTGTCAACTTTAAAAGGGAGGGGGATATATATGTGTGTGTGTGTGTGTGTGTGTGTATATAATCTTTCCAAAAAAAGTAAAAAAAAAGATGTGTTCCGGTGTACTAAAGAAAATAAGAGATAGCTTAGTTGATCTAGACCTTGATTTTCTGTAGAGGGCAATTCTCTGGCTATCAGTGTAACCCCATTTAAGGTGAAACAGATAAGATAAATGGGCAATTTAGTCCATAAGAAATTATTTGGACATCTTGAGCACTTCAGGAGGTGGAACAGTATTAAGTAGTAATGAATTGCTCGATATATCACAATTCTGTGAACAATGAAAAGGAAAAGAAAAGTCTTGTGGTACCTTAAAGTCTAAAAGATTTATTGTGGCATAATCTCTTGGGTTTAGAGTTTTGTTGCAAAGGTAGGGGGAAAATATTTCAATCTCCCATGGTAAGCTGCCACCCGACCTAAAAACTACAGTTCCTCCCTCCAAAGGACTCCAACACACCACTGCTTAACTAGAATTTACTAGTACATTTGATTCTATTAATTTAGGATTCAATGGGACAAAAGGTCTTTCTTCCAATAGTCAGAGCTTTATACAGAAATGTCACAGACTGTACTTCTTGAGTTTCATGCTCTTTCACCCACATTTTTTCCATTTTCCCTTTACATATATTTGTGTGTGTATGTGTATGAGAGAGAGAGTACATCAATATGGATATTACTTCATTAGGGACGGAAAGAATACTTGAAAATATTTAAAAAATGGTTGAAAAATATGGTGGGTTTTTTATGTTGAGAAACCCTGATGAGAAGCATCCTGGATTGATGAGAATCTTTGCAGGGTGGGACTTATTCCATGTAAAATTTGCATGTGGCTGTTTTGCGCAAAAAACCAAAACTTTCTGCACAGAAGACAGCATTTTCTGTGCAGAAAATGTTGCTGTCTTTGCAAAACAACCACATGCGAATTTTGTGCAGATGAGTTCCAAATTGTGAATAGCATTTGAAAATGGTCGTTTTTTGAAGGTTCTCCCACAGCAAGAAAAAAAAAATGCTGAAATTACTCATTCCTACTTTCAAGAAGAAACTCAGCGAAGAATTAGATTCCAAATCTGAATCTGACGTTATAGTAAAAACATCTCTTGGTCTAAAGTACTAAGAGATTTTTTTAAAAAACGCATTACAAATGAATCCCTAGTATGTGAACAGAACTATGTGTTACATGGATCAGAGGTCAGTTCCTGGCCTCACAGCTGTAATCTAGGAACATCAGGAAAGCTGTTAACTTGGCCACCTTGATTTCAGAGAAGCAGTATAGTGAGGCTAGAGATGGCCCCTACTTGACACCCTAGAGCCACTGACAGAATTGGCAAAAGAATAGTCTACAAGGAGAAATATTTTGACTCAGTGTAACTTATCTTCATATCATTGATTCCTTACCCCTCAAAACCAATCTTCAGCTTCACTTCTCACAGTCTCTTTAAATACTCCACTAAGATCTTTATCATGTAGCCAGAATGGCTTTTCCTTTCTCTTTTTACTCTCCCAGAAACTATTCTGAGGTGGATCAGGTCCCATTTTTTTTGTCTAACCACACAGCATATGTGTTAATGTGGCAACTAAGCCATAGATCAACGTGAGAGACTGCTTCAGATTTCTGCACAGAAATACCCTGCACTCATCATTACCATGCAGATGGATCTAATCTAGGGCTCATGGCATCTGTGTGACAGGCCCTGATCACCTCAGTTGCACTGTAAATATAAGTAATACAAGTAATGCAAGACTTACACACACACACACACACACACACCCCAAAACCACCAGCACAGGAAACATGGGCTTATTTATGCAAAAAGTAACACCTTGTAACTAATGGTCCAGTTAATGAATGCTGAGAAGCCGTAGAAAATCTTGAAGTGCCATACTAATGACATCCACATTAATTCCAGAGACATTTATCATGATTAATGCTAGTGCAATTGATAAATATCAAAGGAATTAATAATGATTAAAGCTGTAATTTTGACGCATTGCCCCTGTGAGAAGTAAGCAGAGGGTGAAGTGTTTATTTGGCTTTCGAGTGGAGTTAGCAGCCAGAGTGAAAAAGCAGTATAACTTTTTGGGAGTGAGTGCATAGCCCCTGAGGTTTTTCATGCCCAATTTATGCTTGACCATTAACATGGGTAGCTGACCTTTTCTTCAAGATTCAGTGCAGGCAACTGCACATCTAATGAACTGCTACTTTAAATTGCTGCTTCTGTGTGTATGTGTATATGCTGTAAAGTATGATGGCTTGACACATATTTTAGGAGTTGTGTGCTGTTGCTTGTTTCCAATACATTTTTGGCTTTATTCCAGGTATGTAAATAAGTTGCAAGAGCTTAATCGAAGGACTGGGTTTAATCCTGCCAGTTGTATTCAAGGCAAGGGGAGGGTTCAATACTAGAATATCTGTTGTTGTTTTTTCAAAGAGAATGTCTGAGTGTAAATGGTTGTGTCAGTCAAAATAATTAACAACTGATTCCATTTATTTATTCTTTTTTGCCTACATATGTAAATGTGTCCTGCCAGTCACCTTTTACCCAGGGACATTTGTTGTCTCTCTGCTGAGATTCCAGGAGCTGACAATGTTGCTCCTCCACCTCTGTATCTGGCTGTATTGCCCTCCAGCCGTGCAGCAGGAGCTGCACTGGATGGTGGGGTGCTCAGCACATCTGCATCTTCAGATCCCAGATCTCCCTTGTGTCTCCAAAGGATTCTCTGACCCTCTTGCCTCTCTGTCTTCCTCATCTGCTCTGGTCTCCTTCTTCTCCTCCTCCCCTTCACTCTTCCTGACTCCTCTTTTAACCTCCCCAGCCTCCACATCTTTTAACAACTGGTTTGGGTGAGCCAGGGTAAACTAGCTGAATGCTACTACTGATATAGGCTGCTCACTCACCATGAAAAAATACAGGGAAGGTAAGAACTGGTATTATCTTGAGTCAGACCATTGGCCAGTTTAACTCAATACTGTGAACATCAAGGACTCATGCAGAAGTATTTACAAACTCTGCTGTCCAAGTGTGTTGTAATGCTGAGGTGGACAACACATGGGCCACAGGTTGCACACTCCTCCACTTCTCCCCAAATCCATGGCTCCACCGATGTACACTCTTGAATTTATTATGGCAACAGCAAAATCTGAGGACCTGTTGTATTAGTCCAAGACTAATTGCATTGGAGATCATTGAACAGTAGTTATGTGTCTTCTGCGTGTTTTTTCCCAGTGAAAACGCACTTGTGGGAATGCTGTCTTATCTGCAAACAAGATGTGTAAATCCTGCAATTCCTGTTTTCACCCCCAGATCACACCAATCAATTGGCCACTGCCATGGCAAATACAATGGCAGTGGGCTGTAGCCTCAATTCATTCTGTGGGGCAGACCCACAGATGCTGCTCATTCCTGTTTTAACTGAAGAAACTTGAACATATACAAGACACATTCCATACCCAGCTCTATCTATTCCCTTTCTATAGCTATAACATTAAATGAAAGGTGTCTTGCCTTCTCCTTTGGCTCCTATAGGTTCAAATACTACATACAGAGCAATTTCACAACCATGGAAATGTGAAGAAATTAAAATATAAGTTGACAAGTTGATAAAAGTTTCAAACATAACACATCCCTGTATTTATCACAATTCTAACTTCTGATGCCTCCCTTACATTGCTTTAATACCACTAAAAGACAGGCTTCGACTTGAATGAACAATGCATGAACAAGGCCTTATAGAAAAATGTATGTTACTCCTAGAAAGATTTGCACAACAAAAGCTCTTATTTCAGAAAGGTATTGATGCCAGACAGCTCCAAGAAAAACCTCAGAACTGAATACCTTCTCTCTACATGTAACACAAAATTACAATTTACATGCTTACCATTTCTGTTGTATAAAGACAGTGTTATTATCCGTGCACACACCTTTTACGTTCAGCTAAGCGTTATTGGTCCCACTTCCTTCCATCACCATTACCATGCCTGGACTAGTAAACCACTCATTAGAGACTAGGTTCTAGAATTGTGTTATGAATCACAATACTCATTTGGTGCCTGAATGCCACAGCCAAACAAACATCATAGCACTGAAACAATGTACACACTAATTTTCTTGAATGTAAACATTCCACAAGTGTACCACTCTGAACATCTTGCACAACAGTGGCTTATTTGGAAACAAACATCCTGCAAATACTTTATAACAGAGATCAGAAACTGTAGTCTTCCCGAGGTTGTTGAACAAAAATTTCCATAATCCAGTTGTGGGTATACTGAATCTCCCATGAATCCTAGCTAGCACAGCCAGGAGTAGCAATCCAACAACTTACAGAAAGAAACACTTTAAATATTCCTAACATAATCTCTCACATTTTTTGTCTTGGGTTCATAGGAGTTGGAATAATATCTGGAAGGTAACGCATTCCACATTGCTGTTATATGCACAATAATATATTCACAAGTATGTGCAAACACATTCACACACAATGCTCTGAGCTCTAACGTTATATTTCAAAGAAGCACCTGGAAAAGGGCACCAATGGGATATATTGCTGCATGATACCTTTTCTGCCATCTCGTATTTCGCATTTTTATTATACCAGTTCATTAATGCTAACCTACTTGGTTTAATTATTCAATAGCTAGGCTACTTTTCTTCACCCCTTTACAGAAAACAAAGAAAAAAATAACTGTGGCCTTATCATACCAAGGTGTCATGCCTGCGTGGTAGGGGCTTGGACTAGATGTCCACTATGGTCTCTTCCAACTCTGTTTCTATGATTCTATTGCCAGAGCAATGCACTATTCCTGGTTAGGGATCAGTCCTATTGCACAACCTCATTGATCGTGAGCAGATATTGCATTGCTATCCATTTGAAATGTGCCCTTCTTTTATGGTGTAAATGATCTGTTAACGACCCCTTTCATGCAACAATCTAGTTAGCTGTGGGACCGTGGTTTCCTCATAGTGTTTCCCTCCATAGCTCATCCAGTAGTGGCTATGGAGGGGAGTTTCCAAGTTGTCCATCACACAGCTGCTCCCAAGGAGATTTCTGCCCAATTAACTCTAGAGCAATCATGAAGTGTGGGGCAGGGAAAAGGACTCAGCAATGATGCTGTAATGTAGAGGGAAGAACAGTGTGAATGATGCTACTCATCTATAGATATCGAAACAGAATGATAGAGAGCATTAATGACGTGATACCATCATGGGAATGGTTATAGTGGGTCTCCAACGGAACAATGTGGTATTAAGATATGATGTGATAAGGCTCTGTATTTGAGTCTCTTTATAATCATTTTCCCTATATCATTTTCACGGTGAGAATGGTCTCTTTTCTTCGTTGACATTTCATTTGGGAACAGCCATTCCTAAACAACAACGGTACAGTTGGCTCTCTATATCCACAGGTTCGAGTTTCATGGATTTGATTTTTCACAGATTATTTGTTGCCACATCCAACGGTGCTCTACTCTATTTTTAATGGGACTTGTAAGTCTTGCCTCACTTTCACAGTCTCTCTGGAAGCCTTGTGAGACTGAGAGAGATTGTGAAAACCTTTAAGTCCCTGTTAAAAATGGTGTAGGGCAGCAGTGGAGGCGGTGGCAAGCCTCCCCTCCAGCCACCCATTTCTGCCTTGCCAAGGAACCTGCTGCCTCAAAGGCAGAATCAGTTAGCTGGTGTGATCTACACTTAAGATTAAAATGTATCATACTTTATTTTGTATGTGTGTGTTATGTATGGTTTTGGAGGGAGCCTATAGTTATTCATGGTTATTCCATCTTTCTGGGGGCCCTGTACCTCTAACCCCCATGAATGTGGAGGAACAACTGAATAGTAAAAAGAGGAGAGAGGAGAAAGGAGAATAGAAAGATGTAATTGTTTAATTTATATTAATGTATAACAATTGTATATTGAGAGAGGTATATTTGATGGGATTTATAGTAGAATTCTGTAAGGATTCTCTCAGAAGCAATGTCATGTGCAAATGAAGACTTAATGTTGATGCATGCAGAATAACTTTAAGAATTTCACCTTAACACATGTGAGATTTGTAATATATGCAGTATATCAAATAACAGTCATGCAGATCAGACAGATGTTTTTTAAAAAAACACTCCCCTCCCCCATCAAGGTACAGAGTAAATGCAGCTCTCTTATTTTCAGTAGGAGCAGATACAAGTTAGGCCAGAACAGAAAATCTCTATCAGGATGTGCAAGACATTTGTTGGGTTTGCATTTTCTTAAGAAAATGCCTATTTTTCACCTGCCAATGGGACAAAGCACATCTTGCCTCAGTTCAGTGAAGAAAAATGTGTCATGCACTGTTTAAAAAACGTGCACTAATAAAAGTCATGTGTTTGAAAAGTGCACATGATAAAAAATTGACTAAAATGTTTATATTTGAACAATGTACAACCCCAAATTAGTCAGCAGGAAAATACATTTACTTGTATACCTTAGTATAAATGTGCAAAATTGAATACCATTTGAAAAAAAAAGCATGCAAAAGTATGCACAAATTTCCATAACTCACTATAGAGGCAGGACACAATGAGAACACTGTTGGCTTTCCAGGAACACAATAAATAGAAACAAGAGACAGATTTTAACACCACCAGAATACACATCCTGGCAAGCACATTCCAGTTCTGAGTGGTCAGAAGTTTCATTGGTAGTTTAGAATGATATTTATCAAAACTTCTTCCCAAAATGAATAGTTATCCATAAGAGAAAAAGAAAAAAGCGGGGAGAGAAACTCAAAAGGCTCTTTTTGCCTGTGCAACTCAATTTACAGCCACTCTCTTAAAGGATGCATATCAACATCCATATTGAGTGTTTTGCCAATATGATAAAGCTAAGCTAGTTTGTCACCCGCAAAATGAAATACTTCATTTTGAAAACATCTTATATGCAAGTGTTGTGAGAAATGATACATTGAAAAACAGTTCTATTGCTGCTGAGGCTGAGGACAGCTTGTAGATGTTGTGAGTTTATAAGAGCCTGATTTGCATGCTACTGGATGTGAAAGATGGCAAAAATGATCAGGGAGCTAGAGAACATTGTATACATGGAAAGCTTGGAATGACTGGGATTTTTTTAATTTAGAAGAGGGGCAAAAAATCATGTGACCCTCCAAGAGTTGTTGAATTGTAACTCTCACCAGCATAGCTAATGGTGAGGAATGTTGGATGTTGCAGTGCAAGAATATGTGGAGGGGCACATTTCCCATCTCTGATTTAAAAAATGACAGCTAAGGGTGGGAGATATACAGAGATTTTCCAATTGTGTGTTGTGTGTGGAGTCTATTTTCTATCTCTCAGAAAGCAACAGGGGTGTGTGTAATTCAATGAAACCAATAGGTAAATGATTTTAGGACAGACAAAAGGATGTGCTTCCACATATATTGGATGACTAATTTATGGCACTAACCAGCGGGCACAAGTTAAGATTATGCCTACTTGCTTACATGGCTTTAAAAAGAGGCAGACAAAATCATGGAGGACAATTATACTACATAACTTGGAAAAAACTATTCCTTTGGACAACTCCAAGAATCTTGTACTCAGCATGGTAATTGAATATTTAGAACAGATACTGAACAATAACAGTATCAGGAAGCATCCACCGTGACTTCATGGTCTGTTTGTGGACTTTGCTGTCCCAAAAAGAAGTTCAATGTATCCTCGTATCCATGCTGGACAGAACCATTTAACCATCCCCACATTGCATTTGTAGTTTTGTGGGAGACTACATTCAGGGTAAAATTTGCTGTAAGTGACAATTTACTTGGAGGCCAGGCAACCAAATTTGTTCAGGATGGCTTCCAGGGAAACAGGTAGTAGATGAAATGCCAGTGAGCAGTTGGAGTTGTCTTTAAAAGGAAACAGGATTCCCAGGACTTGCTATTTAGGATCACAAGACTGAGAAAAGAGAAATGAATCCCTCTGAGGAGAGCCTATTTCATTCTGTCAAAATTATAAGAATGGACTGGGATTTAGAAGAGCACTCCTCAACACTGAATGCCATGCTGAGAAGAGAAACTATTTTTGAGCTTGGCACCAGGTCAAATTTGACATTATTAGTTAATCTGAGTAAGGCTCACACACTATTTCTTGCTGTGTTTAAATCAATATATTTCTGGCTCTGCTTTAACCTTGATGACTCACTTATTTCTGAGTATGCTTACAGAGAGAATGCTGGACTAAATTAACCTTTAGTCTGATCCTACTGGATCTTTTAGTTGACTTCAGTACAGGACTACAAACAATTTAAAAAACTTTTCCAGTTTCCCCATCAACTTTTCAGTGAAGAAATCACTACATCCTGAAGAGGCTTCAACAGAGTGAACTGTGCACTCTCTGCTCACTGGCTTAGCATAGGCCAATCCAATCCCCTGTGATCTTGAGTTGTTCTGCATGAACACACTGATGTGGCCGGGGATATACACAGTTGCATATTGCAACTGAACATTTTTTGCCTTGGCTTTCAGGCTGCTACTGATCTTTTTAGTGATAAGCTCCAAAGAAACCCTTTGATTTCAAGCCTATACTTGCAAACCATAAACGATCATAGATACTTTTCAAAATGGCCATAGATAAATTAATGCTTGGCATCTGTTACTGACTTCACAAGCCATCAGTTAAAGTTTTGCATGAATTTATTTCACCTTTGTGTTCATCTCTTTTGAAACAGAAGGAGAGCACACTGGGAAACACATTACGATCTCAGGTGTTCTTCTACTCCCATTTATCCTAGACAGAGAAGATAATTTATGCCCATCATAAACAGATTGTTCATCGCTTTGAACAACCACTGAGCAAGAAGACATGTATGCTAAATACTTTGGCATACCAGGTCACACTGATGATGGTCTTTAATCACCTCCTGCTGTAAGAGGCAAGGGGGAATCACAACTCACAACAGCTTTAGTTTTGTATTAAAAAGCACATCTGTCTATAGATACAAAACCCCATTTTCTAAGCCAAGGCTTGAAGGCACTTATTTTCTTGTAATGTGTGTGCAGGTAGAAGTGGGATGTTCCACTTTTGATGCTTCAGAAGGGGGGCCTCCAGAACTGTTCAAGTATTAAAAGGGAATGAAAAATCCATAATATTGCTTTCCTCTTGCATTCAAGTTTCTTCCATCCTTGCAGAATTTGCATATTTTGGTAATTTTTTCCAAAATAAACTGAAATGAAATTCTCCTCCATTTGCACCAACTAAATTAAAAAGGTATAGGTACTGCCAACATGCAAAGGACTATACTACACCTGCTTGGCATACAGCTGTTAAAGGTTAGCGTCGTTTTATAACAAGGAGGTGCCAAGCCCTGCCCTGGGCCTGGATTACTGTGTCTACCTGTTTGGTTTTCTATTTTTTGCTTACATTTGTCCAGTTCTTCCCATTACAAATACAAGCAAACCTGAGAATTTTGGCAAAACCTCACAAAAACAAGCTGAAACAAATTATTCACCCATCTCCTGTTGTCCCCATATTCATTCAGGGCACCAAGCTCTGGGAAGCAAGAATATACTCAGCTTTAAAGCATTCTACCTTTCACTTTATAAGGTACCAGGTTGTGTGTGTCTTGAATCAGGCACTTCAGCCACAAGTTTCCCTTACCCTACGTCCCACTGTACCAGCAACCTGAGTCCGCAAAAGACCAGGCAGGCTAGAACTACACATCAAGCCGCCCAAAAAGTCAGCGGACTGCTCAAGCCAATTGGGACACACCAGGCCTTTGAAACAACTGTGTTCATTAGTCCACATAACTTGTTTTGGGTGTGAAGTTTTTGACACTTTTCTGCTTCCTGTTAGCAGTATCAGATGAGGTTAAGACATCAGAACTGGTAAACATTGTTGTGTAGAGAAGTCCAGCAGCTGCAAGCTACACCTACTAAAATTCTTCCTGAGTTCACCTTGTGAATGAAAAAGGCTTAAACCAACACCTGAAGCGATATATTTTCCCAAACAAGCCAGCCTGAGCTTTGAGAACTTCCCTTTGTCATGCTACCCTCACAGACAGGTTTTAGGAACACAAAGAGGCTGTAGGGGTTCCTACTGAAGGTAGTATTGTGTTCCATGCTTTTGAAAGACCTGTTTCAAGCGGTCTTTCAAAAGCACGCTGGACGACCACTTTGGGTCATTCGGGAGCGGGCTGAGGTGCGGAACTACACTAAATAGGTCCGACCCAGTCCTCTCCCAGGTGCAGATGTCCTCCCTGGAGGACATCTTTAAGGGACAGTTTGGAAGGGACTCTTTAAGGGACAGTTTGGAAGGATTCTGTGCTAACAAGCCTTGCAAGAGAAAACAAGAGAATGAAGGTTGAGAGAAAATCTAATAGAGCAGTTGTGGCCTGCATGACTTCCACAGAGGCCAGGAAACTCCTGGGCCTGTGCCTTTAAAATAAGATGTTGCTGTGTGCTCCAGAAGATTTTAATAAACAATGTTAGTTCAAGGCATCAGTGTACAGTAGTGTTTTCCATATTCAAAGGCAACTAGTCTGCCTTGCTTCCTCTTCTGCTTCTATTTCAGGCAAAGACTTTCTTTTTCATTTTCACAGGCTTTTGATAAATAAAACCAGAATGTGATGAAAGGGTCTCTGAATGCAGGCAGGTTCTTGCTCTGCCTTCTAACCGGCTTGTTTTCAAAGTTTTCTATTTTAATTAATCTATTTAAAATGCTTTTACTGTACACTTACTTTATTTGTTTTATTATTAAAATGGGCTTGAGTTCCACCTGAGGCAGCAAGTCACCAAGAACAACAAATGGAACAATTTCCTTATAGGAAAGTCCCACCAGTGCCACCCTATTTCTTTTTTCAGTCTTCCACACACACCCCTGCTGCTCTTAGCTCCCGTCCCCTCCTTCTGCACTGCCTTCTCTTTATCACCACCCTTGTCTGCTTAATTCATCCTTTGATTCCCTCTGTACCAGGGATTTTTTTGGGGGGGGGGTTGGCCTTCCAACTCTGAGAAGCCCCAGCCAGCTAGGTCAACAGTCAGGGAGTGGGAGTGAATGTCCAAAACATCTAGAGGACTTCTCTCGGTAAAGAAGTGTTGGCTCTTCAAAGCAACCAACTTTTAAGTTGAGCTAGTAAGAGCTGGCTGGTTTGTATGTGTTGTTTCATGTCTTTGAAGAGCAGGGAGCTGGCACAGGAAAAAGAGGAGGCAGAGGCAGACAACGTTTACAAAGATAGGGTGGTAATAGTGGTGCTTCTCATCCTGTTTAAAGCCATAGGAGAACTTGGGCCACCATTCACATCTGCTTCTGGTTTGTCTAGTCATCTGTAGATGTCAAGGAACCTGGGTCTAACTCTGCACTTGCCTATGTTGATCGTTTGATCTGATGCCTGGCCTACAGCATCTGTGACCACATCTCTTGCCCTTCTGATCCACCTGCTCCTGAACTGGACAGTATTTGTAGGCTTTTTCAGAGCTAGACCAGGGACTGAGAATCGTGACTTGTGAGTAATTGGGATCTAGGCCATTTCCACATGGGGCAAGGGAATCGCCTCATGCCGGTACTTACCGGACTTCTTGGCTCCACGCCTGGGTCCAGGCTGGTCCGGAGCAGTGAGTGGCTGCTGCTCCACACTGCTCCGGGGACGAAAATGGCAGCTTCCGGTTGGTCGAGGCTCTCCACCAACCGCTGAAGCTGCCAGCCTAAAGCCCACCCCTGGCAGATTGCAGGCTCGCACTGGTGTGAGCCTGCAAATCTGCACCGGAGCGCGGGCACAGAGTGGCGTGTTCCATGCTTTTGAAAGACCTGTTTCAAGCGGTCTGTCAAAAGCATGCTGGACGACCACTTCGGGTCATTCGGGAGTGGGCTGAGGTGCGGAACTACACTAAATAGGTCCGACCCAGTCCTCTCCCAGGTGCAGATGTCCTCCCTGGAGGACGATCTGCACCGTTTCTTTAAGCCCGTGTGGAAATGGCCATAGACTCTGCAACCAGCCCTGGAACATGTGAAGTAAGAATTTGAATCTTATAGATCTCCAGAGGTTGTTGAACTGTAAGTCCCAATTTTTTTCATAACTGGTTAGGGATTCTGGGACTTTAAGTCCAAAAACATCTGCATGGCTACATGACTCCTGCTCCTGGCATAAAGAGAGGAAGATTTAGTCTAAATGCTGGTCCCAACTAAAGTAGGCTCACTCATTCAAATGCTTAATAGGGAACTACGATTATGTAAATGTCATTGATTCAATTGGTTTACTTTTCCAGGGGTAGCAATTAGATTTTGGCTGTACTGACTGAATTAAGAAAAGGTATACAAGACAAGGGGTCACTATGGATGTATATTTCCTGGACAATTTATATTAAGAAAAATATAGAAAGGGCTGAAACTCTCAGATTGTGAATAATATGGCTGTGGACATCGCATTGGAGAACCTGAATGTGAAGAGCTGAAAGCAGCCTGAAAAAGATGTTTCATGGCTGTAGAAATTCAACATATACCTTCCTCAAGCAACCCAAAATATTCACTCGATCTTAAATGGAATGTGTGAATTTTTCCATTACTAGTGTTAACACTAACTTGATGCAAAATGACAAGGGTTATGTAATTCTCTTTACACCATGATCAGCATACAACCATAATGGAAACCCTTTAAAAGTAAAGCCTGGCTGTTATATATTAGCAGGAAGAATGTGCATCTGAAATGTTTATAAAGACATTGTTCTTATTCCAGCTGCACAAGAGTACATTAATTGTGTTATAAAATGGTCTGCTAATGAGACTAAACTTAAGGTTTACTTTATAAAGTTGATACAGAGAATAATATAGAGAATAATTTGAATTGTAGGTGGTCATAATTCAGGTGACACTGGTCAAAGCCAATGTCACATGAAGTCTTCTACCATTAAAGTCAGTAGAATCTCAAGATTAAAGTAGTGATGCTGAGCACCTTTAAAATTTCTAGCTTAACATCTGTCTTCAGGGAATGTTGCCCTATAACAAACAGTTGAACATCCTGCCTTATTCAAGCACAGAGCTACTATTATCACATACAAGGTAAGCAAGGTTGTTCATGAAGATGGAAGATATCCTGAGGCAGACTTGCCTAATTCTCACTCTCTGAACTAAAATATGAACCAGAATGCAATTGCTCTGTAATATCCACACTATCATAAATGCCGCACTAAAGTATACTAAGAAAAATTGAGAGATGGTACATACATTTTAAAAAATACTCATAAAAATATATACATTTGGAGAATTGCATACTAAAATGCCTATCTTTGAAGAAATGCACACAAAAACATGCATACATTTTCCAAATGATTTAAACAAGAAATTTGTGAATTGATGTGAAAACTGAATGGAACAAATTTAACTGCAAATCTGACAAACTGAGCAGAAAGAAGCTTGACAGATTTGCCTATCTCTTGTTGTTTCAAACACCAATATTCCTATAATGGTCTTCTATATCCTGTAAATGTTTCTCCGTATCAGCATCTCCCAGCTAAATGTCATGACTGCTTCCCCATGTAAGTAGCATTCACTCACTGTATGCATCTACAAATGCTCTCATGCTAAGTTCCTTGTCCCACAACATGAATTTCATATACACACACAGATGCTGCTTGCATTCAGACAACATACGTACATTCCTTCTACTCTTGTAAGAGATACAAATCTTTATTTTGCTTTTAGAACACCCAGCCAATTGCAGTGCTGTTTCTAGCCACCTGAACACAAAGAAAATGTGGCTATCCACCACACATTGCAGTAGTGCATCTACAAATAAGCACCAAAGCATTTTCTTCACAATATATACCCATTTAGAAAATTACTCTTCCATGAAGCAGCCCTGATCAGTGTAACACTTTCATACACCATCATTCCAACCTTCTCATGCCAGTTTCCTGTATGGTCCTTCTCACAAATTATATCTGTTCATTGCTTCCTTCTTTATGTAAAAGGAAACCATAGAGTCTTGCACAATAATATCCCATCCTGGAAGAAAGGCAGGGTATAAAGCCAATATACAAACAAATAAATCTTTACACTGGAACAAGTTAACAAGATTTTGCTGGAAGAACTAGATCATGGATTGTATCTTTTCTAACCAAGATAATGTCTACTGACTATCAAAGTGTCAAAATTTGGAAGAGTAGGATATTAACAAACAAAATTGTTTTATATGGAGTTTGTTTGTTGATATCATTCTCTTTCAAAGTTGTCTTATACTGAATTGAGAGAGCCTGCATTGTGTAGTGGTTTGAATGTTGGACTACCACTCTGGAGACCATGGTTTGAATCCCTGCTCAGCCATGAAAATCCACTGGATGACCTTAGGAAAGTTACAGTCTCTCAGCTTCAGAGGGAGGTAAAAGCAAGTCCCCTCTGTATGTATCTTGCAAAGAAAACCCCATAGTAGGTTTGCCTTAGGGTCTTCATAAGTCAGAAATGACTTGAAGTTACACAGCAACAATACTGAGTTAGTGATCCGTTTAGACTGGGATGAAAAAGTGGGTCCCAATTTACATTTTACAGTAGCTTCTTTCCTTTAAAAAATGATTCCCTAACATTTTTATCAATACCCTTTCCCTCTGCCCCCATAAATGATTAAAATGTCTCCCTGAAGGCTTGGTTTCTAAAACCACGACAGCAGGTTTAAGAAAAAGGTTCTTAATGAAAATGTAGAGGTGATCTTAATTCAAACTTTGGTCTACTTCTCATGCTGTGAGGGGAAATGAATCCATGTGGCCATGTTTCTAATACGTTTAGAATAGTTCTAAATTCTATGGGGACCTCTCTTTTCACTCTGTCCTCTGGCAGGTAAGGTAAGGTTTATTAGGTCTCCTTGTGCTGGCCGTGTGCTCTCCCTGAGCACACGGTCTGATTAATGAGGGGGAGGAGCCAGCTAGGGGGGAGGAGTCTTATTAGGAGCTCCCAACGGCCCTCTAGCTCATTTCCCAGAGGAGAGAGCAGAGGGTGAGCTGGGTCTGTGAAGACATCCTTGACCAGGTGTTGTTTACAGGCTTGTGGGGCTATACTTCAATCCTTGCTTGCTTGGATACTCTCTGTAGTATCAAGGATGGAAGGTGAGGGAGCTGCCGCGGTCACCTGTAACACTTGTGGGATGTTCCTTTTCTTGCCCCAAGATGTTGTCGGGTACACCTGCACCAAGCGCAAGCTGGTGACCTTCTTGGAGGAGAAGGTTCGGCAGCTGGAGGCACAAGTTCCTAATCTTTGTCTTATTAGGGAAGGTGAGGAGTTTTTGGATAGGGCAGAGAAGACCTTCCTGAAGACCGAATGTGCGGGGGAGCTGCCACATCAGGAAGTCAGCACACTGGGCCAAGAAACCGATGCTTGGAGGAATGTCACACGGAGGAGTAGAAGGACCAGGAAGGAAACAGAGACTCTCAACCTACACAATCACTTCAAAGTTCTTGGCCTTATGAACGATGAAAAGCACCAGGAGGAGGGAACATAATGTCAACAAGAAGGAATCCAACTTCGGCAACAGGAACTAGATCAACACTCCCAGCCTCAACAGAATGCCCAGGCAGTCCTAGAAGAATCTGCTTGTTGAGGAGCCCTGGACAAGCCTCAGAGGAGGCGAGTTCTGGTTGTTGGGGACTCCTTGCTCAGAGGAACCGAACCAGCAATTTGCAAACCCGACAAGTTCAATCGAGAAGTCTGCTGTCTTCCTGGGGCCAAGATCAACCACATAACGGAGAGGCTAACCAGGCTGGTCAAGCCCACTGACCATAAGCCCCTCATTCTGGTTCATGTCGGAACCAAAGACACTGCGAGGAGCAGCTTTTACCACATTGCAAAGGACTACGAGCTTATGGGGACGAAGCTTAAAGACCTTGGTGCGCAGGTGGTCCTTTCGTCTCTCCTCCCTGTTCAAGGATATGGTGCACGTAGGGAAAGGGCAATAGCAGAGGTCAACAACTGGCTCTGCACATGGTGCCACTGGCAACGGTTTGGGTTTTTGGAACACGGCCTGAATTTCCATGCTATAATCTTTGAGAAATCTTGGAGGACAGGAGAAGTTCCAGCAGACTGGAAGAGGGCAAATGTTGTCCCCATCTTCAAGAAGGGAAAAAAAAGAGGACCCAAATAGTTATTGTCCAGTCAGCCTGACATCAGTACCCGGAAAGATCCTGGAACAGTTCCTTAAGCAGTCAGTTTCTAATCACTTAGAAAGCATTGCGGTAATCACGAGAAGTCAACATGGATTTCTCAAAAATAAGTCATGCCAGACTAATCTTATCTCTTTTTATGATAGAGTTACTAGCTTGATAGATGAAGGGAATGCTGTGGATGTAGCATATCTCGATTTCAGTAAGGCCTTTGACAAAGTTCCCCATGACATTCTTGCAAAGAAGCTAGTAATATGTGGGCTGGACAGGGCTACTGTCAGGTGGATCTGTAACTGGTTGACTGACCGTTCCCAAAGGGTGCTCACCCAATGGTTGCTTTTCATCCTGGAGAGAAGTGACTAGCGGGGAGCCACAGGGTTCTGTCCTGGGCCCAGTGCTGTTCAATATCTTCATCAACGACTTGGATGAAGGAATAGAGGGCATGCTCATCAAATTTGCAGATGACACCAAATTGGGAGGGGTTGCTAATACGCCAAAGGACAGGATCAAAATTCAAAATGACCTGGACAGATTGGAGAGCTGGGCCAAGGCTAACAAAATGAAATTCAACGGAGAGAAGTGTAAGGTCCTACACTTAGGTAGAAAAAATGGAATACAGAAATATAGGATGGGGGACACATGGCTGGATAGCAGTACATGTGAAAGGGATCTAGGAGTCCTAATAGACCACAAGCTGAACATGAATCAGCAGTGTGATGCGGCAGCCAAGAAAGCCAATGCAATTCTCGGCTGCATCAATAGGATTATGGTGTCTAGATCGAGGGAGGTACTGGTACCACTCTACTCTGCTTTGATTAGACCTCATCTTGAATACTGTGTCCAGTTCTGGGCACCCCAATTCAAAAAGGACATGGTCAAGCTGGAGCAGATCCAGAGGAGGGTGACCAAAATGGTGAGGGGCCTGGAAGCCATGCCCTATGAGGATAGACTTAGAGAGCTGGGTATGTTTAGTCTGCAGAAGAGAAGGTTAAGAGGGGACATGATAGCCATGTTTAAATATATGAAGGGATGCCATGTAGAGGAGGGAATGAGCTTGTTTTCTGGTGCTCCAGAGACCAGGACAAGGAGCAATGGATTCAAGCTGCAGGAAAGGAGATTCCACCTGAACCTCAGGAGGAATTTCCTGACAGTCAGGGCTATCCAGCAGTGGAATCTGCTGCCTCGGAGTGTGGTGGAGTCTCCTTCTTTGGAGGTTTTTAAGCAAAGGCTGGATGGCCATCTGTCGGGAGTGCTTTGAGGGCGTTCCTGCATGGCAGGGGGTTGGACTGGATGGCCCCTGTGGTCTCTTCCAACTCTACATTTCTATGATTCTATGATTGTTCAATCCATGCACAATTTCCATCAAAGCAACTACAAAACAGCATAAATATGAGCTCCGGCTTGGAAATTTGGATGTAACTGGAGGAAATAATTTACTTAGCATTAGGCTTCACATTGTCCAAATAGTTTTGAAAGGAAGTCACCTCAAATTTCTTTAAGACAAATGCATTCCATGATGAGCCAAAAAATAAGATAAAATAAAATAAAATGGAAAAAGGGAAGAAAAGATTGTCATCTACATTATTTAAACATTGTAATACAACATTTTTTCCAGTTGCTTTAATTTTTTTCTCGTTCAATTTTGTTTTAGCAAGGTATACATACACATTACCGTGTGTGTGTGTGTGTGTGTGTGTGTGTTGCAGTAGGATGACAGAATTCCTCAAATCATTTCCTACAATACCATTCTACAATTCAGTGAATTCTTCTATTCCCTTCTACCGTTCCCTGCCATTTGTAACATGGGTGGGAGTAGTGCCATCTGAAAGCTGAGTATTACAATTGTCGACTTGCACAGGACTCTCTAAAATACCCCTTCTCAATTTTTTGGCTGTCTCCACACCAACATGGTGTAGTGGTCTGAGCACTGGGTTCAACTTCCCACTAGGCCATGGAAACCCACTGAGTCATGTCACATACCCTAAGAAAACTCCATGATGGGTTTGCCTTAGGGTCATCATAAGATGGAAATGACTTGAGGGCACACAAGAACAACAACAAGCAAACAACAAAAACAACAACAATTCACACTACACAGTTATAGCTGATTGGTACCACACAGAATGTTATTATATTATTCTGTGGAAACCTGGGGTCCCTAGTTTTGTGAAGTACTTAATATTTTCTTCCAGAGAGAACTAATGCCGTAGTTCCAGGGAGTAAGTACTTCATGAAACCACGAGTCCCAAGATTCTGTACCCTGGAGCCATGGCAGTTAAAGTGGTATCAGTTTTACGCAATTGTGCAGTGAAGATACACTCCTTGTCTTTTTAAAAATGTAAAGGAACACTAATAAATTCCCTTGCTTCTGAGGAGGGAAAACATAGTAACTTTGTGACATCAGCAGTCTGTGCACCAGTTGCCACCCTCATCTGTACCCGATTAGCATGTGTCCCTTGCCCTTGAAATCATAATAGCAAGACACAGGTTGACTGTGGGTTTGCAACTGCAGGTTGCATGGAGAAGATCCCAGGTTCAATCTCTCCTCCTCTTTTGCTTAGTGTGCAAAAGTTATTCAGGGTAACTGAGGACATAAAATGGCTACATGTCTAGCCAGCAGGAACTGCAACATCTGCGCTTGACAAATAATTAATAGCAACAGTCATTAGGCTCCTCTGGAGTTTCTTCAAGGAGCCCAGCTCTTAATGGATCCTGCATTCTTGAACTCCTGCTGAATTACAGGATTTTTTCACACCTTTTTATCCTCTGCAGTTAATGTGCTTTCTCCTTGCTGTCTTTTTATCTCTACACACATCTCTTTAATGTGTAGTGTCTGCCACTGTCCGTGTACTTTAGTTTAAAGGCAGGGTAGTGTTGCTTTATTATTCACTCTCTTCTTCTTTCCTCTTCTAACATGGAAAAGGCAAGGATGACCTTCCCCACATTGTCCCTATAGATGTGTAGTTCTGACTAGTGCTGCCAGCTCAAAGAGAACTTCAAGACAGTGAAGGAGGCTCAAAACAGCTTGTTGCAGCTACCAACTTCCTCTCTCCCCATTTACCTTCCACATTCTGCTGTAATATACTGACAATGTATCTCCTTTCTCTTGCTGGTACCTGCAATGCCTTCACATTAACAGAGTATCACCAGAGACCAGCTTTGGAAACCTGGACAGCCAGACAAGTAAAAGAGACTGTCAGATTCTAGCAGATGTGCTCCAATGATGTGTCACCAGAAGAATTACCAGTACTTTTAAGCTATACCACTCACTCACCAGAGTTAATGTGAAATATTTATCACTTCAATTTTTCTTTCCTGTCTCTCATGTAGTCCAATTTTAATCCCAAGGATTAAAAAAAAATCTTCCTACAACTCAGGTTGCAATCCCATGAGCCCTGGGAGAGCATCCTGGAGCCTTAGAATAGATCAGATCTTCTCTGAGAGCAGAGCGGTCTATCTTTGGAGGGGAAGTTCTAAAGTTTGATGCCTCTTCTCCACTTCTGTGGAGAACCAAACCCCTTGACTTTCTAATGCTGGAGCTCTGATGCTTGTAAAAGCAAAATGAAGGCAGATCAAGAGACATAATAGAAAAAAGGTCATCATGGGAGAGGCTTTGGATAACAGTTTCTGAATTCTCCCAATCCTATGTCTCACTCCAACACAAGGGAAATGTATGCAAACCCTGGGGCTGATGTATATAATTTACCTCCCTTAATTCTAACGGAAGGGAAATCATCAAAAGAAATAAAAATCTGCAAAAGGGGAAGAAGGGAAATTATTTTTCACTTTCTTTTATACTTTGTCCAGCAGGGCTTAAAATAACTTGGTTCCCCCACCTTTGGATCTTCCTGTCCCCACCAAAGTACAATGTTCTTACTGGCTTGGTTTACTGTGGTTATCTTACCAGTGGTCTTATGATCACTGAAAAATAATCTAGAATCTCTATTCTTCTTTTCATAATCCCCCCCCCCCAAACATTTTGGGGAGAATTTTTTTTCACAAAAACCTCCCCAAGTGTGCAAAATGATTGCAAAACTGAGCAGAGAAACTTTTATAATCTCAAAAGTGGAAGAAAATTTTGAAAATTTTTATTTTCCCATACAGGTAAGAAATAAGTGAAGGTGTATGTCACTGTCTTGTCATCAACTGTGCAAAGGACAAAAAAGATACTGGGTAGAAAAGAAATAGCAATGGTATGATACTTAACAAGCAGCATAAAAAGTTGGCAGTGATTTCCTTGGGTGTCTTACTGAAATGTGTTGTATTTTTCTATGGAAAAAAAATGGTGCAGAGCTCCTTTGCTGCCAGTTGAAAACTTTTAATGAGATTACTTTATGTTTTAATAGGTGCAACTTGGATGAGGAAAAATACAGGCAGTGCAGACTTTTTTCCCCTCTTTTGACTTTTCCAAAATGTCATGAGGTTGCTTACCTCTGCAATATAAAATGGTCAATGCAAGGAATTTGGGTAATGTTGAATAGTCATAAAGGACCATGTACATATTCAGAAATTCACTAAGGTGACATTTAGAATATATGAGGAATACGTTAGCATGTTTATGAGGTTTCAGATCCTCAAATGCAGGAAAAAGCATTTGGGGAAAAAAAAAATCTTCTCATAGAACTCAGTGCAGGAACCCAAGCCACAGCACTGAACCTGCTGCTACACCATTTTTTAAACTCTAAATGCCATTTTTTCAGAAGCTACTTCTTTTTTTCAGTTGCAAAAAAGTATTAGGTGGTGGGAACAATCCTATGACCCTGCTGGAATGAGAGCACATAATATTGACACCAATCAGTATATTCCAGAGATGAGGACAAGATATACTGACAAGATCTGTCCTATCATCCTCTTAACTATATCCAACTTAGATGCTGTGCCAAAAATCTCCTCTGCATTTTTTTCAACTATTTGCATCCAACTGATAACAATGAAAGTGATTTCACACACCAAAACATTTGCATTTTTCAACCTCTAAATGCTATAAAAGAAGAAATTTTCACATAGATTTAAAGATGATAAAATTTCAGTAAAACTGGCATGGTATTCTTGTATTTCTGTAGCATTCTTGCATTTGTTTGAGCTTGGCATGCACAGAAATCTCATTATGTCCTATCTTTCATCACATAATTATGTCTTTGATGGTCCTAGCTCTCTAGTTTTCAATTGAGGTCACAGAATCACAGAGTTGGAAGAGACCGCAAGAGCCATCCAGTCCAATCCCCGTCTATGCAGAAATACACACTCAAAGCACTCCTGATAGATGGTCATGCAGCCTCTGTTTAAAAACCTCGAGACAGGAGACTCCACTCCATTCGGAGGCAGCATATTGCACTGTTGAATAGCTCTTAACATCAGGAAGTTTTCCCTAATGGAATATCTTTTCCTATATTTTGAAACCATTGCTCTGTGTCCAAGTTTCTGGAGCAGCAGAAAACAAGCTTACTCCATCTTCCATATGAGATCCTTTCAAATATTTAAACATAGCTATCATGCCACTTCTTAATCTTCACTTCCCCACTCTAAACATATCCAGCTCCCTAAGCTGCTCTTCATACAACATGGTTTCCAAGCCATTTACCATTTTGGTTGTCCTCCTCTGGACACACTCCAGCTTGTCAATATTCTTCTTGAATTGTGGTGCCCAGAACTGGATGCAGTATTCCAGCTGAGGTCTGGCCAAAGCAGAATAGAGTGACACTATTGCTTCCCTCAACCTAGATACTATAATGCTATTATGTAGCCTAGAATCACACTGGCTTTTTTTTTAGCTGCCACATCACACTGCTGACTCATAGTCAGCTTGCAGTCTACTAAGACTCCTAGATCTCTTTCACATGTACAATGTTCAAGCCAGGTGTCCTCATTCTATATCTGTACAGTTCATTATTCCTTACTTTACATTTCTCCCTACTGAACATTTTTTTGTTAGCTTTGGTCCAGCTTCCTAATCTTTTGCAGTCATTTTGAATTCTGATCCTTTCCTCTGGAGTATTAGCTACACTTTGCTAATTTGGTGTCACCTGAAAATTTGATAAACATGCCTTCTATTCCATCATCCAAGTAATTTGTAAAAATGTTGAATAGCACCGGGTCCAGGACAGAACCCTGTGGCACCCCCATAGTCACTTCTCTCCAGAATGAACAAAAGCCATCTTGAAGTAACTCCTTTAATAGTACTTTTAACAAAGCAGAAAGTGTGCTGGGGAAGTAGCTATGTAGTGGCAAAATGTGGACACTGTCCCTTGAGTAAATATTTTTGTCCCTGATATGGAATTTCCCTTTAGTCTCCAAATTTCTAACACTGCAGAGAACAAGAAACTAAAAATCACTCACACCTAGAACTGTAGGTAATTTTGCTTGCCCCTTTTCTTTGACTCCCTAAACTGCATTTCTAAATGTTCAACTGAAGTTTTAATTTACTGTAATGCTGGAAATTTGGGGACCAAAATAAAATTTCACTGTAGGGCAGAATTCTTATTTGGGTCCACAATACCTTCATTTTGCCCCCCTCACCATAGCTAATCCCCAATATGAGAGGATTGCAGAATGATGGAGTGATGTTATTTCTTTAGCTTCTCCCCTCACAGGTATTATTAAAGCAGATATTTTGCCAGAGGGATGAAGGAGGCTTTGCTACTGAGGAGGAAGCTGAATGTAGAAACACCTAAGTTCCTGAGACTGTGTTTGGTTCAACCTCCCTGCAGGTACTATTAAGACAGGCATCATGCTAGTGGTGTGAGCCAATGAGCAAGAGCATAAGGGAGTCTTGCCCTGTGAGTCTTAGCCTGGGCTGCTTAGCCTACTGAATCCAGATGTAGCAGATAGCAGAGCAAGACAAGTAACTACACCTTGTTCTTGGGAAATTTTTGCCAGAACAACATGTTTGCTCTCTAAATAAGAAAATAAAAAATAAGAAAATTGAGCACCATTTGTGTTTGTTTGTGATTGTTTATTCTGTGTTTCTGGTCAGCCAAATATGTGTTGAGAATATATAAGGGTGCCGCAATTCCAGTCAGCCAAATATATGTTCAGAATAGAAGAGGCGCAACAATTTCAGTCATAATGAGCAAGGGTAGGTATGGTGGTAGAGGTAGAATAAGCCAATAGTAGAGAAGGAAGGAGAGAAATCATATGGTTCACCATCCACCATCCAACAGATTCCAGGCTACTCTTGTATAACCCCATCAAACCACAAACTGCTGCGCCCTAATGCCAGGTCAGTGTTTGGGATTAGCTGTATGATCTAGGACTTGATCCTGGACAAATAGGCCTTGCATGTATAACTGAAATCAGTGAGGAGGGAGGCTCTCAGCTTGACCCTGTTATGCCCACTAAATTCCTGGGTGCAGTAGAAGGCAAGATCTGATGGCTGTGCAGGAGGTGTCAAAGTGATTTATCAAGAGTCCATTCCCCTATTGAGGTACCATTTTTACAGTCTCCAAGATCTGAGTGTATACATCTGGCAATAGGACAGTGAGAAAGGATGGGGATTCTGTTTGTGTTCCATCCATCCCACTGGCAAGCTGTATCCCTGCCTGAATTGCTGTAGGTGGTCTCAGAGGTGGTATTAATCTCCTTCAAACTTACTGTGTTGGGGGAGTTTAACATCCATGCTAAGACACCCTCATCAAGGCCAGCTCAGGGAGTCATGGCTTCCATGGCAACCATGGACCTCTCTTAATTAATATCTGGCCACACACAGGGAACAGGGCACACTTTTCATCTGATTTTTGCTGGTCAGAATTATGGTGGTCTGGGGTAGGGTGGGGTTTGGAAAAAACCCACTGTCATGTACAGATCACTACCTGACAGGGTTTTGATTTACTGGGACTACCAAAGTCTGCAAGGGTGGTGGACCCATTGAAATGATCTGCCCCAGAGACTAATGGATCCAGAAGGATTCCTGAATGCTCTAGGGGATTTTCCAACTGCTTTTATTGATGCCTTCATTGATCTGTGGAATAGGGAGATGACCTGGGCAATTGACCTAGTTGCTCCCAAACATTCTGTACTTTGGGTACAAAGGACATGTTTCTTTGTTTTTTGAGGAACTCGGGGCAATGAAGTGCTTGGGTAGATGAGTAGAGTAATGGTGACAACAGATTCAATATGAATCCAACAGACCATGGGTTAAGGTCCATTTTAGAACCTACTCTGCAGCAGTGAGGGCAGCAAAGAAACAATTCTGCACTGCCTCTATTACATCAGCTCAGTCTTATGCATGCAGCTGTTCTGGGTAGTTACAGGACTATTATCTCCTAGACCTTGGATTGCTGATGAAGAGCTCTCAGAAAAGTGCTGTGACAAATTTACTAAATATTGTGGAGAAAAGTGCTCAGATTTGTTCTGATTTGGACTCCACACTGAAAGTAGAGTCTAAGGACTTCGGGCCAGGATATTTGAAGGACCGCCTCCCCCAATATGAGCCTGCCAAAAATCAAAGATCTTCAGAGGAGGCCCTGTTGCATGTCCAAACACCTTTTGATGGTGGGTACATATAATGGGGCTTTCTCTGTAGCAGCACTTTAGCTGCAGAACTCCCTACCAAAGGAAGTTAGGCTGGCCCCATCTGTTTTAAGCTTCAGGCAGGCAGCCCAAACCAGAACTATTCTGCATGGCATTCATTTATTGAAATTACTGTTTTTAATCAGGATTCTAGGATATTTTTTAGACTGCCTTTAGGAGTTTTTAAAGAGTATTTTAATGTGTTTTAAAAATATTTTTCTTCGTATTGTTTTAATTATTATTATTGTTGTTTTTGTTGTTATTTGTTAATCACCTCAGGAGCCCTTGTGGGCTAGGAGGCAATACAAAAGTACTTTAAATAAATGATAAATAAATAATAAAAGGAAGGAAGGAAGGAAGGAAGGAAGGAAGGAAGGAAGGAAGGAAGGAGGGAACAAAGCCCTTAACTGCCTTGTGACAATAAGACATTAACACACTGAAAAACACTATTGATAAGACTTCAGATGAAATTTTAAAGCACTCTGAGAATATCTGAGGCAGAAAAATGGGAACCTCTTCTCTTCACAAGAGAAGAAAATGTTCAGGAAATTAGAGGACAGATCTTGAGCCCCTGCTACCTTTTTATTTAGTGTGCCTTTAAACCATATAGTTCTGCCTAGTAGGGGAACTGGCCGGCCTAGCTCAAAGCAGTGTGTCATTCCTTGGCAACAGCAAGCAGTTCAGTTTGTTTGTTTGTTTGTTTGTTCGTTTGTTTCTTCAAACTTCTAACCACTATGAAAAATGACAGAACATGGAATTTATCTCCAGGCTTACAATCTAAGAAGAAAAAGAAACACTAATGCAGAATAAACAGGGATGTGGGAAGGGAGAGACGCCAGCTGGGGTATGGCCGGATGTACAAAAGTGATTCATAGGAGCCTTTGAAAACTAAAGACAGGGGATGAGCTTCAGATGTCACATAGATGAACATTTGAAAGGTAAGAAAATGCAAAGGAAAAAGATAGTAATGGGGAGTCAGTACACTGTCTTAGACTGCATGAAAGGACCAGCACCTCTGCATAGTCAAAGGCTGAGCACAGATTGCTCCAGTTGCTCTGTTGGAGATGATGAGAATCTTAGCCCATGCTTCCTTTAAAGAATGTTTTTAAGGCAGTTTTGTGTCTGAACACTGCTCTCTCCAGCTGGAAAGTCTGTTGGCCATTTTGAACATTCAGACCAACTGCTTAAATCACAGTTTTGCTTTCTCTAACAAAATTGCAAGTTCTTTTGATTGCAGTTGTGATGACATTTGCACATATTGGAAAGTCAAAAAAAATGAGCTGTATAAAACTATTGTCCTCTGTTACTGTAAGTTAGGATAGAATTACTAATGTAACATAGATGTAGAGGTTAAGAGGGTAATAGCTAGACACTTTTGGGCTGAAGTGAAACACAAAGCAATGCCATGAATATACTTTCTATACCAGCTTACAACATGTATTATGCTGATTTCCTCACCACAGTTCTGGAATGACCTATTAGGCTCACAGGCAGTAATTCTCTGAGGCACATTAGTCTGAAGAAAAATACTGACCCAAGGCTAACTAGTAGATTTCATAATGGGGTGGGAATTTGCACATGGGTTTTCTCATTACCAGTGTAATAGCTATCGACACACACAGGATGTGGGCCTTCCATTCATCTGTAAGACATATGTTTCCCTTTCATCTCTTATCACAAGAGTGAAACCATCAAAGAGGGTGGTTTATGGCCCATCTCTTCTACTATTGTTCTTCACCTCTCCTTTGGTGCAGTAAGACTTAGGGAGATAACATGCTTCACTAGGCAACTGTGAGCTTCCTATCCTCGCTCCCAGAGCCTGGTGTTTTGTTTGTCTTTTGCTTTCACAGTGCCTATGTAAACTGCAAACTTTAACACACCAAACTACAGTGTGGAAAGTGTGTGAATGCAGGCATGTGTGCTCTGTCCAAGAGGATTATTTGGATATAAATGCAAAAAGCATCTACTTATTTTGGGATCACATTCATATTCACAACCAAATGACATAAAAAAATTCTGAGAGGGAGAAAGAGAAGAGGAAGAAATTAGAGGAAAAATGGCTTTTTCAATGCCAGAGTTACTCTGCAGTGCTTTCATAGTAAGTCGAGATAACAATACTTTGTCGAAATTGAAGAATTCCAGTGTATGTATTAACATGTCAGATGTGTTTGCTGCTGTGCAACGGTATTAGTAACCTTGGCTCAACAATTGCAAAAGTGGATAAAATGGGAGTGTGACTGGTGTGTGACTATTGATAATGAATATCTTCATCTTTGAGGCCTTAAATCTCTCCTCTCAAACACTGTAAACAAAAACATTATCAGAGGACTAATTCAGAGTGGCCACTGATATCAAAGGGAACATAACATGTAGTACTTGCCCTATATTTGTTGTACTAGATACCCGGGAAAATGCCTTCTACAATTTACACAGGTTTGCAAATCTCTTCTATGGAACTGAGGGCCATACTGCATTACCATTATTGCCTCTGGTTCCTTAAAATCATTGAATCATAGAACCATGCAGTTGGAAGGGATCCCATCTATCCAATCCCCAAACTAAGTCACTCCTGAGAGATGGCCATCCTAACTCTGCTTAAAGACCTCAAATGAGATAAAGTCAACTACCTTGAAAGGCAATCTGTTCTACTGTTGAACAGTTCTTACAGTAAATAAATTCTTCTTGACATTTAGGTGGAATCTCTTTTCTTGTAATTTGAATCCATTGGTTCATTTTCTAGTTTTTGGAGCAGCAGAAACCAGGCTTGCTCCATCTGCTACATGACATCTTCTCAGGTATTTAAAGATGCCTATCATATCACTTCTCAGTTTTTTCTTCTCCAAAGTAACTATACCCACCTCCCAAATCATTCCTTATAGGGCCTGGTTTCCAGGCATTTGATCTACTTGGTTGTCCTCCAGCTTGATAATATCTCTGTTGAAATTTGAATCCAGGTTCATATCCTAGTATGTTGATTGGTTGGCTGGTTTACAATTGTTCAGGGTGACTGAATGGCTCATCTTTTTATAACTTAGTCCTGTTCCAACAGAAAAAACACTTCCCGCACTTGGCTTGGAGCTTTTGGAATAACGTTTCCCACCAGAGTGAATGGAAACTTGTTTTTCTTAACACTTCAGGCTGTTCAGAGAAAGCAGGAGAAGTGAAACATCGCTAAAACATTCCTAGGAATAAAGAGAGAAGCCTCATCTTGAAATAAGAATTTCTCACCATTCCGTTTATCTGCCAATAATTTGAAAACCACGATACAGCCACATGTTAAGTACCAAAAGTACAGTGTAGCCCTAAGAGTCACCTCCAGATAACCAGTATGAAGTGTTCTGTTTTCTTTTCAATGGTTACTGGCTGCAAATGACAAATACAGATATGTGGAGGCTTGAAGGTCTCAATTTACCTTTATATATCCTAAGAATAATCCCACACCAAATCTGTCTTGAGTAAGACTGTCAAATGGTGAACAATGCCAGGAAACCTTAGTTCCCTTTACCTGTCTTTATATAAATCCCACTTGTTCAGTCTCTTCATTTTTTTTTATAAAAGAAAATGAAATGCAGTATACCTCTCAGTGAGACACCCCAGACATATATAGGCTGATCCTAACCATCAGAGAAAGAAGACAATCAGTTGCAATTAATTAACCATGATTAATTTGCATCCAGAAGTGGCCTTTGCCACTTGTTGTTTCAGGTGGCAAAGTTTAAAAAATGCTCTCTCTCTCTTGACTCTGATCATTTTCTCTCTGTGCCATTAAAAATAATGAGCTTAGAAGAAAAGTTATTTATGTTAACTTCTTGCTCCACGACCAGAAAGACTAAAACTGACACAACTTGTGTCACTTTATCTCTAAGCAACAGTGGTTGTTATATGCCTTTTTTTTTTAATGAAAGCAATGTTTTGATGTTTTACTGAGCCATGTGACAAAAACATCACAGAAACTTTGCAGGAGCTTCAAGGGCATGAGGAAATGTAGTGTTTTGAGGACAGCCAGACAATACCCTAAGTTTGGAAATGACTAGTTTGGAGCTCACATAATGAGTTGTGTATCACTAATTTTTTTTTCTGCATGTGCAATATCTATGTTAACATTGCTGATTTAATCTTAGCAAGGGATTGCATAATTCCTTTTTGTATTTCATCTGCAACTTTTCAGAGTTATAAGGATGCTCTTGCTAAATTTTGGATGAGGAATATCACATGGTTCTCATGCTGGCTTGTGGTATGCTGTGTGTTCTTGCCTTCTTCTTTATTCGGGATGTTGAGGTGATGAAGAGATAGACAGAAGTAGTGTGTGAGTTATAAAAAAGCAGTAGCTCATAAAAAAAGCAGTAGCTTATAAAAAATCAGTAGCTCATGCTATTCTAGTTAAATTTGAGAAATGGGAAGTAAGAGAATACTTCCCCCCCAAAAAAAAACTATAATCATAACAGCAAATACTCAGGAGCCTGTGGAACAACAATGACGATAGTTAGACTTAAAACTAGCATTCCAAGGATTCTACAACAAAAGCAATCCTAGTCTGCACAAGTACCAATGTTGGTATTCCATTCTATGTGCTCCCCTCTGAGGAGCACTTTCTAAGAGAAAAACATGTAGATGATATCTATCATGTGTCTTTTTTTATGAAGCAAGAATACTAAAGATTAACAGTGTATTGTTAAACCAGTTTACTGATGAGGTGGTAGTGCTACGCTCGTCATATTTTAAGATTTCCAAGTTTTCCACAGCCATATAAGTGTTACCTCATATCTCTTCTTGCCTTAGGGCTTTTTGTACTCCACAGTTACATTTTTTTCTATATTGTCTATTTACTCTTCATCCAATTTTGCTACACCAGTCTGCCCAGTGAACAATTCTCATGAGAGGCCAGCTGTCTCTAAGTTGTCTGCATCATTAACCCTGGGCCAGAGCTTGTCCTCAGAGGCAAAGCACTATGGGAGGGATAGGCTGGTAAAGTTCTGTACTTTTTGAAAGCTGATTCCCCTCTCACCATAATAGTTTACCTCTGAGGACTCCTTGGAACCAGGTATTAGAGAAATAGATGACTTAGAACTTAGATCAAAATTCCCCGGATGAAAATCAGGATATGTGCAGCTGAGCCACATCAGAGCAAGACGGGAAACGTTTTTAATAAGGAAGAATGCACAAGCTAGGAGAGGCTGCAGGAGCTTGCTTTTGCCTGAAGCCTACTGGGAAGTTCAAAATTCTACCCCTTTTCTCCTCTTCTCACTGCTGTGTTAGCTGAGCGCAAGCTGCTTTCACACTTTAAAGGACAACTGAAATAAGCAGAGAGAAAAAGGGAAAAGTGGAAGGAGAAGGAAAAAAACTAGAACATTTTAAAAGGAGGTGAAACAGTGAGACAATAGAGGATTGATTGGGAGTGTTCCTGCCAAAATGATACAGTTGGAGGGTATGCTGAACTGTGGTGGTAGATGTATGCCAGGGATCCATGCACTGTTCTTGTGGGAGCATGCTAATGCCTGGGGCTAATTGCTGCCTTTTGTCTCTGCCACTGCTGCTCTCCCATATGTGCAGGGAAGTAGTGGATATCTCCCTGCACAAACACTGAGATTGAGTACTTAAACAACAAACTTCACAAGCTGTTTGACCCTATCAAATCTTGGGGGTAGCAGTAGAGCAGCTTGGTTTTTAAGCAATGTGGGAAGAATTCTACATATTCCCTACTGTAGTAGTTTTGTGCATTTCCTAAAAAACTTGGTACATTTCTTGAAAACCAAGAATGATGATGCATTCACAAAGAGAGAGAGGGGGAGGCTCATCTTGCGGCCCTTGAAGGTTACATGACAAATAGAAAGCCGAGGCTCAGGTAATATTCTTTGAATGCTAGTTGTGGGAGGAAGAAGGAAGCAGTACAACTGTTGCTTTCATGCCCTGTAGTTTGCTTCCCAGAAGCATTTGGCAGGCCACTACTGGGAAAGACTCACTAGAAGATAAATCTGCAGAGCAGAGCACTTGCAGAGGAGATCCTCTGTCACTCCCAAACTGTAGGACCCAGTAGCTGTAGAGCCAGACAGAAGCTCTTTAATGACACATAAATGCATCAGATGAGATAGGGGCAAAAGCAGAATTAGTCTGGAAGATGTGTTCATTTTGCGGAGGCAGCAGGCACTTCCATGTGTGAACACTACTTCCTATCTTCTTACATGGAGCTGTCCAAAGTTCTGAAACTTTCTACCCTTATTTAAATTGTATTGGCCTTGGCCCGACCTTACTCTGGCTTAGTTGCTTTGAGGTTACTGGAAAAAGATCTGAGGAAATCCTACTACTGCCAGGAATGGTGGAGACTGGCCATCTTGGCATGGTGATACAGCACTAGGATTATCCACCACCACCACCTCAGCAGGAAATCAAGATCACTGGTGGAGTGGGGGTTTGTCATGGTCTTTGCAATGTGCACAAAATACAATTTGCATGAAATGCTTCTTTGTGTGCAAAATTCTTTTCCTTTTCCATTTATGAAGCCAAGGATACACATATATAGGGCAAACACAATAAGACAAGTGAATTTCCCACTAAGACATAAACAACTCATCCAGAATTACTACTTTTACTAGTCCATATGACAAGTTATCACTTTTTAAAAACAGTACTGCACATTTTACACAAATGTGTAGAAACAGCTCAGGAAAAAAAAATGCAAAAATTATCTCTGACAGCAACAAAACATGTGGCCACCTATAGTAACTTGCACTGAGGAGACTTTTTAATGTCAAGTTAGGATTTACATCCTTATTTCTGAGCATTATTATTAATTTATTTATATTCAACCTTTCAACCAAAACGTGGACTCACGGGCTTTTCATACTAGCTTTGACCTGACTTTACCTAATATGACTTTGTTTTACCTGTCTTTGTGCTGCCCTGAACTGATATTGCTAAAGTCTTCTTCCTCTGTGAGTTCAGAGCCCAGGCAAAACAGGATAGTAAAGAGAAGCATTTATGACCTTTATTTATCCCATTGTACCTGTTTCCAAGCTATAAATGTGCTTTACTGAAAGCAAGTACAAAACAAAGAGAAAGAAAATGAATCTGGAGACTTTGCTATATATCATGGCACTGTGGCTGTGATTATCCTCTAGCTGAACACAAACTCTATGACATCTTACTGCTTAATTAAATGTTTTCTCAAGGGACTGTCAGTGAATGGCACAGAGATGCTGGTAAACTAACACACACAGAAAGCACTTCCGGATGGCCTAGAAGATACAGACAGAAGGAGACAATAAAGAACAGACTGCTTTTCCTCTTCCCATGCCAGGAATGTTCGTGGTATGACAAATTACAGGTACAATTGGCTTACATTCTCAAGATGCAGGGAAAGATTGACATATGCCTTGCCCAACAAATACAAGCAAGTTTCTTGTTTATCAGTGGGAAGGGGAAAAATGCAGTATTGCAGGGCTTCTCAACTTTTTGTTCTCCAAACTCCAACAAACTCCAGCAAGCAGAAGCAATGATAAGAGGTTCTAGGAGCTGAAGTCCAAAACTTTGGAATGCCCAGATGTTGAGAACCATTCTTATATTACACTAGCGTACTCACTGGCGTTGCCTAGGATTCTATTTTCTCATAGGTAATACTCATTAGAAATACCTTAGGAACTACCTTACCTTACCTTACCGTAGGAGTTAGATGTGGTTGAAATACACAGATTTGAGATCCTGTGTCTCTAATTCCGCAAACTGTGTTGTCCAGTACCTGTAACTTTGCCCATATTCCCCAATCCAATCTGTATTCACAGTTGTTAACATATAGAGGTTGGTTTCCTGGGGGAATACAGTATACTGGCCTTCTCCTTCATGCTAGGCTTCATCTCCATAGCAAGAGGCCCAAGAGTTCTCTGGCTGAGAATTCTAAAGACCCCTCCCTAAACTGACAACCCTAGGATTCCATAGAATCTTCACAGCCAGCCAATCCTATGAGGTCTTCTTGCCTCACACATCCAATCATATGAGGTCTTCACCTGCCTGACACAAACAAACAGACAAACTCACAAACAGACAAACTGACTTTTATATAGTAGATTATTGATTCAGAATGATCTAATTGACAAATGCCACAAAGAGCCAGATGGCCAGATAAACCAAATATTGCAGAAGAGTTGTTGAATTACAGGCTTCCCCACCTATCTGACAGGTTAGAGACTGGAACATTGTTGGAAAATGGAATTGGTTGGAAAGTAGAGCATGAACAACTCACGGAGGCTCACTTGTTATTGACTTGTTACTGATCACACACACACTGCTTGCAAAGTCTCTCAGCTGGCTTAGCACCTCCCCTCCACAGCTTACTTTGCAAGCGGCTAGCCCATGTGATCTGTCTCAAGTGAGCCTCTGTAGGCAAGAAGAACTGATGGAAGAGAAGAATTCCCATCCAATTAATGGAACTTGTCCTTAATTTCTAAGCATCAAAAGAATGAATCATCAGATAATAGGGAATCAAAAGGTGGGGGCTTCCTGTAGAAATAATTCAACTTACAGCCAGGAACAAAATATTTCAAAAGTACTTTGAAAATATTGAAAGTCAAAGTTCCTCGCCTTTCTCTATATCTGTAGAAGGAAAATATTTTGCAAGTCTTCTCCAATCATAAAGAACCTGGGTTGTGCATATGTTGCACTTGCCTCCAGCATGCTTATTCCTTAAGTTTTTCTTCAATGGCAGTCTACTCCACTTAGCACCAAATTAAGGGCATTTCTGCATTAGACTGTTATAGTGCTATAGAAAAAAAAAAAACTATAACGTTTTCAACATCCTATGGAATCCTGGGGTTTGCGGTTTAGGGAGATGCCTTTGGAATTCTCAGCCAGACAGCTCTTTGGCCTCAGTAAACTACAAGCCTCAGAATTCCACAGGATGTTGAAAGTGGAATAATAGCACTATAACAGCATAGTGCAGAAATGACCTACGTCACACTGCTGCAACAGATTTAAATGCTGAAAAGCAACATTTCAACTTGAAACATATTCACAGGTAGCCATGTTGGCCATGCAGCAAAACACAACAAAATCCAAAATCTGCAAAACAGTGATACATTTATTGGGCCAACTAAAAAGGACAAAATTTGCATCATGCTAGCTTTCTGTGCTCCACTGGTTTGTTTGTCAGGCAAAAGTTCTAAAAATCATACAGAAAGAAATGAGGATGTTTGAGTCACAAGCCTACAATCTCAAGGGGACTTACGTTTCTGTTGCTAATGGAGATGCAATTTGATTACCTGGATTTTGCTGCTCTTTGTTTCCCAGTTTGTACACGGCAAAAAATAGAGGACCACCCTCTGCCTGCATTGATATGCCCCTAGACCACCTTCACAGACAACAGAAGACCATCTTAAGATAAAATGTAGGACTCTTAACTTCATGATTTTTTTTTCTTTTCCTGTATGATTTTTAACATCTTTGTTTGATGAAGAAGCCAGCATTGGTTCAAAAGCTTGTATGATGTAGTTTGTGCTTTTTTCATTGGCCCAGTTAAGGTATCACTGTTTTGTGGATTTGGTATATTGTTGCATTTCAACTTGAATAGATCCTATGGATCCACAAAATTTCCTTTAGTGTGGATTTTCCATTCAGCATGTCACTGAATGGGTCTGCTCCAGTTGAAACTGAACACTGGATTTGAGCCACTAGGCCTAAAACAAAGAAATCATACAATGGGGTTGAAGGAATCAAGATGTAAGCAATTTTTAGATTTTGGACTACTATCTGCTTGACTCTTATTAGGTAATTAGTACAGCCCTGAAATACATGGGGCAGTGATTAAGGAAGTGGTGTGAATTCAGAGTCAGAGAAAGTGGTGATAAGCAGACAGAAGGAAATCAACACCCTTACCTTAAATTGGCCCAGGCTGATGATAACTGTGCTGTCTTCAAATTGGGGGGGGGGGGGTAACAAATATGACTTGGAGTTGTTGTTGGCTAGCACAAAAGCCAACCAGTCCATTATAATTTACAGCCAAGCAGTTCAGACATCAGCATTTACTTCCATTCTCAGTACAAGTGCCAACAAAGGAACAGAGAGAAATGTAAAGTCTGGGAATTCTCCAGCTTTGGTTCTCGCCAATGGCTCACAGATGTCAACAAAAATCTTGTTAATGAGACCAGTAATTAGTGAGAGCTTACAAATTTAGGATCTGTTAAAACTATTCATTTTCCCAGAAACCCAGAAATTCAGAGTGAAAGCACCTATTATGATGTAAAAGATATGAACCAAAATTAAAACATTAAAAATAAGCATTTCACATCTGCTATGTGCAGCAGTTTGAAATAGGATAATTGCCTCAATACAGTGTAAAGGAGAAAATCTCCTTAAGCTTCCTCTTGATGTTTTTTTTCTTTTAATAGCAGCTGCAGCAATTTTCTGAAAATATGAATCAAACTAAGTACCATTGGAAGCGGTAAAATGCTTGACTGCAGTTCTCCACGTGTCCACTGAGAATTAAATCTCACTGAGTGCAACGGGTGTCCCAGACCAGTGTATATTGGAGTACAATGATCCCTTGAAATCCACTCAGTTTTGGTTCCAGGACTGTCCCTTCCGTGTGAATACCAACATTTGTGGATGCTCAAGTCCCATTGTGTACAATGATGTAGTAAAATGGCACCCCTCATATAAAAAGGCAAAATCAAAGTTTGTTTTTAGGATTTTTTTTCTTGAAGTGTTTTCAACAGTTGGGTGAATCTGTGGATAAAGAATCTGCAGATACGGAGGGCCGATTGTACAGCCTAAGAGTAGCCTGTGAAACTAATATATATTGGGGAAAATCTTTCCAAAGCCATAAAGATCAGCACTAGAATTGCTATTACAGGCTTCTCCTACTTATCTGAGAGGTGAAGGATGGGGGCACTGTCAGAAAACAGAATTGGTTGAAAAGTGGAAACCATGTACTGTACTGTGGGGAGCATGAAGGACTTACAGAGGCTCACTTGGGACTGATCATATACACACATTTTGCAAAGTCTCTCAGCCAGCTTGGTGCCTTCTTTTGCCCTCTCAGCTCACTTTACAAGCAGTGCATGTGTGTGAGTGGCTCCAAGCAGGGTTCCATAGGCAAGAAGAACTGATGGAGGAGCAGAAGCCCCATCAAATTAATGGAACTTATCCTTAATTTGGATGTGTCAAAAGAGAGAGACGTCAGATAACGGGGTATCAAAAAGTTGGGGCTCCCTGGATTGGATGTGTCCGTATGACCGTTATAACAGTTTGATCCCAGCTTATGGAATCCTGCAATTTGTAGTTTGGAAAGAGACTCAGAATTCTCTGCTAGAAAACGCTGCTCCACTCTCTCCAGCTCTAATTCTTTAGCACAGAATTCACCACCCTACAAATTCCTGGCTTCCATAGGATGGAGCTCTGGCAGTTAAAGTGGGATAACTTTTTACACATTGCCATAATTGTGTACTGTGGATACATTCATTGTTACATTTTTAACCCAGATCTTCCCTAGGAGGTGTGATATTCATAATTTAACCTCACAACCACCGTGTCCAGTCGATTAGTCAGCCAGCTAGTCGCTGTCCCAAGAGTGCCCAGTGAAGTTGTTGCTGCTGCTATTTATATCCTGCCTTTCTCCCAGTTCAGGACTCAGAGCAGCTTACAACAAATTAAAAAACAAAACAAAACATTTTTCTTAGCCATTGGAGGAAAAGAAGGAAAAATGTACCATGCCTTCTCCTCCTATGACCTGTGGCTAGTCAATGGACTATCAATGGACAAAAAAGTTTTTTAAGCACATGCTCAATAGGTATCACATTTAAAATGTTTCCAGGGCTGAGCCTCTGAAGTCCTACTTCAGAAAATCCATCTTGCTCTCACTTTGTTCGATCTCCTAGATCTGAACTGAAGATCTGAACTTGAACATCTTTTCAGTGTTCAAGATGGATTGCAGTGGGAACGCAATTCAAATATATGTGTGTGTGTGTGTATACACACACACACACACACATATACATACACACACATGTGTGCACACATACATACATACATGCATACATATGTATATTGCTTGTATATCCCTTCCTGAAGAGTTTGTTTTACATATTCTTGATCCGTGTGATCCAAAGGAAGTGTCTCAGTAAGGAATTAATTCCACAAACCACAGGACAATTGACCTAAAGGCCTTGCATCTCACTGCAACAATCCATACTGTGTGTAGTGTAGGATCTTGCAGCAGTGTTTTAATGCAGTAATCGGGAACATAAATCACAGGACCGTGTGAACCTATAAAAAGGTAATAGACTTCCCAGAGTTTAATTTCAGTTATGAGAAATATTTGTACAAGCTACCAATGTTGCATACTTCTCCACTTTTTTAATCATTTTGAATTAAATTAAGTTTCCAGGATTTGCAATATATTAAACTTCATTATTAGAAGCTGCCAATCAATACACATTTCATCTTACCTACCAACATCTATTAACTAATGAGTTGGCATGAATTTTCAAATAAATAATGGGAACCTGACCATTCCTGATTTTGCAGCAGAGTCCACCTCCCTGTGCTGAATCATGCCAGTGCCAAAGTTCTCCAAGGCATGGTTGGATTTACACACAACAGAAGATACTGCAGAGCAACATTCCTCAACTTGACAGCATATAGAAGTCTGGGCTACAACTTCCATCAGCTCTCATCATGGTCATGCCAAGGGACTGACAGTAGTTGTAGTCCAAAGAACCTGGAAGGCTCCAGGGTGGGCATGGTAATAGAACTGGACTACCTAGCAGAGATGGAGATAAACACATCTGGAAAACAGAGCAAATGAGATGTTGCTCCAAGCACAGAAACATTAACAAGAGATACTGAATAAGATTAACAACCATAGTTTTAGATAGAACTAGGATATGTGACCAGAACAGCATGGAAAAGCTACTTTTTAAAAACTGCATCCTCCAGCTGGCACAGCTACTGACAATGCTTACTGGTGGGGTCTAGGGCTTTCCCAAGTTCTAATGGTGAGCAGGAACTTTCTAACATAATCAATAAAAATGGGAACACTGTAATTAGAAGAGACAGATGAGACAATCTTCCTCTGAATTGCGAATATCCCTCTGAGTCATGGTCAGATCAAGCAAAGTGACAATCTGAATAACAAATGAATTTTAACAGGAAGAAATGTAGGTACTACACTTAGGAAGAAAGAATGAAAGGCACAGATAGAGGATGGGTGACATCTGGCTTGAAAACAGTATGTGTGAAAGGGATCAAGCTGAATATGAATCAGCAATGTGATGCAGCAGCCAAAAATGCCAATGCAATTTTGGGCTGCATCAATAGGAATATAGTGTTGAAATCAAGGGAAGTAATAATACCACTCTATTCTGCTTTGGTTAGACCTTACCTTTGGTTAGACCTCACCAGTTCTGGAAATCAAAATTCAAGAAAGATACTGACAAGCTGGAACATGTCCAGAGGAGGATGACCACAATGGTGAAGGGTCTGGATACCATGCCCTAAGAGGAATGGCTTAGGGAGCTAGGTATGTTTAGCCTGACAAAAAGAAGGTGAAGAGGTGACCTGATAACCATATTTAAATATTTGAAGGGATGTCATGTTGAAGATGGAACAAGCTTGTTTTCTGCTGCTTCAAACACTAGGACATGGAGCAATGGATTCAAACTACATGGAAAGAAATTTCCACTAAACATCAGGAAGAACTTCCAGATGGTAATAGCCATTCAACAGTGGAATATGCTGCCTTGGGGTGTGGTGTAGTCACCTTCTTTGGAGGTTTTTAAACAGAGGCTGGATAGCCATTTGCTGAGGGTGCTTTGAGTGTGTGTTCCTGCATGGCAGGGAGTTGGACATCATTTTTCTTTTCCAAGATTCTATGAACATTACTATCTGGCTATTCAAAGGATCAGCTGAAGGGGCCCAATTATTCTTGAGATCACTTTCATTTTTCATAAATTTATAGGCAAATGCCTCTAGTTCAAAGGACATTTCCCTTCATGCCTCCTCTTTAGCTCATTAATAATGTTATGTAACAATCACTTCACTCTCCTGGTACCTTCAGGGCCCCCTTACACTACTATAATCATTGCTTGCTGATTCCATTTTAAACACCATGTCCACATTAAGTGGAACCCTGGGATTCACAGTTTGTGTTATTGTGTACCTTCAGGTTCTTTCCAAATTATGGAAACCCTAAGGTGAACATCATGGGGGTTTCTGGGGGCTGAGTGTATGTAAGACACCCAAGGTTGCCCAGTGGGTTTCCATGGCTGAGCGGAGAATTGAACCGGGGTCTCCAGGGTTGTAGTCCAACACTTAAACCACTACACCATGGATATTTAGTATTCTTAGCCAGAGATCTCTACTGCCTCAGCAAACTACAAACTCCGCGATTCCACAGGATGTCATGATGGCAGCTGAAGTGGAATCACAATATCAAACGACCTCTGGAAATTATTAGGTGAAATTCTTATTTTATTCCCTGCCCACATAGCCTGACAGCTGTCATGAAGATAAACAACACAATTAGCCAAATTTGCAAATCTACCACCTGAAACTTATAGAACTACAAAATAAATAAAAAAGGTTATTCCCAATGATCAATCTATGGAGGCATCCTCCCATCTCATTCAACCTCAAAATTACTGGGAAATTCCATACTGTTCCCAGGAACTGCAGGTGGGATGCCACACCAAAAGAAAAGGAAGTAGGGCCTATGTAAAACCAGTTAGGCCTCCAATACATCAGTGAATGGCCATATTTTTACTTGGCACTGGAATTATGGCAACATTGGCACCAATTGCACCTCCAAGGGGAAAGTATTCCATAACTGGGAGTCCACAGAAGAGAAGCTCCTCTCTTACATCATCCCACAACACGTTCCCTTGACTGACGGGACACAGAGATGGACTTCTTCAGTGGATCTCACTTCTTGAGCAGATGTATATATGGAGAGGTGCTGCTTTAAGTAACAGCATCCACTTCAGAAGGATTTAGATAACCCAGTAAAATTCACAGGAAATCCCACCCCCACCCCCCATCTCTTGCTCATAGCCAATGCATTTAAGGCTCTACAGAGCTATTTGTTTCTGGTATGTGTCACTTCTACATGTCTTCACCCGTAAACATATTTCAACCCATTTTTTCATTGATTTGTAGGGTTTCCTTTTAAAAAAAATCTACACAATATCTATTTAAATGTGTATTTGTAAAGACATTATTTTCTGCAAATGAAGAACATCTTTAAAGGGGATCTTGATGATTTAAATTGTCAAGAACTATACTGCAACATTCAGAGAAGTGTGAAATCTGATGGGTAGTTGTCATGTTATGAGCCAAAAGATAAAATTCTTTAAATATCCTCTTCTGTATATTCATCTATGAATACCTCAATTTGAATGTTTCCCAACACTACAGCAATTAGTAGCCGTTACACTCATAATATTTTTACAATCTTATGCCAAATCACAGCCTATCAATTCCCCTCTCATTTCATATCACAGCCCCATTTGGTAGAAGTTAGATTGATTAATCATTTTGAATCCTTAATTCCCAATTCAGTTCTCCAAGTCAGCAAAACAAAAACAGAAGGACTCGAGAATCTATAATGCAGTGTGACATCAAGGAATTTTCATTCTGGATCAACAGGGGCTTAATGTAATGTGAAAACTGAGAATGTAAAGCACGCTCTGAATTTGTACGGAAATAGGCAAATTTAGCATTTTTGCCAGTGGATTTATCCATGGGACCGCACTGATTTGGATGGAGCGATAACAGAAGGCAAAGTATAATTATTCTTCCAAGAATTTTGTCCATCCATACCATGCACCTGTTTAAATATTATCTAAATACTGGCTAGCGTTGAGAGACCAAACTCATCTTCATCATGAACCGAAGGATTAACTCACCTGCACACTTTGTGAGAAACTCAGTTTGTACACAAACAAACCTTTCATCAGCATGAAAGACGCAGGGATTATTTTGTGCTACTTAATGCGCATTCATGGGGATAAATATTGGTTTTAAAACTGATGGGAGGGAATAAAAGGGGTGGAGGAGATAGATTTTTATTCCTTTTCTGGTCAAGGGCTGACTGGAGTGTTCCCATGGAAACACAGCTAAGGGCTCTCCTCCGGCAGCTGCTGATTACAGTTTGAATGTCATTTGCATTCATGATTAAGGAGGAGTATAAAAGGGCTGAGGTAAAGAATTAAAAAAGCAATAAGAGGATAAAAGACCTTTCAATCAATGCTCCTCAGCACTTTTAATTAAATAAAAAGTGAGAGATGCTAGAATTTCATGAAGTTTTATTTAATGGTCGGGTGGCTGTTGCAACAGTATTAACAATTTCATTGTCGGGAGCCTGAGTTGAGATCAAGGCCATTTCTGCACTAGACTATTATAGCACTATTATTCCACTTTCCACATCCTATGGAATCCTGGGGTTTGCAGTTTAGGGAGGGACTTTTAGAATTCTCAGCCAGAGAGCTCTTTGGCCTCAGTAAACTACAAACCCCAGAGTTCCACAGGATGTTGAAAGTGGAATAAAATAGCACTATAACAGTGTAGTGCAGAAATGGCCCAAGTGAATAGTCACATTCTCATTAGAACAACGAGAGTAGCTCCTTTTGCCAGACTCTTAGTCAACCTATATTAAATCCATAACTTTCAGAATGAAATTGTACTGCAGGCAAGCTTCTCTATATTTATGGCTCAGGAATGGTACCGAATGGTCCCTATTACAGAAAACATTTTATTGGTATACATGAGGACTAGGGTTGCCAGATTGAAAACTGGTGAGGGCTCTTGTACTTTTAACGGTGGCATAAATGAGGGAATTTCAGCAAGAGTTGCTTGGTTGCATAACAAGCAACATCTGCTTAAATGTCCTGTTTTACACAACCATTAAAGATACAGGAGCTCTCTCCGTTTTTCATTCTGGCCACACTTAAGGACTCTAGTCAGTTCTCATTATTCTTGACTTCTCAGCTACCTTTAATAAGTTAAACACCATGCCCTGCTTGGCTCCCAGCAATAGCACATTCTGAGATTTCCCCTGAGTAATTGGACCTAAATTTCTTCAACATTGGTTCAGCAGAATGCTCTGACTGAGAGGCAATGGAATGCAACATACCAAGCCAGAAAACTACCACTTTAAGGCTCTTCCGAAAGGGAATGGAGCATGGGAGGGATTATGTGAGTTGGGAAGGTTTTTTTTTCTTTTTTCTTTAAAAAAAAAAGCTTAGCTGAGCAAAAGATCTTGTTGTAGCAATTAGGGATATGGACAAATATGCAATAAGTATGCAATAAGTTGTTCGTTTTGCTGGTGCGGGTAATGACGCACCTATATAAATCTAGGAGCTGGTAAACTGAATGGTCTAGAGCTATGTGCATTGTCTTGTCAGAATTCCTCACCTCATTTGTGGGTAAATAAATGACATTGGACATATTGCCGTATTTACTGAGGAGGATGAGAAATTCCCTAGCAACATCTCAGAGCGAGGCTCACCATTTATACTAAGGTTATTTCCACACTATACTGTTACAGTGCCATTATTCCACTTTCAACATCCTATGGCATCCTGGGGTTTGTAGTTTAGGGAGGTGCCTTTAGAATTCTCAGCCAGAGAGCTCTTTGGCCTCAGTAAACTACAAACCTCAGGATGTTGAAAGTGGAATAATAACACTGTAACAGTGTAGTGCAGAAACGGTCGAGGAGTGACTGAACTGCTTTATATGTTTCCCAGCTTCTTTGTTCCTGTTTCTTATTTTGATGTCACTAGAAGTAGCATGGAAGCCACTCTGTTGGCAGATTGGTGAGTATCTGATATTGTCTGGAATGTCCTGGATCTAGTGCTCCCAAAAAGTTGGGAGACATTTTGAGAACATTCTATAATATGCCCTTATTTCTCCATGCTGGTAAGAATAATCAAAAATACATTCACGCATAAGAAAAGTGTTGGTTCAACATAAGGGGGCATGTTTTGGACAGAATGCCTTGTCATCTCTCAGTCCCTAAGATTTCCAGGCAGGGATGTGAGATGGCATTCCCTGGGATAATTTAGCCAGGGCTGAGAAAGACTTGTTGGCATCTATGAATGTTGATCATACTGAGCCAGAAAGACTATTGATTACACTCAATACACAATAGCTTTCCATGCTCCTAGATGCTCTTTATACTTATTACACAGAACCCCCCCCCCCCAAAAAAAAGAAGATTCAGGGTAACAATGGAAGCCCCATTGCAAGAATAGCCACTTCACCTTGATACTACCTGCTTGTAGACTTGAAATAGCAGACCAAACAAAATATCCCTAGGTGGTTATCAGTGTTGCCAGACTGAAAATTGGAGTGGACTCTTGTACCTTTAATGGTTGAGTAGAACAGGGAATAACAGCAGATGTAGCTTCTTGCCTCATTGCATGAGAAGGAACACCTGCTAAAATTCCCTCTTCTATACAACTATTAAATATGCAGGAACCCTTTCCTGTTTTCAACCTGGCAACCCTAGGTGTCACAAAATGTTTTTTATTAAAATTGAATATAAAGTTTAGTAGTCAAAGAATGCTTTCCGTGTGAAAGCTCCCCAGTTCACCTCATGGTGTCTTCAAGCAGATAGGAAAAAACTTTGGTGTGAAATGCTTAAGAGATATTGCCAGTCATTGAAGAGAAAAAACAGGTAAAATGGATCAATGGTTTGACTCAGGACAAGACAGCACCCTATGTCTGCAGTATTTAATAGTCCTGATAGGCAAGTGGTAATGAATGTAACCAGCTTTTGAGATGATAAAGGCATCACAGTCCTTTTATTTATTTATTCTCTTTCTCTCTCAGTGTTATGGAAAGAAAGAATAAATGCCTAACAGGCATTGTCAAAACCATTTACAGATTCCAGCTGTATTTTTAGGTACTCTTACAGTCTACTATATTTTCATTCCTGCCCTTTTAACTGAAAAATAAACATATCTTTTTTAAAAGGTCAGCTCTTAATCCAAAAGTGACAATGTGGGAATCACAAGTCAAAAAACAAACAAACAAACAAAACAAAAACACAAAAAAACAAAAAACCCTGCAATCCACATTGTAATGCAAAAGTGAGGCAAATTAGCCTCCACCACAAAATAGTACTTAAAGCCAGTTTTGTGTCAGCTGCTGTAACTTCTAATTAGACTTGAAATGAAATGCCAACTCACCACTCTATTTACTGGTTGTAAAAACAGCTGAAAGAATTTTACCTGTTTTGGTGAAGAGGAGGGCTGATAAAAAGAGAGGATGTGAATTTTTCTGGTATCCCTTCCATCCAGGAATAACTATCTTAGTTTCACTATAATGAGATTGTGATAAGAATGGAAAACACAACTCAGAACCTAGCCAAATGAGCTGTAACACCTTTCCCCATTTTTCCCCACAGCAATGAAGGGGCTGGCAGGCAGGAGGACCTCTGCAGTTTAGACACTGCCACCACACTGTCATCTCCTCATATCTCAAGCTGAGTGAGCTGAGTGTCTTATTTTAGGACAGTCTAGCTCCAGGTGATGAAATAAGCTTTCCCACGTATCTCACCTCATGCAAGATCACTTAACTTTACTGGGACAGCTAAAACATCAGCTATCCAGCTGTGATACACAGGATGGCTCTGAGTTTGAGTAATTATTAAGAAAGAATGCTTAGAGGTTTCAAAAGCTTTATTCAGAGTCATCAAAGAAAACAACTGCACACCTTGGTAGCTACCAGGATTAAAGAAACACTGGATATGTTGGACTCCCAGACACTCAGCTCAGTTTAAGTTGGTTGCACTTATTTTTATATAATGCCATAATGTCATTTGAATCCTGTTCCTACAACGTTTTAGGGGAGTCTCTGATTAATTACACTGCTGAGGGGATATTGAACAAGATTCCCAAATTTATAGGGAGACTGAGCAAGGCGTTCTCAGTGATGCCTCGGATATCACCAGATGCCTTCTACAGAGGTATATCATTATAGGCTTTCAGACAAGACAAAAAGCTTTAAGTATTGCTTGTCAGTCTTGCATATGTCTTGCACAGTGTTTTGTAACAGCATTTTAATGGTAATTTTCACTTCTTGTTTAGTTGTATTGGCTTGCTTTAAGCTTATTAAATTGTTGATTGCAGCCTTAACCATCTTTGGTGAAAGTATTTTTAAAAAATACTTTTTAAAAAAGTCACTTGCTAAATGAAAAAAGGCTTTAAACTGCTAAGTAATATAAAATGAATAAAAATATTTAAAAATAATAACTAAACCCTTACCTTATGCTGTCATGATAGGAGAAAAAGTAACACTACACATTTGTTCTAATACCCAATACAAGGGTTAAGCAACAACGATGATGAATATACAAAAGGAGACTTCAAAAACAGAACTGCAATTCACGGATCCCTCACCCTTGGGCTATGTTAGCTAGGGCTGATGGGAGCTTCAGTTCAACAATACCTGGAGTAATTAATTATTAATTAATTAAATTACCGAATTAAACTATATCTCACTTTTCTCCCATATGGGACCCAAATTATGGAACTAGGATTTTTCTACCTCTGGGTTGGAAAATAGAAAAAGTATCAGCAGCTGCAGTTAAGCTGTCATTCAGTATAGTGTTTTTTCTTCCATCTACATGCTTGTCATTTATGCTCCTAATCTTTAGCCAAGAAAGTAAAGTCAAGCCTAATTGCAATTGCAAGGTACATTATTTTACATAAAAATGAATAAGCTTGCAACAATTGAAAACTACATTAAAAATGCTTTGGAAAGTGTCTTGTGCTGTAAAAATGTCTGGACAAATGCTATAAAGCCTGTGCATGATGATGGCATACCATGACATTCTCTATGGCAAACCCAGCTATATTTTACAAGATTTCTGCTACACTCATTTGCATCTCTTTTATAAGTCATCGTCCCAGATGCAAATGCTACTATGGCCTAACATGAGGGAGATCACCATTCAAAGACATTACTCCATATTTATGAGAATGTGGTGATGGCCGTGTAGCTTGCAAGGTTGCTAGCAGCAAAACAGCACAATAATTTATTCATTAAATCCCTCGTGTACATTTCAGAATTACATTGATTAAATTTTATCTTCCAGCGCCTGCTAGACTAATGGCTTGTAAACTTCACGCTGAGCTACACTTGCTGGATTTTGGACTAACCATCCATTCAGTGGAATAAGTTTTTTCCTTGTAAAGATTTGTGAACCTAGGAGAGATGCACCAACAAGTTTGTCTATCCATTGCTGATGCCAAGATAGACACAGCATAAGCACTGCTGCTCAGTCTGCCCATTGATATGGGGGAATGGAGCAAGCTTGTTTTCTGCTATTCCAGAGACTAGGACATAGAGTAAAGGATTCAAGCTATGGGAAATGAGATGCCACCTAAACATTAGGAAGAACTTCCTGATGCTGATAGCAGTTTGATAATGGAATACACCGCCTCAGAGTGTGGTAGAGTCTCCATCTTTGGAAGTTTTTAAACAACAGCTGGATGGCTATCTGTCAGGAGTGCTTTGATGGTATATTTCTGCACGGTGGAGCTTGGACTCAATGGACCTTGTGATCTCTTCCAACTCCATGATTCTATGATTTACGTTATTTTTTTAAAGCACACATGCAAAGTGCAATCTTTGAGATACATGCAGGCCTTTATACCAACCTGGACTGCTCCTTTTCTGGACAAATAAAGTAAAATAATACACACACACCCATATATATATATATGAGAATGTCTTCTGTCTTCTTCTTAAACATTCAGAAATAGCTGCCCCTTAATCCCATGCTGTTTAACATCAAGGTAAGCAAAGAAATTCATATGTGTTTTTCAAAATCAGAAGTAGCCACTTCTGGGTTGTTCTGCATTTTGGAAGAGTGCATTTTGACACTCTGCATAGTCCCTGGAGGGCCCCAAATGCAGAAAACTAGATTTCTGTACCAATCTTAATTGCATATGCTTGAACATTTCACAGGATACATGTGGCCAAGCAGCATTAGAGTGTAGCCATAATGGAAAAAGTTAGTGACGAGAAAGAACACACAAGCTAAGAGAGGCTGCAATACTTTGCTTTTGCCAGAATTCACTGGTAAGGGTAAGATTCCACCCCCTCGACTGCAAACTATATCTGCACTTTGAACTCAGTTTGCACCAACTGAGGGAAGCTGAGGTCCACAAGGGAGAGTGGGAGGAGGAAAGAGAAACCGGGACATTTTAAAGGTAGATGAAAAGTGGGACAACGGAGAATCCTACCAAATCAGGACTGGTTGCCCACCAGTCAATCAGTATGAATAGATGTATGTAGGTATGTATATATCATGGTGACTCAGCAACGAACAAACAATGAATACAAATACAAAAGTTGTGTGTGTGTGTGTGTTTTCTAAGAAATAGACAACAATCAGCCAGAGCAGCAGAACAAAAGATAACTCTTTTATAACAGCAACAATAATAAACTGTGGAAACTTCACATAAGAGCAACATATAGGTCAGGTGATCAAGACCTTTCAAAAGTCAAAAGACTTCCTTAATGTCACTGGATAGAATGAGGCAGCAGTTCAGACTATAGTTTGTGAGTGCCAACTGACTCAATAAGAAAAGCAGAAGAGCTATCAAGAAAAGAAGAAAGAAGAGTCCTACAGTGGGAAGAATGTGAAATGACTAGATACCATGTACCAAAAAAAGTGAAAAAAATGGGTAAACATCTAAATGTTGACATAATTTCCTTTCCTGAGACATTTCCCTGGCATAATCACTAATGCTACTGCACATACAGGCCTAAATGCCTGAGTCGTTGGGTGTTTATTTACAGCTGGAAATGTTGTGTGCATTCCTCCAGCTGCGCTTTCTGAGCCGGCTGCAATATGCAGCAATCTGTCTGAGAGCAGCTGTTAGTTCACATCTACGTTTTATTTGCATTGGTGTGAAACAGCAGCTTGCTATATGAATAAAACATGTTTCCTCTTTGCCCTATCCTGCCAGGAGGATGCCTCATGCTGATTTACTTCTGAGCAAGCAGGGATAGCTTTATTTTGTTTCTAAATAAGTTTCCCTAATTCATTTCTTTTCCTCAATAGCTGCCCATCACATATTTCAAAGTGCTAAGCAGCATTTTCTCCCTGCAGGCAATACCACAGTGGTATTTGTCTGAATTTTCTCTTTTTTAATGGAAACATGGCTCCAAATAGGGGTTCACAAGCAGTAGATTCATAGAAAAGCATCTTGCTGTAAGTGATATTTAAAATGCCCTGGAAGCTGTAGGAAGAGGAGTGTAGTAAGCCCATTTCCGCACTAGACTGTTATAGTGCTATTATTCCACTTTCAACATCCTATGGAATCTTGGGGTTTGCAGTTTATAGATCCTCTTTGAGGCCCTTCCCTAAACCGCAAACCCCAGGATTCCATAGGATGTTGAAAGTGGAATAACAGTACTATAACAGTCTAGTCCGGAAATGACCTAAGAGAGGCTACTGTTGGCCAGAGCCTGGGAAAAAAATTACTGTTTTGGACTACATCTCCAAGCATAACTATGATGCCTGGGGGAATTCTGTGAGCTGTAATCCAAAAAAGTTATGTTTGCAAGCTCAGCATTTAGCTAAATGGACAGAAAGAAGGACTGACTTCAGACAGGGAGCCCAAAACAGCAAATGAACTAGAAATGAAATTCATGCAGTTATTTCTCTCTACTGTTACTAACTTTTGGGGGAAAAAAAAGTTAAGTGAGAAGAGCTCAGGTGGCTGGGGATAAGGAAAACCTTGGGTTGCAAGATACTGTTGAACTGACACTGCTAAATGCAAAACATTTTTTTTAAAAAAATATTGCCTTGACTTGAGCAAATTCTTTGAGGAGCATCAACAAGTAAGCTAGGTACAGTGCCAAAAACTTCTCCCACACTTCCTCTTTCAGTTTGAAAGAAGAAAGAATGCTTTCAAACTATTCACAGAGAGGAAAAAGTTTAAGATTCTTTTACTTCCTTTACTTATCAGGTAGCTCAGGAATGTTTGTGTATGTTCTGCTTTTAGGTGTATAATCAGTTCCCAGCAACCTCCCCATTACTTTGCATTTCAGTTAAAACTTGGGGGAGACATTAATAAGTCTCTCATTCTTTTGGGACTTTTTTCCTCCCAAATTTTTCACAAGTTCTCCAACATTTATTGGGTGAGGGCATATATCATCCCCTGCAATGTTCCAGAATGATACTATGCATGAGACATTGCAGTGACTGCCAGTGTAGCTATTACTATTGCTACTAGCAGCACTACAAGAAAAACTCTTAGCAGGAGAAAGAAAGAAATTGGTTGGCAACTATGCCATAACCATACTGGTAATGGTGAGCCTCACCTCTGAGACACTTGGAAAATTTCACTTCTGCTCAGACAGCTGTAACTCAAAGCTGATTTCAAGTTCGATAGGGTGCTCTTGATGTAGGCAACATCTACACTTCACAGTGGCACAGAGGCACTGCTATGTTTTCCCATGATGTACCATTGTGATCATACCTCAGAATAACATGGGGAACTAAAATGATGGCACCACCAGATCCAGACACCCAGATCTTAGACTGGACTGATAATGAAACAAGGACTCTGGCCAGGCTTTGTTGGTGAGTTCTCTCTGCAGTCTTTGGCAGCTACTAGGTGGTAGCTCTGTGAGTTATCACCATGGGAATCAATCACAGAATCATAGAATCATAGAGTTGGAAGGGACCACAAGGGCCATCCAGTCTAACCCGCTGCCATGCAGGAACACATATCAAAGCATTCCCAACAGATGGCCACCCAGCCTCTGCTTAAAAACCTCCAAAGAAGGAGACTTTACCACACTCCGAGGTAGCATATTCCACTGCCAGACAGCTCTGACCATCAGGAAGTTCTTCCTGAGGTTCAAATGGAATCTCCTTTCCTACAGCTTAAATCCATTGCTCCTTGTCTTAGTCTGTGGAGCAGCGGAAAACAAGCCCGCTCCGTCCTCAACATGACATCCCTTCAAATATTTAAACATGGCTATCATGTCCCCTCTTAACCTTCTCTTCTGCAGATTAAACATACCCAGCTCCCTAAGCTGTTCCTCATAGGGCATGGTTTCCAGACCCTTCATCATTTTGGTCGCCCTCCTCTGGACACTTTCCAGCTTGTCAATATCCTTCTTGAATTGAGGCGCCCAAAACTGGACACAGTATTCCTAACGAGGCCTAACCAATGCAGAATAGAGTGGTGCCATTACCTCCTTCGATCTAGACACCATACTCCTATTGCTGCAACCAAGAATCGCTTTGGCTTTCTTGGCTGCCACATCACACTGCTGACTCATGTTCAGCTTGTGATCTACCAAGACTCCTAGATCCCTTTCACACATACTGCTATCCAGCCACGTGTCCTCCCTCATATATTTGTGCATTCTATTTTTTCTGTCTAAGTTTAGGATCTTACATTTCTCTCTGTTTAAATTCATTTTGTTAGCTTTGGCCCAGCTCTCCGGTCTGTCAAGGTCATTTTGAAATTTGATCCCATCCTCTGGGGTATTAGCAACCCCTCTCAATTTGGTGTCATCTGCAAATTTGATCAGCATGCCCTCTACTCCTTCACCCAAGTCATTGATGAAGACGTTGAATAGCACTGGGCCCAGGACAGAACCCTGCGGCACCCCACTAGTCACTTCTCTCCAGGATGAAAAGCAGCCATTGGCAAGTACCCTTTGGGTTCAGCTGGTCAACCAATTACAAATTCACCTAACAGTAGCCCTGTCCAGCCTGCATTTTACTAGCTTCTTTGCAAGAATGTCATGGGGAACTTTTTCAAAGGCCTTACTGAAGTCAAGATACGCCACGTCTACAGCATTCCCTTCATCTATCATCTATCTTCATTGTAACCCTATCATAAAAACAGATAAGATTAGTCTGGCATGACTTATTTCTGAGAAATCCATGTTGACTTTTAGTGATTACAACATTGCTTTCTAAGTAATTCCAAACTGACTGTTTAATGATCTGCTCTAGGATCTTTCCTGGTATTGATGTCAGGCTGACCGGGCAATAATTATTTGGGTCCTCTTTCCACAGATTCCACTGCTAAACCCAAAAACCCAGCTCTCTTCCACTGATCTCAGTTTGCCTCCAATACTGAATTTACGTACAGATCTTACATTGTGAAAAGATTCATATGAAAATAGATGGTTTTATGGTACGTGGGGTCAAATAGAAGAACTTGCAATATTGGTAGAATGTGGTCAGAATAAGCTGCCCTAGTAAGAATTCTAACAGCTTTTTTCTGTACTAAATGAAACTTCTGGGCAGTCACATTGTAGTTATTAACTATGCTAAATTGAATGGTGTACACTATATTTCTTCTCCCTCCTCCTCCCCCTCCTCCTCCTCCTCCTCCTCCTCTTCTTATCTTTATTTTTATCCCACTTTTCTTCCTGAGGGGACTCAAAGTGGCTTACAGCCATTAAAAGAAACATAATTAAAAAACGTCATATACGAAAGTTAAAGATTAAACTACAATAATAATTAATTAATATTAGCACCTTAAATGGAACCACTCTTACTTTATAAGAGGGCTTGGAAAACTTAGAGTCTTTTTGGATCACATCTTCCAGAATCCTCCAGATAGGAGAGGAGATGGGAGATTCTGGATGCTGTAGGTCAGAAACTAAGCTTCCAAGCTGTTCTTCACACAGAAAGAAAGAGTGCTGAACAATCCTGCAGGTCCATAGCATATATAACATGCCACATTCATAATAAACACCAAATCATCTCCTTGCAGCTAAGAAGAGTGAAGGCGGGCCAGATAATGACCTTTTCCTGCCTGAGACAGAGGTTAAGATGTCACCTTTCCCATTCAGCATTCAGAAGCCAAAGCAGACAGACAGTTGAACCTTCCTTAAACAGCTGCAATGGTACAGTTTGGTCTGCTGCACGTGGTGGCATGAACTCAGAACAACAGCTATGTAGCACACATAGCTCTGTTCTCTATCACAAAAGAAAATCTGGTAAACTGAACGGAATGGCTAAGAGAATTGATGCTGTGTCACCACTACTTCCCAAACAACTCAAGGTATAGTAACAAGCCAACTCCTTCATTCTATTTAATAGTAGTATGGTCCCTGATTCTTGAGTTCAACCAGTCTTTCTCCAGTGAATGATCAGTAGCCATCAAGCCAATGACTTTACTGAAATGGTTATGTACCTGGAAATTCTTCAGTCTAGCATGATGGACTAAAATTGCTGTTGCAAGCCTGGGTTAATGGATATCAGCTTCTGCATGGAATTCACAAAGGTAATATTCCAAAGTTTCTTTTTTAAGAAATCAATATAAAGCAGAGAAGCATAGGGAAAGTAATTTCATAATATGAATTCTCTGGGAATAAACATGCCTGCACCATAATACGGTATGTGTTCACTGAAATACTGAAGGGAGAATGAAAATGCAAGTAAATACATTTATTTACAATGTGCTTAAAACATTTTATGGAAAGCTGGATTTTTCCTCTCGTCAAATGGACAAATTTTCATTGATAGATCCTAGCATGGTGTCCAATAATCCTGTTAGAAAATAAATATGTAAGGATTTATTTCAGTGAGTGCAGCTGGGCTTCAAAATTCACAGTGAATTTTCTCCACACAGTTGCTTTATGCCATATTAAGAATATTCCCTATGACAAGCAAAGTACCACTTTAGCAATAAACAAGACTGTCTGTCTTTTTGGCTCTGTCCATATATATTACCAAGATTATTGGTAACATATGACTAGAATGCTTCTGTCCAGTTTAAGCCACTTCCTAATCTACCTTCGGTAAAGTAATCGGGATCAACAGCTACACAACAAAGTAATTGCCAACCTATCTTCTTGTCCACCAGGAGCCAGGGAAAAGCGATACCTCACATACCATTGTTAATGCTGCTTGACAAGAAGGGACAAAAATGTGCACCCACTATTCCCCAGAGTCACAAAAGGCAAAGCAATATTTACAATTCAATGGTAATAATCAAGTAATTAGGTGCTAGATTTAGAGTTGGAGCAAGTTCAGAGAAGGGCAACAAGGATGTTAAGAGATATGGAGAACAAAACATAGGAGAAAAGTTTCAAGAAAAGTTTCCAGCTTAGAATGAAACATGGTTTTCATTGGACATGAAAATATTCACGTTTGCAGTGCCTCATGTAATATCTGATAATGATCATTCTCTGTCCACCAATACAATATTGGTGCTTTTATTAAAAAGTTCACAGCTTGAAATGACACTCTATGATCAAACATGCTTAGTCAGCAGCATGCGCCCATACATGTGCAATATGTAAATCTTCTTTATCTGAAAATTATCATATTCTAGTTTACAGTGGTGCACATTTGGGCCAAAATACAATGACAGATGTCCACTGAATTCTACTATTTTCATCAAAGAAATGGGGACTCATTTTCTTTTCTCCCTCTTCTTGCCCCATAGCCTTTGTTGGTACCATTCTTAGTTTGAACTGACTGCAGTTCCAAGCGTTCCAATGATTCCTTTCGGTACTGAAAACTGACACACAACACTTTTTTTTAAAGGAATTTTTATTAATTTTCCAAAATACTTAACACACACACACACACACACACACATATATCATTATTATAATCCTTCCGCTGCCCCCCATCATTTCTATATATCAAAAGTTTTCCAGTTGAATCCTTCTTCTCCCTTATAATCTTTGTCGAATACCCCAACATACTTCATCCGCAAACATTTACATATTTAACAAGAATATTACCCTTTTCCATTCTCTTTCAACATTTTGAACCATTTTATTCTTAATGGAATATGCTAGTTTTTCAGTCTCTACCAATGTCTAATATTTTTAATTTCCATTCATCTAATTGAATATCTGTTTTATCTTTCCAATGTTGTGCATAGGTCAACCGTGCTGCCGTAATCAAATACAATAATATCTTCTGTTGTTTTCTAATCTCCCGGTTCTAACTTAATATATTGAATAAGTACAATTCTGGTACCGTTTCAAAATTAACTTTACAAATTTTTTGAATTTCATCATGAATTCCCTTCCAAAATTTCTTAGCCTTTGGGCAGGTCCACCACATATGAAAAAAAGTCCCCACCTTTTCCCCACATTTCCAACACTTTGCCTTTCCATTTTTCATTATTTTTTTTTGAAGTCCTTCCGGAGTCATATACTACCAATGTAACATTTTATGGTAGTTTTCTCTTAAGTTTAGAGTAAATTTTATGTCTGTTTTCCATACTTTTTCCCAGGCATCTAACTCGATTGGACAACCTATATTTTAAGCCCACTTAATCATTGACTCTTTTATGGGTATGTTTAGTCTGCAGAAGAGAAGGTTAAGAGGGGACATGATAGCTCTGTTTAAATATTTGAAGGGATGCCATGTAGAGGAGGGAGAGGGCTTGTTTTCTGCCGCTCCAGAGACCAGGACAAGGAGCAATGGATTCAAGCTGCAGGAAAGGAGATTCCACCTGAACCTCAGGAAGAACTTCCTGACAGTCAGGGCTGTCCGGCAGTGGAATATGCTGCCTCGGAGTGTGGTGGAGTCTCCTTCTTTGGAGGTTTTTAAGCAGAGGCTGGATGGCCATCTGTCGGGAGTGCTTTGAGAGCGTTCCTGCATGGCAGGGGGTTGGACTGGATGGCCCGTGTGATCTCTTCCAACTCTACATTTCTATGATTCTATGATTCTATGATTCTATTGAATCAGATTTGAAATCCCTTTTTAATAATAATTTGTAAAGTTTTGAAATTCTCTTCTTTTGATGTCCTTTCAACAATTGATCTAATTCATTTTCCTGTCTTTCAAATCCATATAATTTTTGGTCCATTTTGTACCTTTCTTTCAACTGATGCCAGGGGAACCAGTTTAATTCATGTCCTTCAGCTTTTAACTCTTCTATCGACTTTATTTTTGGATCGTTTCTTTCCCATTTTAATATACCTTGGTAAGTCAATAACTTTCCTTGTTTCGTCATTATAATCTTGTAAGCTTCTTGGGGGGATGTCCAAGTTGGGAGTTTTATATAATATTTCTGTTTTATTTGGAGCCAGATCTTTAATAGAGTTTTTCGGATGCAATGATTATTAAAATCTTTGTTCACCACTAATTTATTATAGCATAGGTAACCATGCCATTCAAATCTGTTATCACTTTCTTCCAAATCTTTTAGAGTAGATTTTTCTAGTATAATCCAATCTTTAATCTAGTCTAAACAACACGCATAATAATACATCTTCAAGGACGGCACTTCCAACCTTCCTTGCTCTTTTGCATCCTGTAATATTTTAAATCTTATTCTTGGTTTCTTGCCTAGCCAAATACATTTCTGAAGCTCATTTTCCCATTCTTTAAATACTTTCCCATTTCCAGTTATTGGTAGATTTTGGAAAAGAAACATAAGTTTATGTAATAGAGACATTTTAAAAGTGTTAATTCTTCCTAGAAATGATAAATTTAATTTAGTCCATTTTTCCATGTCCCTTCTGATATCTTTCCATATTTTTTGATAATTATTACCAAATAAATCTTGATTTTTCTTTGTAATAATTATTCCCAGATATTTAATTTTGGTAACTAATTGACATTCTGATATTTTTTTCCAATTCGATTTGAAAACTGACACACAACACTGATGGTGAAAGATATAGCAGGTGCTCTAAAAGAGAGGAAACATCACAGCCCTTTAGCTGTTCGGTTCCAGCAGCTCCTTGTGGCAAATGGCAAAATTAAGCCCTAAACAACAATTTCTATTATTCCAGAGCCATCAGTTTCAATTCCCATAGTTGAACAATGGGTCCCCTGGGCTGGGGCATCCCCTTTCTGAGTGAGTACGCTGGAAAATGGATCACCAAAGTTATATAGAAGTCAACTAAACAGGAAATCAAAAAGCACATGTATGACCCATCTCTCATCTTAATAACTACAAGAGCAGTATAAGTAAGTGGGTAAATGGAAAAGTTTCTCTTTTCTCAGACAAGTCTATGTCCTAGACTAAATTGAGACTATCTAATCACAATCCTTTAAAACACAAAATGACCTACAAAACAAGGAAACTAATTAATCCTTTCAAGGCCCCTGAAAACTGTTAATATTTTGCTATGGCTCTGACAAGGACTTTATAATCTATCTGCTTGATGGCAGAAGCCATACCCATTAGAGATACTTAAAACCTGCTCTAGATGGTACTGGGGGCAAAATGGAGGGTTTCAGGCAAGTAGAGGATCACCCATCCTGATTTTACCAGCAAAAGATTTTAGCTCATATGGACTGATGGGTCTTAGCCATAAGCATTTTCTTGAAAAGATATCAACAACTGGTCATCTATGCAGCTGCACTGTAACATCTTCTCAGCTCATTAGCTCATGTACAATATCAGATTCTGACCACAGCAATTTTCTTAAAAAGTCCACAGCATGTCATCCATACAGCTACGCTACAGTTTATTCTTCTTAGGTCAGGTTGATCAAAGCAGATGTGAGCTAGACAGAGCATACTAAGTTGTCTTGGCAAAATGATTTTCTTCACATAGACAATACCATGATAATTCACCCAGCCCAGTTACAACAGTGAAGCAGACTGGAGTGAGTAGGATCCCAAATAACTCTAGTCAGACCAAAAAACCCTACTTAAATTAATGTAACTTAATTAGTTACACCATATATATAGTCAGTTTCACCATATAGCTAAGGCTTTCCCCCAAGTAAGACTCCTACTGATCTCTATGGCTCTAATTTAAGTAAATCTGAATCCAATGACCAGCTGTTCATATCTGAATTGTCCCAACCTGTCCATTTCCTAGCTTTGTAGTATTTGAATAATATCACTTTAGTTCTTCATTCACTACAGTGCTAATTGTTAAAACTGCTGCTTTCATTCCAGAGCACATTCTAATTTGGATCCTTAATGACCTAGTGGCTGTTTGATTTTTTTACAGCTACACTTGAGATGGGAGGGGGTTATAAATTTCTCTATCTAAACAGCAGTTTATTGTAAGAGCTAGATAGCCAACCCTTTCCCCTGCCACCCCACAGTAAACTATACAATGTGAGTTAGAGGCGGGGGGTGGGGAGAAAGAATGAAAGTAAAGAAAAACCTATATTTTTGCAAACTGGAGTGAGGGGGGTTATCTAACCAGAAGCAAGCAATGATATATAAATATTCACATGTAAACATTAACATCTCCCAATGTAGCCTCCAGACAATGGCACTGCCATTCATTTCAGCAGTGCTTGGCATTCGGCAATTCTTATTTCAATAAGGCCTAGAAGCCTAAGGAACATTAATCACGCTGTGAGTAAAAACTTCTCCCCTATTAGGTATGCACTGACTTCCACAAGAAATGTTCCGCAGGCTAGCCTAAGGCTCTGGGTGAGCAGGTCCCTGTGATTACTTGATCACAGCAAGTCTCATTATGGATGTACATTTGGGGGAGGTGTTCCATAGCAGTACTCTCTAAATTCTTGACTCCCACATGAAATGCCATCCTTCAAGTTAAGTAAGGCCTCCTGTTCAGATGGTTTCATTTTTTTGTGCTTGGTTGTTGATTGATGTCAGGGAAAGTGTATTGGTTTCTATGCCTCATTTTCAGGTGCCCAAAATTGTAAAGCTTTCTTCTTCCAGTTGAGGAATTTGAAAAAGAGAAGAAAGTCCCCAAGCAGAACAGATATTATCCTGCTGTGGATGAACTAACCTGTGCAAACATGTTAATAGGAAAATTATTTCTTTGAATTGAGGCAACAATAATTAAAGCACCAGCCATAGAAAGCCTGGGGTATGGTAACAACTGATTATTCATCATCATTATTATTATATTTTCCAAGGAATTAAACTAGCATAAATTCTATGTTTTGCCCTGAAATTTTGTTAAGCTAATTTCTATATTCATCTGTCTTTTGAAGAATGAATAGATAAGCAACCTTTATCTCAGTTTTGAATTTACTGGAGGAGTCACTTTCAGCAAAAAAAGAATATCTTTATTTTCATGGACTTCAGCAAAACGACAGTGAAGAAGATAACTATAGGAAGATTGCATGGACCAGGAAGGGGTGGATGAATTCAGTAGAACTCTCTTGCCACACCTGTTCAATATTTTACGTACAGACTGTAATAATGAGACCAAACCACAGCCACACTTCATCCAATTGCATCCAATCTGCAATGCTAACAGTTTCAGAGCATTCTAGCCAACCATGAGGCTTCTGTGAAACTCAATTTTTATGTAGATTGGGGTGAGGTAACTAGAGGTCTTCCATAAGAACCAGTACTCAACTATCCCCTTCTTATATGCCACACATTTTCAGGGGCTGGAAAAAGCCTAACCGCTCCCGTGATCCTTACTACACTGTGGTAACACCACCTTTCCTCTTCCACCTTTTTTAGAATCCAGCTTGACCGGAATCTGAACTCCTTTTTATTTTATTCTGCTGGTCCACATACTTGGTATAAGACAGATTGGCTGGGCAACTTTCAGCCCTGAAGATGTTTTGTCCTATGGAAACTAACCTGTGGAAATGATTTTTCCTTGTATGCAAAGATGAAATAGCCAAGTATTTACTGCCTTACTTACACCTAATTTTTTAAAACTTCTCTTTATCAGGTTCACAAGGAGAAAGTTTGAAAAGATCCTTTGAGAAGCTAGATAAATTAAACAGAATGCAAAACTGAGGAAATGCTTGTGGTGGGGTGAAGCAAGCAATACTAATATTTCAAAGAGAACATTTCCTTTTCAATAAAACTAATAGAAAATATTTCACAACATGAAATCATTGCAAATCTGTTTGTGGAAAATTAATAGTGGCAAGCGGAATATGATTGTATTCACTTTTCTTTTCCTTTGAAGGTTTTTCAGATGTCAGAGGCCCATGAGAAGGCTAAAGTACAATTTGAAAATCAAGCTCTTTTGAAGTAGTGTCCTCGAACTGCTGAATTTGACAGAGGCTGATTAATAATCTCCTCTGTAAACTAGTTTGCATTTAAGGTTACCTGAATGCGAGCTGAATGCAGTCTCAAGAACAAAAATGTACATCTCAACTGTTCCAGCAGTGGCTCAAGCTCTCTTGACACCTGAGGCAGAAGAGGAACATAAGAACATAGGAAGAGCAATGCTGGATCAGACCTAAGTCCTATCTAGTCCAACATTCTTTGCATGCAGTGGCCAATTAGTTGACTATGTGAAGCCCACCACCAAGACATGAGTGCAATAGCACCCTCCATTTTGTGTTTCCATTCACTGATTTACAGAGGCATATTATCTCTGAGATCGTAAGTGATGAATAGCCATCCTGACTAGTAGCCAGTGATGACCCTATTCTCCATGAACTTATCAAATATCCTTTTCAAGCCACGAATAACTACATCTTATGGGAGAGAATTCCACATTTTAACTACGTATTATGTGAAACACTTTTTACCTGTCCTGAATCTCCCCATATTTAGCTTCTATTCAACTTTCTAGTATTTTGAGACAGACAGAAAAGCTTGATCCTATCTACTTTCCCCATACTACATACAATTGTGTACACTTCTAGCATGTGTCCCCTTGCTTGCCATTTAAAAAAAAAAAAAGCTAAACAACTATGGATGTTGTAACCATTCATCGTAAGGCAGATGCTTCAGTCTCTTGTTCATTCTGGTTGCATTTTTCTACTTCACAGCTGCTCATTCCTGTTTTTTAACCAGCTTTTGATCTATGAGAGAACTTCCTTTATCCCATGACTATTAAATTTGCTCAGCAGCCTTTGGTGTGGAACTTCATCAGATACCTTTTGGAAGCCTGAGCAGATAATGTCTACTGGACACTGCTGTTCACATGTTAACTGGCAGTTTCAGATCCTCTCAGAGGCCTTCCTTTTGCAGAAGCTAGGCTGACTGGTTTTCAACAGGGCTTGCATTTCTGTATGTATGTATCTTCAATAACATCTTCCACCAGTTTCCTTGGAACAGGCTTTAAACTAACCAGCGGGCAATTTTCTGTATCTCCCCTAGATCCTTCTTTACGAATTGATATTACATTGGCCTCTCTCCAGCCTTCTGATGGAGTAGCTTGTCTTAAGGACATATATATTTTAGTTAAAAGATTAGTAATTTCACTTTTGAGTTATTTTAGAACTCTTGGGTGGGTACCCTGGTGATCCGTTTGTTTCCAATTTGTCAGCAAGGTCTTTCATTTCCTTTCTTGTCTTGTTTCATCTCTGTACTTTTCACACCTGGAAACATTAATTGGGGCACGGGTATTTTCTCTGTATCTTCAGCAGTGAAGACAAAGAGAAATGATTCAGCTTCTGAAAGAGGAGAATCTCTACCACCCAAGCACCCATTTCTGAGCAAGGAGAAACACTACCATTGTTACCCAACTTTACTCTGCCTCTGTGGCCATTGCCACCCTTCCTCATTTCACCTCACCTACTTTTATCACAATAGCTGTTGCCCTGTGTGGAAAGCAATGCTAGTCCCACAGGGCTTCACAGAGACAATCAAATCTCAAGTGTCTGACAAAACAGGCAATCTCCCAGGGCACTCTGTGCATAATACTTGATTCTAAGAACCTCTCAGCACCAGATATTTGGTTCTGGAGATCACTGGCTCTGAAGGGTATGGATTTCTGAACTGCTTTGTGGTCCTCCTGGGGCAACACAGCTTGCCATTCCTGGCATTGTGCTGCACAAGATTGGTGCCACATTCTGCCTAACGATAACTTTTTTGAGTTGCTTACAATGGTGGTGGCAGTGGTGATTTTTCTCTATGAGAAGTATTGTGGATGAAACTACACATTACATTAATGGCATAGTGCTCTCACTTTGTTGTTTAATTAGCTATACATCTCAGTGAGTCATCCTTCCTTCCTTCCTTTTTTTTTCTTTTCACTTCCTCCTCAAGTTTATTGTACAGCCTGAGTGCTCATCTCCTTCCTACTGGCACCAAGTCTCATTGAGTTAGTGCAAAGTTATTTGTATGTATGTTGCACTTACACATCATTAGCACAAAAAAACCCAGGACCACTAAAAGAGCTAGTTAAGTGCATGCAGTGAGTCTCATAGTGCTATTTTGAGAAAGACAATGAGAAGAGCAAAGGCATCACACATGGAAACTAAGCTTCATGAGGAACAATTGAGGGTGGTGGGTATGTTTGATATGGAGAAGGGATAACTGAATAGTGATATTATAGTCATTAAAATATCTGAACAGCTGTCATAAGAACTGTGCTCCTTAAGCTATTTGGTATGGGGGGGGGGTCAGCAACTTTTTCTCACTGTGCCAAAGAGCAGTAGCATATTTGTGCCCAGTGGCTACAAGGGTATCTTTCTTTCCTGGAAGCCTACCACGCAACACCAGCTGATGACTCATGGACTAGTACTGCTTCAAGGACCAGCACTCTGAAAAGCGCTGATATAGAAGATGGAATGAACTTGTTTTCTGTTCTTCTAGAGGATAGGACCTGGATGAGTAGATTCAAATCACAAAACAGAAGACTCAGTCAAAACATTCAAAAACTTCTAGATGACAAGAGCTTTTTGACAATGGAATAGACTACCTCTCCCTCTTCATAGAGTTCTAAAATGGTCTGCATGGCCACCTTTCAGAATTATGGATTCCTGAACTAGTAAGGGGTTGTATTAAATGTCCCTGGGGCTCCCTTCTACCTCTGTGGTCCTATGATTCTTTAATCATGACTTCTGAGCTGTTTGGAACAGTTTGGAATAAACTTTCATTGGCCTGCTAGTGAGGCTTCCACAAGAGGTTTCACAGCTCAGGGGTTGTAAAAACTCTCCATGTGCTGCATGTTCATTTTATGTGAGGTCACACAGAATGTAACTATGGTAGTAACTACTCTTAGTCATGATATCTGCCGTTAAAAAAAAGAAAATCATGGCTCTGTGCTAGGGCTACCATATTATTTGGCCTGCTGGATCTTACATAGATTCCAGATGTATTTCCTCAGATTCTCCCCCAAAATCCATTTCCAAAAGCAACTGACCTGAAAGTAGTTTGTGTTCCTCTACCCAAATATATAACATTTACTATGAATATGTTTAAAAGAAGCTTTTTGGGGATGAACCAGAGCTAGAACCTGGATCGTCCAAGTCCAAAACCATTGTTCTAACTATTAGCCAATATGAATCATTATTTGCACCATTGTCTCTTCATCCTATTTTTTTTTTAAACACATGGTTCTGTGAGTGCAGTAGAGAAGAACTAATCTGCAGTTTACAGGCATAAACATGTGTTAATACTCAAATGTCTGTGTTAATGCATGCCCTGCTTTCTGCACAAGTATTTTAATGTATGTATTGGTTTTAATAACATTGGCTGTACCAGACTGGGTACTTTGGTCATCATAATCCTTATTTAGGACGTAGTGCAGGAAATCCATATTGTTTACTTGACTTTCACATTTTCTATTTGGCAATTGTTACTCAGCAACTTGCCCCCTTGTTACTTCGGAAAAATCATTGCTGGTGACTTCCCAGGGGCCAACCCCTCTGATCTTACTAAAATTTCAGGGAAAAAGTTTATTTCTCTTTGAACTTATTTTCTTCCTTCTCAGTACATGTAAAAAGCTCCATAACACTATCTGCACATACAAACAGTACACTTTAGAAGTCACAAAAAAGATACACAAAGAAGTAGCTGGTTGTATAAAATATGACAATATTTCTCTGGCTAGCATCACCTGCAGTCAGTGCCAGGAGAAAGAGATGACTCCTGTTCACCTCTTTGCTGTATGCAAATTTAAAATATAAATACTTTTTGCTTCTTCCTAGCTAATGGGCTGCACACTCTCTACTGACCTGTCCCCAAACTATCTATGTATCTCTACCCACATCCAAAAGTGAAAAATTGTCTAAATTCAGATTCAAAATGAATGGTTTGAGCATTGAACTACCACCCTAGAGACCAGGGTTCTATTCCCTGCTCTGTCATGGAAACCCACCGGATGACCTTGGGCCCATCTCATTCTCTCAGTCTCAGAAAACCTTGTGATAGGTCCATCTTAGGGTCACCACAAGTCAGAAATGACTTGAAGATACACAACAACAACAGTGTGCTTTTCCACCCATTTACCTTTCCTGCAACACAACAATCTTGACCCACGTCAAGCTGAAAGCAGACAATCTGCACTCATTACTTTTTTTTCTTCTTTGGACTGTTTAAGGAGTCACAACTTCTTCTTAATCTCTCACTACCCAAGTGCAGCATTTTATTTATGGATTTTCTCTTGCATATATCTTCCTGTTGATTTTGTTCTACTATACCTAGATTTCCCCTCTATGCTGTGGCATTTTCCCCTTTTCTTTAATTATGCTCTGTTGTTGTTGTTTTTTCTTGGTCCACATTCTATTTATTTTTTTTCTTCACTTTCCTCATTCCCTTCACTTTGAAAAAAAAAACTGCTGGCAGAAGTATATAGTATTTGCAGTACACTCAGGGTAGTCATGCTTCCTTCTTTTTTTTTTAAAAAAAAGTCTTCCAGAGAACAGACAATCAAAGCACAATACTTTGTTTGAAGTTGCCCTCTTTCTGAACAATTGTTCAGTCCAAGTCTACTTTTGAAAAGAACCACAAGAAGAACAGGATCCCTCAGACCTTGGGGGCTGGCTTCCACAGTAGAGAGCAGCACCAACCAATGTGTGTGGCTACTGCTGCTTTTCACTGAAGACAGACACTGGAGACAACAGTAGGGGCTGGTGGCTTCCATGTCAGTGGGAAGGTGAATCCTCACTGAGTTTTAGTTTGAACTTAGAATCATAGAATCATAGAATTGGAAGAGACCCCAGAGGCCATCGAGTCCAACCCTCTGCTATGAATTGAGGTGCCCAGAACTGGACACAGTATTCCAAATGAGGCCTAACCAATGCAGAATAGAGTGGTACCATTACCTCCCTCGATCTAGACACCATACTCCTATTGATGCAACCAAGAATCACGTTGGCTTTCTTTAAAGAACTTTAAAGAAGATGCAGAAAGGTTCATCACTTTAAATAGCAACTTTACAGGTCAGAATAGAACTCAGAGGAGATTCAGCATCACAATGATATGGGTGCAACAAACTGCCACTAAGGGACAACCAGGGAAGTAAAAATTCAAGGGAGGCAAGGTGATTTAAGTGGGAGGGAAATGGTCAAGCTTTGGAATGAGGTGAAATGACAGAAGGGAGATGAAGTGGCTGAATGGGATGGTGGTGGAAATGAGGTGGGTTTGGGGTAGGTGAGACAAAAAAAGAAGCCAGATGGAAAGGTTTTTACAGTGATGTAGTGGTAGCAGAGGTACTTCTTGTCTAAGGCATGTGACTGCCTGCTAATTAGGAACAAGCAATTTTAGCAATCTTAGAAAGTGTTCTCAGGAAGTTTAGCTTTTTTAGAGAGTGAAATTTTTGAAGACTGTTCATAGTTTTGGACTTATTTTCACCCAAATTTGCACATGATTTTTTTCCCACAAAAAGCATCTTCTGTAGGGGAAATAATAATTCTGCATGGGAAATTAATTTCCATTCAGAAAATACCGTCTCATGTGCAAAAGAAACACGTGGAAATTTTACACAGAATAGTTTCCAAACTACACCAATTCCTGTGCAAGAAACAGCAGAAACTATTGTTTCCCATATAGAAAAATCAATTTACTACACATCAAATGTTATTTTCTTTGCAGAACAGCCCCATACAAATTTTTGTGCAAAATAAGATCAACACTCCAAAACTTCTTGACAGCCAGGATTCTTCTTGTCAGAGTTCCTCAACACTCAAGAAACACATTTTTCACCATCCCTCCCCCCACTTTTTTAAAAAAAGAACATATTCTTTCCATCCCAATTATTTTCCCATGTTAGGTGGCAGGAGAGCCTGGACCACCACTGCCAGAAATAAAAAGTGGTATTGAAAAGTTCACTTCTGCCACGTTGAAATGTTTCCTCTTGTAATGGGGTATCTTGGTGGAATGCTACCAATATTAACTTTTGTAATTTAGTTTTCTAATTTTTAGATGGTTAATCTCTGGAGGGGTGTTCCAATGGATAACATTATGAAAATCTTGAAATTGGTGAATATTATTTTATAGTTCAAGAAACGCCCACTATACTATAAAAAGATTAAATTTGGTAACTGATGGAATAGCTGTTTTATCAATCAGCATAGAACCAATTATGGTTCTTAAATTACTGAAAGAAATGGCAATGCTTGAAATAATAAGGTTTCACATAGGTAGGAATTTATTCAAGCAACACAGTGGACATGAAATCAAGCACTGAATGAGCCACTAAAGAGTTGATATGTAATGGTACATGAAAGGCTAACTAGCCTTTTTTAAAAACTTTCAACTTGTAAATATGATTCTTAGTGTAGATTATTTTGAAAAGTATCCAAGTATTACTGATCCATTCTTTAAGCCAAGTAAATCCATGATGTCCAGGAAGCAAGAAGATAGTGGCCATTTCCTCACTGGGCTTTTAAAATGGTGCAGAGCAACCTCCAACGGAGGTCCTCTGCACCATAGAATGGACTGGGTCGGACTACTTTTTGTAGTTCCGTACCTCAGTCTTGGTTCTGTGTGACTGGAACTGGTCGCGCAGCGTGCTTTTTAAAAACCTCTTTTTAGAGGTTTTTAAAAAGCACAGAGCGTGTGACTCCGTGTTGCTCAGTCGCTGCGCTAGGGGGAAGATTTGCAGGCACGTGCAAGTGAGTGCCTGCAGATCTTCCGGGGGCGGGCTTTCAGCTGGCGAGCTTCTCCGGTTGGTGGAGAGCCTCCACCAACCAGAAGCCGTCATTTTGGAAGCCGGAGCAGTGCGGAGCAACGAGCTTGCACTTCTCCTCATCCCGACGGACTCACTCGGATGCTCAGGAAATCTAGTGAGTCCCATTTTCGCACAGCTCCCCCCCACATCTGGAAAGGGCCAGTGTTGGCCACTCTAAGAAAACATTTTCTGTTCTAGTGCCCTCTTATGTGGCTGCTTTTGGACTGCAGATCCCCAAACCCAAAGCAAGCATGTGTACTGGTTAGAGAAGAGATGGATTATAGTCTAGAATATAAATTCTAGAGGGGCTTGCTATAGCAGCCTGAAAACTGATATTCACCAGTTGTCATTCCACTCAGAACTTGGGAAGCTGCAGATCAGAAGATATATCCACCTAGGGCAGGACTGTCTTTTCTAAAAGACAATGACCTTTTAGTATCTCAGGCTGAGAAAGGACTTTCTGTTCACAAGGTGGTTGAGCCTTTTAGATCAGGGATGAACTACAGAAGCTAGTGAGCCACATTACCCCATCAAGACTTATCCCCAAAAGGTAGGTCTCCACCCCCTGAAAAAAAATGCCATGTAATGCGCCCAAATGCTCTTTGGGACAATGTAGCAATTTTGCTATGTGTCTTTTGGTAAGTGCAGAGCCATTTTAGGCCCAGGAGCAGCTTTTTTTTTTTTGGTACAACAGGAAGTGAGTGGAAGCAATTTCCTGTCTACTTCCTGTTTTTAAAAAGATCTCTCTTGTGCCTAAATTACCCCAGGGGATCCACAAAACGTGGAAAAATACCCCTCCTCCCAATAATCTCAAAAGGGAATTGGGAGGCAAAGAAAAATTTTGGAGTTTTTTTTCCACACTGTAGGGTAACAAAAAGATGTCACAAAAACATATGGATACAACTCACACCTGTCTTAGATTATAATCTATGAATCATTCTGCAAACCAAGTATGTACAACAGCAGTTACTGACTTTTCTCTTATTCTTTTGAGTGTATTATCACAATAGCTGATATTATTATTGTTGTTGTTATTATTATTATTATATTGTTGTTGCTGCTGTTATTTTATATCCTGTTCCCCCTTTCCCTCCACACAACTTGCAGATAAAAACATATTTTGTAAAAACATATAGAAAATTATTGTTACAGTGAAATTAATCTCAACTCACCAATAGGAAAACAATAAACAGGAAACCAGTTTAATCTGCTGTGGAAAAGTAGGACTCACTGAAGGTGCTGCCTTGCCTGCTCACACCTCCCTGGATAGATTAGTGAATGAGGGCCAGCTGCTGGACTTCATTAAAGCCTCTGCAGGGAGGCCAATAAATGGCCCTGGGAGGCAAAAATTGTAAGACTGTAGAGGTGAAGTAAGTTGTACAAAGGCAGCTGATACAAAGGTCCATATCTCAATCACTTTCTATTTGTTGGTTTAGTTGTGCCTTTACTTTCTACCTGAGACTATAACTCTGAACACATCTTGCCTTTACAGTTTTTCCCCATGCACTTGTTTACTGTTGGTTTGCTAAGGGTATCATCCTGCAGCCACTTTCATCCTAGGAGAACATCTTCCAATTACCAGTTTATGACAAAGGTGCTTAGCTTCTATCTGTGGACCTCATCCTCATACAGCTTACCAGCAATCTCAAAAAGACACATCGAATAGCCACTTATGCCAGTGGCATAAGTCAAGCTAACTACCTATTATCTTTTAACTATTAAATAAAAGCTATTATCCCCAGGTACATAGCCCTAGTATGGTTGAAAGGACATACAAACTGAGGATTTGCTGTATGGAGTGGTGTTGTGGAGACTACAACCTCTACAAACCACTCTAAAAAGAGAATCTCAAATCCTCTGAGCAGCCACCAAAAGAGTTCTTCCTGTTTTCCCACCAGACATAACTATAAGGGTGACAAGATGCCTATGAACTCCTGGTAGGACAAAAAAGTAAAATAAAATAATAATGCAGCTTACTGCTACTAGTCAGAGCTATTGCCTATCATTGTTAACAGTAGCACTAGTTCCAATTCTATGCTTCTTATGATCCTTTAAAGAACCCTCACATAATCTCTACCACAATTATTCTTTAAAACTGCACATTAATAATATTTTAGTGTTGAAGCATATTTAGTAGGTAGCCTGACTTTGCAAATTAAAATTGCATGGATGTGGAATCAGTTTTCACTCTGTACTTCTAAAGGCTTAAATCTTACCATGGATATTCACAAGTATTTTTGTACTTTGCCAGTGTGTTTCTTCAGCTATTCTTAAGCTATTCCTCCGAGGCCATTTGCCCTATATTAGTGAGCTGGGAATTAAGATGCTGGAATTAAGTGATCTTGTCCCAATGGTGACTTTAAAGCAAATCATTCTATATAGGCAATCTGGACTCTCACAGTGCTGTGGAACACAGAGGAAGTGACTAGATGAAAGTAGCTGCATGAGGCTTCAACACAAAATAAGATTAATTTGGAGGAAGGAGCAGCAGGAAGTACCAAGTTGGACTTGCTAGGTCTATGATCCATTAAGGCTAAGTGTGGTGGAGCCATAGCTTATTTTCAGTGCAGAATTGTGGTAGAGATTATGTGAGGGTTCTTTAAAGGATCATGGATATAGGCTTATGGGGCAGGACAGTAAGAGATTCTATCTCTGTCTCCCTGCCTCATTTTATCATTTCAACAAGAATGAGAGGTAATGGAAAAGATTCTATGGCTAAAGAGCTTCTAGGGATACCATTCCCCTTGTTGCAAATGGCCAGACATAGTGTCATTATGCGGCATTCTGAGAAATTGTGGCCAGCAACCAATGCAGCTTCTGTCATTACTGTTCTAAAAAATGGTTGAAGAGAAAAGAAGATGTGTCATTGACCTTTCCTTCTTCACTGAAATACCTTACCTGAACAGGATGCTTGTGAACAGAGTATGGAATGTGGAGGACATTCTTTCAGCTTCATGGCAGCAACCAGAGAAGCAGAGCTTGTAGATTTGTTCCAGCAATAGTCTGAAATCAACTTCTGGTAGTGATGCAACCATGCACAAGCAACAGCATTCTCGTTGCCTGCAAGGTATCTTCTGCAGGCTATCAGCAAGGTCAACAAGCATTTGTGAGAATATATTTTGTATAAATTGCACTCTTAATAGGTGCTCCATGGGTGAGTCCTAAGAATTAGAAGGAGGAACTAGCATACTTCCTCAGGTTTAGGGAATGAAAAGATCCCTTTAAAGCAGGATTGGTACTCCAAATGTTATTGAACTCCAATTTTCAGCTAGCCTGGCCAGTGGTGAGAGATAATTGGAACAGCAGTTTATCAAAATCTCTGGGAGGGTACTGTTTCTCTGCTCCTGCTATTTCCTATTGTGGTTCCTGAATCCAAATGTGTCCGTTCATTGTGTTATTATAATCTATCTCTGATAAAGGGTCATCTGGATCCTGGGCCACAATACAATTGAAAGAAGAATACTGAATGCTATATGAACCAGCATGATGTAGTGGTCTGATTGTTGGACTGGAACTCTAGGAGACCAGGGTTCAAAGTCCTGCTCTGCTATGAAATCCACTGGGTGACCTTGGGCAAGTCACACTCTTCCAGCCTTAGAGGAAGGCTATAGCAAACCTCCTCTGAATAAATCTCACCAAGAAAGCCCCATAAGTCAGAGTCAACTTGAAGGCACATAACAACAATGTCAGCAACCACATGGCGTGCACATCAAGTCTTCCCTGACCCAGCATTCAGAACTGTGGATCTAGTAATGTACCATCTATATGAAAAGTAGGAATAACTGAGGAATATAGTTTTTACAAAATCCCAATCCACTGACCTATATATTCCAGTTTAATGTGTGGATCCAAGCTTTGTTACTAATGGACTCTCACTCTTGCATGTTTCAGGCTTAAAAATCATATGATTAATGTAGAAATAGTTTGGAATGGACATTTGGGGAAACGTGTAAATGCAATAGTCTATGGAAAAACTTGTACAACTCTGCAATGCAAAGTTTACTGTAGGTCTTCAGATAATTGAAATGAAGTTGTGCTACATAGGCACTTTCTAAAAGGAGCATGCTGCGGAGGACAGTGTATCCACATGAGAAGAAGGAAGGAATTAAAAGATGAAGGACAGAATTAAAAAGTCACTATTGGAGCAAGAGTTTAATAAGCAAAGAGTGTCAACAGGATGAGCGATGTAATTATTCCCCATTATCCAAGAACATTATTAGATCATTATTGTGTTAGTGTATTCACATTATTTGTTTGTTATGGTGCTAGCTACAAGACACTAAAACAAAATATTATGGGAAACATTGATTTCCCCAATCTAAACTTGAACCGTAGCTATGAATTGTGTTTTGGTTTTGCTTTCTTTTAAAACTGATTTCCCCATATTGATTGGGAACACTCAGTCAGGCTGAGATAATCACAGCTCTTAGCCCAATACATTGCAGGAATGGTATGCACATTAAAAAAGTAAAATTTTACAATCGGTAAACAGAGACCAGCTTTTCATTATCAAGCTAAATGTTCTCCTCATGTTAGCTGTTCCTGGTTAAATGTTCTCTGCACGTTAGCTATTCCAATTCATTGAGCATTTTTCTAAGTTGCCCTATAGGTTGTGGTCTCAAATTCAACCTAATGGTAACAGCATTGGCCTTTTCTGCATGATGACGCTCTCCTGCATCATCCCGTCACAATCCTGGCAGCACCTCTGCTGGGATGGGAGTGTGTCCCCAATGCTCCTCTTTGGATGTGACCAGATGCTTGTGTAAAGGAGCTCAAGGGACATGCTCCATCCTTCTAGATTGCAGCCAGATAGGGGAGGAAGCCCATAGATTGCACTTCCGGCCCTCCGGAATGGCCAGCTGCAATGGAAAGCTCACATGATTAGGGGTTATTGACAGAGTTTCTCCATCAATTATATAGCCTGTGATCACACTGGCTGGCAAAGTGAGAAGGGCAGGACCACAACAATGTCATGCAGAAGCATTGTGGTCCCGCTCCTCTTGCATCCCCATGCTGGGACACTGTCGTCATGCAGAAAGAGCCATTGTTTCCATCATTTTTAACTTGTTCAGTTTGAATCAAATAGATCTACATAGGTTATCCTGTTTGTTTGCTTACTGAATTTGTACCTAACCTTTCTCCCAGGTTGAGATCCAAAGCAGCTTGGCAAATGAGTGAAATGAAACTCATATATATGAAAGTATAAGGGTAGGGTTTACCCTTGTAGCTGCAGGATTCTGTGAATTGCAATCAAAAAAGTTAATTTTCTGAGCCCAGAAGAAGGTCCAATTTTAAGAGAGACTTGGTTAGTAGGAGATGGAGTCCTAAGTCCTTTACCACAGATTCAATGGGGGCAGATAGATACATTCTCTTATAACTGTTTCATAGAATCATAGAATTGGTAGAGAGCACTAAAGCCATATAGTCCAACCTCTTGCCATGCAGGAATACACAAAGCACTCCTGAAAGATGTCAATCTAAACTCTGTTTAACAACCTCCAAAGATGGAGAGCCTACCACTCTCTGAAGCAATGTATTCTTCTGTTGAACAGTTCTTACAGTAAAAGAAAGTCCTTAATCTAAGGTGGAATTCCTTTTCTTGTAATCTGAATCCATGGGTTTATGTTCTAATTTCTAGAACAGCAGAAAACAAGGTCACTCTATCTTCTACATGACATTCCTTCATACATTTAAAAACAGCAATCATGTCACCTCCCCATCTTATCATCTCCTAGCTAAACATACCCTCAGTTCCCTCAAATCCCTCAGTTGTTCCTCATGAAGCTTAGTTTTCAGATTTTGGCTTATATTTGTTGCCCTTCTCTGGGCATGTTCCAATTTGCCAATATTCTTCTTAAACTGTGGTGCCTGGAACTGGAGACGCTATTCTGAGGGATGTCTGACCAAAACAGAACAGAGTGACACTATTATTTCCCTCAAACTGGACAATATATATTTTTTCACATAAACTGTTCACCATTTCAGGAACCAAGACAGAGAGATATAGCTGTATGTTGAATTCTAGTCACATTTTCTATTAACAAGAACACCTGTGTATAATTTTAGCCCACCGAGAAATGGAAACATTCTATGTAAATTTCAAGTGTTCCTAAATCAGTCTATAGTTCTATTGAGTTGAACAAGAGCAAGATTTAGGAGAGCACATAAACATGCACTTCACATGGAGGATATGATTAGATGTGATTGAATTCTGCACTTTTACTTATGGAACAGTGACGGCTTTCCCTCTTCTTTCAGATCCACTTTTCAGGAAAAAAAAGTGACCCCATTTTAAGGGTACCAAAGTCTTGCTTTGGGTGCTTAACAATAAACACATACAGATATGTCTAATTTTGGAGACTGGGAAGCCTGTTCTGAATATTGTCTGCATGTTTTTTCCACCATTGTCATTCAGTCTGAGAGAAGAGAAACTGTATATGGAATACTTTAAAATGAAGATAAAAGTTCAATGACACTCTAGAGCAGAGTTGGGTCATTATTGGAAGCTAGAGGGTTGCATTAAACTCCCCTGGAGTCCATAGAGGGTCACACCAACACAGAAACCATGGCACAAAAAATGCCCCCAAGCCTTCTCTAGAGAGATTTTATTTACATCAAGAAATGGCTGAAAATCACTAGCAGTTCTCTTCTTATTTTTGTCATGTCCTATCTGGAGGAGGCCTCTTTTGACAAGGAAGGAGAAGAGGAATTTCAAGATAACAGGCTCACGCAGAGTTAGCAGAGGCTGGCAGTCCTATCATAGCATTGGCAGAAGTAAAGCCCAGTCCATCCCCAGCAGTGCCTGCAGATCAGGAAGACGATAGGCAACTCAACCTGTCATAAGTTAAAATACCAGTAGCAGAGGGTCTGTTCCACCTTAAATGGAAGATGCTGAGCTAATGAGGCCAGTTGGAGTAAGTGCTGGCTACCAGTTGGCTCATTCCACTGCAGCCAACAAAGAGCTCCAACATTTCACTACTGTATCTATTACATCTGACTTTGTGGATCTTTTGGGGTCTTTGGGGATCAGCAAGCATAGGGAGCCAGAGAGGCTGCAGAGCAATAGGAAGGGGTGGATTAGCACTAGCATTAAATTTTCTGCATAGAAATTTATATTTATGTATAGAAAGTCCTGTCTCTTGTGCAGAAAGTGCTGTTTCCTGAACAGAAAAGTTTGTTTCCTATGCAAAACAATCATGTGCAAAAGTTGTGCAGAATAAGTCCTGAACTGTGAAAAGTCTCACCAGTCTACGATTCCTTTCATCATTTTGCAGCACTTGAAAAATATGTCTTCTTCTTTTTAAAAAATTAATTTAGGATTTTTTCCTACTATTTTTTGTATTTGCTATTCTTATACACTATATACATTCTGTTCCTATACACCATCAATGTAAACTTGAATTGCTGGAGTTCTCCACTGTCTCTAAAACCAGCAATGCTGGTGACTTCATGGGACATTTTCCATGCAGAGCACATGTTCTGCCAATAAATCATTGATGCTGGACCCAGAGACAGACATTGCATACAGCAACTAAAGTACCACTCCTCTATCTTCAGATCCCACCCCCCCTGTGCAGCAGAGACAAACTCTTTCTAGTTTCTCCTATTTGCTCCTTTTAACCAAATTTTTTGCAAAGGACCGAAGAAAAAATGGGTCACATAAACCTCTGTTGCTTTGTCTCTTGTTTCAACAGGAATAATGATATAATTCTTCACTATAATGAGTAGCTCTAGCGATTTTCTTCCTGTTCCCAGCAAGTCTTTGAAAAATGCATTTTCAATAACTCTTTGCAATTTAAGACATACTTTATGGAAAAAAAAAACGAAAAACAAAAAACAAAAAACCCTCTCATGACTGTTTTGGACAGAAAATAGCATTTACTGCATAGGACACACAGAAAATGTTTCCTGTATGGAAAATGCTATTTTCTGTACAAAGAACCATATGCAAATTTAGCACAGAAAAAGTTCCAAATTGCAAAGATTTTTTATCAGTATAGGATTATTTTCATCATTTTTTTCCAGCACTCACGAAACATGTTTTTGATCATTTTTTTTAAAAAAATCAAATATTCTTTCCACGTCTAATCAGAAATGCCAAGTGAGAAGACAATGGGGAAGCAACCAGATAATTCATTTTTCTAGCTAAAGTTCAAGCCTGATATGAGCCACACTTCAACTATCAGGGATATCATATAAGCAAAAATGATGTGGATAATGACCCTCCTACTACTGTTTTTTTTTCCTTGATGGCTTTTATCTGTCTTTATAAATAACATAGTTTGGGTCATTGGTTCAAAGAGAAAGGCAAAGAAAAATAATGGGATTGTGGTGTACTAATGGTCATCATACTCTAAGATGAGGAATGCTATCACAGAGGCAGCTGGAATGTAAAGTCTTTAGACCTATTTGTGTTACTCCACCAGCTTAGCTCCAGCAGAGAGTGTCATGACCTCAATTCCCATATGATTCTAACATCAATAACACTAAGTGTGTGGATAGGGTTTTTTTTTTCTCCCTCTCTCTCTCTACTCTTTCTTTCTTCTATTCATTAATTTGTAACTCTCTGGGAGCTGAAACTGAAAAAAGAGAAAAGAAAACCCTCCTAGTCTCTCCATCTAGCATACATAATTTATAAAACACTACAGTTAATTATGAGAATGAGCAGCCAGGAGCTCAATGAAGCTCAGTACAGCTGATTGTAATGAAAGATCCAGGATGGGTGATTAGTTAATCCAGAGAAAACTCAGTGGAATATTCAACAAATGCAACATTGCTTTCCTACATATTTATTTATCTGCTCAGTAGTAAACCCCCAGAAAATTCAGTGGTGCTTACTGCCGAGCAAGGGGATACAGTATTGCATTCTTAGAAATATCCTGAAGATTTTGATCAAACTCCTAGTGGATCATAATACACAAGTTGGTCAGCATGCTTATCACCATTCTAGTGAGTTTCAAACTGGGCCAGCCAGAAACAATCATCTTATTTTTATGTTGTATTAAGATGCCATTAATTTAAATAGTGATGTATCCTATTGTTGCTGATGCATTTCTAAACTCTTTCATGATCATTTCCTTTAAAAAGAAGTCTCTGTTTCCACAGTTCTAGTCATGTAGCAACATCTAGCCTCTGATCTCATCTGAACTTGGAAGGTAATCAGAGTTGGCTCTGGCTAGTACTTGGATGGGAGACCACCAATGAATACCAGGCGCTGTAGGCTATATTTCAGAGGAAACTGTGAAAACCACTTCTGAGTACTCCTTGCCTAAGAAAACCCTATGGAATTCATAGGGTCACCATAAGTCAACAGGAAATTTGAAGATAACACACACACTCAGTCTGATGAGCTGGTGTACATCATGCTGAATGGGCTCCCTTAAGCTGGATGTCATATACCTTGCACAGAAACTGCAAATTCAAGTGTGCCCACAATACTTTTTTTCCCTAAGTACTTAAAACAGAAATACCTCACATTGTAGTGATATTTGCAGTTCTATCATTCTCATTGTATTGTATTCTATCATTCTCATAAGCATCTATATCAATGTCCATGTTCAGAACTGAAGCTTCCAATCTTTACACAGAAAACTATCCCAATTGCTTGTAACTGAATTTTAAAATACAATTATATAGTGGTAAATTTGGAGTCAATAGTCTCAACAACATTGGACTCAATAGTGTTGACAAAAGTAGCATATTTTATGCCTCCCAAGGTTTGTTGTGGGGAAAAAAAAAGTTGTACCTTACCTCAGGCACTTGTACATTTCACAGGCTCAGAGAGCATTTCCAAGAAATAAAACACACACAACACAGTGTTCATATTTCAGTATCTAAGATGTGCATAATTGACAAAACATGCTGAAATACACCTTAGCAAATGGGCAAAAGTTGTATAAATGAGAGAGACTGCAAAAACAAATATACAAATTGGGAAAAGTGCACACAAATGGCCAGGTTTCAATATGCAGGGAGGGAAAAAACAGTCTCACAACCTAACACAAAACAGGGAGTGGGAGAAAAGGCAGGTGAGATTCAGCAAAACTGAGAATGAGACATTTTCAGATCCCTAGATAGTTTGCAACCACTAGAAAAAAACAAATATCCAGTTAATTGCAATCACAAGGAAAAACACATACGAGTTCAGAATCTGGTGTCCACATTAAATGCTGCAACTAATAATCTGGTTAACTGGGGAAATGTAAATCAAACCAGGCAAATTTCAATTGTGGTCAAGAATTGTGGTAGGAATAGAATTTCTCCTGGGAGGTTCACACATGGCATATTTTTCTATCTTTTTATTACACTGTTAGGGATTACAGCGGTGCTTTCCACGTTCTCTCTTTCTGAATAGCAACGTCTAAGCAGACAGTTGGTTCCACTTGACTTCTTTCACAGTCTTAAAAATGGGTGAGAAAATGAGATCTCCAGTCAGTTTTAATCATTGTATTTTATGAAAATGCATGCAACTAACTTAATTACTCACCCAGAGAATGTAGGCCTTTAGCATGCTAAACATTTTCAAAATGAATAATTTTGCACGCACGCACACACACACACGAATCACATGTGACTTTGGTCAGTGTTATATGCTGGAATGTTCAGAAGGGGAAAAACCCTGAGATTGTTAGGTTTGATAATGTTCTTCCCAAGCATGGAAGAAAAATCTCTGCAAGATATGGCCAAGAGGAAGAGGAAGGGAAGAAGCTCCCAGCTGAGCAGTAGCTCCAATTAGTCAACTGCAATCAAATTGCCCAAACCACAATTAGCAGAGTTTTAAGCCAATTTCATAATTTTAATTATTTATTCCTCCAGCAGCCCTCAAAGGTGCTCTTTTAGCATCAAGCCAAGCTGAAGACAAATCTTTAAAATGCAGCACACAAGAATCTAAGTCCATCTCTTCTGGGTATAGCACTTTATCTGCCTGGCAGAGCACTGACGCTAACTGAAATCACACTGCTGTGGAATACGTGGCTGAGAGAACAGCATAGGCACATCAGGAACATGCTTTCACAAAGGCAAGAGTTCCACAGCCACATTAGTTTCAATTAGTCATTAAATCAATTGGACAGGCCATCATTTAATAAATGAAGAGCATTGCTTATATCCTCATGACTAAATCCAAAAAGGAAATCTAATAATTAGATTTTTAAAATCCTTCTAGTAAGGTCTGGATCTTTACTGAAAGATATATCACATATACAGCTTGCATGACTTTTTAAAAAAGAATTCTTCTTGCTTACCAGCAGAAATATCTAGCTCTTATTCCTCACCACTCCTTTGGTCTTTCCTTCTTATCTGCCTCTGTAGCTTTTCTGTCATGTCAAATCCAAGTGCTCTTTGGTCTCTTTAAACACTGCACAATTACACATTTCTTTATACTGTTTTTAACTGTCATATTTACATCCTAAAGAATCTTGGGGATGCACGAGAGCTCTCTAGCAGAGAATTTTAAATGCCTGACAAAACTGCAGATCCCAGGACTCCATAGCATAGAACCATGGCAATTAAAGTGGCATCAATGTGCTATAGTTGCGTGGTATGAAAGACACCTTTGACTCCTCTTTTGCCTACTCAAGTCACTTCTGTTCCACATAGCTAAACGATATTTCTTTTCATTTTCGTGCCAAGGTACAACAATATGTGATGAGGTTAAGGGGGAGAACTGATTTGGGAGCTGTAAAACCTTGCTACCTTTCTGTCATCTATCTGGTTCCCCCCCATCTCACTCCATGGCAGTGGATGCATGAAGTTAATATTGAACCAATAGCACATCTGGACTACTTTCATGCTAGCCCTTTTCTCTAGAACAATCTTTTATTTCTTCACATCTTTTCTACCAAGAATTCAGATGATGTTCTTGCAAGACAATAGCAAACCATTGTTTTCTGTATTATCCTGCTGTTCCATCTCCCTCCCTTGGCAACACTTGGTCCGTGGCGTTTCCCACCTTTTAATTTTGCAAATTACCTGATATGTTACCATTTCCAATGTGGGATGCAAATTTCTACTGAAAGTTTTATGTTGCTTTAACGAAAACCTCCCTCCTTGTCAGTTTTCCCAGGCCACTGAAGCAACACCATTCATTATGAGTGAAAAAAAGAAATTCAGAAGTAAAATGAAGACAGAAGTATATTTATCACCATCTTTTGACTAACATGAGCATAAGAAGTTTCTGCTGATGATTAGTTACTTCTAAGTAAGCATTACTAAAGGATCTTGGCTGGTAAATAAACAGTTGGAAATGAGTTGAAGGCTCACAACAACAACAGTAAGAGGTGTAAGAGCCAGTGTGGTGTAGTGATTTGATTGTTGAACTGGAGCACTGGGAGACCTGGATTGGAATCCCTGCCCAGCCATGGAAATCTGCTGGGTGACCTTGGGTGAGTTACATTCTCACAGCCTCAGAGGAAGGTAATGGCAAATCCCCTCAGAACAAACCTTGACAAGAAAATCCTGTGATAGGATCACCATAAGTTGGAAACAACTTGAAGGCACACAACAACAAAAACAATAACAACAACCAAGTACTGTGCTCACTCCCCGGCCTCCTGTGAAAAGAAATGTGACAGTAAAGAACCCTCACTTAGAAGCAAATAAAGACTATGTAATTTGTTCCTTCCTATACTCCCGTATCTCCTGTGATTTTTCTTTTTACCTTATTCCATGCTTTGTGACCCTAGATAACTAGTACATCACTTGGTATTTATCTGCAGCTTTCTCTGCTTGTCTAACCTTCTAGATCAGCCTTTCCACTCTCAAAATCATGCAGAAGAACTCTGCTACCAGAGGAGCACCATCACCAAATGAACAAGCATATTTTGAGGCAGGAAAGGAGCAGAGAAAAGGACACAGCATGCTAGACTTTCTGCCTACATGTGACAAGAGGAATGGCAGACTGCCATGAGATTTCTATTTGCAGACATTTTCTTGTGGTGTTATTTAAAGCAATACAGTAGTCACTTCTCGACTTTTAAATCTAGAATGGCTTGGAAGGCAGTAACACTCCCAGCTGTGCTTTTCTGTTATTGTCAGGTCAGATACAATTCAGATTCACATTCAACATGGTAACACCACTGTGGCAGAATATAAACTAGTACAAAATCCACAAGCCCCAAGGCATAATTTGTAACCTTGCTGAAACTATTTTTTTTAAAAAACAAGCAAACAGAAACACCACCACCAACAACAACAAACTAAGATTTCATAAAGACTGCCCTTCTGTTGTAAGAACATTGCTCCTATTGTCTCCCAATTATATGACAAAACAGTGTATATGCAGAATCTTTTGATTTTATCAGGTGAATAACAGTGACATTTAGCATTGATTGATCAGATGGCCATACAAAGAGGTAATAATAAATAGATTAAAACATGTACATTTCAATAATAAAAATGAGTGGGAAGCAATATATAAGAATTTCAATTGTCATCAAAAGTAGAATTCCCTTCCAGGATTTGAATCCACAGGTTTTCCAAATTCAGTACATCCTTCATAGCTTGTTGCTATTCCTGCTTAAGAATCTTGTGGTGAATATGGATGGAAAGAAACATTATTCACTATTCATGTTCTTGCAGAAAAATGGGTCCCCCAAAGATAGAAAAAAAACTTTTTAACAAAGTAGCAAAGAATTTTTGCAATTTGCAAAGTCTCCTGTGGAGAAGTATTCTGTGCTTCAATGCATCTGGTTGTCCGCATTAAAACTTATTTTCCTCAAAATTCTGTCTGTTTGGTCATGTAGAAGATGTACTCTCTGTATAGTAGACACTACGTTTTGTGCAAAAACAAAACACAACAACATTGCTTCCTGTGTTTGAAAAGGGTTCCCCTCCACACACACACAGAAAAGCCACATCCATATTTCTACACAGATTAATTCCCTAAAAGGTGTGAATCCTTTTGAGAATGGCACAAAAATCTTCATTTTTCTCCCACATCATGAAGAATAATATGAAGAATTTTTGCCCATATTTATGAGGAGGAAGAATGAAGAGATTTGCATCCCTGCTCAAGACTCTAATATGAAATGGGACCCAGCAGACTTCCTTTCTTTCAGAAACAGGATATATCACTTACGGAATTAGATTTGTGCAAGTCAGGGTAATTTGACTTACAGAAATACATTGATTCCAAGTCAGATTTTTCTTAAGAGGGGTTATATGTCTTCCAAACAGAAAGCAATGTTTTTGGTTAGGAACCAGAATATTTATGCAAATATTTGTGCAAATTCTGCACAAAAATATTGCTTCTTGTGTAGAAAAACCCTTTTTCTCAATGGAAAAAAAAAGACATATTTTTGTGGAAATGTAATTCTTTGAAGTTCTGAATTGTGAAAGATCTCATGGCTCTTCTTTTTTGTGGGTGGATGTCCTGATTGGGACATCATTTTCATCAAGGATGCAAATATTAATGAACATTTCATCCATACCTATTTATTTTGTGTTTGACGTTATTTGCTAGCCTTTTGGGTTCACAAGTTTTAGTAGTCAAAAGGCACATTAATAATTTCAAAATTAAAATGAAAGAAAACTAGGTGTACATAATTTAGAGCAAAATACAAATAAACAGAAAATAACTGGTTGCTTCTTGTATGCAGTGTGAGTCAAGCTGATTGTGTCATTCTGTCTTTCTTGGCCCATTCTGTTAGTAATATAAGTAAGTTGTTGTGTTTTATAGGATAACAGACAACACAGCAGAAGCTGCATGTAATCTGTACAGAACCTACCCAATACTCACATTTCAAGGAGCTAGAAAGGACGGGATAACAAATGGGAAAATCTATCCATTTTGGTTTCTCCCACATTCAGATTTTATGCAGAATCCAAGGATTTTCTTATAACATTTTCAAAACTACCTGGAATAAAACCCCACCCATTCTGCATCAGCCAATTTAAAGGAGTACAGCTACTCCCAGAATAAAAAGGAACACGTTTTACCTTTTTACTTTAAAAGGGAAAGAGTATCTCAGAAAGAAAAGATGGCATCCCTAATTTGTCATTAACTTGGTTAAAAATACCAGAATTCAAACCCAGAGTTTAAAGAGTAAGTATTCAGAGACCACGTTCTAGATAAACAAATCCATTATTTCATTTTTTTCACCCATATTTTAATTCTTTCTATCCTTTATATGGAGATATTTGCTTATTTCTGTATATTTTCATAAAAAACTTAAAGAAAACACTAATCACTTCCAAGACTGTTTATCTTACTTACTATTTTCACAAGATTGGGGTGCACACTTATTTCATTCTTGCACATAATGAATATTTTTTTAAAAAAAAATTATTCCCAATTGATGAGATCACCATTTTTTTTGCATAAAAATTGTTTGCATGAAAAAAAACCTTGTTTAGTATAAAAAGTTAATTTCTTTATATTCAAAATTTTCTATTAAAAAAAACATGTTTCGTACAAACGAATTTTTACAAAGAAAGGAAATCATGAGCAAAAAATCTCACAGAGACTGATCATTTCCTCCAATGACTTGCTATCACAGGACAAGAAAATCTGTGAGTACTTTTTACCTCCCACCTGAAGATGTGGAGATCATCAGGGGGTAATGTTTGTAGACCTTATCTTTTCTCCCACAAGCTGAGCAAGTCTGAGCCAACCACATGCCAGTTTGAGGCAACATAAACTTCAGTGCAGACACACCATCTGTCTCATTAGATCTTAATTCATTCCAAGGGAGAAAAGGAGAGAAAAGCAAGGGACGACTTCTGAAGGAACTACTTTAAGACAGTGTCATCTCATTGACTAATTAAACTGTAGGTTTATTAAATTGTTGTGTTCATGCACTCATTATTCATTCAACTGCAGCCCTCCCTGCCTTAAATCAGGAAAACAAAGTAGCTATATATAAAGAAAGCATTAGTTTCTTTATTCTCAAATAACTTTGTTGAAACAAAAGGAAGAGCTTTGGTGATCTTTTCTGGTTGAATGTTTTCAGCATAGCTTTTCTGGAAGTTTATTCCATAGTCCGATTTTTATGTGCCTTTTTGTTATCTGTGTCTTCCAAGGGAACTCAATGACTGCAACTTTCATTATAGACTATAATTCAGCCATCTGTAACTGGGGAAATTAATTTGTTTGGAAGATAAGATCTAGGGGGTTTAACCTACTTTCATCTGCGGTCTAGAATCCAGAAAAGCTGTATAGAGCACAAGGCTTCACACTGAAGTAAAACAGAGCTGAGTATTATGTACAATAGTAGTTTGATTTTCATTTACTATCATTTTTTTTACAAAAAGCTCACTGATCTCATTTTCATCCTCTAGGAACCTTTCAAAGATTACCTCAGTTGTGCATTGCATTTTTAACTAACAGTAATGGAATGGGAAATGAAAGCCACCATGTTTGTAGCCTCTTTCCAACCACAGAGAAAGGTTTCACATACTGGGCTGGCCAAAGATATTTTGCTGTCTGAGGTGGAGGACAGCTTTGTACTCTTTCCACTGGTAACAGAATAGCATTCCCCATCATATTTGAGAACAACAGACTTGTTCAGTGGGTGCAAGAGAGGCTGTGTGACACATAAACAATGATATTATGGTATATTTTGAAATGCAGGCCCTCTTTATTGGTGTGTTTACAAGCCTAGCATTCTCAGAAGTGAGAATGTAGAGTCTGTGGATACTTAGGAGATGTAGCCTTTGCTGTTTTGTAGTTCTTTCCCTATCCAAGGCCACTGGACATCCTAAAAATGCCCTAGAGCAAGAAATGGATCTGCAACAATCAGTACAGTTGTGGCAGTCCCAGTAGCAATATCCCAAGGAAAGTTCAATAATACAGGAGATTGTGCTGGTACATCTATCTGTCTGTTCCAGAGCAGTCTTCGTCTTCACCAGAAACATGTCTTTCATAAAACAAATAGGTCTTGCTTATTTGAGATCAGGCTATCCCCAAAGATGTACAGCATGGATACACTATAGTAATACATTATTGAAGAGAAATCCATCTTGAACTCCAGCTGCTCTGGAAATTGCAGCTAAACTCGGAGGGAGTAGGAAAATCCAAAGAAATGGCACCTAATGTCATCATTCCTGCAAATCAAAAAGTCGTTTTGGTGTCAACCCTAAAAGTTCTGGTTCCATTACATCACTGCATTTACAGCTCTGCCGTTCAATATTAAGAAACTTCCCAAGCCAAACAAGGAAGGGTTTGCCGTTGCTTCTAGTCTTGCATCTACCATCTGAGGTGATTACCAGTCACGTAGGGACGTGGGGGTGGGGGGGTGATTCACCCCCAGTGGCAATGTTTCCAGGGTGTCCTGGCCTGTGGCCATGCCACTGGACACCCTAGCCATGCCCCTGCGTGCCCTGACCATGCCCTGCACACCCTGCCTATGCCCCCACACACCACAGCCATGCCCCAAGCTGCAGTCTGACAGTTGGGCTAGATGTGTGAAAGCTAAAGAACACTTTTTGTATGTGTATAGATTACAAGCGTACAAAAGCCTCGCCACACAACATGCTGGAGGTGCAGTGCAGAAAAGGGTTTAAATGAGCATTTATGCAGAAAGGCCACCAGACTGCAAAACAGGAAGACCAGAATGAACTTGTTTATATATGCATAATAAGGAGATGAAGGGCATTTACACATTCATAGTTTTTTTTTTCCTTTTCTTTATTTTCTCTTTTCTGCACTGTCTTTAGCTTTACTGAGATGATCCATCTGGTAGCAGAGATATTTTACAGCCCTTTGACTGACACAATACAGCAGGAAAGGGTTTTGTTTTGTTTTTAAATGTGGTCCTAAAAAATTAAAAATGCCTTTGGTTAGGTCCTAATGAGTCTAGAGGCCTTAATAAAATCTATTTTTCTCAACATCTGCTGTTGACAGTTATCCTGATTTTCTTCCTATTGACAATGAACAAAGTGTTCCATTTTACTATTAGAGCGCTCTCTCTCCTGCACACACATACATATACACACACAGGCAGGGGGCAGAGAGAGAGGAGAAGAGATTTGGTAAGATTCCTGCCTATGTACTAATGATGAACTCGAATTAAGCTACATTAAAATGAAGGAGGAATGTACTGTTTTGCAAATAGTTGCATACAGGGTTGCACAAGAGTTCATATGATTCTATTGTAAGTTAGGTTTAAACTGGAATGGCAGGTGAACCTTATTTTATCCCTACTGTTAGAATAGTGTCCTCTGCCATGCCTGAAACAGCAGGTTAGTTCAGGAATTCCAGGTACACATAGCTTCATCCTAAAAGAGGGAAACAGCCAGGTTGTCATGGAAAAAACCCAGGGCCTGCACCTACTGGCCCCCTCCGCATACTCCTGTAGTCATAGCTTGAAAGTACCTATGGTCACCCTTCCACTTTTGTGAGTCTGACCTTCACAAATTTGATTATTTGTAGATTGTTTGCTGCTGCTTCTGTTTCCTTCGTTCACTTACTCACATGGGCAGAGGAGTGGGAGCAGGGAAGGTGGGCATTGGGCATTCCTGTGCTCACTCAGGTGGGCAATGGAAGATATTCATGTTTTGTTTTGTTTTTCACAAGGGTCTTTCTCTGCTCACCCTCACAAAAGTGGGAGGCCAACTGTAATTAGAAATAACACATTTCTTGCAATTGACTTATTTCTTTAATAATAAAAGTGCAAGTTTATCACTGTATCATAATAATAAATACTGTTACTCCTCTTTTGGTTTAACTGTAACATTTTAGTTATTTTTCTGGTTAGAGGCATCTGTTCTCACTAAATAATGGAGAAAGAATACCACACAATAGCAATAGCATGTGTATTTCTATACTGCTTATCAGCTAAGCACTCCCTAAGCAGTTTACAATGTGTTAGCTAATTGCCCCCAACAAGCTGGGTGCTCATTTTACCGAACTGTGGGAGGATGGAAAGCTGAGTCAATCTGAAGCCCGGCAGGACTGAACTCACAACCTTGTGGCTACAGTACTGGCATTTAACCACTGTACCACACAGGGCATAAATGCAGACTTCTGCCTTATGCTCTTTTGAGGATATTGAGGAGACAGTAAGGTGGATTAGAGGTGATAGAATTTTGTACCATAGATCAACAGCTTGCAACGTTCAGATATTTTGAAAGTAGCTAAAAGTTACTAAGATAATAACTTTCAGTTACTTTGAAAATAGATAGCAACTTTAGTTACTTCGAAAATAAGACAGTAATATTTAGTTACTTAGAAAATATATCAATGCTTAGGTTCTGAGAAGTGTGAAGCATTATTTTTACAAACTGTAGCTGCAAATGTACACATTTTTTAAAGTGGCTTTGGAAACAGGATGGTCCCCGGTTTTCTGAAGCTGGAAGTGAAGAATCTCCATCTCAAAACTGCTGTGCTAGTGGTGGCAACCACCCTACCAGAGGAGTATGTAGTATACATGCACAGCAGTGAATAACATTATGTAAGATAGCTTCCCAGTTTATGAGGGGTACCATGACTGAAATGGTAGACAAAGGTACCAAGGAATAGATTGCAACAGCATTACAACAAACAGCATAAATTCAGTTTGTAAGAACTTTATCAAAAGACTTCAGCCTAATAATATGCAATCTTTGTGGTTGGAAATGCAAACAATCTTGCATAGTGTAGTTACCATTCAATTCTCAAGAGCAAAGAGGGAATCACATCAAAGAAAAGGGGAAAAAAAGTTACCATCCATTGTTGATCATTTCTCTCATCCTCTGAATTCTAGTAGTCTAATCTAGCACCATCATTCTTAAAAGCATGAAAGCCTTGTTACACTGTATTCACTTTCCAGAGAAAGATATATCCAGCAATGTCCCAGATGATGTTACTATGCCTGGTTTGACAAACATCCAGAAGCTCTTGTTCTCCCACATCACTAATCACAAGGAGGTGGTGCCATTACCCTCCTCAAAAAACCTACAAAACCCACCAAAGAGTAATTATGAACACAAAGAGCTACCCATGGGGAAGTGGTTGTTTTGGAAATGGTATTGGAATATTAATGAAAATGAAAACATTTTGTTAGCACACAGCTTTAAGAAACTGAATGCCATAATGCTGTATAAACTGGATAAGTGCCCACATAAATAAAATGAAGAATTATTTAGGCCCAAAATGATGATTTTGAGATTCTTGCTAAAATCATGTATTCTGCAACAACTTAGACTCCTTACAGGACAAGTACACACTGGGCTTCAGAAATGCACACACACTGTATGGAATTAAGAGGAAATGAGCTGAAGCTATTAATTAAACTTTGAGGCTGCATAAGGGTCTGAGATAGTGGATAATTTTTTACTCTCTTTTCAAGGACTGTCCTAATTAAAAGACAACCTTCAAGTATATGGATATTCTGTTGCCATTAATATCATATATACCCTGCTGTCTACTATTTCTGCAGTGGGAAGTGTTTTGATTGACCTTTTCCTTTTGTAAAGAAAACTGGAGAAAGATATGTGGCAAACACATTCACATATATACACAGACCAAAGAAGCAGTGTATCAAAGATGAAAAGGGTCAGAAAGCTATTCAATGGGATGCAGAATTTATTCTAGCCCAAACTTTCATGAATGTCATGCTCACTCTCAATAAGAGACACATAAGGCCTTTTTGCACTGCATTGTTAATAGTACTATTATTCCACTTCCAACATCCTGCGGAATTCTGGGGTTTGTAATTTACCAAGGCCAAAGAGCTCTCTGACCAAGAATTCTAAATGCCTCTCCCTAAACTGCAAACCCCAGGATTCCACAGGATGTTAAAAGTAGAATAATTAGCACTGTAACAGTGTAGCACAGAAAGGCCCATAATCTTTTATTTATTGAGTGTATTCTCTCCAGTCATTTTGATACACAGACGTAATTTAATGATACATGGCAGTCCCATTGATATTAATATGGAAAACAGAAAACAAAACTCAACAACTTTACTGATGTATTAAATAGATCAATCACTAGGTGATTGCTTACTATTTGTCCACACATGGGCACATATGCAATAGTATACAGTAGTTGGGAGGGATAGAGTTCCCAGAATCCTGAAGCCACCATAAGCAGTAGCTGTATTGGCTGGAAAATTTTGGGAGTGTAAACAAATAACAGTCCCAAGTTTTGATACAGAGCAATTCTAGCTAAAAATAAATGCAGCATTTAATTTTTAGATCTTGGGGTATTGATTATTTTATTTAGCATGCTGCAGAGAGAGTTGGTAGAAGGCAATCTACAACTATGATAGACAGGGGTTTTATTACTGCTAGTGGATGCACAGCCACATTTTGTGAGCAAGGGAAAAAGCAGATTTCCTGTGGGAATAGGTTGTAGAAATCCACAGTACACTTAATGATGTTTAAACCCCTGAAGTGTTATTATTTTCTGCTGACAGCCAAGAGTAGGTGCAACAACACCAATAGGTAAGGTGAACCTTTTACGTCAAGTGGCAGATTGAAAGAGCAGGAGATGGATGTAACATGAATTTGTGGCCTCTGAGATCTGAGCAATAGAAAGGTACAAGGAGTTAGGAGATGGAAGTTTGAAGTGAGGTAAGCATTCAGGGCTGAAGGCAGAACTATGGGGATGAAGGTACCGAGTAAAAAATTCTGAGAGCAAGATCCATTGAAAGTTATTGTTTAGCACAGGTCTGGGGGCAGCTTGCAGCCTTCCAGGTGTTGCTGGCCTGCAATTTCCACCAGCCCTAGCCACTACAGCCAAGGATGAGGTGAGATGAAGTCACGGAGCTGCAGTTCAACAATGTCTAGAGGGCCACAAATTACCCACACATGGTTCACCAGCTTTATAGCCCTTTCTAAAGGCCATTCCAAGGGAGATGAAGAGAACAATGAGCACACAGTTTGGAGATAAAGACAGTGTCTAAGCAATAAGACAATATCATCTCTCTCTCTCTCTCTTTTCTGTTGTGTGTCTTCAAATTGTTTCCAACTTATGGTATCTCTAAGATTACTCTACTACTGAGTTTTATTGGAAATATTTGTTCAGAGGGTTTGGCACTGCCTTCCTCTGAGGCCAAGAGAGTATGACTTGTCCAAATTCATCCAGTGGGTTTCCATGGCTGAGTGGGCATTTGAACCCTTATCTTTGGGGTCCTACTCCAACACCCACACCACTACACTGGCTTCCCTCTTCATCTTTGGGGAGGGTACGTTAACACAAGATATAGATGTAAGAGATCATTTGCCTGCAGCTCTAGGCATGTTTGTACAGAAATAAGGCCCACTTAGGTCAGTGAGTCCCCACTGCTCCTGAGGAACTTGTGGATGTGACTGGTTTATTCTGTAACAGTGTCTAAGAAATGAAGAAGCTACAAAGCTCCTGTTGCTCCTTAGACAATGGACAACATAAACAACCTGGGCTTTCGACTCCAACAGCAAGGCAGTGACCAAAGGGGCTGGGTGTGTCTTTCCTTCCACACAGGACAGGAGCAATGATAGCTAAAAAAAAGAAAGAAAGAAATCCTTGCATTCCCAAATGGATTAATGCAGACTAAAATAACATTCACATTTTTTTTGCTACAGTATCACACTGCTGGCTGTTGTTGAGTTTACAATCAACAATAATCCCAAGGTCCTTTTTGAATGTAGTACTGCTGAGCCATGCACCCCCTATCCTCTACCTGCACATTTGTTTTTGTGGCCTAAATGCAGAGTTTTGCATTTGTCTTTTCTATGTACAGCAGGAGCAGCTAAACATTGTGTACCGTGGCACTGAAAACCACCAGGAGATAGTTCTCTGGCTTGACCCTCCCACCACAAGCTGGCTTCTGTGTCTGTTATCAGATGCCATGACTCACAATCTTTAACCACTCCCATTCACCTTTTACAACTAGTAGTAATTGGTGTGTGCCAGCATGCTGGATAGTTTTCAAGAAGCTACAAATCTCTTGAATTCTTGATTGCTGTGGGAAAGACAAGCCAACAATCCAGAAAAAAAACAAACAAACGAGGGTTCTTTCCCTGATATGCTGGTGGAAACAAGCCATAGAAACAACATGTTTTGAGTTTACGTATGATAATAAACCATAGGTGAAAAGTCCATAGTTTGTTTAACTGTTCCTGTTACAATATAGAATGGTGCCAGTTATTTTAATTGCTATTTAATTGCTTTTTATATGTTGTTTTTAATATGTATTTTAACATTGTTTTAATTATTACTGATGTTTAATCTGTGTTTTAACTTTTGTATATTACAGTTTTTAATTATGCTTTTTAATGTTTGTAAGCTGCTTTGAGTTCCTTCAGGGAGAAAAGTGGAATAGAAATAAAGATGATGATGATGATGATAACAACAACAACAACAAAAATAATAGGAACAATCAGACACACTACTCATACATAGTAAGCCAGAATTCTTGGTTGGGTCTTTATTTTGCAAGAAGTGAGAAGTGCTCTTACAGGGTACAGTTACTGTGATTCAATATGGCCTTGTTCTGGACAACCCATGGTTCTAAGGTGACTCCAGCACTTTACCTCTGGCACATGTCTCTTTTTCACTTCCTGGAAATACCATTTCCAGTATACTCTACATTTCTTCCAGTCGCAGTATAGTTTTAACAGTATCTTTTTCAATCACAGTAGCATAATAAGATCTCCAAGGTTGGATAATGAGCATGGGAAAGGAGATGTCTGAATGGGTCTTTGTATCAGCTTCAAGCTGAGTGTATTACAACATCAAAAGACTTCCAAAAACTTTTGCGCTAATATTTTCTTTTACTGTGATGACATAGAAAAGTCACAATGCATATTTAAAGGAAATACCCCAAATGGTATATTAACTGACTCCTCTTAGGTACCAGCCTAGAAACTGAGGAAGATTCCAAATGACATATTCTAAGTTAGTCATTATTTTACTATGTGGATCACATTGTATTCATGCAGAAGGATTAATAAGCCAGCCTCATGTGGTTAAATTTACAACAGAAGCATTGGCTTCAGTTGGCTAATTAAATGGTTTGTTTTCAGATGGGAATTAAACTTGCTTTTGGTGTCATTAATGACTCTTCAAAGTTCCAGAGAGACATTTGACAAAGTCTTTTCAAGTCTCACCCATCTCTGATCATCAAGTGGATAAGCTGGGCCACCGTGAAGACATGCAGCATATTGACAGAGGCAAATTAATTTGGGTATCAAAGATGAAAAATACAATGCAACTTCTTCCACCCTGAGACTCTTCAGCAGGTCTTATTAGCCCAGGTCTTATTAAGTTTATTCACAATGTAGATTATCATCCTCCCAGAAGAACACTCACTACAGAGAAAAGATAGAGGTTACCTAGAACACACAGTCTGAGCCACAGTTTGCATTAACACCTTTGTGGTTTTCAGATCCATACTTCCAGAACATCTTGAGACATTCTTCCCATGTCTATCAGAATATATCAAAAATTGTATTAATTTTTTCAACATTTCTGTTGTGCTCCTTTGGAATAGGGAAGCCAAATTTGCCCAAATCCACACAGCACACCCTTAAATATTCTGCTCATTCTTATTAAATCTCCTTTCACATTTCAACATTTCAGTTTTGAAGAGGAACTTCCAAATTTATCTAATGATTGCCACTGTAATAGAGACAGTTTGCCACACAATTATTTAATTTCTACAAAGTAGGAATTAAGAAACCCTATGGTGTGTGTATGTATACACTCATCTCAATAAGTCCTTCTCAAAAAAAAACAACAACAACAACCCTCCTACTACATCATTAAATCTTTAAGTGTTATTATGGAATCTGTGCTACAGTGTAGATTAACTATTTGTGAAGTCAAGTCGATTTATCTTGTTTACTTACCACAGATTAAATATAACAGGCTGCATTCTTTTCCACAATCATCTCTCACATAGCCCAATACAGAAAAAGAATATCTTCAAAAAATTTTCCCTGCTTCATTTCCACAGATATTCAGGCACCTTCTTATTTAACTTACTTATCTCTAATAACAGCATAGTGACACCACAAGCTGTTTTTCTCTTCTCCTTCCAGGGTTTCATACACCTTAATGACATCCCTTTTATTCTATCTCCCCCTCAAGCTTGATTGTTCAAATTTAGCTAATCTTTCATATCATGGGGACAGTGAATTAGACGTCTCCACAGCAATTTAATCCCAGTATGTCCTTCTTCTAACAAGGTCATCAGAGCAGCATATTTCCCCTTTCAAAATGTGAATGTTATTATTTCATTCTATGACAGCATACTTTTAAAAAAAATAAAAAATAAAAAAATCAGTTAACAATATTTGGGCTTCTTAAGTCACAACCTGAGTAAGGAGTAGCTTCTTTTCTTGCTGTCACGCAAGGAACTGTGCAGAGTATATGATGACTATTATCTACAATCAGCCCTTAGGCATATTGTTAAGCAGCAGAGCTTCCTTCTCTCTTGTTACTGCCTGCATGATTATTCTTTTAGTTTAGATTCATTGTCTTACACTTATGACTCTCTAAACCTATAATTTATTCAAATCGTTTCAAATTAGCTTGTGCTGCTGCTGTTTACAGAATGCATGCATATATTACAATGACTGTTTTCCCCTCAAATTACAATATCCAGGTCATTTGTAAGCCAGATACATATAACTGTTCTTATTTTTATATTATTTTTTGGAATTATTTCATCTGTTATCACTTTTCTGTCTTCAGTCAGGCCAGAATATGTTCCCCCTCACTCATTTCTGTTCTCACAAGAACCCTATGAGGCAAGGAACAAATATCAGTTCTTCACAGCTTCCAGTACCTGACCCAATGATGACCTCCTGGACATTTATCCATGAGCTCCCACTCTTCTCAATGCATATTCTAAGAGAAAGTACATGTTGAAATATTATCTCAATATTCTGAGGGAAAAAGCATTGAAAAATACTATTTCAATAGATGTGTGTAGTCAATTATTTCCTTTGCATTAGTTAGAAATATCTTTGGAGCAGAACTTTGTCTCTGGCTTTCTCCTAGGTCCTGACTACATCCTGCACCTTACAGATTTACCTTTCGTCAGAATAGATACCTTAGCAATAGCATGTGTATTTCTATACCACTAATCAGCTAAGTGCTCTCTAAGCAGTTTACAATGTGTTAGCTAATTGCCCCCAACAAGCTGGTACTCATTTTACCAACTTGTGGAAAGATGGAAGGCTGAGTCATCCTGGACCCCGGCAGGAACAAACTCACAATCTTGTGGCTACAGTACTGGCATTAACCACTGTGCCACCAGAGCTCTCTACCTTCTTATGGTGGTGAAGTTTGTGAACAAACACAACCTTGGCAGTGTTTGGAACCACATTGACAGATCAGTAGAATTGCACTTATTTTCTTTATGTTAAGAAGGAAAGCTGGTAAGATATGTTAAAACTGGTGAATCTTTAAGGCTATGCTTAACATAACCCTTCCATACAAAATCTCCAATTCTTTAAATGAAAACCTTCTTTCAAAAAGCCAGGTACATGTTTTATACTATTGGGTCATTGTGAAGATAGAATGGGATGCAATAATCATGTCTATCACCTTAATTTTTCTTTAAAACTCCCTGACACATTAATACAAATAGAAGCATTATTGGGTTATCACAACTGTCAGCTAAGGTGCTAAGTGTTTTTCATCCTTTGCTTTTGATTTTATATTTCATTGTTGGAACTGTAAAAATCCCAAATGCTCAGTAATTGGTGTGGGATAGGGGCTAGTCAGTGGGACAAGGATATGAATTAATACTTCGTTCTACTGCTAAAAACATATTGTACTCTGGAGATTTAATTTGTTAAATTAAATCAGAAAAAGCTTTGCTCTGCTAGGAGAAATACCCAACCCACTTTCCATGAATATATGAACTTTTTAAGTCTTGTGAAATGTATCATAACACCAAAAGATTGTCTGAACAATAGCAATTTGTTTCTCTTGAAGCCAATATTTGAAGCTAACCAGAGCCATTCAGTTCAAAGTATGTTCTCCCAGGGGTACCTGCTCATGCATCAAAATATTACTGTTGCTGAGGAGCTATATGAGATGCTTTCAAAGAGAACCTGTGGTAGCTTGCTGTCATCCTCTCCCACACCCCATCTCTTCCTTGTGCAATCTATCTCTGGTATGCATCATCAAACTTGAGAACTGTCTCTCAGTCTTGGAGACCCAAGACTCCTCATTATCTGTATTTGTACTGCCATCCACACCCTGCATCAATTTATCCTGTGTAAATAGAAACCCCATTAAATCTGAACAAAAAAGGAACAGGCTTAACGACACCTAATTTAGCATTCCATTTTCACCAGTGCTTTGCCAAATGCCTCTGGGAAGCCCATAGGCAATATATGAAGTTCTTCCCAGCTGTCTACCCCTATAAGAGCCTAATCTAGGGAGCTTCTTGGAGCAACAGAAGACCTTTGGATCCATAAGATCCAAGATTGTCCCCAGAATACTATTGGAATGCTCACTCATCACTTATGCCAGCACAAATATTATTGCCAATCCTCTTACGTTTGCAGAGATTTCAGCAGGTGTATCAGGGCTGCTGCAACAAATGGGCCACTCTGCTAGTCAATTGCTTGGGTGTGGTCTGATAGTCAATTTAAAATTGAACCAAACAGACCAAAACAATATGTTCTTTTATTGCAAGGAAGCTGTTACTATATCATTTCCCCCACTGTTTCCATCTCTATGACACCTTCTTTAACAATATCACACCATGAGGAAATGTATGGAAATTAGCTCTCTCCCTCTCCCTTCCTCCTCCTCCTCCTCCTCCTTCCTCTTCTTCCTCTTCTTCTTCTTCTTTTCTCTCTCTTTCTCTCTCTCTCTCTCTCTCTCACACACACACACCACACCTCAGAACTAACCTATCTGAGGGTGCTTCCAGATGAATAGATCCTGGTACTTCCAGCAAAAATGTAGCGTGCAGTTAATCCTCCCTTTTTTCTCTAATATATTTGTGATGTCCTTTGTTGGTAGCTTTCAGCAAGTTGCATAGTTCAAAATGTTTTATTGAAAACTCCAGTCAGAGTCTCCTTTACCACCCTTATAGCATTAGGTCCTAACCAACCAGAGTTCTCCAAAGGCATATGGCCTTTTGTGAGTCTCCGAACCCTTCTGGGTAAATTTTCCCTTGGGGTTCTAAAATCCCAAGCCCCTAAGATCCAGCTCCCCTCAGTGGTTGATCAAGCTGTATTGAGTGAGACATTCAAGCTGGCTCCTTCTGTTTCTCCTGCTTGTTTCTCCCTCCCTTTTAAGTCAGCTTCCTAGCCAGTTCTTCCAAGTAGTCCGCTACAGCCGCATCCATTCACATCTTCTTCCAGATTATCCTGCCCTTTGACATTTCACAGATGAAAACTTGGACATGCGTGGCCAAGCAACAAAAAGCAACTTTTATGGTCGAGATGGTGAATGCTATTAATGAGGAAGAACACACAAGCTGTCAGAGGCTGCAGCAGTTTCCTTTTGCCTGATCCCACTGGAAAGGGCAAGATTCTACTCTCTCCTCTCCTGCCCCCCTCCCAGCTGAGTTGAGTATGAACTACTTCAGCACTTTGAACTGAGTTTGCAGCACCTGAAGCGAGGTGATGATGAAGGGGGAAAGTGGGACATTTCAAAAGAGCTGAAAAAGTGTGACACCAAAGGACTAATCAGAACTCTTCGTGCCAAACTAGAGAGTACGATTAGGCTGCTAGAGTCAATAGGCAGGTGAGATACTTCTCACAGTTCTTCCTAACTGGCCTAAAACATTTTTGTATCCCTTCAGTTTCGCATGGGGGTACACCAGCATACTCTACCCTAGTGAGTCCCTCCAGGTCCTTACAGTACATTTTAAAATTTACCTGGTGATAATGTAGATAGAAGAAGCTGTGATAATGTAAGGGAAGGTTACAATTGGAAGCTGTTGATAGCTAGATTTCTTATAATTCTGTGAAAAGGTCAGATCACTGGTACATTAAAAGCCTTAGGCATCTAAAAGGAACCTTAAACTAAACAATCCAAATCTCTGAAGGCACATTTTCGATTTTGAGATATAATTTGCAAACAGTTTGTAAATCTGAGCGATAGCACTTTCCATAGCTTAAAAGTTCATAGTGAGTACACAGTAAATTCTGATCAAAGCGAAATTGTGGGTACTTTTCAAATGACAGGGGGAGGGGGGAATAAATCATAAAAGTCTTATAAAGAGCCAGCCTAAATGTTCCAATATTGTCTCCAATTAAATTAAATTATACTTCAGGATCTTTTAGAAACACTAATTTTATTCTTACCCTCTTTCTGCCTCTTTGACTCTGCTGGGGCTCAATTAGAACTGATGGTGTACATTTTCTGTACCCTTAAGCCTGACCCTAGGCAGAAATTTCAAAGCTCACACCATATTAATTTTAATATTTTCATGCATTTATAATTTAGTTACAGGTTTAAAAATAACCTGAATATATTCCTAGCACAGCCTCTCACTCAGAAGAATTTTGTAGTATGAAACTTCACTGCACTTTCTGATGGGAATAAAAAGAGGATGAGTTAGAGAATAAAACAAAAAAGTAAGTTCTGAGAATGTGAATTTAGCAAGTAACAGCTGAAGGCAAAAATAATCTCACTTAGGACATATAGGTTTGACTTTGCTGTTTACTCTCCAATAAAATATTGTGCAGTTGCATATACACAAACCTAAAATAGGGATTTTTCCCTCCAGGTCTGCATGTATTCTCACAATAGCTTCTGTTGCACCTCAGTAGCTCACTGAGTGTTATCCAGTCTGGGGATTTCATCTTTTGGCACTATCTCTTTTTTCCATGGTGGTGAGATTGTGTGTTCCTGTGAGGTAAGAGGCTCCATTGATGGCAGTAGTGCTCCGGGTAGAGTCTCCCATTTCAGATAGGCTTTCACTGAAGAGCCAGATTAAGGCCCTTATTGCACCATGCCTCAATTGCATGTTTTCCATTTCAATTCCAGCATTGCCATTTCTTTGATGGTATCGGGTTCTGAATGCTCTCTACTGCACCCTTTCTACTTCAGCAGTTGAGTAGCATTATTGCCACCGGTGTTCCCTCTGTGTTGCAGCATCATTGGTGAGTCTTCTTCCCCACCCCACAGTTCATGATTGGTTGGATGTTTTCTTTGTAAGCTGTACTAGCGCAGCAACATTGTAATGTCATGACATTTCCTTACGCTATTGTGTTTTTGCACTGTAATGCTAAAAAATGTCTTTAAAGAAATTAACTCAAAAGATTCTGGGCAGACACATTTTCAGTTCACTGTTTTACAGTCAAGTTATAACAATGAGTTGGCAGCAAGTGGCACCTCTGGAGGGTGTTAACCCAGCATGTTGAGAATAGATATGCTACATCTACAGAAGCATCTAAGATCTGATTGCAATGTAATGAAGAGCCATTTAAGTCATTACTTCCACATAAATTACTCAGTGCTTGCATGTTCCAATTTATAATTGCTGAACATTTTAAGCAGCCTGGTTCTTAATCAAGAGGATAGGGGGACATGAATCCAAGAATGAGGGGAAGGAATTATTGAATAATATGCCACATATTCCACCAGTGGCGATATTATTTATTCCTATCTGCCTCAACATTTGGATGAGTTATCACGGTACTAGATGGATATCATTCCAAATAATGCAAGTGTTGGTAGGTTTCTGGATCTGTATGAGATGGAGGAGGAGCAAAGCTTCTAACTAGGGATGGATTTCTCTTTTATTCTGAGCCAATTTCACATTCCTGGATCTTCTGTGGGTCCTCCAGAGGTCCAAGATAACCAGCACACCCATCCTCCCCTGGCCACTAAATGGACATAGGGTATGTGGTACCAGATCAGAAAGCCCTGGTGGTATGGTGGTTAAATGCTGGTATTGCAGCCACAAGGTTGTGAGTTTGATCCTGCCGGGCTTCAGGTTGACTCAGCCTTCCATCCTTCCACAAGTCAGTAAAATGAGTATCCAGATTGTTGGCGCAATTAGCTAACACATTGTAAACAGCTTAGAGAGCACTTAGCTGATAAGCGGTATAGAAATACACATGCTATTGCTATGGGGAGGGAGAGGGAGTACAATTATATGGATAGGGCAGCATTACACTCCACCAGTGTAACCTAGGATCTCAGCTTTTGAATTTCATTTGTGCAATGAAGGGAGGAAATAAACACTGTGGGAGAAAGCCAGTCCACGTACCTACCTATCTGTTTGTATGTAGCTTTTCAAAAAGCAACTTAACAAATGCATGCGGAAATGGATTTGTGAATGAATGTATGTGAAATTGGCTCAGAATAAAAGAGAAATCCATCCCTAGTTAGAAACACTTTCACTTTAAAACATATTTTTTTCTCCCACTTTTTAACATTCAAAGTAGTTTTGTGGAGGAGGCCATCTATCTGCTGTTACACGTAGCACATATTTTTGGTCCTCAGAGATGCCAGCAATTTAACCTGGAACCTGACAAAGAAAAGACATGCATTCTGCTGCCGAGCTACCACTCTCCCTTTGCAAAGTACTTTTCATGCAAGCTTTGTCTTGTACAAACTGGCCCTTAGATATATTTTCCACGGTTTTCCCCAAGGCAATTCTGCCACAAAGCAATCTTTTTTTCCCCTCAGCACAACACTCCAAGCTTACTCCTTTCTCATCACTCACCTTCAAAATATTGATGCACCTGAATTCCTCCTATGCATAACAGAATCTTTAAATCAATTTTTTTTTTTTTTGGATGGGAGAAGGAAACTGCATTTCATTTAACATAGAATTTAGGATTTTTATTAGTGCAAATCTGGGGAAGATTTTTTTAAAAAAGATGATCAATTGCTCTATTTATTAGAAAAAGCAGTGAGTTTGGAGCTGAACATATGGGATGTTGAACTTAATTCTCAAGAATCTTCTCTTTCTTCAGCCTATCAGGAAACAACTGTGAGCAATCCACCCATGAGGCATGTGAGGCTTAAGAGGCACCTGGCAAGTAACATTTCTAGCTTTCTTCATCCAATGAAGACCAAGGATACAAATTCAGTACAAGATTATTATCCCACAGTAGACTGTAGTAGAATATGAAATCCAAGTCAATGCTAATTTTGAGCGCAATTTATTTTTGTTAGACATGTTTTGAAAGAGCTCCTTTCTCAGGGAACTAAATCTCTGACAGTAAACACGGCATGATAGAAGGATCTGGCACAGAATCTGTGTGATCTTTGCCCCTTATTGATACATGACATTTCCTGGAAAAAAAAAAACTTTATTGGATAGCTCAACAGGGAGCTATTTTTTTCAGTCACAAGTAAAAAGGCTCAGAAGCAATGCTGGATTCAGAGAGGATTGTAATCTTCAAGATAGTCCACAAAAGCAATTAAACTCCAGAGTTGAAAAGGCAGAAGAATGCAGTGCATGAACCTTTTGAAATGAGTAGAAGCTGTACAACAGCAATGCCAAGTGGATCACATCCATTGCCTAGGCATAGGGAGAGATCTGAAAAGACCCACTGCAGCACAGTTATTAAACATACACACAAACACTTAATCCCTTTAATGATAGGAACTCTCAAGTATATAATCATGACCCCCCCCTTTTTGCCGAGTAGCTTGGGAATTCGTATCATTAAAGGGATTAAGTATTTGTGTACATGTTTACATAATGCGCTGTAATGAGTCTATTTAGATCTCTGCCTATGCCAAAGACATTGGATGCAGTCCACTACCTTTTGCTCTATAGCTTCGGTTTCATTCAAAGGAGTCTTGCCTTGGCTGGGCTTTCGTCTGTTCAGCTCTGAAGTGAAAACAAACGCTCTCAGCCTCATCACTACCCTGTCTGAATCTGACAGGAAGAATAAACATAATTGACAGAGACAGCTTTATTCTGCATTGGTTAGGCCTCATTTGGAATACTGTGTCCAGTTCCGGCCACCTCAATTCAAGAAGGATGTCAACAAGCTGGAACGTGTCCAGAGGAGGGTGACCAAAATGGTGAAGGGTCTGGAAGCCATGCCCTATGAGGATAGACTTAGGGAGCTGGGTATGTTTAGGCTGCAGAAGAGAAGGTTAAGAGGGGACATGATAGTCATGTTTAAATATTTGAAGGGATGTCATGTTGAGGAGGGAACTGGCTTGTTCTCTACCACTCCAGAGACTAGGACAAGGAGCAATGGATTCAAGCTGCAGGAAAGGATATTCCACTTGAACCTGAGGAAGAACTTCCTGATGGTCAGAGCTGTCCGGCAGTGGAATATGCTGCCTCAGAGTGTGGTTGAGTCTCCTTCTTTGGAAGTTTTTAAGCAGAGGCTGGATGGCCATCTATTGGGAATGCTTTGATGGGTGTTCCTGCATAGCAGGGGGTTGGACTCGATGGCCCCGGGGGTCTCTTCCAACTCTATGATTCTATGATTCTCAAACCTGTTTAGCTACTAGTGAATATTTTCTACGTGAACTACCATCCCAATTTTTTAAAATTCAAGAAGTACTTTTTTACTCTCCCCCCAGCCCGGTGTTTTAATGTGTTCTTGAACTCCATCAATTTTGTATTTTTAATAAAATTATCTTTTAAAGATTTCTTTGAAAAAAAAATAACCTTTTGGTATCAAATAGGTTTCAGCTGTGATGTTGTTGCTTCTCTTGTTGTGTCCCTTCAAGTTGCATGGTGATGCTAAGGCAAATTTATCACAAGGTTTTATTGGCAAGACTTGTTCAGAGAACTTTTGCCATTGTCTTCCTTTGAGGGTGAGAGAATGTGACTTATTAAAGAACACTCAGTGGTTTTCCATGGTCCAGTGGGGATTCAAACCCTGGTGTTTAGAGTTTTAATTCAACACTCAAAACTACTATATCACACTGGCTCTCTTAGCTGTAATTTGCTGTAAGCTGCCTTGGGCCCTGTGCCCTGTGCCCTGGGGGCAACAGGATTAATTTAGAAGCATCAAAAGAGCAAATCATTAGACAACAGGGTGTCAAAAAGTGAGGGCTTCCTGTATACTAATGGACTTTTCTACTGATATATTGATGGCAGGTTATGATCTGTGTTGTTTGTTCCATCTAAGGATAAAAGTTCCACAAGGTATTTAGTTACAAAGTTATTGCTGAAATTAGAATTGATTGACTTCTTGTAAAATGGAGATTTGGATTCCCTGTAACAAAAGATCAGCATTCATCTTCATATAAAGAAGGAAGAGAGATTTTATACTTATATACTTCGATATACAGCCAGATATCAAGTTATAGATTAGGTTTTCTCCAAAAACCAGTTGCTTCTAGTAATTGTATTTAAGTCAAACCATTGTTGAATGAGTTGGCCAGGTACTTTACCTCACCATGGATGGCTGCAGGAAAGTTTATGTGATGCAATGAGGAAAAGCCATGACACAGAATATAAAGAGATAATGGTTTAGAACTCTGGGGAGAATGGGGGAATCTAAGATATAGCTTAGATACTACATAACATAGTACCCAAAGATCACTCACTGTCTCACTTTTTTGTTTTTCAGCAATGCAGAGGTGTTGGGGGCAGGTAGAGATAAAGCAGAGGCACAGCCAGATGCTACTAATATTGTATTGTATTGTTTATATTGTACTGCTTTGTTTATACCACACTTTTCTCTCAAGGCTAGGGCCCAAGGTGAAAATTGCATAAGTAATGCATCTGTCAAGAGATAAAAAGCACTATTCCAAAAGCTTGCTTTACTTTGCCAATTGATAAAGCGCTATCATGAAAGGCTAGTCTAAGAAGGAATAGAGGTGGAGGTGGCTCAGGAGCAAAAAATGAGGTTAGCTTTTATCTAGAAAGTAATGCACAGGATTAAAGCCCAGTTGGACTCCTGAAATCCCACTGAAGTCAATAATATGTGATCAGCCCAGCCATGCAGGATTGCAGTCTTGAAGAACACTGGAATATGTAAGCCAAGAACCAAAGAGCTGTATGACTCCTTCCATCCATATGCTTTGGATCTGTGTTTCTCAAACAGAAGCAAGCACTTCCCCCATACTTCATGGCAATCCCCTTTCTTGAATACTCAGAAGTGTCTGAAAGGTGACTTGTAGGAAAGCTAGTGGGAGGCCTACAGTTCAAAGAAAAAGGTACAACCGTATGTTAAAGTATGTATCCTCTATATGTTTTGGACTATAACTTCCTCAGCCAGCACAGCCAATAATAAGGCCATTTCTCCCCTACACTGTTATAGTGCTATTATTCCACTTTCAACATCATATGGAATCCTGGGGTTTGCAGTTTTTTTTTTTTGGGGGGGGGAGACACTTAGAATTCAGTAAACTACAAGTCCCAGAATTCCACAGGATGTTGAAAGTAGAATAATAGCACTATAACAGTGTAGTGTGGAAATGGTCTAAGAGAATGAGTGATTTGTATTCCAAAACACTTGAAGGGCGTCAGGTTGTTTGCAAGGTTAGAATGTGGGATGTGTCTGTTCTATTGGGTAAAGAGTGGGTGAAAAAGGAACAGGTTTATCATTTACTTACTGATTTGTCCCATTTTTCCTCCAAGAAGCATCAGGTGGCATATATGGATTTCTTCCTCCCTACTTTTTTCTTTAAAATAAACCTGTGAGGTGGATCATGCTGTGAGAGAGTGACTGGCCCAAAGTTTGCCACTGAGTTTCATGGCTCAGTGGAGACTTGAACATAGATCTCCCCTGTTCCAATTGAACATGGTGTCACAAATGGAGCGGTAAGGCAGATTGGGATGCAAATCTTCATAATTTTTATTCTTGGATGTAAGAATGAATCATTGTAACATATTCTCCTTGCTGTAAGAATGTCACTGAAAACTGTGCAGTTCTGGAAGACTATTTGCAGTGTCTGATTTACTTTGTGCAGAAATGTTATTTTCTATACAAAAAAAAAAAAAAAGCTATCTTTTGTGCAAAAAAAAGTGCTTTGTTGGCACAGAAATCCTGAACTCTGAAAACTCTCATGTGTCTATGAGTCCCCTTCCCAGGGTTTCCTAGTACTTCAGAAATCCATTTTTGGCCATTTTTCAAATATTTTCAAATATTCTTTCCATTCTCAAAGATAGCCAAGGATTGACAATCAGAAACTGGGCATCTGGCATCAAGTCAGGCCAACCAGAGAACAAAGCAAGAGTCAGAGTGCGAACACAAAGCCAACAGAGACTGTCATTGCCAAGAATTCTCCATCCTGAGGAGCCTCAGTCCCGTGTCTGGGAAGGAACTGTAGCTTAAAATGTTATTTTTCAAATATACTTAACTATAATCAGCGGCGGAGCTTGGAGTGTGTGGAGGGGCGGCAAGAGGGGGGCAGAAGCTATGGTGTGAGGGGCATGGCCACTGGGTGCAGGGGTGTGGCTGCAGTGCATGGGGGCGTGGCTAGGGCATGCGGGGGCGTGGTTATGGGCCAGGAAACTCCCAAAACATTGCCACCCAGGGCGAATTGCCCCCCCCCACATCCCTACACAACTGGTTATAATTGTAGTTATGATGACCAATAGTTAGTTACTGCTAGTGTTTTTTTAATTAAAAAAGTTTTCACATTTTGCAATATTAACTACAATGACTACTTTTAGTTACTTAACAATCACTCACACACATGCCTGAATGCTCTAAAGCCATTGCCACACTGGCCTCATATCCATCTTACCATCAGCACAACACTCAGAACAGAGCACAAGGCAGTGGTTTGAGGCACAGTGAAATGTATGGTATTCATTTAGCCAGATTCCAGTAACTAGGAAACCAAGTAAAAGATTACTGTTATATCACAAAAGGAGTGATATTTTCCTTCACTAAGTTACACTAAAATATAAATATAAAATATACTCTCTGATGTTGGAAAATGTAGTTAATTATATGTAACTCATTACTTGCATTTAGTTTCTTTCAGACTTTGAACGGAACTCTTTATTGACTACCACCTGGAACAACTGGCAGTTGGCAGTTTCTTCTTTCAGCCTTGCCAGAATCTGACTGGCAGTCACTATCTCTGAACCTACTTTGCAGTTGGCAGAGAATGACACAGTGAGGGACAGTGTGACATACATATACATTATCTTGAGCTCTCTGGAGAGAGTGTGTGATAAGTAATACAGAAGGCGGTTTTGTTTTCTATGTAGTATTGCTAAGCATTGACATGGAAAACAGCAATGCAGAAGGAAGCTGTTTCATATAAAGATTGGCTGCCCATCCACTGCAAATTAACTATAATTGTCAAGGTTACGTAGTTCAATCAAAAGTTAATGTTAGTGTTTGATGCCTTTATGTTGCAGTTAGTTAATTTAATAGCCATGCCATTTAAAAACACAATCAATATTCTCAAGAGGTTGCAAAATAGCTGTCTGCTCCCCTGCTTGGTTTAGACTTTGCAACTGTTTCCCCTCTCTTTGCTGTGGTGCAGATCAGATTCTTGCTACTTAGAGCCCAGGTCTACCCAATGATCTGTCTTGGTACCACATTATTTCCTACTGGTTTGAGAAATGGGAAGACCGCTTTAATGAGCAGGACATCACAAAGGCATTTGAAACCAAAATGATCTATAACTTGGCTTCCTATGAGCAAAATAGGACTTTATTTTAAACATTGTGAGTGGCAATCCAGTTGTAATGGTTTCATGCAACATCCTACAGCATTCTGTCTCAGACCTCAGAACAGCAGTCCTTGAAAAAATACAAAAATAAAAAACAAAACTTCAAAGGGAGATTTGAAAGAAAAACAGCAGAATTGGGGTATATCCAGAAACTCCAGTCCATTGACACTGGATTGAACAGAGGTAATGATTTCCTGGCAAAATACGTGTATTATAACACTAGTTAACACCCCAGCCTCGTGAAAGCTGTCTTGCCATTTTATCACAACTCCTTTCTGGTTCCCAGCCACCATCCAAGAAGTTCCTCCACCATTCTTCTATTCATCTTGCCTTTAGACATTACCTTTTCCCCCAACTTTTTACCCCAATGACCTTAGTTAAAACTGAACTTGTCACCTCATCACCATACCCACAAGTCTTCCATTTCTGTTACTCTTTACACATACCTTCTCATTCCTGAGCAAAAATGTCTGTCTATAAGTATGCATCCGATGAAGTAGACTCAGTCCACAAAAGCTTATGCCACAAACCTCTTTCAGTTAGTCTCAAAGGTACTATAACATCCAGAACAATTAGAGTTAGGCTCCCAGATCTAACTTTTATGAAGTCTAGAAATCTTGTATCTATTGGATATCTATTGTATCCTGTATCTATTGTAAAGATACATCACTGAATACCAAAGTCAAGATCATTGATGCCACAGTATTCCTGGTTTTTATTTAGGGATGTGAAAGCTGGGCAGTGAATAAAGCTTTAAAAAAACCCAAATCATTTGAAATGTGACGCTGGAGGAGAGTTGTATGGATACCATGAGCATCCAAAACAACATTCTAAGTGACAAACCAATGAGTCCAGGAGCATAGCAAGCCTAGAAGCCAAAATGATTAAACTGAGCCTATCACACTTTGGACACATCCTGAAATCACATAACTTATATGAAAAGATAATAATGCTCAATGAAGTGGAAGACAATAGGAAAAGAGGAAGATGGCATCACAGGTGGATTGACATAATCAAGGAAGATACACTTTTGAGTTTGCAAGACTCAAAAGGTACTATTAGAATAACAGCAGCTCTTGGTGAGCTCTCATTTGAGGGTTCGCATTAAAGTGAAGCCAACTCGACAGCAAATAGCAACAGCAATACTGAAAAATGCAATTATTTTCAAAATAAACATAAACATTGGATAGAGGAAATGAGGCTTCATAATGTTACCCAGGCAGCTATGGCAATGTAATGAACCACACATACATGCAAGCACGCACACACATCTAAGCTCAAGACATGATTAACTCCATTTTTCATCACCCCTTGGTTTATAATAAGTAAAACAAGTTATTGCTGCTTGTCATTCTAACCTTTGCTGTTCTGATTGTTCTCCTGTTCAAAAGAAGCTATAAAACAAAGTAATTCTATCATTATCCTCTAATCTATCATTTGCAAATAGAACTCTGCTGGTATTCATATTGCTCTTGCAAGCAGAAACACTGTTCTTTGTTGCCTGTGATTTATTTCATTCACTCCTCCTGATGTTTCACTGCTTTGCTAATCAGCTCAAGCAAGGTAGAAAGGCTCCAAACACCTGCGGCGATCCAGCAAGAAGCAGAGGGGGAGAGAAAAGGCCCAGACCACCTGGCGAGGCAACGCCAAAGAAATGCACGCTTCCTTGCTGGCAGAAGTCTCATTTTAAATCTCTCAGGTGTTACTTCAAATGAGTCTGACAAAGTACATGATTAGTTTTCTGAGACACAGAAGTACGATCTGGAAACTTGAAAGTTTAAGCTTTCGGTCTATCTTTATTCATGTAGACGGCCCAAATAGCAGGCACTCTATTGCTAGGCCATCTTTCTTGTCTCTTGACATTTCATCTCTTTCTGCCTCAGGGCCAGGTCTAAACAGTTATTTTTTTTTTTCCCCTTCCATCCAAGAAGCTGTGGCTTGTCCTTACGGTGACTTGTATGTCAGCGATTATGTGGAGAAATAGACATGTAAACCAGGCTGCACGCAGGCACAGCTGGGAGTGCTTTGTACACTTCTGGAGACATTTCACTCCATTACCCCAATGACTAGAAGCATTGTGGCTCTGTTCACAGCCAAGACTTCCATATCTAATGGTGTACTTCAGTATCTAACAGCAATGGAATCAGGCCTTTGTTCCTTTCCGCATCCTTCTGTGGCATTCAGGTGGTACCAAGAACCTGCTCCAAAAGGTTTCCTGCCCTTTGGAACAGGTTTTTGGGTGAAAGAGGAGAGGGAAAATTGCTGACTGGCAGAAGAAGGGGGATCCAGTGGAAATATTTGGCTGGCCCTTAGCCCCTATTTTGCATTCCTTTACCTGCTTCCATAAGGGTATGGGACAGCTTGCTCAGATACTAAATGAAACATGAGAAAAGACCCTTAAAAAATAGGAATTCCAAAGTTTTGAAGGAGATGTAGTGATTGCTGGGCTAGCTCTTTAGGATCTTTACCATTTTAAATTTTCTCACTACCATGGCAGAGATTTTATTTAATTTTTTACCGAATGTATATTCCACCTTTCTCCCAAGATGGGATTCATGATGTAATCCTTATGTGCACCGTCTCCTAATATTTATAGAAAAGGATGCCACAGGAAAGTCAGGCTGTTTGCTCATTTACTCCTCTAACTGGTATCATGATCCTTCAATCCAGGTTGCCTCAAATAAGATTCAAATGTGACATATACCCTCCCAGCATGATGACATCATTCTTCCGCCTATCAATTTTATTTTCTTCTGTATCCCTTATTTTAATTTCAAGCTTTGTCCCTACCTCTTTTAAGCAACTTGCAAATGTTTGATAAGCTGTTATCAAAAATGAATCAAATGAAATTTTCTAAATTTAATTGGTAGCAATGTTTCTAGCAGAAAGAGGACCATGTTGTACCTGCCTGTAATTAAAATAAAGCGTGTTTTCCCCAGAAACGGTGACAACCTTAATTTGACATAATAAACATGGTGGAATATACAAGAATTCATATTCAGACTTTTAAGAATTTAGCAATCAAAAGCTTTCTATTTGTGTGGGTGAATCTGTCAGTTTTACTTTCCCTTAGATCCTTAAAAACAAAACCTCACAACTGGCACACATGCATGCATGCACACACACAAACAATCCAAGTTTTCTTAGTTGCATTTATGAGGAAATTTGCAGATTTTGGAATATTTTTGGCAAATTTTGTTTTTTTAAAAAATTCAATGAAATGGAATTTTAACTTGTCTCTAGAAAAAACAGGACAGGACAAACCTTGCCAACCTTCTCAAGGCTTCAGTTCTTGATCAAACACCATCCTTTATTTCCTTTAATCTGTGGTGGTAGGCAGTTCCCACGTCAGTGGAGGAGTGAAACAGCTCTTGGTTTTAGCTTGAACTTTCAAGGAGTTTTTCAAAATGCTGAGCCTATTTTAGGGACAGGATTCATCCTCTGTAGGAATCCATTATGTTCAGTGTAAAACCCAGAGCATACTCACCCTGCTATTGACATAGAAGCTAGCAGCTACCACTGCCTACAACAAGGAAGGAAATACAGCTATAGAGCTCCCCAAAAGGTTTCTATGATACTAGCAAGGTTTGTCTGGATCTGGACTGTGGATGTATCTTGCCTAGTCAAAACGCATGCTTCTGAACCAGCTCCTACATGGTGCAACCCTGCCAAGAGAGATTTTATTTACTATATGTACCCACATGACCCAGCATGGTGTAGTGGTTTGAATGTTGGACTAGGACTAGAACTTGTCAGAGTAGCATGAGGTAGCTCCTCAGAGCATGTGCAGAGTACTGACAGGGCAGTGACATCCAGCTGCAACCAAGCAGCTCCAGGCAGGCCAAAAAAATTTCTAGAGACTCATAGAGATAAACTCAGGGTTATTTATTTAGTTAAGCACACTGAGGTTAAAATTAGGGCTTCTGGCAGCATGCCAGGAAGCAATAAGTAAGACAGGAACAATAAATCAGCAGGTAAAAACGCAAACCGGCAGCATGTCTAGATACATTTCATAAATCAGTCAGCAGAGTGGCATGACCACCAGGAACTGAACTGAATGGTAAAGTACAGTGCCATTCCCAAGCCTTTTTAAGGGCTTAACATCACCCCAGATCCTATGGGGTGATCCAATCACATTTACAGCAGGCAACCTTTTCATGTTGACAAGGCAAGACCTTCTGAGGCTGGCTAGCCAAAACATTCCTGCAGCTGCACTCAAGGTCACATCACCTCATTCCTGCCATCCACTTAGAAAAACCTTTTCTGCCACACTGCACTCACACTGAATACCTTGACAGAACTCTGGGAGACCAAGATTTGAATCTTGGTTGACTGTGGGCCAGAAAACATCCTCTGAATAAGTCTTGCCAAGAAATTCCTATGACACGATCACCCTGAGTTTGAATCAACTTGAAGGCACATAGCAACAACAAAGAAGTTGAAGGAAAACCAACTTGGGATTGGGATCACAACCTATTCTGGATGGGGCTGTTCTCTCTCTGAAAGATCAGGTTTGTAGCCTGGGGATGCTCTTGGACCTGCACCACTCCTGGAAACCTGTAGTGGTCAGGATCAGCTGGTGCATCAGCTGTGTCCTTTCTTAGGGAAAGCAGATCTGGCCTCAGCAATTCATGCTTTAGTTACCTTTTGATTAGAATACTGTGATGTTCTTTATGTGGGTCTCCCTTGAAAAGTGTTTGGAAGATGCAGCTAGTACAAAATGCAGCAGCCTGACTGTGTCCTATTTCAATCCCAGCACAGCTGATAAAACAAACAAAACAAACCGAATAGCTTCCAGCTCATTAAGCTGGAAGTAAGCTTCCAGCTTACTGCCTCCTGGCAGTAAGCACACAGTCATAAAGTCCAACAGAGTTCCAAGGCAAGGGAGTGTCCAAGGTTGGTCAGAGTATTCATCAAGGTATCTGGCAGGGTAGAAGGTCAGATAAGCTCTGACAACTCCTGGAAGGGAAGGACATCAGCTCTATAGGTCTGAAGCCTAGTGCAGCTGTGGCTTGATTAATTGTTGCCAGTTACAAATTCTGAGAGAGCGATGCTGGGTCTCTCTTTGCTGTCTGCTCTCTGCAAAGGTGGGTACAGGTAAGTGCCCTTCTCTGTTTGAAGAGGCAGGACTCTCTGCTGGAGCTGGCACCGCTCCCTGTTCTGTTTGTGGCACTATAATCTCTTCCTGTACAGCAGGCCCTGACATGCCCCCTGTTTCAGACTCTGAGTCAGAGTCCATGTTCTGGAAGCAGGGCATGACAGATTGCTACTGTTCGGTATGTGTTTTAGAGATCATGTAACACTAGACCTGTAAAGACTACGTGGGCTACCTATTAGTTCCTGAGCTCAGTTCAAAGTGCTGGTGTTGTCCTGCAAAACCCTAAATGATTTACAGCCAAGATATCTGAAAGACCACTTCTGTCCATATGAGCCTGACAGAAATGTAAAGTTTTCAGAGAAAGCTCTGCTGTGTCTCTCAGCACTTCATGAAGCTAGATTGGAGGTACATGTAACAGAGCTTTCTCTGTGGCAGTGCCTTGACTGAGGCACTCCCTACCCAGGGAAGTTAGGCAGGCCCCAGCTATTTTAAGTTTTCTTCAGGCAGCTAAAAAAGTGCTGTTCTGCATGGCATTCAGTGTTGCAAAGTACTGCTATAACTGTTTCAAAATGGGATTCTAGGATTGTTCTTAGACTGCTTTTAGGAGTTTTTAAAGGGTATTTTAATGTATTTTAAAAATAATTTTATTTTTGTACTATTTTAATTGGTTTTTATTTGCTAATAAGCTTGGGAGCCCTTGTGGGTTGGCAGATGATGCAGAAAGGAAGTGCTAAAAGACCTTGCAAATGAATTTCTCAGAAATCCCAAACATGAAAAATTTGAGGGAGGTTGGCCATTCCTTGAGTATGTGAAAATCTATGGCTATTCTTCACATCACTGTCACGGCATTTCATTTTTGCAATGAAGGTACTACCAAAAAAAAAAAAAAAAAAAGCAGAATTCTTTGTCCTATTGCTGGAAGGTATTAGGTTTGACTGCCAGCTGGCCAAAGGCCAAGAATCTTGAAGGTCAAGTAATATGGCTGAATAACAATAACTTCATTCATCTTCAACCTGAGAGAATTCACTAAAAAACAACCCAAAAACAAAAACCCTGGAACTATGTTTGATTGAAGTGCTTTTAGAATTCCTGATTTGAAAGGAAAGTAATGAATAATTTAAAATACAGGAGATATATATTGAGATCACATGACACAAATTAGGTTTTAATTAGCCATAATGAGAAAAGATGACAAGCAATTTTGTGCCAGAGCTGGTCAATTTAATAAAAATTAATTGACAAGCTCATTTAGAATCAACATTTCTTTTTCTCTATACCCACAGAGACAATTTTCCCTCCCTAGAAATGATACTCATACAAATAATGCATTTCATTGTTCCATATTGCTGAACAGAGTTGCTGACTCACACTACAAGGTTTGCATGTTCTTCATTATGGACCAAATATATGCATACACTTCCGTTTCTCTCTCAATATGAAATGGCATTGGGATCATGGAAAACAAACCATGAAGTGAGAGGAAATTTGCACAATTAAAGTTTTACTTCTTGTGTGTATTGACCATATTACAGCTAACACTGGGGTGGGGGGATCAGCTATATTGTCTTGAGTTCCTTGTTTCACTTGTTTACATCTGACTTTTGGGCAATGTTTGTTTGCTTGTCTTAAATATGTTAATTTTTTCTTTATCAACATACCAACAGAACCAGAGTATGAAGAGAAGAGCTGGACAAGCCTAGTTGCTGCAATTCAATCACAACTCAGGGAATGCTGTGAAGGAGGGATAGGTTATAAAAGGATGCAAAACCAAGGCTTATCTCAGACAGAAAAAGAGATTCCACTTGAACCTCAGGAAGAACTTCCTGACAGTCAGAGCTGTATGGCAGTGGAATATGCTGCCTCAGAGTGTGGTGGAGTCTCTTTCTTTGGAGGTTTTTAAACAGAGGCTGGATGGCCATCTGTTGGGAGCGCTTTGATGTGGGTTCCTACATGGCAGGGGGTTGGACTGGATGACCTCTGTGGTCTCTTCCAAATCTATTAGTCTGTGATTCTATGACAAGGCAGATAGGGGAAAGATGGCACAGAGATAGGGAAATGATTACAGACAGATAAGAAAAAGATGCCATAGACATAGGGGAAAGCTGTAATAGAGACACAACAGTCAGCTAGGAGGAAGAACTGAATAGGGTTCTGGGGAGCTGTGAATGATTAAATAGTTCAGGGTTTAATGTTTGATCTAATTGTTTATTCTTCTGTTCATTCTTTTTACAATGGTGTTTGCCTAGTCCTCTTAAGTTTTGATAGAGAATCTGGTCACACTTACCGCAGTGAATCCAATAAGCAACATGACCACTTGTCCATATAAGGATTTCCTTAAGGGCAAAGTACCAGATCTAGAGAGAGATTGTGAGGGGAAAAGGGGCAAGGTGAGTGACAGGAGACCACGGGTCCTTGGTCACTTCTTGAGAAACCGTTCGCAGAATACTTGGCTCTGAGGAAAGATCATCTCAGAACCAGGCAATTAGGCCTGGATGAGTCTCTCTAGGGCTATACAAATCATTTTTCTGGTAGATATAGGTCTTCACAAAGGCCAACCATCTTCTGGCTTGCTCTGTGAAGGTCCTCAGATTGAGTCATATTCTAGATATTACTATTACATCCACCCATCCTTTTAGAACAGAGTGACACAGAAGGCATAGAGCCGTTCCACCTCAGCCCAATGTCTTACACAGAACTTAACAAAAAGGAGGGAAAAAGGGCTTTGGTAGAAAAAAAAACAATATATTGTAAATAAAACAATACCTTTAAAAAAAGTTTTCTGTGTAAAATGTTGGAGGTTTATCTTTTTACATTTTTTTCTGAAAAATCCAAAAACTCTCATGTCTGTTGATCTTCTGTTTTTGATACCCTGTGATGAGATGCCTTTCTCTTTATGAACAAGCTAATTTGCTAATAGAGCTGGCATGGTGTTCAACTATAGCCTTGAAGCATTGGACTATGACCTTGAAGACCAGGTTCAATTCCCTGCTCATCCATGGAAATCCACTGGGTGGCCTTGAGTGTGTCCCAATACCGTCAGCCCTAGAAAACCCCATGATACATTCTCCTTGGAGCCATGATAAGTTGGAAATACCTAGAAGGCACACCGTCACAACAAAATTTACAATTATTTTTTTCACATCCCACCTCTTTTGTAAGGGCCAATTAACACATGGCCTTCTTTGTGTATGTCGCTGATGGAACAACCGTTGGCTCTGAACAGCAGTCAGGAATGATGAGGATGGTAACATCTGGAAAACACAGGTCCTCCCCTCTCTGTTATCAATGACAATAAAAACCTAAGAGAAAACAGGCCCTTGACATTAATTTCATTTTGAATCTACTGCCCAGAATCCTACTGGTTACTATACTATCAGTTGGACTCTCCCCAAGCTCTCACAGTGGTGTTGAGGCAAAACAAACAAAATCTGTTGGCTTTGAACAGACTTTTCCTTTAATACCTGTTTTCCGTCATAGCCAATGTGCTCACAATTTTTTTCCTCTCTGCACCACTGCCTACACTAGCATAGTTATGATGGCACAGTACACCAACAGGATTCATCTAGAGTCTTAGAAACAACTACAGTAGCAACTGTAATCCACAAACCATTCATACGCCTTGGGATTCCTTCAACATTCTAGAACATTCTATAAATAAAATTCTAGAGGAGTGGTGGGCAACTGAGGAAGGGATGGGGACATTTTTGACCAATGCAATCTCTTTGGTGGGCTATACCAGTATACTCAATGGGACTGGAAATGATGTCATGCCAAATTTAGTTTCAGTTTTGGTTCATTTTTGACCTCTTATGGGGTTATTAAAGTATGCTGTTATGTGGCAGAAGTATTGTAATGGGAAATTTCTTCATTTTGAAGGGTTTTTAACCCACTCAGAGTGGACTTTGAGGACCCAAACTCATCTGAATTTTTAGGGCAGCTTTGAGCAGGCCTCCAAAGTCACAAATTGGGACCCCAAGGGCTGTCTATATCCCACAGACTGCATTTTGCCCAGTCCTATTCTAGAAGGTCAAATATATGATTGAATTAGAATATGATCAAGCACCACAGGAAAGCAAGGACATATTGTTGTGGCCATAATCCTAAACTAAGAAAGGCTTCTAGAGGAAGACTGTGGGATTCCCTAACAGAAACGTTTCAGAGTGGGCAATCAGTCCTCTATCTCTGATCCAGAAAGCAGGAAGCTTAGATGTGGAGTGTGCTCAAGGCCTGTGCTGCAGGGAATTGGGCTTATGAATGAAAGGTCAATGAGCTTATCATGAAGAATGCTGTCAGTACTGAACTGTATTATCACTCGAGCAATTACTTTTAGGACTTGTGGTTTTTTTGTGAAAAGAAAACCTACTCATCACAGCAGAGGCACATTAGTTTTAAGTGCGAGCCCTGTTGGAGCATACTCAACTCGAACACCAGAATTCTTTGACCTTTTGGAAGCAGAGAGGACCTTTTAACACAATCTGTGCTGATCCCACAAGTCGGCAGTTTTAGAGGCTTTTATCTTCAGCTTTATACTGACCACTGTCCTCTTTCAAACCATCACTTTGGACCTTGGCAAATTAACCCAGATTGACCTCCCAAGGATTAAATTGCTTCTGAGAGAGGGAGACATCATAATTATTATGCTATGCATCCAAGGCATTTGTCATTTTGCAATAAGTTACCCATAATGCTGCAGTTCTGAAGAGGTCATGTAATCTTATTAAATCTGTCCCAAGGCTCGTACTATAGTCAAGAAAGTCTTTAGCTACAGTGATAAATGTGTTTGTTCCTGGCAGAACCACTCTTTCGATTTTTATATGTATCTTGGTATGCAGGGTTTTATTTTTTTGGTGGGGGGGAGAGAGGAGAGATATTTAATCATTTTGGAAAATGGGAAAAGGAGGGGTCTGAAAGGGAAAGACTACACTGACTTTATCCTGTACTTTCCACCCCTGAAAGCTGGATAATGACTTAATCAAAAAAGAAAGAGAAGGGAAAAAAAACTTCTTTGGAGACTTTGTTTCATTCATAATCCTACAAATTAACAACTGACCTTGTAGGGCTCTGAAAGCACACTCAAGAGAATTCTCCTCTGCTACATATTGCCTCTCCTGGGAGAAACCAGCAACTTTAAGGGTATCCCAAATAGTGGCGGTTACCCCATAGCATAAAACAATGATAAGCAACAATAGAGGATATAGCGCCAACTGTCTGCTCTTTGGACACACACCCCCCCCCCCAGGCTGCACAGACTGCTAAAAATGTCAATTGAAATGAAACCAAATTAGGCACTGGACAGAAATCCACTTCTCATTTTGAAAATGGGTATTTTTTGATGAAACGCTGTGTGAGTTAAAAAGTGAATTCTGTTTTTTTATATATAGCTATATATATAGCTATCAAAATTGTGGTGTGGAGAGTTTGAAAAGGTCAAGGGCCACAAAACCAGCTTTGGAGACCCAACTCATCATCACAATTGCCTCCAGACCATGGTCTCATGCTGCTCCTCCTCATCCTCCTCATCCTTTTCTTTCTGGAAGGAGGCTGTTTGCTTCCACTTTGATGCATTTGGGAATATATAGCTTCCTCAGAAACATGCACACAAAAGGCCTGTGAACTGGTTTGGATGCCATGGAGAGGGGCAGTTGCTAGGAATGTGAAAAAGTCTCCCTGAAAAAGTTTCTCTGAATCCCATCTGCTTTTCTTCCATAATGGGTCACCAAACTGTTTCCTCTCCCTAATTTTTGTATTTATTTGTGTGATTTACCTATTATATAAAGTTTTCTGTGCTAACAATGCCATGTTCCTGTGCTTTTTTTCATTTATATACATTTTAGCCATTCACATTTCAGAGTATGTGCATTGTTTTATATGGCTTTTATTAAAGTGTTTTGTGTATACACATTAAAGAACGTACATATCCACCTTATTTCTCAGAATCAAGTCTTGGCAAGCAAAAAAAGAAAAAAAGAAGAAGCTACTTTTGTTGAAAGAGACCCATCAAAGGTCATTTCTCCTGGTCTGTACTTGCTCTCCTATCACCACTCCAAATTTGTGATCCAAAAAGCTCCTGTCTGAGGCTCTCATTACATGTTCAGGTAGTTTTGGCAGGAAATCTAAAAATGTTCTCTGGAGGAGAAAAAAAAAGCCACATGTGAATTTTCCACAGAAATCTTGAACTGCAAAGAGTGTTGATAGTCCGAGATACTTTTTCATCAGGCTTTTCAACCATTCCTCAGATATTTTTTAATATTGTTTTCATCCCTAATGGTGGCAGGCTCTGTAACATGTGCTCTTTAAACAAGTAAAAAAGAGAAAGAACTACAGACCACAAGGCTAAGGATGAAAAAACTCAGACTAACAGATGGAAGGAGAGAGAGGGCATGGGTAAAACCAACAATCAAGAAATGACATAAATGAATGCTATACACAGGGAAATAGCTAGAGGGAAACGAATGAAGGCATTGTCCCCAGATAAGAATTCTGCCATCCCAAAATGATTTTTTTCCTTCTATCTCCAGATTAGAGAGCCAGCGTGGTGTAGTGCTCTTAGTGTTGGGCTGCAACTCTGGAGAACAGGGTTCAAACCCCCACTCAGCCATGGAAACCCACTGGGCGACCTTGGACAAGTCACATTCATTCCCAGAGAAAGGAAAAAGGGAAAGGGAATAAATATCCCTCTGAACAAATTTTGCCAAGAAAACCCCATGCTTAAGGTTGCCATATCAGAAACAATTTGAAGGCACACAAAGCCCCAGATTGTTAGCATTCTAGAGGGTGAGACAACGAAAATAATTCATACCTAGAACTGTTACACTTGGTGGTCTTAAGATTAAGTGCAGATTAACAGAGGCAGGAAAAGAGAGGATGTAGAGAAGGTATAGGTGAGACTAATAAACTGGAAATGATATGAATGCATGCTATGCTTACATGGTTAGAGAACCTTCCAATATAGCTGAGTATAGGCATGGTGAGGTTGTCACTTCCCATAGTAGCCCCTAATTTTTTTTCCAAATTGTATTTATTTATTTATTTTTATTTATTAAATAAATAAATACATGCAATTTGAAAACAAATTAGGGGGTACTATGAGAGGTGACAACCTTACCATAATAAATAAATAGATCAATACAGTTTTGAGAGTTTCTCCTACTTAAGTTTCTATAATTTTTTAATTGCTTCTGGTGACACAAAGAGGTTGGTTGAAGGAACTGCATAAGAAAATCTATGCCTTGGATATTTTCATGAGAACAGTTTCAAAGAATCAAAAGGTTTAGTTCATAGATCAGATAAGGATGAGTGCTAATCCAAGAAAGCTTCCTTCAGAGTGTTATACCAGGCTTAACTTCTTCCCTGCTTATCAAAACCAAACCAAAATGCCAACCCCCTCCCTGCCCCTGGCTTTCATGAACATGAGTGTCCACAAGTTTCAGGAATTAGTAGCTTCATTGGAGCCTCTACAGCTTTAATGTTCTTAATATCATCACAGTTTGCTAACGGTTCTACTATGCCTTTCTCTATTACCGTTCTGTAAGAGTTTCCAGGTAAATCAGTTTATATACTGCCTCTTAAACAGATATTTACAGTATAGAAGGTTTATGTATGATATTACAATACCTCTATTATGTCATAACAAGTGAATGTTACCACCATGTGTATACATAAAAGGAGTCCTACTGGTTCAGACTAAAGATTATTTAGTGTAGAGATAGGGTACCTGGGAATGAATCCAGGGAATCTTGGGTCCCAATCTTGCCCTCTGTTTTTCCCCAGATCACCAGACCCCATTAGTCGTGGTTAGGTTGTTTTCCAGCTTTTGTGTATCTGCCCATGCTTAAATACTGAAATGCTTCACCTTTTTTACTGGTGGTAAGACTTTTACATTAAAATGTACTGCTATATTTTGTTTTTACCTTGCCCACGACAGGAATGTACCCCTAAGAACTTTTTTTTTGAAATTGAATTCACTGCCCAGAGTGAAAGATATAGGCATATGCTTTGATATAGGTCATGGAGGAAAGGGTCAATCTATTTCTAAGGAGACTACTATCCACAGGGCGGATCAAAAAGACATAAATATATGATCAAATATAACTATTTATACAAAACAACCAGTTGATCACAATTACAAGGTATTGGCATCAGAATATGTCATTTACAATATAATTCATAATGTAACAGAATTCTATAAGTATTTTCAATAGTCATCTAATCTTGCAATATATTATTGACAACTACATACGAAACATAACACCCATGTACAGGTACAAAAAGAACCCACATATCAGGCTCTGAGACCACAATGTTATACAAAAAGCTATTAAAGGTTACAATCAATGGGCAATGTTGCGCAAAAAAGGCTACTTATATGTAACGGTAGTAAGAAATTGATGGTATGTCTGTTCCTAGGATCTTTATGTAAGATGTTTTGATCAGATTGGTCTTTGTCAGCCCATGTTTTTTTTCTTTGGATGTATGCGGTATGGACCCTCCTTTCTTATTTAGTCCCAAGGACTGCTTGTAGTGATAGCTAGTATCTATGCTAATAAATATAAGTCATATAATGACTGTATATTGCACAGTAAAAACTGTTTGATTAGCACTCAGGCCATTTCCATATCGGGCTTCTAAAACGGTGTAGAGCGACCTCTAACGGAGGTCTTCTACACCGTAGAGTGGACTGGCGTGGACTACTTTTCGTAGTTCCACACCAGAATCCACTCAGGAGCAGCGGGAACTAGCCGGGCTGCGTGTTTTTTAAAAACCTCTTTTACGAGGTTTTTAAAAAGCACGGAGCGCGCAGCCCCATGCCGCTCCGTCGCCCGGCTCTAAAGTGGATTTGCAGGCGCACGCAAGTGCGTGCCTGCAGATCTGCCAGGGGCGGGCTTCCAGCTGGTGAGCTTCTCCGGTTGGTGGCGAGCCTCCACCAACCGGAAGCTGCCATCTGGGATGCCGGAGGAGTGTGGAGCAGCGAGCTCGCACTGCTCCGCAGGGCGACGGACTTACCTGGCTGCGGGTAAGCTCCGTTATAGCGTGTTTTCGCCCATTCCCCCCCACACACATGTGAAAAGGGCCTCAGTTTGGTTACTTACAATTTCAGCATTCCTCTTAAGTAAAACAGAATTTATCCAATTTCTAGGCTCCAATGAAAGGTACTATAATTTTACAGATGGAATAATCAATAGGTTTACGGGGCTCTTTTTGCAACTATCGCAATTCTATTCTCATATGAAATATTGTAGAATATTGTATATTCTACAATAAATGTATGTTCCATAGTAAAATAAATGTATGTTTTATGGTAAAGATCTTTTAATCCCCACTCAATTTATTTCTAGTCTGTCTGCACTCATTTTGAAATCAATTGGAAATTTTGTTTCTAGACACAGAAACACGCTATTTGAATGGGTTTCCTCCACAAAATATACATGTTTTGAGTAGTTTTTTTTTTAAATCTAAAATGTCGTTGGGTTTTTTTTCTCTTTGTTTTTTCAGGGCCGTGAGCCAATAGCTATATCACTATCTTTGGAGAAGTTCAGGAATCAATGGTAACTTGTGTTTCAGTCCATGCGTTAGTCCAGGAAACACAGATAGGTCAGTTTCCTTAAAAATGTGGACTAAATGAATTCCTTGAGTACTTTCATCTGTTCAAGCATGCTGCTTCCCACAGTAGCTGATCAGATGCTACTGAGAAGCTCACAAACAGGGCAGGACAGGAAAGCCAACCTTGTCCCCACTGTATGTGCACGAACACATAGGAAATGGCATTCCAAAATATATTATCAACACATTTCCAACTCAGTGTAATATGGATTCGTACACTGAATGAAATTAATACATGGCACATGGAAATTTTTTTAAAAAATAAAAAGACGATATAGGGCAGGAGTTGCTCCAGGAAAAGTTCTATTCATATGCTTATTCATTGGCTTAGCATTCTTAAATTATCAGTTTTTCTCAAAATGTTTTTCCTCATCTGTTCCGCCTGAAAAGAAACTCATTGTTACTTACAAATTTAGCTCCAGTTCATCTCACTCAATTCTTGTTCTCTGGAGAAATCCAAAACTCCACACTGTTATGGAATTGTTGTTCTTCTTGTTGTTGTTATTATTGTGCTGCTGGTGGTGTGCCTTCAAGTCATTTCTGACTTATGGCAACCCTAAGACAAACCTAGACAAACTCCTTCTTTGGAGGTTTTTAAGCAGAGGCTGGATGGCCATCTGTCGGGAGTGCTTTGAGGGTGTTCCTGCATGGCAGGGGGTTGCACTGGATGGCCCGTGTGGTCTCTTCCAACTCTACATTTCTATGATTCTATGATTCTATGATTTTATATTTTATTTTGTCCCTGAAAATCTACATGGCTATTTTGGGTTTTATAATTTATGAAATTTCTTTCCTTTAATTTTTCATTTAAAAAAAAAAAAAGCCAGTAGACCTTAGTCACAGTTCTAACCTTCCAAAGCTTATCTTATGTAAAATCTATATTGGTAATCAAAATGTAATCAAGATGCATCTTCTACAAATCAATAGTCCTTTCAATATACACTTCACCATTTTGAAGATGAGAATTGGGACACGTGCAGCTGAGCTACATCACAGTGTTGATGTAGCTAAGTGAGTGACTTGGCAAAAAGAAGGCAAATGTTATTAATGAGACAAACCAACAAAACTACTATTTATAAGGAAAGAAACCCTGCAATTTACGTACTGAGTATTGGAAGGGCAAGATATAGCCCACTCCTCTCCTCTCCTTCCTTCTGAGTTAACAAAGTGCAAACTACTTCTGCACTTTGAACTCCGTTTGCAGCAATTGAAATAAGCTAATATAACTCCCTGAGAAGCATCTTATGTAGATTATGGTCTCTTTACTTACTCATTAAAACTGTAAGTAATAAGCAAGAACAGATAAAGCAAAACCATTAATATCTTGCCTTGGACTATTGTGAATGCATTTCCTTTTCACAATGTATGTATTAGTGTTAACAGCTTGTAACAACAAGAAAGCTCTTTCTGCATAAAAACCTTCATTAAGAGGGGAAACAAACATGCACTTAAGCATTTTCTGTCCACTAAAGATTCTGGTTTTGAGAACAACTAAAATGCAATTACCGTACAGCTACATTCAGATTTATGTGAAAACAAGGATTTGGACACATTGTGAAATGGTCTGCCATGTTATATATTCCAATTCCAATTACATAACAGAGACAAGGGCATCAAGTATATGGATAAGTCACATGTCCAGCGCATGAGTGAACACTGCCTTTCTGACATTAGTAACACAAACCTATTAGTACTGACACTGCTTATTACAGCAACACCACAGCAGCTGCCATTTCACCTCTTTTTTTCAGAAGCAATACTATGATAGAACAAGTTCAAACATCTGATAAGCAAACACAGTCAGATTCATCTCTTTTGGATATAATATTTATGTTCCTTTCACACAGAAGCAGTCATTCTTCAGTACACCATTTCTCCAACCAACATGGGTCTTTTTTGTTTTTTTGTTTTTTTGAAGCAGTTAATTACTGTATGAATTTTGTATAGTTTGTCCTATTTAATGGCAAAATTCAGTTTTATACCTATTCTGTGCATTGTGTTTTCTGCTCTTCTTCAAAGTTTTGTTTTGCTATTGTTGATTTTTTCTGTCTTATTTTGGGGAGTGTACATATGTGTATAATATATAGATTATTTGAAAAAGCTGAGTAACTTTTCTGAGGGCAGATCTATCCAAATGTCTCAAAAAGTTTACACAAAGTTTCTAATATGTCAATCTCTCTTTTTGGAACAGAGTGGAGATCAGCCACATACCCATTTTGTTGTTACTGTTGTTTATGGCTATTTGTCTGTTTATTTATTTACACCAAGGAAGGAAGGAAGGAAGGAAGGAAGGAAGGAAGGAAGGAAGGAAGGAAGGAAGGAAGGAAAGAAAGAAAGAAAGAAAGAAAGAAAGAAAGAAAGAAAGAAAGAAAGAAAGAAAGAAAGAAAGAGGTGAAACACAGAAAAATGGATGGAAATGAAGCAATGTGAACACTGGTTTGTTTTTCAGTGGGAGATTGCAAAGGAATAATAGGGGCTGTAGGCTATATTTCTAAGGAAGGAAATAGCAACCCACCTCTCAATATTCCTTGCCCAACAAACACCTAGGAAACTCATGGAGTTGCCATAAGTTGACAGATGATCTGACAGCATGCAAACACACACATATTTATATGACAAGAGAAACAGCCAAGAGATAACTGCATCCATACCAAAGCAAGCTAGAAGACTGTGTGGAAATCCCTCTGCAAGTCTTTCCTGGCCCAGCTGAGTAATGACCTCAGAAAATAGTTCCCTGGTGACATGGGGCTTAAGGAAGACTCCAGTGTAGTATTATTGTAGCTATTTGTCATCAAGTCAGCATCACCCCATGGTGACTCAATGAATGTGAGACCTCCACAAAATTCAGTCACAAAAGATCTGGTCAGGTTTTGCAAATTCAGGACTGTGGTTTCCTTGAGTCAACCCCCCTGTAATGTGGACTTCATCTTTTTCTACTGCTTTCCATGTTGCCAAGCATTATTGTACTTTCCATTATTATACTTTCCAGTGGGTCATGGATTCAAACTACAGGAAAAGAGATTCCACCTAAACTTCAGGAAGAACTTCCTGACAGTCAGAGCTGTTCAGCAATGGAATATGCTGCCTCAGAGTGTGGTGGATTCTCCTTCTTTGCGGGGTTTTAAGCAGAAGCTGGATGGCCATCTGTTGGGGGTGCTTTGATGTGTGCTCTTGCATGGCAGAGGGTTAGACTAGATGCCCCCTGTAGTCTATTCCAACTCTATGATTCTATGTCATTTCACTATATGTCCAAAGTACAGAGTCAGCATGATACAGTGGTTTGAGCATTGGACTATGACCCTGGAGACCCTGCTCAGCCATGGAAACTCACTGGTTGACCTTGGACTCATCACAGATATACAGTCCCAGAAAAGCCTGTGAGAAGTTTGCCTTAGGGTTGCCATAAGTCAGAAATGACTTGATGACACATAACAACAACAATATCCTGAATTTAGTCATTTTCATTTCAAGGGAGACTTGAGCTCATTGGAGGAAAATCAGAATAGAAATGTAACAAACAAACAAATTCTAACCTTTCCATATTACTTTTACATCCATTTGTGCCCCTGGCATTAATTAATACCTGAATGAATACCACATCTCCCTTAATCTGTCCCTTATTTTATCCCCTTCTGCTGCACAGATGATGTTCTTGATGTTGCTACTTGATCTGAAACTGAATGGCCCCAGAATACTAGCATCATAGTTAAATGAATGACCTAAGTCCAAACTTGATAGTTACCATTTTAGAGGTTAGCCACTCAGCAATGTATTCGTTGCTTCAGTCAGATGTCTGCCATTGGTTATCATATACTAGAAGAGAAAGGGGAAATCTTATTCTGGATATGGATGAGAAGCAAAACCACAAAATCACAACGCTGTCATAAAAAGAGCATAAATGTAGCTCCTTAGGCTGCAAAGTACAGGAGAGAGGCAATAGGATTTTTTTTTTTTTTTGGTAAGTTTAGCTATGTGATAAAATTGAAACTAACACCAGCTCTATCTCCATTTCAAGGCCTGGAGGAAGTTAGGGAAGAAGGGAAAAAATGGAGTCACTTTAGAGCTGAGAGTAATAAAATGTTTATCTCTGTAAATTCAAAGAAAACATTGATGTGATAATCTTTAAGAGATGATCTGAAAATCATTTAAAGTAAGATTTCCATTCTCTTTGCTGCTGCATGTTGTGTGACAGATAGGGAATGAAGTCTATACTTTATGATACTGACAAGGCTGTATCTTTTAAAGCAACTTGAATCTCCCACAGAAAATCACAGATGAAGATATTGATCAGTTCAAAGAAGACGTGGTGAAAAGAGAAAGTGCAAAGATTTATGAGTTGGGCAACTGATCAACGTTTCCCCTGAAGTCCCTTTATTCAGAAGCAGAGATAAATGCTACAATATACTCCATCTAACTACATAGTCATAATGGAAGATACAACTGAAACAGAGCTAATGCTTCCACAGCTTCATCTGTAGCAGATATAGATGGAAGGTAGATGTCTAAATGTTTTGAACTTCAGCTCCCATAAGCCACTGCCAGCATGGCCACTAGGCATGGGTTATGGGAGCTGAAGACACAAATATCTGGAGATAAGCCTTACTTTCTAATATTGAATGCACTGCAAACGAATTTAACCAAATCATGGATTCATTGTAATCCATTGGACAAAGGGTGGGTTTGTTCTGAACCCAGTGATGAACCAACCAATTTCTGTTTCTTGTGGAGCTTCAGGGGGTCATAGTGCTCCATCATGGCCACTACTTTGGGTGATCAGAAGTATATAGCCTCAATCTCAGTTGCCTTTTGAGATTTTTTTTTTTGGGGGGGGAGGAGTCACTATTTCAGTGTGGGGATCCCCAAAACTGAATTTTAACATAGTTCTAGCCTGTTTCAACTGGGGAGGAGTGTCTAAAAATCAGGATTTTTGTCTGAAAGCATTTTGGAGGTGTTCAGAATGTATACGTGGGGTTAGTGGGATCCAAAGGGCCAGAATGGATTTGTCTGGCACCTCACACAACTGATGGGCCACACTATTCCACGCCTGCATTATACACTTCTGTTAAGAATAATCTAACATAGCAGATATGGCTAAGATTGGGGGAATGACCAAGGCAGGTGATAAAGAACACAGATGTAATTATCAGTCTAAATTTTGTTCTATTTCTGTAAACATCATCCATCTTACTCTTACTTTGTGTCAAGATATGACACTTTGTTTTTTCCTCCTTGATTAAAATTCACAATCATTTTTGGATGTATCCCCCATTTATCTATCTATCTTTTTATTTATTTAATTTCTTAACGTTCAGTTTTTTACTCATTTTTCCCACTACTAAAAACTAAAATAGATTTATGCTTATTTTTCAGTTGTGCATATTTTAGCACATATTTTATAAATAGTGTGCACATACATATATATGAAATGTATCACAAGATTTGCAAAAGTGCAAATTTCTGAAGCAAGAGGTATACAAAGAATCTTGAATGGTGTTAAACTGGAATTTTCTGTGAGAATCTCAGAAGCACCAAACCAATTTTCCATTGCTACTCTAAAACGGTATTAGGGAATACTCAATACACCAAGATGTGCAGAATTCTCCAATAGGAGAACATATGTCATATGGTCAAATAGCATCATGTACAATATGGTACAATGTAGAATCACAGAGTTAGAAGAGACCACAGGGGCCATCCAGTCCAACTCCCTGCCATGCAGGAACCCCACATCAAAGCACTCCATCTAGCCTCTGCTTAAAAACCTCCAAAGAAGGAGACTCCACCACAGTCCCAGGTAGCATATTCCACTGCCATACAGCTCTGACTATCTAGAAGTTCTTCCTGAGGTTCAGGTGAAATCTTATTTCCAGTAGCTTGAATCCACTGCCCCTTGTCCTAGTCTCTGGAGCAGCAGAAAACAAGCCTGCTACTTTGAATTGCTGTTTCTGTTATGTGTCTTCAGCTCTTCTCTGACTCATGGTGACCCCATCTGACAGTTTTTTTGTGGCAAGATCTGTTCAGAGGAGTTTTGAAATTACCTTCTTCTGAGGCTAAGAGAGTGTGCCTTGTCCAAGGTCACTGGGTGGGTTTCCATAGCTGACCAGGAATATAATCCTTATTTCCTGGAGTTTTGGTCCAACACTCAGATCACACCACCATCCTGGCTCACATGCTATTTTATGCATAGTATGCACTAAATAAACAGAAAATTGTGACTGAAATATGCATAATGACCAGTGTTCATAACCTTACACAGCTTCTGCAAAAACATCTAGGGCAGAGCTTTCCAAACTGTGTGTCACAATGCATTTGTGTGTGAGCTGCAGTGTCTTGGTGTGTTGCACAAACATAATGGGTGAAGGGGCTGCCTTTCCTGCCACTGCAGTGGCCCAGGCCTGGGTGATGGGGCTGCCTCTGCTGTCACCGCCACCCTGGGCAGAGGAAGACCCTGGAGAGGGTGGTGGTGGTGGCAGGCCAGGCTCAGGTGGAGGGGCTGCCTCTCCCGCTGTTGCCTCCGCCACCCCGGACCAAGGAAAACCCTGGTAAGGTGGCGGCAGTGGAGAGCCAAGCTCGGATGAAGAGGCTGCCTCCACTTACTGAATTACTTATTGAATTCTTGTGTTGCAAAATGATGCATGTTTAAAAAGTGTGTCACCAATATGAAAAGTTTGGAAAGCTCTGATCGAGGGGATGGTTAATTTTATAGGAAATGATGATTTCTCATGATTCAGTATGACTGCAGGTGATTCAAGCATGTTTGAAGATATCCACTTTTTTTCAAGCTAGTAGAAGAAAAGGACATGAAGATGAGTAAGGTCCCTGGTGATAAGCTTCTTTGCCTATCCCCCTATACCACAAGCTGTGATGGGCACTTCAGAATCTCCAGAATCAACAGATCTATTCAAGATCTATTCAAGATTTGTGCACCACAAAAGGAGGGTCAGTCAGCAAGACAAGTGTGTGTGTGTGTGTGTGTGTGTGAGAGAGAGAGAGAGAGAGAGAGAGAAAACTGTAGAGGAAGAAAATAAGTGGTGTATTGCTGGTAATTATTACTAGTAAATCTCTTTGGTTTCCACATTAATTCTGCCTGGTTAGCAATTCACAAAAAAAAAAAGGGTGGGGGGAGCTCTTGTTATTGTGTGTATGTGTTTAGAAGGGGGAGGATACTGTCAAAAATACACAAAAGGAAATAAAACATGAACAATCTAGTTAAGCACTTATACATGAGTGCCAATAACTTGCTAGGAATTCTAAGACAGAAAAATATATCTCACAAGCACAATAATTAGAATTTGCAAGCAGAAGGTCAGCAACAACCATTACCACACCATCACCACCCACACACCGGGTCTAAAAGAGAAATAAAGCTGGCATAGTCTTCTTTGTTAAAAACACATGACGTAGCTTTACTTCCAAGTATTAGAGGTTTCTCAGTGCCTGATGGTGACAGGTAACATGGTAACATGTGCTCTTTAAACATGCAGAGAAAAGAGAGAATGGCAGGCTGCAAAACTGAGAATGAAAAACTCAGACTTCCCAATGCAGAAAGAAAGAGAATGTGACTGAGATAGAATTACCATATGTTGAAAAGCAAAAAAGAGGGCACATTTACTGACTGATTAGTACAAACCACTGCTGCCTACAAGTCACAGTGAAGACTCTTAGGCAGTATTGCTGGGCAAGAGATGAAGCAGTAGCAGACATTTTAAAAATCTCCCCACATTTTAAAAATCCATACAGGCAGAAATTTTGGCTCTTGAAAAAAGAGGACACATCCTGGAAAAGGAAAATGTAGGGTAAGACCAACAAATATGTAATGACATGAATGTGTGCGACGCCCAGGGGTGTAGCTATGGACAAGACATAATGAGAGCATTGCACTCCATATAGGAATTCTGTCCCCTCCAATGACATTTTACTTTAGCCCGCAAATTGCCAGCATTGCAGAGAGTGAGGTACTGAAGAAACATTCACACCTTAACTCTTACATATGCTGTGCTTGGATCCCCTTGGTAATTTTTCCCACTCCTTTACTTTGGAAGCCTAAAGTATAAATGACAATCTATTATGTATTTACAACATCCCCAACAGACTTATAATACATAAAGATGAACCATGATGTTGCACAGGGCTCTCATTTTCAGGAGGGGGACAGAACATATCTACATCTTTGGGACCACTTTAGAAATGGCACCAGTAGTATGACCATTGCACAATGTGTCCCAACAGACATGTCATGCTATGCATAGGGACACATTATGCATCAGGACACACTGCACTTTGGATCATGCTGTACAATGGGAGTCTCTCTTTCCAATGGAATATCTGGTGTGGTGCCTTCTTATCTATCATCGCAATTCATTAGCATTGTTTTATATATAATGTGGCTGACATAGCTCCGTCATTGTAAAGTTATGCAATATAGCCTCTGATGTAAGATCTCAGTCAACATTTCTAAATGTCCATCTGATTTGTGGGCTGAAGGGAAATTTCATCTGACAGTGGTAGAATTCTTATTTGGGAGGGCTGATGACATCACTTTGCTTCCCCAACACATCCTTGGCTATGCCTAAACTTTTAGAGAGGTGCTGAAAATAGCAACAACTGAGTATAGACATGATAAGGCTGCTCCTCCTAACAGGGGAGGGCATCTGAGAAGTACAGGTCCTTTCTCAGTGGACTTAATATGAGGCAGTGACCTTGCTGCACTGCTGCCTTTGGTTACTTCTCTCTGTATGGGTATATCTATGTGCCTTCAAGTTGACTGCTGACTTATGGAAACCCCATGAATTTCATAGGGTTTTCTTAGGCACGAAATACTCAGAGGTGGTTCTGCCAGCTTCTTTCTCTGAAATATAGCCTACTGCACCTAGTATTCATTGGCAGTCTCCCATCCAAGTACTAACCAGGGCTGACACTGCTTAGCTTCCAAGATCAGGAAGGATCTGGTGCTTTGGGATATTTAGGCCGGCAACATCTTGATCTAAATAAAATATTACAAAACTCTGTGACCTTCCCATCTAAGAAACCAAACCTGAATTGTTCAGGAACATGTTACCTTAGCAAAAGTGAGAACTGCGAAACAGTATACTGTTGTATGCAGAATATATGTTTTTGTGCCTAGTTACTCTCAAAAGAGAACACACAAACAAGCCAATTTCTCTGCCATGTTGACCATATAATGGTGGCAATATCTATAATAATTTAGTTTTACACATATACACATACAAAAGACTCAAATGCACCCACCTGCTGCTTTGCCCCTCAAGTATGGCTATATTTCATTCTGAATTTTTAGATACAGGAATCTTTTTTTTTTCTTTTTGCATGATAATTCATTTTACAAGGCTACAGCACTTTGCTTGAGGGCTGTCTTCTCTCACCCTCTTCATTTCATCCTCACTTATCTTAAGTTATTATGTCACCTTGTGCCCTACAAGGCATCCTACTCAGCTGGAGGTTCAGAACAACACTACTAATGTCATAACATATCTTCTTCCTCCTTTCAGACAGACAGCTGCATCCTTGAGCCTTCTAGATTTCAAAAAGCCTTGTGAAGACTAGACTAGCTTTGCACAATGATCTCATTTTAAATACTGGCAGTAGTTGCTTTTTTGTCAACTGTTTGCCAAGTTGAAGCCATGGCTTTAAAAGAATGTATGGGTACTATTTGAAAATAGAAATTCTGACTCTGTGCAAAGAAGTTGTCTACTACCTTCCATCACCCATCTTAGCTTGACACATGCTTATCCATGTGTTCATTTCATCTCCTTTTTTTTTTTTTAATAAACATCTAAAATTAAAATTTATCTCTTTGGACACATATGATCCCAAAACACATATTTTGTTATGCTTTCAAGCAAGTAACTCACACCTTTAATGCAAAATTCAGAAATCTGAAGAAAACTGTGCTCCAATTATATATTAGTGTCAGGAATATGAATCCAACTGGTTTGCTAAAAAGTGTTCACGCTAGGAAATCTTCAACCATTCCTTCTACCAGTTGCTGAACTAGTGAGCTACATAACTGCCTCAAAACTATATTTATAGATAATGTTGGCAAACAAAGGGATGACCACATATTTTTGTGGATTTCACCATGTAACAGTATATTAAACAATATTATCCGCACTTTCTTGCTATTTTGCTTTCTTTGCTGTTTCTGTGCTATTCCTTAATCCTTGCTTCCTGCAGACACCATATACATTCCTACATTGGTAGTATCATCTTTCCCTCTTTCCTTAAAGAAATGATTCCTTAATCCCTTAATTTTAACCCATTCATATTAAGAATAAAACATAACTACATCTTCTTTCCCTCTCTTTCTCTTGTATGTTTCCCTCTAATCAAATTATAAGCCGACATCCTATTGGTTGTCCCAGCCAGAGTAGACCATTCAATCAATTATTGAATGATAGATTAACATATAGGTATATCTCACTGATTCAGTGGGTCTACTCTAAGAAGGATTAATAACAGGATTTAGGGCACAGAGTTTAAGCTTCTTGCAGGCATGTGCTTCTGCTAATGTGAATCTGGAAGGTGAAGAAGAAGGAACAGTAAGCAACATAGTTGAATTTGAAGTGGTAGTAGCAGTAACTTTTCTCTTAGCTCTCTGTTACTGGTCCCTGGTAACTTTAGTATTAGTGCTCTCCTTCTAGAATATTGGTCAAGATATTGCACTTATAACTTAATAACTATCAATGATTGCTGAAGCTCGATGTAGATCTGTATGACATTACAAAATGTAAGTGGGAAATAATCAAAGTTTTAGGAAGCAGTCCATTGTATCAACATAAGCACAAATTTGAGGGCTATTTGCACATGGATACCCAGTGCACATCTTAATCAGGGTATCTATATTTCGGATATTTCTGACATGATCGTAGTGAAGACATCTGTACTGTGATAAAGGGAAAGTTGTTGAGCTCTCACAGATGCATAGCTGAGAAGCTTATTCCCCAACACATTTTGAGTTAAAACTCTTCCTGAAGGTTGACTTCAAAGAAAAAAAAGGGACTATCTTATTTTGCACAGCATCTGAAAAAATGTTTCTGTAACAATAATACATGAGACTGTGCAAAACCTATATGAAAAAAATTATCCACTGTAAAGTTTTCTGTCTTGTTTTTTCTGACTTTGGGTTTTAGTCTTGTTACTCAGCAGGCGTCCCCTAGAACAAGACTCAGATGCTTTTGTATATTCCCCAGTTGCACTGAATTATGGTTTTGCAGTATTCAATTATTTAAACAGTAATTGTTGTGTATGTATACATTGCAGTGCATGATGGGTTTGATAGTCTTATGTCTGTATACATAGTAGGACTCTAAAAGAATCAAAAGACATTCACTGAAAGAAATAAGCACATCTGTCTCAGTGTTGGAGCAGAACTGAAAATCAAACCCCGAATCTCTTAAATAAATCTCCGAATGGATAGAACAGTAAGTTGATCTGACCAGTTCCAGAGCAAGGAACAATGTACATTGTCAAATTGACACTGAGCACTGATTAACATTTGCTCTGTTTTTACTTTAAAAATAAAAAAATAAAAAATAAAAAAATCAGCACTAAATCTGTCATAGCAAAGGTTGCACTCTCTCCTATCTGCAAATAATGCACACTACTGTATTTTAACTTTCAGATTTCATGCTTGCTCAGAAAGTAAACTGATAGCCAAAAGCATATTCCCAACAAAATACATTACATTAGAAATTAGTAACATTTCTGACTTCATGCAATGAATCACTGAACACTCCATAGCTGTAGGGCTACACTAATACAGAAAAATGTGCTACAATAATGAATGCTGTGCATATTCTTTTCTCTTGGAGGGGGAGAATTTGAGTGGCAAGAAATGATGGATGGCTTTAGGTTCTGTGGGGTGGCTTCTGCTGCTGTAGCTGTTCAGAACAGCAGCAAGGCTCTGTCACGCCACTTTTCTTTTCTCCAGGCTATAGTAAAATGAGTGCAAGTGAGGGAATCGTAATCTCATAGTGGGTAACAATACAGTTGGATTTCTCTTGGAAGAAGAAGAAGAAGAAGAAGAAGAAGAAGAAGAAGAAGAAGAAGAAGAAGAAGAAGAAGAAGAGGCGGCGGCGGCGGCGGCGGCGGCGGCAAGGCATAGTCTATCATCTTCTGGTCTACATAACAGTCTTCTAAGACAATGTGTTTTCTTCTCATGGAATTATGGGTGTGGGGCAAAGTTTAGCTACTTCTATTTCCAAAAATGTTTCAATAGCCCTGGAATCTGCTTCCAAAATCTGTACAGCAAAGGGCACAAGGAGTAATTCTCATTGAGGTGACAAATCAGTCTCCCAGATGTGCTGTTCCTGACTGTAGGTGAGGGCTCACCTGACTGAATGTCCTACCATTCAAAATACAAACAAAAAAAGAAGTCTCTCCACATAGGAGACTTGAACTTTTTTTTTTACTATCCATCCCCCCATCCCGGACCATTTCTTTGTATCTAAAACAGAGAGAAATTATTATTATTACTTTTTTCAGAATGTTGGGGAAATTCAAATGGACAAATTCATCCATCCAAGCTGTGGATCTAATATCCAGCTATTTTCTAGCTGGAACACTGGAACATGATACAAAGTACTAGTGTGACATACATATAGAAACTTACTCCTTATTGGTGAGTTTGCGTCATCGTCAATTGTTACTCAATTGCTACCACTTTTTTTTTTTTTGGTTAAGAATTCTATATAAAATTGGTTTAAATGTTTGTTCTGGCTAGCAGGCCAGAGGCCACCTGACACATTGTGTCATTAAATAAACTGTTGAGTTCAATCTACTACCAGACTCCACTCATGAACCTTAAACTAAACATTCTGATCTTCTAAAACAAAGCAAAGCAGCAACTTAGGTTTTCAGAATCACAGGACTCTGGGGGATTTAAGGGCTGCAACTAGTGTTTATGGATTTCAAGACAATGAGTGATCTGTCAAGGCCTGGATCCTTTTCTCTAGTCCTCCAGACATGGGGGAGAAATCTCAGAGTGAGAGTGCTGTCTTGGAAAGTGTGTGCATATGAATTCTTCCCATTTGTCCACATTTGGATTTTTTTTTAATTTGAATGACATCTTCTGTGCCACTGTGGTTGATGCATAATGCATCATCCTTAACGGCAACACCAAGAGCTTCCCCTTGTAACATCACAGAGGCTGCCTCCTTTACATCATAGTAGACTGTCCCTAGCTCTCACATTTTGGCTCTGAAATCACAGGGCCTAGGATAGTCCTAACCAGGCAACACTGCTTGCAGTAATGGGGCTGTAGGCTATATGGGGTTGACAGGTTACATTTTCCCCATTCCTCTTATGAATGAGGTGGTCTCAGTGGTGAATGTTAGCCTGGTTAGTCTTGGTTACATTTATGCCTCAGAAGTGATTGGAAGGAGAGAGAGGAAGGCCATTTGCACACTAGACTGTTATAGTGCTATTATTTCACTTTCAACATCCTATGGAATCCTGGGGTTTGCGGTTTAGGCAGAGGCCTTTAGAATTCTCAGCCAGACAGCTTTTTGGCCTCAGTAAGCTATGAACCCCAGAATTCCACAGGATGTTGAAAGTGGAATAATAGCACTATAACAATATAGTGCAGAAATGGCCAAACAGAGAGAGAGAGAGAGAGAGAGAGAGAGAGAGAGAGAGAAATAATTTTTCACCTGTCAGATGATTTGCCGGGTATTTTGTGTCTTCTTGTTGGCTAGCTCCCATGCACGCAGGACAGATTACAAATGGGTAGGTGTGAACTAGATCCAGTGTAGCATAATGGTTTGAGTGTCGGACTACAACTTTCAATTCTCCACTGAGCCATGGAAACCCACTGGGTGACCTTAGGCACATAACACACACTCTCAGCTCCAGAAAGCCCCATGATAGGTTCATCTTGGGGTCACCATAAGTTGTTAAACTACTTGAAGGCACACAGCAACAACAAGGAATGCACTAAAGAGGAAGGGGATACCTTCTTCCTCCATTTCCTCGTTAAGGTGGGGAAAAGATTCAGTGTGATTAAATGGAAGCCACAACTCTAATCAACGTTCTCTGGGCTTCTGGAGATGGGACATCATGCCCCTTTGCTTACTGCTTTGAGCAATGTGAGAGCTTGAACCACTACTAATGGCAAACATGGGCAACACAGTCCTCTCCATGCTGGTAATAGCTGCACCTATTGAATTTGACCAGTACAAAATAGGGAAGGCTGGAACATTGTTTCATTTCATATTCTATTTATCTACCTTTTCCTCATCTACATAACAGTCTTCTAAGACAATGTGTTTTCTTCCCATGGAATTATGGGTATGGGGCAAAGTTTAGCTGCTTCTATTTCCAAAAATGTCCCTGGATGACTGTTTATTTGGATGACGGTTGTAGAGAGACACTCTCTGATGGAGCTTGCTTCTCAAGATGACTGATGATCTATAAGGCCCTATATGGTTGTATTGTTAAAAGACTGTATTATCCCATAAGACCATACCTGAGCTCTCAGATCTGCTAGGGGAGACTTCTTCTGGTTCTATAACATGCAGAGGCCCATTGGGTGGGAATATTGGGAGAGGGTTTTCTCCATGATTCCTCCTAGATTCTGAATTCCCTTCCTCGGGATGCTACGATAGCGCCTCCTTTGCTCTCTTTTCAGTGGTAGATGAAGATCTTTTTCATTCCAGCTAATTTTTGGGAATTGCTTGTTTCACAACAAAAGGGCTTTTATGGTACTGTACTGCTTTTATTCTTTTTTTAGAGTAATATCTAAAATTGTGATTTTGTTTCTTAGCTGAATACTATTTTAAGGTCAACTTTTTATATGGTAAAGCATATATGCTTTAATTGTAATTCTCTCTGTTTTGTAAGCTGCCTTGAGTCCCAGCTTGGGAACAAGACATGGCATAAATAAAGAGAAGGATGGATGGATGGATGGATGGATGGATGGATGGATGGATGGATGGAGGCAACCCTGCTTTTTTTCCCCCCTTCCCCAGTTCCTCAGCCTGTTGAAAATAACCTCAACTTTAAAAATAATAATGTGGGGCTCTTGGAAGGCAGCAATGGAGGGGACAACTCTAAACACTTTTAAGAAGTACAAAAATATTTATTCAGACATCCTGTTAACAGCCAGGATCTGTGTTTATGGAATGCAGTGTTCTTTCTTTCTTTCTTTCTTTCTTTCTTTCTTTCTTTCTTTCTTTCTTTCTTTCTTTCCTTCTTTCCTTCTTTCCTTCTTTCTTTCTTTTCTGATGTGTTGTGTGGTTTCTGCAGCTACCAAGGCTGAGGCCCAAATAGGAGTTGGGACACAAATAAATGAAATGTATTATAAATAAATAAATAAATAAATAAATAAATAAATTTGACTTTTTTACTTTTTATATTTCTGTATAATAGCTGATCGCTAAAATACAATAAACTGAACTGTGTATGTGTAAATTGTATGCATGGGAAGAAAAAAAATGGCCAGAATTCTCCATTATAGTCTACTTCACATAACCTTACAGATCAGTTCCAATGTGCATTGGCCCCAACACACATCACTTTTCTGGCTCTCTTATGTAGTGATGTAACAACAGTCTCTAACTGGATATGAACATTATGAAACTGCTCAATTCTAATTCCTACAGGTGTAAGTCCACTTGCAAAGAGGAAAGTCTCCAACAGGATCTCAGCCACTGTTTTCTTAAACTGTGAAGGGAACATTTGAAAAGTACAGTGCTCAAAAGACAATTATTAAGGAATGAACCAAATAGACTAACAGTAAGTGCTTAGATGTGTCAATAGCAGAGCAGAGCTATTGTTCTGTATCTTTTAAACTGATAACGAACAATGAATAATGTAAATATTTGGACACATACAAGGCAACCTTCAGTCAATTTAGTAACAAAAGGGTTCAAAATATGTTTCCACGCACATGTTTTTATTTTAGTGCTGTTGCTTTTTCTACATTGCAACCAGTATGTGCTATTTGCACTTTACATCCATTTATTGTTACATAACATTATAAAGATGTCCTAGGGTATTTCAACTATGATAAGGAAATAGCAAAGGCTGCATAAAGCCATTGCCTCATTAACGGCCAGTGTACATTTACTTCAAAGTCCAATGCACAAACTACAGGGCATGCAGTGTCTAATGTGTTTCAGCCACCTCTGAACAAACTGAATAATTTCTATCCTGATCTGATCTGGCAAGGAGACATTTGTGAAAGGACAGAACTAATTGAGACCACCTTTTCTCTGGAAACTGGTGAATCAATGCAAATCATCTGAACTGGCGTAAAGACTTACAGTCATTAAACTTTATGAAACACTGAGCTGCTCCAACAACAATAGAAATAAAAATATACTGTTTTAAAAAAATTGGGTAACCACTCTAAAACAGATTCAACAGTAATCAAGTTGAGACAAAGCCATTTTTATACAAGATTTATTGGTAGTTAATCGAGGCATTGAGTGTTTAATAGAAAATAAGGCTCACTTGTCCTTAAGCCAGTGGGAGTGAAGTGCCTTACAGTTCATTATGTATTGGGATCCCATAAGTAGACAAACCATACCCCATTGGCCTACAGATGTCTCCAGCTGAGCAGTACTGTTTTCTCTTCTGCTCATATGCTTGTCACAATGCTTTTGCTCCTATGCTTATTCACATCCTCAATTATTTCATCCTCTCACGCAACAACAGATTATTATAGTAGCTTTCTCTCTACTATAGGAGAAAACAAACATTCCTCCACAGTATTCTCCCCATATTCAACATTCAAAACTATTCCAGAGGAATGATTGTGCAGAGAGAAATAATTTCTATGCAGGAAACATGTTCAGAGCAGGAAAAAAGGGGGGTATACGTGAAAAAAAATACTTTCCCCCCTCCACAAAATAATTCCGTTGCAGCACTTCAGGGTGCTATAACACCAGGAGAAAACTGTGCCAAACTCTCACTGGTCTCTTACTCTTGGTGGTTTGGTTTTCTGACTGTCAGAAAAACTGCTTTGCAGTCTGGTAATGAATAATTTCAAATAATTTTTCTACCCCTATTCACTATGTATGACTGTTTAATGTCAGTAGATTGCAGACAGCAATAGATCAGGCACCCTTCCTCCGGTGCAGCTTTGGATGGGTGAATGTCACTTTTGCTTTTGCCCATATTAAAAATTTGATGTGAAAAGCTCAGCCATCACTGGTGACAGAAAATTCTTGTCAATTTTGCTGTCATGTTGTCATGTACCCCAGTTTGTAAACTTTAGTAAATTTAGTAAAAACAAACTTAAATGAAATTCTTATCCACCTCTATATGCAGATTGCCATATCTATTCCTTTCATCTCCTTTCCATATTTTCTTTAATCACCTCGCTTCTAATCATCTCTGAAATCTTAGGTAAGTTCATGGCAATCTTCCCCAGTCTGGTTCTCAAACTGTTTTGGACTACCGCTATTTCCACACTAGACTGTTAGAGTGGTATTATTCCACTTTCAACATCCTATGGAATCCTGGGGTTTATACGGACTGCTATAAAGATAAATAAATAGGCCCTAGGGCAAATTGAGCCTGAACTCACTCTAGAAGCCAAGATAAATAAACTGGGCCTTAAGACACATCATGAGAAAGCATGACTCACTAGAAGGGACAATAATGCTTGGAAAGGTATAGGGCAGTAAGAAAAGACTGCATTGCAGATGCATAGACTCAATCAAAGAAACCATGTCCCTGAATCTGGAAGATCTGAGCAGAGGTCCCTCATACATAGGCTTGCCATAAGCTGAAGTCAACTTGACAGCAGTGGTCAGCATATTTGTACAGGGGCTGCGGCTGTAGATGGTGGTGGACAAAAACCAAAGCTGAAAGTGGACACCAACATCTTTCCCTTTTTCTTGCCATCATCACTGTTGCTACAGCCACTATCTTTCCATATCATCCTCACACTCATAAAACCAGTTTATGCACGCATACATATTACATCAACCAACCAATCAATCTTCCAGTCATTCTCTCTTGCACACACAGACAAGTACACAGACATACGCCCATTATACAATCATTTTCTAATGAACCACTGTAATTATATGGGCCAATCTAGCAATCAAACATGCAGTTTTAAACAATATTATACAACCTTTAAAAGGACAACTTGTATACACTAATTTGACATTAATTTTAATTTATATAGGAAAATTGCATGAATGTATGCAAACACATATCCCTAACCAGGATAAACCTAAATATTTCTGCCTCCCTGTGTTGTGGGCCATGTATGTTGTCATCCTCCCTCCCAAATATATTCCATCTAGTAAGTTAGGTGACTAAGGGATGGATAACTTGCATTTCTCAAATAGATAGTGTCAGGTGATTGATTTTGCTCATGGTGTGAAATAAGCTATATTGACATTGCTACGTAAACATGAATCTTTGCTTAACCAAGAATAAACTTCTTAGATGATTGCACAGCATAAATCAGATGCATTTAGCTTCCAGATTTCGTACTGCCAGTTCAGTTATGCATAGCAATGATCAAACAGAAAATGCAATAGAGATTAGAGTGGAAATAACCTTTCAATTTTACCACTCTGAGTTCCCTTTGCATATTGAAGCAGGGAAATTGCTTGGATTTGGGATATTTAATTATTTCTTCTATCTTGTTTCCCATTTTATATACCTCAAGTGACAAGTCTCTGCAATGGTCATTACATTGAAAGGTGCCTTTGGGCACTAATCAAAAGGTGTTTCTTACCTCACCAGCTTGTACATCCCCACCAAATGTGATTGAATTAACCTAGTTAGAAACAGCAACTCCATTAAGATGAAGCCAAATCCCTTAATATGCCTGTGAAGAGGTGGAGAAACGACTCATCAAGCTAAAGCTATGGTTGGGGTTAAACATTGCTGCTTGGCTTCTGCTAGGACTCCCAGCTAATCCTTCACAAAATGTAAGAAGACTAGAGGGTGGGAAAAAAAGCTTACAGAAAGGGAGATGCCACCTTATAGAATTCAAAACCCAGTGCCTTTCATCAGTGTGGCATGCATAGCTGAGCCATGTATGATAGGCAAGGTTCTTTCAGAGGGTGTAAAGGACCATTACAATGGCACATATTTTCACAGATATGAAATCAATGGCACATATTTTCACAGATATGAAATCTCATGCTCTTAGTTCTAGTCCTGAAATACTACAAGAGGTCTCCAATGTACTGTGGTCTTCATCCACCCTCATATACACTTAGTTATGCCAGACCAGCGAACAACAAAAGCAGTATGGATTGCCCTTCATGCTGAGGTGTTTTCCCCAAGGGAAGGTGGAGGGGATTGTCGCATGGTGACATCTGGCCTCAGTTGGACCCACATCAAGTTGCTTTTGCCATGCTGCTCCTTTATAGGCCAGCACAATTTTAAATAGGTCAGATTAAATAAAATTGCCCTTATTGACCAATTTATGTGTATGGCCTCTTTATTTCATGGTTGATCATCAGTATCACATATGTAATATTCTACCCTTTTTTCAAAGAGCTCAGTGCAGCATATGTAAGAAAGCTGAAATGCCATCATAACAGCATGCCAGTGTAGTGTTGTGTTTGAGCATTGGAGCATTAGGGTTCAAATTGCCACTCAGCCATGGAAAGGAGGAGACAAAGTCAAACCTCCTTTGAGCAAATCTTGCCAAGAAAATCCAGCGATAGGTTCTCCTTGGGGTCATCGTTAGTTGGAAACAATTTGAAGGCACACAGCAACAGCAGTAGCAACAACAAAGACCTACCTCATGTAAATAACTACACAATTACTTTTTATGGCTGAATGGATATGGAGGTGGATGAAGATCACAGTACATTGGAGACATCTTGTAGCATTTCAAGACTAGGACTGACAGCATGAGATTTCCTGTCTGTGAAAATATGTACCATTGATTAACTGTAACAGTTCTTTACACCCTCTGAAAGAACCTTGCCTATCATTTATCATGTAAACATGACCATACATGCTCTGGGAATTTAAACGGAACATTCCCATCAGGATGAGCTTTACCTCTGTTACTCCAGAACTACATTCAGCTAACCTAGTCTTCAGCTTTCTGCTCCATACCAGGCATTTTGTTAGAGGTCTACATGCCTCTGACAGTCATAGAACTGCTATTTAGTTCATTGCTGGCTAACAGTCTGCATCAGGGAAATGTCCCAAAGGGATATGTATTGATCCAAGCACAGGAATAAAAGACAAGGTGTTTTTTTTGTTTTGTTTTTTTAGTACTGAACAAGATTTTCGTGCAACGGAGAGAAGCAAGAACGAAAACCATGACCTTTACAGGAAGTATTGAAATCAAGCCTAAGTTTCTCCTTACCATGGGCAGTTTTTTTTAATAAACTTTATGAACATGCATTACACTAAAAAACATTGAAATTGGCCTACTTAAACACTGGATAAGTGAGAGGAAGCAACAACTTAAAAATGAATCATAAATGATGAATTGGTGATTAGAGCATACTTTGTCGTATTTCACATTTTAAGAAGGGTAAGAAAGGAAAATTTTTCTTTCCTTTAAGAAAGGAAACTTTCAGCCAAAAATGTTCAAATTTGAAATTAATTTTTTTTTAAATAATTTGGATATGATCAAAACCAATATTCTTCAAGTGTTGAGAAACCCCAATGAAAAGAAACCTGATGAGAATCTTTGCGGTTTGGGACTTATTCTGTGAAAAATTTACATGTGTTTGCTTTGCGCAGAAAACTGAATTTTCTGTAGAAGAAGAGAATGTTCCGTCTAGGCAATAATATCTTGACTGGGAAATGTATGTGTGTGTGTGTGTGTGTGTGTTGTATGTGTGCAGACAATGCTGTTTCCAACACAGAAAATGCTGTTTTCTGTGCAAAATAATCATATGCAAATTTTGCACACAATAATAGGCTGCAAAACTGTCTGCTTTTTGAAGACTCTTGCAGCAATAAGAAAATCATTAAAATTACCCATTGTTTCCTCAAAGAAGAGATTAAGTGAATAATTACCCCATTTTTTAAAAAAATATTTATTTATTTATAATAGTTCTACTAGAAATGGAACCCCAAGGTCATCCAGAGCTGATGAACAAATAAAAAACATTAAAATAGCAGAAAAAATAAAGACACATTAAAAAATATATTAAAACAATCTCTACAAGATTCAATTGTGCCAGATGTATCACAGAAGCCATTGGAGGCCATTATGGTGGTTATAGAAACATGGAGCAGTAGGGAAGAAATCTTCCTACAGTCAGAGCACTGAATTGGTATACGTTTTGCAAAATTTAAGCCCTTTAGACCTGTTGTATAGGGCCCATTCAAATGCACAGCAGCCTCCTCCACCCATCCATTCTTGAACTCATGCAGCTACATATCAGATGGAAACATGTGTGTATATATTGAAAGTACATTGAGACCTGGTTCCATGTGATTGCCTCAGTTCCAGATTTAAGGAAAGCTACATCCCTTTATCCCAGAATTCCCCTGGCAGTATAGTCAGTAGCCATGCTGGCTGGAGAACTTTAGTAAGTTGAAGTCTATGTACCTCTGGTAGGCATAGATCTGTTACTTAATTCATTGCTGGATAACAGCCTGCTTCAGGGAAGTGTCCCAAAGGGATACGTATTGATCCAACAACAGGAGAGGGGTGAAAAATAAAACAAACAAATGAAAAACCCACTGAACAGGATTTTTCTGCATAGGAGAGAAGCAACAACAATGAAAACCATGATCTCTGTAGGAAACATTCAAATCAAAGGTTACCTAAAGGTCTGTTTTACTGCCACAATTTAAGGCAGTGTGCCATGTAGCATTTCCAGGTTAGTTTCTTCTGCTTAATGCTAGCAATAAAAAAATCAACACGTTTACAGAAAATGTTCTTCTCTGTACGAAAACTTGTTTCTGTCTAGTCTTAGAATCACATGAGAACAACGTAAGAGAAACTTTATTATGTCCTCTTTGAAAAAAGAAATAAATAAAACATATACATAGGAAGGGGCACTTGGACAGCTGCCTTGTATTTTAAACCAGGGCTTTTAGAGATTTAAAATAAGTTGGAAAATAGAAAAGCCATCTGACTTCAGCCAGCATACATCATAGTGTTATTTGGTTAATAAAGCAGATCCAGACTGACAGCCACCTTCTTTCAACCATGCACTAGGGAGGGTTTAGATTGAACTTCTCTAACCTGACCCACTCCAGATTTTTTAGGCTACAGCTGTCATCATCCCAAAGCAGTGCTCTCTCAGCATGACAGGAGCTGGAGTGATAGGGATCAAATACATGTGGGGAGGCTGCTTTAGCTATATCAAGCTGACAAGTGTGAGCAGATTCAAGCAGGAACAATGCTATCACCTATCTAGACAAGGGTGTTGTATTGTTCTGGGGGGGGGGTTTTTTGCCCTTTTTTTTTTTTTTTGCTATTGGGTTATATGCGGCTTCGGAGCTGTCCTATCACTATCTCTTGCCTTCCTAATGATGAGACAAGAGGTGCTACAGTTTTTTTCCTGCCAATTTCATTTTTAACATGCAGATCTTACAAAGCATACATTCCAAAATTTGAGATGCATATTAGTTCTTTAAACATCTGTTCTGTTTCCTAGAAGGAAAAGAGAAGGACTTCAGACTCAATGAAGGTAAAAAGGTCAAGTGAGTCCTATATTTTGGTGTTTGCTTTTCGCAAACAGTTAAAAGAATATCTGATAGAACAAAGAAAGCGGTAAGTAACAGGGCAAATATCATACCTAAATTTTGTTATTGCACACCTGAATTTCTCTGAACGGTCAATGGTTACTCCATACACTGCCCGCCAGCAAATGAGAGTGAACTTACTTGCCTATTCACAAGTGTGTCATGTTCAGTCATTCAAACATTACATTGACTTTGGTCTGTTTCAAGATTGTGTGTGTGTGTGTGTGTGTGTGTGAGCGAGGGGGGGGCAAAGACAGTTTTATAAATTAATTGTTTTGGATATCCTGGATCCTACATGCTTGTGTATTTGATGACTAATACAAACCATGAATTAATATAGTGCTTCCAATCTTAAAGCATTTTATCAGATTTAAATGTATATGTTGCAGTGTAATCATCAGGCTTTGAAGATGCCCACAGGCCCTTGCAGCAGATATCTTCATGGAGCAAGTTCCAGGCAGATGTTATTAATATTAACAGTCAGTGTCCTTTCAAAGTTTTGATGAAGATTACATTGTTAGTGATGTGCAAAACTCACATAGCTTTAAAGTTGTGTTTGCTTATATGGCCGTTAATGAGGAATGAATCACAACACCATCATTTTGAAAGATCATCTTTTTTACTTCCTTGCTATGAACCTATATGTCGAAACTCTTCCCATAGGAAAAAGTGTTGTTGTTGTTCATTGATGTCAAATCAATCTTGACTTATGGAAACCCTATGGGTGGGAGACCGCCAAGCCATTCTATCATCAGCTGCCCTGCTCAGGTCTTGCAGATTCAGGGGTGCATCTTCCTTGATTGAGTACAAGAATCTGTAATATGGTCTTCCTTTTTTTCCACCTACTGCCTTCTATGTTATTTTCTTTTCTAGTGAGTCATGTCTTCTCATGATATGGCCAAAGAACGACAGCCTCAGTTGCTCATCTTGGCTAGGGATAGTTCAGGCCTGATTTGTTCTAGGACCCATTCATTTGTCTTTTTAGCAGCCGAAGGTAAAAGTTTTACTTAAGTTTTATATTCCAGGATGGGATAATTTAAAAGTTTCATAAAGGATGCAGTTATTAAGGATTCAGTAATCCTCCCCACCCAAAAAAAACAAAACAAAAACAAAACAGAACAAACAAAAATCCTGTTGCTATGACTTATGGAGACCCTAAGGCAAACCTATTATGGGGATTTCTGGAGCTGAGAGTATGTGTCACCCAGTGGGTTTCTATGGCTGAGTGGGGATCCTGGTCTCCAATAGCAATAGCATGTGTATTTCTATACTGCTTATCAGCTAAGTGCTCTCTAAGCAGTTTACAATGTGTTAGCTAATTGCCCCCAACAAACTGGGTACTCATTTTACCGACCTACGGAAGGATGGAAGGCTGAGTCAACCTGGAGCCCGGCAGGATCGAACTCACAATCTTGTGTCTACAGTACCGGAATTTAACCACTGCGCCACCAGGGCTCCTAAGTCATGCTCAAATCACTATACCATGCTAGCTCTCTGTTGCTCTCTATTAAAAAAAAAAAAAAGACCATCTGTTTATTTATTTATTTAATTTATATCCTGTCTTTTTCACAATATGGACCCAAAAGTGGCTCACAATGCATATTTTAAAAAAGCGGGTAAAAATCAACTATAATATAGTTTTAAAAAATTAAAAACTATCAAGCTATCATATTAAAAACAGCACCATTTTCTTTTAAAAAAAACATTTCAAATATAATAATAGGGAGAATAGAACAGCACCTTTAATTAAATGATCGTTGTCACTGAAACAGTAGTTATCTCAAATTTTGTAGGAGGATTATAGGTTGACAAGTGCCTTTGCATTCCTCCTTCCCAAGGTCTCCAGTGCTTACAGGCTGGAAGTTACTAATAGACTGCATCTCTGCATATGATCTTTACTTAAGTCAGATCCTCACACAAGTTATAACCCTGGAAAATCAGATTTCAAAGATATATGGAGGCTGGCACTATGGAAATAAAGCTCACAACATGGTGGGGAGTCCAAAATAGTTAACAGGCTTGGAATCATACGTGTGATTTCAGAATGACTGAACAGGATTTTTTTCCCCCTTTGTCTAAGAAGGGCAAAAGGACCATAGATTAGAACTTTTTGTCCCTAAAGCTGATTACTCTGCTCTCAGCTGCCAGGAAGTACACTAAGAGTTCATTTAATTCATTTAGGATGTGGAAGAAGGGGAGAGTGGTGCTACACACTGTTTTCAAGAGATTGCCTTGTAATGACTGTAATGAGCAGACAGGCCCTTAGAAGAATGGTTAGTATCTATTCTATCCCTGTTATATTAGGCAAATTTTATGTATATGAATACATACACTGTACAAACACTGCCAAGGATAGGTAAATTTTAAAAATAAAGTACAAGGTAGAGGATACTTTGTGGAGGATAATAGCAAAAGAATGCCAATACCTGTCTGTCATGGACTCAGTTTCAGATCCTTACAAATTCCCTTTTCACAAATTTATCCTCTCTCTCCCTCTCCTTCTCCCTATATAGATACATATCTAAAACCAGTTATTTGGGATCTGTACAAATAAAGTGCTCCCAGTTTGCAAAGATCAAGAATATGCTGATATACTGTAATCAGTATATTCACATTTTTCAAAAATTATCTATATCAGTCTCTGTCATGATAATATTTTTCAGGCAAATAGGTATAGCAAAGTTGTCTATATCCAGATAATAATTTGCTTCCACTTCAGTTTGGTAAGGGTCCAATACATTCATGTAACAAAGGTATTCTAGATAATGCCTAAGATATTTTACAATGTTTGGTGATGACATATGCCACTGAAAAAACATCCCCCTCCAAAATACCACAGGGATGAAATTTTGTGCTTGTTATTACAAACATCCTCAATAGCTATAAATTAGTAAGGTCATTATCAGCCAAAGCATCTATGTATTCTTCTTGTCAGGAATTCATTTTAGAACCAGTGACATAATGATGAATGCTGCATGGGAATATTGTATTAATACATGCTATATATCTGTAACATGACACTGCCCTACCCTTCAATTCTTTGACCTGCAGCCTGATGCTGTTCAAGGTTTTAGTTGCATCTGGCTGTGGTTCAACAGCTAAAACAGTAATTCATGTAATAAATAAAGAAATAAGAGACAGGAACAGAGCTGGACAATTGCATGGCATCACCCAATCCTTCTAACTAAGATTCTGTGCCAGTGAAGAGGCTCTGTGGCAAAAAGAAATATCCCATTCCACCATGATAGAGTGCTAGCAGTTTTAAACCTCCACCCCACTTTTATCATATAATATGGAACAGACATTATCATGATGACAAACAAAACATCCTTGCCAGGCAGTGGAGGGGAGAACTTCCCCTATAAAATGGGGAAGGTTTAAGTTCTCATTGGTTTCTTTCACCCATTATAGCACACACACACACACCCCATTCACCTACTGTGGTTGGTACAGAAGTAACTCATTGGTTTTCAGGGGTATGTAGGGTTTTTTTTGTGCACACATTGACTGACCTCAGGTTTCACCTTTTGGGATGGGGCTATTTTGTGCCGTTGTCTTCATAGCTGGGTGCAGTTCTGTTTTACTAAATTGGCCTGCTTTCTTTGTTATTGGTACAAGAAATATGACGACTTGACAGCAGTGGAAGTACCTAGTTGAAGACTAAAATTACTTTGGAGAATAAGAGCCTTTCACTGCCACTTAGCTTAAGTGGGCACAGTTACAGAATCACTCTTGGACCTTTGCCTACCAAATCCTGTCACTGGGGATTGGACTGAGCAACCCCATTATCCATGGCTCAGTCTTAAGTCAGGCTGGGCTTGAATCACACAGATCACCAACTTTTGGTATGTGTAGAAGAAGCAAGATAGTTATTTTTCCCCCCATTTAGAAAGCAACTAGATTGGTATGGCCTATCTCGGAGGAGTGGGAGACCCTTTTTTACTATATCCTAACAGTCCAGTATACATCACTGTGTTATGTTGCTGTTTGGTTTCTTGCAGTTCCTTGTCTACTATATAAAAGTCAATGTTTGTCTGCACATTTTTCTGCTTATCTGCATCAGCATATGATTGGCTGTGTGAGGCAAGAACGCCCTATATGATTGGCTGGCTGTGAAAATTCCATGGAATCCTGGAGTTGGCAGTTTAGAGAGGAGACTTTAGACTATTCAGCCAGAGAGGCCTTGGGCCTCAGGCCAGTTGCTATGGAGATGAGGCCTACCACCAATAAGGACACCAGAAAACTTTTCGGAGGCATATGTGAGAAATATTAAAGTGACATACACAACATAGCCCATTTCCACACTACGCTGTTATAGTGCTATTATTCCACTTTCAACATCCTATGGAATTCTGGGATTTGTAGTTTAAGGAGGTGAATTTAAGAATTCTCAGCCAGAGAGCTCTTTGGCCTCAGTAAACTACAAACCCCAGAATTCCACAAGATGTTGAAAGTGGAATAATAGCACTATAACAGTGTAGTGCAGAAATGGCCATAGTTACAAGGTCTTCTCGTCCCACACAGTAGATTGTATGGGTTCCATATGTGAGGAATCTTTAAGCTGAAATTCAAAATAAAAAATGCTTCCATAAAAACGTAAAGCCATTGCACAAATTCAACAGGAAGAGGGAAAAAAAAGCCTGCCCATCAACGTCGCCAGACAACCTAAATTGCATTGCGGAATATGGGGAAAAGTTACAGGTACTGGAATAGGCCAGTTGCTATGGAGACAATACCTAGCAGCAAGGAGGAGGACCATGTATTCCCACAGGAATCCAACCTCTGTATGTTAACAACTACGAATACAGATTGGATTGGGGATTATGGAACAAAGTACAAGAAATGGAGAAGACAGTTTGATGAGTTCTTAAGAGGAAAATAAAAACCCTGGGCAACACCAGGTAAATACACTAGTGTTTATTTATATATATAATATATATATAAGCAACATCCTCATATCTTTATGTAGGGTAGGGTGTGGGACCATTCTGATGTCCTGTATGGTATGAAATTCAGTTACCATCAGAATTCAAGATGGATATTCAGAAGCTGTGGGAAGATTTAAAGAAGAACTCCAAGGGATACAATAGGGTACAATTATACAAGGTAACATCTATGAGAAAAAAGTGCACAGCATGATGCACTAAACACATGCAAAAGATGATTCAAAAATCTCTCAGAAAAGATCTACTGGGACAGGAAAAGAAGAGGGTATGAAATAGAGGGAAGTCAATTTAGGATGAAATCCTATATACACTTAGCTGAATCTTAGGCCCTTTTTGCACCTTACCTGGTGTTGCTGGCATCACACAGGGACCACGTGAAAAGCCTCTTGTGAGAGGGAATCGCATCCCCTGCGCTTCCCTCCGCACCAGCTCCATGCTGGACGGAAGGAAGCACGACAGCTCTGCCCCTTCCTTCTGCACTGCAGCCGGGTACTTTCTCAGGCTGCGCTGGGGGAGGAAGCATGGCCATCGCACTTCCTGAGGTTCCACACACCAGGTAAGTGCGGAAGGGACATGGGAGGAATGCGTAATTGTGCATCACTTTCGAGAAAAACCTGAAAATAATATAAAGTGCGATTGCCGCGGGATCACTACAGGAGCGACGCATGATCGCGAGAACGTCATGCAGAACCGTCCTCGTGATTCCACGTCGCTCCTGTGGCCATTTCACATTCGAGGTCGTGTGCGCAAAGGGCCTTAGTGTGACTTACCTCCAAGGAGTCATGCATAAGATTCTGCTACTAGCTCAGGTACTGGACAATTGAAATAATAAACTGTTTTGTTAATATTCTATTTCAAAAGGGAATTAACATCCAAGGGAAATAAAATATACTACCAAATTGTCAAAGAGAAAAATAAGAGGTAATGAGGAATTAGGGCTGCCAGCAAAACTTAGCTGAATAATGATATGAATTTACATCAATTAATAATTGAACAGCACAACTGAACCCTGTTGAGATAAAATAAAGAAACACAGAAGTCAGCAAAGAAGAGCTGGAAGAGGGAACTGCATTTGCCATGCTGTGATGCTTAAGCCAGCCAGCAGGCCTCTGGTACAATGCAAAATGGCCAGTGTTGAAGGAAAGCCCAGCTGGCTTCTGTATAAGGAAATGGAGGTGAGAAGGAAGATCTTGTGTTACTTTTGTAGCACAGCGCCCAGAATCCCCCAGCTGCTATGACTCTGGGCCAGTCCTGCATGTAAATAAAATCATATCATATGAGGACAGTTTTAAAAACTGAGGATAGTTAGTCTAGTGAAATAATGTGTTCAGTCCACCAGTCTTGAAGGAGTAGATTAAGATGCACAAGTGGCTTCATCAACACTAAGGCCATTTCCGCACTATACTGTTATCATGCCATTATTCTACTTTCAACATCCTGTGGAATCCTGGGGTTTGCAGTTTAGGGAGGGGCATTCAGAATTCTCAGCCAGAGAGCTCTTTGGCCTCAATAAACTACACACCCCAGAATTCCACAGGATCTTGAAAGTGGAATGATAGCACTATACCACTATAGTGTGGCAGTGGCCTAGGTTGCATGTACGGCATTACCATCATTTCTTTTCTCTCTGTTATATATATGCCTACTATATTTTAGGAAATGAAATGAATGCGGAAAAGAAAGGAAGATAACAAGAGGTAAGAAGGAAGAGAGACAGAAATAGAAAGAGACAGAGACAGAAAGAGAATTACTGAATTCAGTAAAAATTTAGAAGTGTGTCCCATTTTGCAGACTGAGGTTAAAAGCAGTTCCCATTCTGAAAATACTGCTTGTTCAGACATGAAAATAGGGCTCAAATTTTCTCAGTTAAAAGATGAAGAAAAATAATAGCATAAATGAAACACTGAAGAAGTGCCGCTAGAGGATATACACTCACATGCACAGAGAGAGAGAGAGAGAGAGAAAATGTGAAGGAAAATTCTCTTGCTTGTGACACTGGAGAAATGGAACAGCTACTGAAAAGACACACAAAACAAACCACATTTTTATTTCTCAAAGCCTTCTGTCCATAGAAGATAGTAGATACTTTTGTGTCAAGTGTGGACTATCAGAAAAACAGTGCCCTTCTCTATCAATATTTTTTCCCTCTTGGGTATCCAAATATATTAATCCATTGGAGTTTTCTTAGTTTTAAATCTTCCACAGTAAAGAGTTAATGGGGGATGAAGTAAAGATTCTATCATGAAAAATGCTCAAAGCAAACTTTAAGAAGAAGCGGAAGCTTTGAACCATATTGCGGAGATGAATAAGAGGCACTGTCTGATGAGATTAAGGAATTATGGGGAGATAATCCTAAAACCATATGCTTCAGATCATAATGCAATACAATTGAATTTAAGTACTTTTTATTTGTTTTCATCAACATTCTTATGCCCCTACTGTCACGGAAAGCTTACAGGATGAGCCAATAGGAGAAGCACTTTATCAGCTCTCTCTGTCAAGAACCAGCACTTGGAAGGATATTGTTAAAAATTAATTTCTACTGTAACTTGTTAAAATGGTTAGCAACAATTTAAAAACTCCTTATTTAAACTGACAGTATGAAAGAAGTAGTTCATGACATTTCACATTATTTTAATTTGTTCTGGGGGGAAGAAAATATTAGGCAGTCTGCCATTCTTGGCAATTTTAAGTAATTTTAATTGATCTTTTAAATATTTAACTTTTTAAATGAACACATTACTAATGTGTTATCATCATTCAGTGCAACCAATTAATATTAGAGTTTTAACATAAACATTCAGTGTTTACAAATTAATTTCTAGCATCAGTATTAATGAATTAATACCAATTAAGCTCCCAAGTTCACCCAGTGACTAACTGTGTAACAATACTATTTACACTATTCACTTTTAAGAAGTTCTATAGTTCATACCCGTTTCCTTTATAACAAAGGTGAGACAAATATATGAAAATTTATTTAAAGAGGAGAAATTTGAAACATCAAAGACACAAAGAAATGCCCAAACTACTCTATATTTCCTTCTTTCTTTTCAATAAAATGTGAGTGTTAAGGGTTGCTGCTGGCCACATAATGCTTGTTGACATAAAAACTGAATTCATACCAACCTACTGTCAAAACAAAGTATTATAGACAGAATTTATCTGGATCTATTTCATTCCGGTATCAGGCCTGGTTACGGGACAGAGACAGCTTTGTAAGTCCTGGTCATTGATCTACATTAGGAGTAGAAGGGGTTTTGTTGGACCTCCCAGTGTCTTTTAGTACCATGGTATCCTTCAGAGTTACCTCGCTGGGATGAGACTGGAGAGCACTGTTTTACAGTGGCTTCATTCCTTCCTGGAGGAACAAACCCAGAAAGGAGTGTTGGGGGATTCCTGCCTGACCTCTTGGCCATTGGCTTGTGGGGTCCTTCAGGGCTTGATTTTGTGCCTCATGCAATTTAACATGTACATTAAACTGCTGGGAGAGGTTTTCTGAAGTGTTGGGATTCAGTGCCATCATCACGCAGACAACACCCACCTCTATTTCTCCCTTCCAACTAACTCCAATTAATTCACCCTTCCTTCCTCCTTTTTTTTGCACCGGCTCTTGCTAATTCTTGTGCTAGTGTGTGTGCATGCATACAAACACAGCCATAATTGCATGTTTAATAATGTATGTTTTTAACCTGGTTTTAATGTTTTTGATTGTTTAATTTTGTTTTAACTTTTGTATCTTGTGAATTTTTCAGTGTGGTATACTGTTTTGAGCTTTGGGCTGTGACTCTGGAGATCATGGTTTGAATTCCAGCTCAGCCATGGAAACCGACTGGATGATCTTGGGCAAGTCACATTTTTTCAGCCTCAGAGGAAGGCAAAGCTAAACCCCCTCTGAACAAATTTTGCCAAGAAAACCCCATGATAGATTCACCTTAGGGTTGCCATAAGTCGGAGACAACTTGAAGACACACAACAAGATGGTGGTGATGATGGTGACAATAACAATTTTATTTAATCACACTTGTTCAGTGTAAATCCTGTTTGTGACATGCAAATGTGTAAATGTGTTTTACATGTGTGTATGTGTGTTTTTGGATGGGGTGCAAAGAGCTTTTCTGTATCTCTTTGTGCATTATCCAAACCCTTCCTCTAGAAACATCCAAGTTACTGCTGTTGATTGCTTCTGCTGGTGGGGAGAAGATGGAGTGGAGGGACAATTCTGACAGTAATGGTGTGGCTGGTCTGGTCTTTGGGTGGCGTGGGGAGGATAAGAAAGGTATACTCTGTTTCTAAGTTTATGCTTCTAAGTAGGAGATGGAATCTAGTTACAATGGACAGGTCTGTGCAGTCAACAGTAAGCACCTGGAAGTATCAGGCCTGCACTAGGTCTGCCATTCAGGCCTGTGGAATCCAAGAACAAAGGAACCCAGAAGGTCCTTGCCTCTTTCAGACACACACACAATTGTAGTACTCGGAGGTTGAAATTTAGGCAAGGCCTTCTTTTGTTCTGGAAAAACTGTTGTCAGAGGGACTGTAAATAACCCTCTTATTGCTCCAAGTTAGGCTTTGGTTATGTTCACCCTCAATATGCACACTGCAAGCCACTTTGTATACTACAACTGCAAGACTGGCCCCCATTTAGACAATGCTCCCATAAAACTAGAGTTCTGATTGAAGAGCTCTTTTATTATGTTGTTTTCATAATGCTGTGGCCCTAGTAAAGAAATGGCCAGTGCCTCACCTCTTAATTCCAGATGCAGGGTGTAACATGGAACAGAATGAAGATAACAGCACCTGGTGTCTAGAAGATTTATTGGTTTATCTGAGATACATAGTCTATGAGGCTTAAGTTCTGGTTTAACTACTGAAAAGCCCATGGGTCAATGTTTTTCTCACCACTACTGGTTCTGACATCCTCAAGCAGAGGCAACATGACCAGCATGGAAGAAGCTGAACAACAGGTAAAACAAAAGAGAATCTGGTTGTTCAACATTTCTCCTTTCTATACTCTTAAAGACATGGAACAGCTACATACTCTCTTAACATTTCACAGATGAAAACTGGGACACATATGGCCAAGCAAAAGCAGAGTGTTGTCAGGGTTGCAAAGATGTCATGTACTGGATAACCCACACTCCACAAATTTCACTCTGAGGTAGATAGCAGTTTATTTGTACAAGAGAAAAACTAGTAACGTAATACACTTCTACAGAAGCTGCTGAAATTAAACCACCAATATAGCTTGCAATTTTTACAGGGTAACATTCCAAATTAAGACACATAAAGTCTTGATTAATGAGGGGTACACATCCATACATCATATAACCTCCCCAACAATTCCCAGGTCAGTGCCACCCACTCCCCTCCATCCTGGACATGGTTGACCTGATGGCGTATTTCCTGCCCTTTATCTTGGACACATCAGGTTTTCAAAATAAAATGTCTCTCCAGTCCATACTTTCATTTTTGTTTTATATCTATTTTTCCCCCTCTTACCAGATACATTGTTACAATAAGCAATTAGCAATAGATACTTCATAGCAATCATAGCAAGGCCTATCATGAATACATTGCTGCAACTATCAATTAGTAATAGATATTTTGTTACAATCATAGCAAAGGCTAGCAGTACCACATAGTAACTACTTCTACAATGGTTAAACACATTTGCCTCAATGTACATCCAGCAGACCATCCCCATTTCCCATGGCAGGGGCCTTGCTGTGTGACAGTTATTAATGAAGAAAAACACAAAAGCCCGGAGAAGTGTCAGCAGTTTGCTGTTGCCAGAGCCTACCGAGAACAGCAGGATTCTGCCCCCTCGTAGTATAAACTACTATTGTACTTTGAACTGAATTTGCAGCAGCTACACAGGACAACAGCAGTGGGGATGAGAAAGAAACTGGAACGTTTTTAAAAGGAGCTGAAAAACTGGGATGACTAAAGATAAATCGGGACTGCAAAAATCTGGAATGTTGGAGGGTATGCAGCTGTTCTGCACACCTTGGAGGAAAAGATGGCAGTAAATATACACACACACACACACACACACACGTGTACATACCTGGCGTTGCCTGGAATTTTATTTTCTCATAGGTAATACTTGTTAGAAAGATTGAGATCCTGTGTCTGTAACTCCCCAAACTGCCTTGTCCAGTACCTGTAACTTTTCCCCATATTCCCCAATCCAATCTGTATTCAGAGTTATTAACATACAGAGGTTGGGTTCCTGAGGGAAATACACTGACCTCCTCCTTGCTGCTAGGCCTTGTCTTCATAGCAACTGGCCTATTCAGAGCTCTCTGATTGAGAATTCTAAAGGCCCCTACCTGAAGTGCAAACCCCAGGATGACATAGAATGTTCTTAGGCAGCCAATCATATGAGGTCTTCATCTGACACAGACAAACAAACTTTGACTTTTATATATCTATATCTGTGTGTGTGTGTGTGTGTGTGTGTGTGTGTGTGTCTTGAATACTAACTTAATATATGTTTTGATACCCCCTCAAATCAACAATACCCACAGCAATTTTTAAACCTATGAACACCATGAAAGGGAATAAGTAATGAAGCATTTCATCTAATTTCTTAGCAGATGAGATTCTCTCCTTTGCCCTCTAATTTCCTGCCACTGATGGGTTCCCCCTTTAAAGGCATAGTTTTAAAGCAACAATGAAAGAAAACTAAATTCATGTAAAATTAATATTCTAAATGCCTATAAGTGAAACATAGCCAGTTTATCATTGACATAATTAGGTAAAGAGAGAATCAGGTAGTAAGAGTCAGACAGGTGAAGACTGCAGGCTGACTTTGATGTGTGAGTGTGTTGGCTTAACCCAGCTGGATTTCTTTCTTGTTTAGTGCTGCATGCAGAGAATTGATAATTGGTTAACAATGGAAACCTGGCTAATAATTCCATTATAGCTGTATTGCCTTCCAGGAGTACATGCATGTAGCCAAATGCTCCAAAAGAATACAGCATAGAAGTGATTATCCAAAATGACTTCAGGGCTAGCAGGTGTAACTGGAACAATTTATCACATCCTAAAAAATATAGGTAATAATAGTTTTGACAGGCCAACCATGGAACAGGATGCTTAGAAATAAACTGCCAGTAAAGGGATTGAGGGAAATATACAGCTCTGTAGCATTGCTAGAGGGAGTATGAAGTGACGGGACAGGCTCACTTTACTATTTATTCTTATTCATTATGGAGATTTCTGAAGATCTAGTCAAATCAAAGGGTCTTAAGATAGCTAATGTAAGTCCCAGTGATTTCAATGAGTCTAGCTCACTTGAAGACAGCTAGCATGGTATAGTGGTTGGAGTACTGGACTATGACCCTGAAGACCAGAGTTTGATTCTCTTCTTGGCCACAGAGACCCACTCAATGACCTTGGACTCACCACATACTCTCAGCCCCCAGAAAATCCTGTGATAGGTTCACCTTAGGGTTGCCATAAGTCAGAAACAACTTGAAGGCACATAACAACAAGGCAACCTCAATTGATATACGAATGGATGGATGCAGAACAATCAAAATAATTAAATAATTATTAAAATATAAAGCAGAGGCTGGAACACTATGGCTGTCCAGATGTTTTTGGATTGTAACACCCATCATTCATGTGGTACCGTGGACACAAGCAGATAGACAGACAGACAGATAGACAGATAGATTCTATTATCAGCCTATCTCACAAGTTCACTAGTCAGAATGCAGGAAAAATCAATTAAAAACATTTTTGATTGATAGTGGGAATAATTTAAAAAATGAAAACATATTTCCCAATTTAACAGTAAAATCAGACTAAAACAGGCAAGCAAAAACATTCTCGCTTACCTTGGCCTTTGATTGTTCATTGCAGATCTTTTTAACTGGGGTAACGTTTGCTCCAAGAAGTTGCTCAGCCACATCATACTGAAGCACCTTGCCTCCAAAGGTGAAATAGTTCTCACATACTTCTTGCATCAAAGAGATCATCTTTAAAAGAGGGCATGATAACCATCTCCTTCAAAATGGCAGGTAAGGCCACCTGATAGAGTGAGGCATTTACCATCCTTGGACTCACCTGATGAATTTACCTCTGCTGGAACTTGTTATCTATCAAACTGGCTAAAGGCCAAGCTTATATATAGTGGGTCAGACTATGGGTCTGGGGCACATCATCAGCCCTCTGCAATAGGAATTCATCTCATAAAACTTGACCTAATGAAAACTGGTCTAGTCTATCTTCACCAGACACTGTACTAACTGTGGTATTAAGTTCTGAGTAAATACAGCCAACTTTTTATTAATGATGTTGCTTGCTATGTTATCAGATTTTTTTTCTGGTTTGGCACCAATTTCATACGAACATTTCACAGCTATATTGCAGCAGCATGTGACACTTTGCTGTGTGCAACTGTATTGTTTTGAATGCTTACATTTAAATTGCTGCATATATCTGTGTGATTCAGTTCCTCCTGCTCAAGGTATATCTATTCTCCCAGACCTTCTCTAATTTGCTAATGTGCCCCTGTCGAAAGCCTCCTCTTTTCTGGAAAGATGAAGAGAGTTGGCCTTTTTTCCTTCATAATTTTCTAATGACTAATAATCACCCCTTCGAGGAGGAGGGATCAGAAGAGCTGCTCAAGGTGCACATCTTGAGTAACCTTAGTGCAAATTTTAATTGGTTTCCTTTTGAACAACAGGTCATTATGCAATAGTACAATCCACCTTTGGAAGTATTGTTACCAGGCTGTACACCCCCACACTTTGGAATGGTTTAATTGGCAAAATATATTAATTGGCTTTGATACAAAATGTATCCTGATGTGAATGTATGGCCAAGCTGGACAAGAAGATGCTGGATGAATATGTGTGCTGCAAAGTAGGTCAGACACCCCCTCCAGGCGTAGTCAGGTCATTATCAGGAAATCACCAGGTAACTCCAGAGATAATAGGCTTAAGCTACCCTTAACAACTCTGCCTTTTGGACAATGGCAACTGGGATGTTCCCACAAAACTGCTGATTGTTTCAACCCCTGTTCCCATTGATCTGTAAATCTCTTCATTGTCCTCACATCTGTTGAACTATTACAGAGCTATCACAATGTCTTTTATTCCTTTGTCACCTAATACTGAGGCTACTTCAGCACTACGCTGTTGTAGTGCTATTCTTCTACTTTCAACATCCTGTGGAATTCTGGGTTTTGTAGTTTGCTGAGGCCAAAGAGCTCTCTGGCTGAGAATTCTAATTGTCCCTTCCTAAACTGCAAATCTCAGGATTCTCTAGGATGTTGAAAGTGGAATAATAGCACTGTAACAGTGTAGGGTGGAAATGGCCTAGGATTGTTAACCCATTCTGAACCTCATTATCCACTCTGCAAACTTCATTGTTCACTCAGCCAGAGAACTATTCACACTCATGCACTCCAGGCCGAAATTGAGGACATCCCCCACCCCAGTTTTAGCCAGTTAGATGCAGTATTCCATTTGCTGGTAGCCATGCTCTCACTACAATTCCCGATCATGTACTGTCCTTTAGACATGAATCTAAGCCACATCACTGTTTCTTCGCTGCTCTCCGAGACTGGTAAATGTTACTCACTACATCCTGAATCTTACTCTTCAAAACTTTTCCTCCCTTTTCTTTCAGTTACCCTTGTCTGAGTGTGTGATGTTTGGATCTTGTGTGCGTGTAATCAATTTCCCCAATAAAACACATTTGAACTTACTTTTGAATCTCTGGCTGGTTCTTCCTTGTGAAGACTGTATAAACATAAGTGCCCTCAGATCATATAGAAAGCACCCACATATGTGAATATATGTAAACATATCCCCACCTCACTCCCACAAGCACCCCACAACCCTGTACTACCCCTGAAATACCTCCTTTTTCTGCAGTTCCTCTCAAAATGGTGGCAGGAGGTGGGACAATCACATGTCTTGTCACCATTTTGAGAAGGACTGCAGAAGAAAACAGAGGTATTTGGGCTTATTGTGGAAAGGCCTGAGAGAAAAAATTGGCTTGTGCTTCCCCCCATGCAGTTGCCCCACACTGATTTAAAAGTTAATCCATTTTATAAAAACACATATTATATCACAAAGCCAATATCAGAATTAGTTAATCACAGGCTTTTTTAAAGAAAGTTTTTGTACTACACAGACTCCCAGAATTTATGTTGGCTGTGGCATTCTGAAAGATGTGAGCCCTCCCCCCCTCTATGCTTCTTTTTCACTGAGAATAAAAGCTCTCCATTCAGTGGCCATAACAAAACACACACATATGCACACTTTCTTGACATTTTGTAAAGAAAAAAAGATGATTTTCAGTGGAAGGACTCAGGACTGCAAATGCCCTAAAAAGAACATTCTTAGTTAAATCAGTGGAAAGTCCATTTTCACACAGCTGCTGCTTCTGAAAGCACATACCATATTGTCTGTTAGAGAGAGAGAAATTTTTCTATAGTCGGCTTCACTGTGCAGCAGTTTTGCTAAGGTGTTGCCACGGAAGCGTTGGTGCCTTCACAGCGTTATTTCAAAACAGATAGAGTGTGTGTACTCTATGCATATATAAGCTGTGGAACTTTCATGCTCATTGCAGGCTTAGTGAGCCTTCAAAACCCCAAAGGTCCACAGTAAGGCAGCTGTGACTGTATGAAAAAACAGATTTTATTTCTCTGGAAATAAACCTTGTGGACTGTTCAGCCACCTTATTTAACCCAGCATTAAGAAGCAGCGAGAAGGGGGGAAATGGTGTCCTGCAATGTTAAGTGTTTTGGTTTAAGTATATCACAGCAGTGACAGGGCAATGTTCACCACACTTGGGGGCAGCTAGTTCAGGGGGTATAGTGATGGCTGCATCATAGCACACACAGCTCTGGCCACCATAGAGGGTTATGGTCAGGGAAGCTATAATTTTCTCACTTTGCTTCCCTATAGGGCCAGGTTTATCAGATCATTGGTTTATCTAGGCTATTGCTGTCTGCTATGACTGTCATCAGCTCCCCATGGTCTCAGATGGAGATCTCCTCCTCAAACCCTACCTTTTGTCTGAAATGGAACCTGGGAGCTTCCACAAGCAAAGTCTGTGCCATCTTTCACTACCTATAGGCATGTATTTATGCAGTGGGGTTTTTGCTATGGGTATAACAACATCTTCATGCATGGCAGTTTGGCAAACTGTATCAGCTCTTGGCTGTATGTTTCGTACAGTCAGTTCAATTCACTCAGCAATCACCTCTCCTAGAAGACTGACACAAAGCAAAGGTACACTCTGCTGTCAACTGGGGCTCTCTCTTCAAAGAAGATCATAGAACTGGGATGGCAAACTTGGCCTTTAAACTCTAGAGCCTCAAAGTCTAGAGATAAATTTCAAAGGTAATGCTAGTGGCATAGGAATTTGCACCCACGAGTCTTGGGTTCCAAAGCTCTTTCTTTGTCTTTTGTCCTGATTTTAAATTATGTTGAAGAAGACTGAAGGTTTCCATTTTTGCTTTAGAGCTAACCACAGTTCAGATTTGAAGAACTGTGAGGTCGCTTCTTTGTTTGTTTTCCTGAGGGAGGACAACAGAAGGTCAAAGCCCACATATATTTTAGTTCCCAACATGAAGCTAAACCTGGGGCCATTCATACTACAGAATTATAGCACTACTATTCCACTTCAATTGCCATAGTTCTTTCCTATGTAATCTCGGAACTGACAATTTAGGAAATGGCATTTAGAATTCTTAGCCAGAGTCCTCCAGTGCCTCATTGGTCGTGTGCCTTCAAGTCATTTCCAACTTATGGTGATGCTAAGGCAAACCTATCGGGTTTTCTGGGGCTGAGAGTATGTGATGTGCCCTAGGTGATCTAGTGGGTTTCCATGGTTGATCAGGGAATTGAACCCTGGTCTCCAAGGTCACAGTCCAATATTCAAACTACTACACCATGTTGGCTCCAGTGCCTCACCAAACTACAAACCCCAGGATTCCGTAGGATGAAACCATGGCAGTTAAAGCAGAATGGCTATTCTATAATTGCATAGGGTGAATGGATGCCAGGTCTCTTTGTTACATTTGAATCTACTCTACCACTGTGTTATTTAGATCTTTAAAATTTTATTTCACGTGTCATGAAAAATAATTGTTAAATTTCAAAACTTAATTTGAAACAAGTTTCAATTGATATTGATTGGGTTTTGTTCTAATTAAAAAAAGTTAGTAGCCTGATTTCATGAACAAAGCACAGGTTTCATGAAATCTGAAACCACTAAAACTCAGTATTCAAAGTGATGTTTGTCTTTTAGTTTGTTTTTAAATAGTTCTGTCTGAAATGTTCATTTACTTTTGCATGCTGGAAAATTCTGCATGCTGATCCATCCATGCAATTGCTATATACATATATGAGATGTCCATTTGCATTGGAGACAAGGTATAAAACTGGAAATAGGAACTTCTTATTTTGTGTTGCTTGCTCTTGCATCATCCTACTTAATTTCCAATTTTGGCCTATCTCATCTAACATATTAAGATCACATATTTCCGGGCCATTCTTTATCTTCCTCTTGTAGCACAATTTTAATGACTCACTTTAAGATTAATGCACACTACCATATGGATTGAAAAGTAATAGTTTTCAGTTAAAATTTGCATGAAACACACCTGGCTCGCTTTAGAAAATGACATTTCTGACTGCATCATTGTTGCTACTTATCTGTGTAATCAAAGCTTACTGCAGACTGGGCAGAAATATTGATGAGCTGCAAATGAGCCTCCATCAATCTGAAGGGCTACCTGGGGAAAGGCATAAAAGAACAGAATTCTACTTAGCCACCAAGACGATAGACATTACTCTTGCAACACTGCAAATGTTTTAGCAAGAGCCCATTTAAGTGCTCGGCACTTGATTTGACCTTTTTACCAATCAATGGCTGCCAGATGGCTTTTTATGCTCCCCAGAAACCCTTAGGCTCTTGCAAAAAAAGAGCAAGAGGGCTTACTTTTATGACATGTTGCTGATTGCATTCATAAACTGAGTAACTATACATGCAAATATACACAGAGGAGCTTACTTGCAAATAAGTAAACTTCAGCATTTGGGGGAGTCTTGTACTGTTACACTGGGACTGTTTTAGTGAAGTATGAACCACATCACAAATTCATATTGTGTATTAAAAATAATTAACAAAATGCAGCTCATATTAACTGGGGATGGAAAGAATAAATTAAAAAAAAGTTGTAAAATATATTTTTTCCAATGTTAAGAAACCCTGACAAGACAAATTCTGGACAGATGGAAAACATTGTGGTATGGGACTAAATTTGCACAAAATCACCATTACTGAAGATTTATGTGAAAATCTAGCAATGTAAAGCATGTGCCCAACCAGTTGTGCTTATTGGTCTCATTGTGAGATCAAGTGGGACCACTTTTATTCTTTGCAGTGAAACTGCTTGTATCTGACAAACCAGTATAACTATTTCACAACTTAACTCCAACTTAACTCAGTGATTTCCTTCTTTTAAACAGGTCTAACTATTTCTACATCAGACAGAAGGTAGTTGAATCACTGTTGTTGGCAAAACATGGGTGAAGATCTATGAAACTGCCAACAGTTAAGCATTACACAAAAATAAGATATATCAAGACCATAAATATTAACTATATACAGAAAATAGTTAGATTCTTCCTTTCTCCTAATACTCTGTGTATTTCTTATTGTTGCACCCCACTCTTCTTTCCCTCATACCTTTGGCCCTTTCGGCAGGACGTAGTTGTCCCGCACTGGGGATGGGAGAAAGACAGGAAACAGATGAAGGTTCTGCATGACGTCATCTGGGTCCCATCCTTCTCCTGTCCCCAGGTGGCATGATCATGCCACAAATCATGGGTGAGTTTTCCCCATCAATGACCGGTGATCACACTGCCCTCCTGCAGCCCACCCACAGGGGGTCAGGAAGCACAATGGCTGCACTTCCACCCCCAGCACAGACTGGGGCAGTATGCAGCTGTGCTGTGGAAGCAACGAGCATAGCCATCATGCCTCCCGCATTCCCACAGGCAATCGGTGTGGAGGGGAGTGCTCGTGTCATGCTCCCCTCCTAGGAAAACCTCTACCAAGATCCCCACAGGACACCTCTGGGATCAGGTAGAGTATCAAAAGGGCCTTTCTCTCTTGATTTCAGTCTCTTCCTTTTGTCATTTATGAAGCAAACTGATTAACTTTGGTCCTAAGGTCTGCTGGCATAAGAAAAGTGATGATAGGAAAGTTTGCAATCTCCTCTCCCACCCTGCAGTCACCTGCAACCCGCCAAAAGCCCATCAAAAGGGTTTACAGTTCCTCTGCGAGAAATGGAGGGAAAACATAAGGAGGAGAGGACATTTTCTTTACTGAACTTCCTTTACTTATCTTATGATTCAAGCTGGATGTTGGGTAGTTTTTGTCTCTTCCATCAGCCTTTCCATTGCACATTTTATCTATCATCCAGAGCACATTTTCAGGAAGTTCAGCAGGCTGCACTGGGCAGGAGAAGGTGGGAAATCTTCCTTCCATGAACTTTCTTATGGTAATTTAGCTTGGAATTTATCATATTTATGGATAATGAGAGAATCAATTGACTACTATATGACTACTTTTGTTCATTATGCACTTATATCTAGAGAATCAAACAACCATTATTACTTACTTGCTTTTTTTTTTTTAATGGAGTATGATTGCAAGACTGTGACTACTGATCTTTGCTTTGCTTTGCTTTTGGCTTTACCAAAGGAGATACTTTTCCCATCTATCTTGACTCATTCTTCCAAAACTTTGGTACCCTTTCTTCTAAAAAAAATCATACTTCCTCTAGAGCAGGGGGTGGGAATCATGCAGACTTCCAGATGCTGCAACTCCCAGCATTCCTTACTATTAGCAAGGGTGGCTAGGGGCTGCTCAAAGTTTCAGTTCAACAACATTTGAAAGGCTCCACAATTCCCACCCTTGTTCTAAAGAGAAGGTCCATGTGCTTTTTCTTTATTTTCCTGTTTGAGAACATTGTTGTATTGTAGCCATAAAATCATCATGAATTAGAGTGAATTCCTCCTCAGTAAAAAGCTTCATTGTATGATTATTGGAATCATTTTTTCCCCCAGAAGACCAAACATCCGATGCAGCAGGGATCCTATTAAAAGCCAGAAGATGACAACAATAATGGAGCAGTTGAATGAATCAATCCCAGGTAGTTGGTAAGAACATGACCAGAGAATGGCTCTTAATTGCTTGCTGTCATTCAGAAGTCCCTGAAATAGAAGATGCCTCACTTAACTAATCATCTGTGGATTTTGTAGATTGTTAAGGATACCACAATACTGAAGCTATATCGAACATCTACAACGGATGGGCAGTGCCTGCAATTTTGATAGGGCGAAATACTAGTCCCTGGGTAAGCCGAAGTTGCTTGTAATTTTTCTGTTTCAGAGACAGAGAATAATTGTATATGCTATAGCAGAAAGTTGTAATTAGAGTCAAACATGGCTGAGATCACATTATAAGGATGTTTGAAACTATAATTATGTCTAATGAGAGCTTTTCCAGCCAAGACATTCACCTGTCAATAGGTGCTCTTGGGTTGAGAGAAATGAATTCAACAAATCAATAGAATCCTGCACATTGTATGGCTTCAACAAACTGAAACACAGATTGCAGAGTTTTGAAACACTCTGGGGGACTGTGCAATGACAGATAGATTCAGCCTCTGAAATTAAAAAAACGTGTACACATTATATAACATGCTTCCCTATATGCTTTTACCAGGGAGTAAACTCTTCTGAACACAAATAAATGTACCAAATTAAGACATTTGTTTGCTCAGAGCCTTCGTATACATGGGCCTAAAACCAAAATTGTGCTAGAGCTCAATTACTAGCATAACAGAACTTTTGTTGCCTTGCCCTCCCCCCCATAGTGCTCTGCACCATCTGAAAAACAGATCTGAAGGGCATTAGAAGCACCTGGATTAGGTTTTGGAAATACATAGTCGGTGACCAAGGGATAGTTCAGATTCTGCTAAAGGAAGAGTTCAGCCGGTGAAAGCCGTGGTACTTGCTGGCTTCTTCTGTGGTGTGGTGAATCTTCTCCAAGGTTTATTTGAAACTTTAAATGAGCTGTTCAGTCTACTAAACCATATCCCCTCATCCCCAAAGAATTCTAGCACCTTACGTAGATCATTTAAAGTCTGAACTAAAAACCCATGGTGAATTCATCACTCCAGTGACATGGAAGCTGCCAACTGTCATCGAGTAGGAGAACCCTCCTGGATTTTGGCCATTGTCTGTATTTTTCACATATTTCAGTAATCTAACTATAATCTAACTAATTTGTTGCTTTTGTTGTGGAATAAGTTATGGCAGCACCATGGCAAAACTTTCATGGGGTTTTCTTGGCAACCTTTGCTCAGAGGGAGGTTAGTCTTTGCCTCTTTCTGAGGCTGAGAGAGCATGACTTGCATAAGTTCACCCAGGGTATTTCCATGGCTGAACAAGGATTTGAATCCTGGTCTCCTGAGTCATAGTCCAATCCTCAAACCGCTACACCATGCTAGTTCCCAATCTAAATAATTACAGTTAGATTTTTCTGGAGGAACTATATGGATACAAGATTCCTTGCCTTGCTAACTCTAATAGGTGCCTGATGGAAGAATAATTTATTTAAAGAAATTAAGAACTCATTTTTTCTGCTATATATTTGACACTCAGAGTCAAACATGTCTGGAAACACTTCATAGGGATTCATATAAGCCATTTTTTTTAAGGGAAGAAAAAGAGATAGATATTTCCATATCAGTAACAACTGTCAGTCATAGTTCCTCTCAGATGTCTAGTCCCAGCAAACATATTGTTGGCCTCACATATGCACTGGAATGCTCAAGATTCACTTCACAACGTTATGAACATATTTGATGACAACTATATTAAACTGAGAAACAGACATAATTAACACACACACCCCTTATTGTGGCTTTTAAAAGGAAAATAACAATTGAGCTATTTTGTTTAAACAAAGATTAGCCATGATTCAGATTTTCACCTTAAGTTTAGTTTAACACCTGAAGTTTAGTTCAGATGGTCCTTTTGTAAGTCCAACCACTCAAAACGCAGAAGCACAAAACCAAACCACAGATGCACGAACCAAAAAAAGATAATCATAAATATGTCAACAAAGCATAAGCAAAAGACAGCAGTGTCTCTTCATATGGTAAAATGGGTGGTGATTTGGAGACATTCAGAGGAGTGGGTTGTGAGGAAGAACAGAACAATAGCCTGCATAGCCTGTCAAGTCACTTGGTCATGGCTATTTGAATGCTGTGAAGGGAGACTAAAGGAGGGAGAGAGAGAGACAGAGAAAGATTGAGAGACAGAGAGGGAGAGGGAGAGAGATGTCTGTCAGGAAGGGTCAGATAACAGTGCAGGGAGACAGAGAAATTAAAAAAGAAGATAGGGTCTAGTGATATAAATAATATTCAAAAATATTTGAAAAATTGTCAACCCCCCCCCCCAATGTTTCTTGAATGTTGGGAACCCTGGGAAGAAGAATCCTGGGCTGACAAATTTAAGACTTTAGGGTAAGCCCTAAACTGCAGCATTTTCTACATAGAAAATGGTGCTTTCTGTGCAGACAAAATGTGGTCCTCTGAGGGTTTTTTTTTAAAGGTGAATTTTGCACAGAATAAGTCCTGAACTGTGAATAGTCTTTTAAAACTGTGCTGTTTTCTAATTCATTCCCACAGCAGGAAGAAAATTGTTAAAATCGCACAGTGCTCCTTTCAAGAATAAATTTAGCAAAGACTTCCATTCCTAAAAGGGTCAGATAAGGAAAGAGGTCAGATGAGGTCAGGAAGGAAGCAGAAAAAAGTCAGATATGATAAAGATAGGGACAGATTGGGAATGTGGCAGATTCTGATAGTTGGATAGTAAAGAAAGAGAGTTGGTGGTATGGTAAGAAAAGTTAAAAGAAAGTTGTTGTGCAGATATTAAGACAAGTTGTGACACTGAAAGAAGTATGGAGTTAGGTTACATGCTTGATGGCTTAAACCTTCTGTTACTTAGTAAATGTTTGTTATGCATCTCTGCTGGAGAGTCAGTCATGTTAGGGTGTATGGGAGAAAATGGTCACACAAAAACCAGCCAAACCCAAATTAAATTGCCTTTGATTAGTCATCATTTCCTTCTTCCCACCCTGCCCAGCAAGTATAGAACCCAACAAGTGATTTAAAGGCTTTAGGGGCAAGGTGGGTGCCATGAGATTGGAGTCTATACGGAGATGAGATCCATCATACAAGTAAACTTCTCAGACATTTTACAGAGGGGCTCGAGCAATTGGCATTAATGCAACTTGTTCAAGCTGTCTTTTTCTTTCTGTTTTGTGGAAACTGCACTTTTCTTTCTTTTTTGGGGAAAAATGCTTTGGTCCAGCTCAGAGCAATAGCTTGGCTGTGGAGATAAAATCTCACTGAGTTTAGGACTATATTATGATGTAGTGTTGTTCCTAGAAGTATTTTGGGGAAAAGGGAAGAAAGGCAGCTAACCTTATAGGCCTTTAGGTTTGCACTCTTGAAACAATATATAATAATCACCTAGTGAAAGCAGCAGAACATATATGGCTGAGATGGAATTGCAGTACTTACTCTTTTTTTTTTTCAAGACAAGGCAGGTTGTTTACTGTCGGAATAAATACATTTCAGGGAATTTGGCATGGATGATGAAAATGGACAGGTGGGAAAAGCTGCTAATGTGTTTCAACTGAGTGCCCATTTTGTTCAGTTCAGTTTTGATGCAGCTCATTTTAGCAGGTTAAAGAACATACACTTCACACACATACCACCTCCTTTAGAAAAAGGTTAGTTTTGATATGATCTGTCATTTTACATTCAGAAGTCTGGTAGGGAATTCTCTGTTGCAGCTGGCATTCAATTTTCCTGACATTTTCTAGTTCCATTAACATTTTGTCTTCTGCCTCCACAAAAAGCAAGAAGCAGAATGCAACTTCAGTTTGAATGGCCCCAAAAGTCTTGCTCAGCTTGATGATATATGGAGAACCTCCTGAGTCTTGTGCACTAGAAACTTACAATGCTGTTACACATAAACTGGTGTTGTTGCATATTTCTATTGATCTGGGATGTATTAATCTTTGAATTTGTGTGCCTTTCAGTTTCTCATTTTTCTACTTAAGTTCCCCTCCTCATCCTCATCCTCTTCTTCTTTTTCTTCTTCTTTCAAAATCTACACATTAGTTCACATGCATTTTTCTGTGCTGCTTATTGTTATTCATTTTTTTTTTTTTAGGACCATTGCTGTACACCTTACAAGTGAAAGAACAACAAAACAATCCCCTGCTCTCAGGCTTACCATCTGATCAAGACATGACACAAAAGGAAAGAGGAGTGGCAATGTGGGACAGAATTAAGTCCAGTAGATACTGACTCTTCCCTTCCTCCAAGACCACTGCAGTGGCAGTAGGGATGGAGGGAGGGTATTTCACCCACTTCTGGGTCTAGGCATGGTGGAGTTGTGCTTGCCTCTTCTTCTCTCCCTCTGATGCCAGGGAAGTGGCAGACTGGACAGAAGGAAAGTCTTTCATCTTCTTCTGGGCTTAGGCATGATGGAACTAATATATTCATCCATTCATGCAGTTTGCAAGCAATTACAGAACACATTAGAAATACATGCCCATATATGTTTTTGATTGGAGAAGTGTATCTCATAATTCTGAGAAATGTGGGCACCAAATGATACCTACATTCCAATTCATCTGTGCATTCAGACAGTGTGGATTTGCTAATTTCAGTGAAAAATGCAAACCCAATACTCCCCCCCCCTTATCCATACTATTGAGATGATTGAATTTTTTCAGTCTTTTCAATTTAAGCCCAGTTCTTAAATCAACAGCAAAAAAGGTGGAACACCTGTGCCTGGTCTGAATTACTTCAGACTGTAGATGAGAATTTATATGGCTGACTGCTTTTCCAAATTAAAAAAAAACAGAAAAAAAGAAAGAGAGAGAGAGAGAAGTTCATGCATATAGAAAATTAGGAAAAGGTTTCAGCTATGGCCAAAGGAAACAGAGAGCAGGAAAAAATCGACTTCACAGAATGGAGGGATGAAAGAGATAGGGTTCCCTAAGGATCTGTATTGAAACCAGTTCTTTTTAAACAGTTCTGGGTAAAAAATTGAGATCACTTTTGTTACTTTAGGTTTGGTTGAAAAATTCAGATCACTTGCAACCCTTTGCCCATTCAAAGGGCAAGGACAAACTGAACATGCAATCAAAGCACCGCTTTGTAGTGTTTCTCCATATCAACCTTATAAGATGGTCAAGGGCTATTTGCCATTCTTTAAATTTTTCAGAGACCTGTGCATGCTTACAATAGTGAAAAGCTAAATGAACAGAGTCTTCAACATAAGTAGCACACTTTGAAATGCACACATGTTTCAAGCAATGTTAACAAGTCCCTTGGGCATGACAGGAAGTCTTGCGGGCCTCTCCTGTTTCTGCATTGCTCTCATCTAGTCTCCCATCTCCACCTAGCATATTCTCTGCTTTGTTCATTGTACTCCCTCAACTCTTTCTTCTTTGCCTTTACAGAGTCTTCCATCCCTACCCTTTTCCTTCCTCCTTCTTCCTTTTAACTCCCCTGCTTGGCCTCTGCTTCGACCTCTACTGGTTGCATTTCCAGTGCTGCATCTGACATTACAGAGTCTCTGTAGGGAAAGAAAACACTCCTTTTCTCTACCTAGTCAACCACAGACCTATTTACACTTCCATGGGGAGGGCATTCCATAGTTGCTGTGACACAACCTTTTCAACATAATGCACCACAGATGAAGAACCTCTGTGAGTCATGGGCAAGCTATTAGAAAGAGATGGGATCCTGTAGGGATTTAGATTTTAAAGATAACCACCTGTAATTAGACATGAAAGTGAATCAGTGTAGTGCACCCCCATCAGAATCAGTGCAATACGATTTGGCTTAACTGTAACAGCTGAAGCTTCCAGGTCACCATCACATACAGCATATCACAATAATGCAACAGGAGATTACCAGAGACCACTATAATAATCATTGCTCTTAAAACATGTAGCATGCCCACTCCAAAAAGGTTTAAGAAGATGTATCAGCTATCTCATTGGGTATTAGAAGGAAAGGAAACAAAAAAGCTAAAAACATACTTCCATTACAACTTGCTTTGAGTTCTGATGCTATGCAAGAAAGTGGCACAAATTCAATTAGCTCCATATTTGTGGATCATTTTTTGTGGCCAGTTTTTGTACCACAACTCTATTAATTTGTTCATTAACTATCCAAAATAAGGGCTGAGCTGTGAAGTTGTCCAGTTGGCTGACAAATATAAGACTGGTTAAAAAAAAATTGAAGTGTCCCAAAGGGATTGCTCAAAAAGAGATGAGCAAGAAACAGTGTGATAAAGTATAAAGTGAGATGCAGTGGGACAAAAGTCCTAATTGCAACTATAAATGGAGAGAGTGAACCAGAAACTTGGGGTTCAGTGAAAATACTGATCCAGTGTCCAAAAGCTGACATGCTGTGGAAAGGGCAGTGAATTGCATGATGGGGACCATTAGAAACAGGAGTAAAAATTAATTGCATAGTACTGAAAGTACTATATTTTGACGTGGAGTTCTACACTTAGAACAAAGAGTTGGGTTCAGAGAAAAACCTGTGGAATGGCACTGGTGGACACTGACTTTTCTGCCTCCTTCTAATTCACAGAAGTCATCTTTGGGGACCCCAATGAATGGGATAGGCTGTGATCTCTCAAGTTGGTGGACCATAATGAGAATTCCCTATTCCATTTTATGACTCCTGCACAATAGTTGCACAATGGTTTAGCAGACTACTGAAAATATCATCAAATTAATCATCCTTCTCCCTCAAACTCTATTTTCATTCTTTTATTGTTTTATATGAGGGGTTGAAATAACTCCCTTACTATGGTTGCCTTCAGCTACCATCACCCTTTGCCATTGGTCAGTCTGGCTGGGCCAAATAGGAGTTGAAGGCAAAATCATCTGGAAGACACCAGGGCCATTTCAACACTACACTGTTATAGTGCTATTATTCCACTTTCAACATTCTATGGAATCTTAGGGTTTGCAGTTTAGGGAGGGGCATTTAGAATTCTCAGCCAGAGAGCTCTTTGGCCTTAGTAAACTACAAACCCCAGAATTTCACAGGATGTTGAAAATGGAATAATAGTGCTGTAACAGTGTAGTGTGGATATGGCCTGGGTTGCTTACTCCTAATTTATATCAATAGGCATAAAAGCAACAGAGCTTTCCAAGGTCCTGATTTCGTCTTCCTGAGAGCTACATTGACATTATCATTGTCCTAACTGCATTTGACTGGAACAAAACCTGTCTGAGTTCACCCATCCAAAAGAGATTTGCCTTGGCACTGCCCACTTCTCCTGTGAGACCCCAATACCTGACAGCACCCAAGCTGCTTATTATGACAACTTATCAAGAAAAAAAAGCTATGCTAATAACCAGAAATAGATGGTCTAAACTCGGATCATACCAAAACTGTCTGTCATCAGTATGAAACAATATTAAGTTCAGTTGTGTCAGCTATCAGTTTCCATACAGGAACAACTCTTCTTTTCCCTGCAAGAAGAGAGTGAATTCAAATATTTGATGGAGTACATTTTGTAAAAATAGTAGAGGAAGTTGTTTCTAATTTATGTCATTCATGCTGCTTTTGCAAGTCCAGGAACACAGAGCTCTTCCCCAGCATTCTGAAACAACTTGTTCTATGCCATGACACTATTTTATTATACTTTATTATCCTTTCTTCATGGGAGCTTCTAAACTGAGAGGGATCAGAGGGAAAGAGAGGTAAAGGGCAGCTCTGGCAACTTAGACAAACTTTAATCAGGTAAGTTTTTTTAAAGTTCTATTCAGTTTTCTGAAGACATGTGGTCAAAGGTGTTGCCAGTTGCTCCTATTTCTACAACCATGTAATACAGAAAACTTTCCATGTTAAATGTCTTTAACAAATTTAACAACTTTTAAAGGCACAGGGACCTCTTTCTTGGCCCAGACTTCAACCATGTGAACATGTACACATTTGTCACATTTGGTAGCACAGAAATGAACTGCATTTAGCTTTATCTTGGCCCTCATCTTCAACAGAAATAAAACAAAATCTAACTACACTTGCTTGCATTTCTCCCTTATTATTCCATTGTCTTCCAACTGTGTTAAGTCTAAATTTACATTGGCAATTGTTAAATGAAACTCTAAAACAGAGGTGGAAAGCTTTAACAGATCTGGGGACCAAGTTTACCCCAGACCCTACAAAAACTCAGTAGCAAACCAGGAAAAAAACAACAACAACCGTGAAACACCAGTTCTAAAGGTATTTTCCCATTTTGCTGCTGAATTTTGGTAACAAATCAAGAAAAGTCTTTCCCAGAAAATATTCTTAGCAGCTGGATTTGACACCTTATGTTGATGGTATGCTTTTGGAGGAAGGTGCAGAAACTGTCTTAGGGGCTGCAAGTTACCCATTCCTACTCTAAACCAAAGTATAATTCTACTTGTGCAGTTTTTGGGGCTTAACACTCTCCTTTTCAGCTCTGGTGCCATTATGAGGATAAGAATGGGACTTTCCATATTTGTTTTCAGCAAAGTGGAAGGGTTTGAGCACTGGACCATGGACCTGGAGATCAGAGATTTATTCTCTGCTCAGCCACAGAGACCCACTGGGTGACCTCCAAAAAATATCCCACTATGAGTTTACTTTAGGATTGCCATAATTTGGAAATGACTTGAAGGCACACAACAACAATCTGAAGTTTGTTGTTTCATCTAATCTAGGGGAAATTCCAGTAATTCTTAATTGTGGTTAACCCAAACAAGCCAAGATCAACTTGACATTTCTTATTTTGGCTGGTTTGGAGGAACTAACCATAATTCCGATTTCTGACAAAACAACAAGCTCTATTCGGTTGAAAATGGACAAGTATAGCCATCCTGAATCTGAGTTTGGGGAGAAATATGGAGTATAAGCAAAGTAATGTAATACAATACAGTACTGATGATCTTCTTTCCATGATCCTGATCATGGTGGAGTTAGGAGGGTGTAGCAGGGTCATATATGAAATACTAACTTATAGGCCCTTTCAGCACCGGGGTATTAAAACAGTGCAGAGCGACCTCCGATGGAGGTCGTCTGCACCGTGGAGTGGATTGGGGCAGACTACTTTTTGTAGTTCCACACCTCAATCTGCTCCAAAGTGACCGGAACTGGTGGCGCTGCATGTTTTTTAAAAACCTCTTTTCAGAGGTTTTTAAAAAGTATGGAGCACGCAGCCCCGTGCAGCTCCGTTCCCGCGCTCCAGTGCAGATTTGCAGGTGCGCACTAGTGCGCACCTGCAGATCTGCTGGGGGCGGGCTTCCAGCTGGCGAGCTTCTCCGGTTGGTGGAGAGCCTCCGTCAGCTGGAAGCCACCATTTTGGATGCCGGAGGATTGCGGAGCAGCGAGTTCGAACTGCTCCGCATGGTGATGGACTTACCCGTCTGCCAGTATGCTCCGTTTCAGCACGTTTTCCCCCGTTTCCCCCTCCACATGTGGAAAGGGCCATAGTTTAGCATAACTTCTGAATAAGCCCACTTTAAGTCCAATGGCCCAGGAACCTCACATTAGATAAAACTATTCTGAGAAGCAACATATACAGAAAGGAATTAATAATGATTACATTTATTGGACATTTCTAAATGGAACTGGTTTCCATGGGCAAAGTTATTTAGCAGAAGGCATCTCAAGCCAAAAGTATTATTCAAAAATATTCTTTCCTGTTTTATACAAGGTCAGCTATCATGGAGCAAACCAAAACCAAACCCAGATAAAAAAACCTCAAAAACCTATTTGCCTCACAATGTCTAGAGAAAAAAAACCAAGTTAACCTTTGTAAAAAAAAAAGTCTTTTTGATAACAGAAGAATCGACACAGAGTTGTTTTAGTGGTAATTGTGGCTGGGTATAATTCAGTGCAAATTTCCCCCCAAACTCTTCATCTTGTTGCAAGTAAGAGAAAGCAGAGTTCACAAATAAACTTTGTATAAAACCATTTTTCAAATGTTCATTTTATTAAAGCTTATCTGTAGAGTTCCATTTTGCAATACAATCCCCAGAATATCATAGTGTCTGCAGCAAAAGAGATAAAGCTTGATTGCTTGAGATGATGAATGGAAATCTTTACTAGTTGCATTTTTTTTTTAAAAAAATGAATCCCACTTCTATTTCACTCAGCTTATTTGATTAATGGCTGGGAGGGAACAAGTAGAAATGAGTGAGGGAAATTTTTGAGCCCCCAGAAAAAAACAGATAATGTTGACCAATGCAAAGTGAAAGAAGATAAGATAAGGGAAGACCTACCACTGCAAATCTGGAATGGATTTTGTTTTGGTTTTCCTTTTCTTTTTAAGGACTAGAAGCTGCAAGAAACCTCCGAATTTGTTATCATATTATGCTTCTTTTCAAAAAGAAAAAAAGAAAAACTACTCAGCATCTTTGTATATGCTATCCCATTCTTGGATCAACGCAAAATAAAAACATCAGACAGATCAATGTGCAGCCACCCTGACAACAGATGAGATGAATTTTTCTATGGTTGTCATTATTGTTGTTGTTGTTGTTGTTGTTGTCGTCATCGTCGTCATCATCATCATCATCGTTCTCCTCCTAACATCTTTTTTTTCTAGTTTGGGACTCAAGGCAGCTTACAAAAGTTAAAAAGCAAACAAACCATCATAAAATTTGAAACCAGTTAAAACAAATTAAAACAACAACAGCAAATATAATCCAGTATATGATGCAAGGACTATTTTCCATGAAAAATCACTTCTCAAAGTCCACTGTCTACCTTCTTGTGGGACGATAGTATTGGGGGTGCAGTCTGGCCTCTTTGGGAAGGAAGTTGCCAAAACATCAAGGTCACAGCCATAGAGAAATCCTTCTCCCATGCTTGTAACAAATGTGCCTGCAAGAGTGGTGGGACAGAAAGAAAGGCCTCCCCAGAACATCTCAAAAGACATGGAGATTTGTACAAGAGAGTACAGTCCTTCAAATAACCTGGACTAGAATGATATAGGGCTTTAGAGGTCATCCCCAGCACTTTGTGTTATGTCCAGATGTGCCTGGAATAATGGTGGGACTGAGAGAAAGCCTTTCCCTGCATATCTTAGAACATGGGCAGGATTGTATGGGGGAGATACCTCAGAGTGTGGTGGAGTCATCTTCTTTGGAAGTTTTTAAACAGAAGCTGGATGGCCATTCACTGGGGGTGCTTTTACTGTGTGTTCCTGCATGGCAGGAGGTTGGACTCAATGGCCACTGTGGTCTCTTCCAAATCAATGATTCTATGATTCTATATGGTTTTCTAAAGCAAAGAAAATGATAAAAAGTCACTGGAAAATGGAACCACAATTTGTATCACGCAAATAGTAAAATGCATATGTCAAGGGCAATCTGTTCATCTCATGAAAGAGGGTAATAACATTTCCAGAATTCACCACTTATGCATGCATATTGTGCACATGCAGCCTAAACCTTCCATCCCCAGTCCATGATTATACCACTCATTTTAAAAAACTTTGGTTCTTTCAACTTAGACAAAATCATATTTTGAAAGAGGCCATAAACATTAGTGGGACTTTAGTTTAAAGTCATGGGAATCAGCTGGACTTAATTCACCTGATTATGAGATTCTACAATGTAGGGTGGGATATCAACTTCAGAAATAAATATGGATGTATCTACCCCACCTTGCATAAACTTCCAAGGGCAACAATAAGTGCCAGGCAGTTCCTTCCCTCCTAGCCCTATTGATGGTTGATGATTCCTTCTTTTATTACATCCTGGGGAAGCTAGTTGGTAATATTGCTAGGACTTAGCCTCCTAGATTCATCTCCCTCCATTTTCTGCTGCTGGTATTAGGTCATAAATGGTGGAATTTACAAGAGGAACTAAATGGTTTCATTGTCATTGAACCACATCTTCTTTCTTCTGGAAAGGTACTTCTCCCAATATCCATTCATCTTGGCATGACTACAATTAATGCTAAGCTCCAAATTGGATTAGCCATGCAAGACAGTTCTGTAAGCAAGTTAATGGGATCTATCTGCTAATGGTGCTGTTACTGATATCCAATTACTGTAACCAGGTATTAATCTAATACTGTTAATCTGCCAGATTAAGAAATTTAGAATGCATTGTTGTAACAATTTAACAAAATAAAAAAGTAATTATTTTTCCCCTGTCTTGGGTCACTCCCGATATTAGCTGAATGTTTCATCTAAAGTGACATACACATTGATCTCTAAAGAAAGCATAATTAACAAAGGGCCTATGAATTACATTACCTTAACCGAATTTCTTTCATTCCTTTTTTTAAAAAAATATGAAATAAAAATAAAAATAGTCTTCTAAGTAAAATAATGTGTCAGGTCCCTTTTGCACGGTGCATATTAAGGTATTTTTGACAACTCTATTTATGACAGTACTTTTAGGAATTTATTCATAACTCTTAACAGATGATTTCACAAGAATTCATAATGAAATGGAGAGCAAAAATAATAATAAAAAGTCTCCTTCAGAATTAATGCCCACATTTTAAATGCAGCAGTTCAAAAGGGGAAAAGCTGAGGGGAGGGGAGGGAATGACTCTTAGTTGGGAATGGATTACAAGATTATAGTTTCTAACATTTTTAGAAGGTGAAAAAGAGACACTAGCTCTTAAAGTGCTTTTCTTTGAAACATCCCATAAATTTTAATAGGGCACGTACCAAAGAAGCATTGTAAGCATTGGACTGTAACATATACCAGTGCTGAGAATAAAAACTTACTCACATTGTTTACAATATGCCACCTTAAGGCCAAGTTAGTAATAACTAATGAAGTTTTGGAAATTCAGAACTCACTAAAGTATGGGAGGAAAAAGCAGCAGATTTACAACATAGTTTATGACTAGTGTTTTGAGTTTTTTAAGGGCCAAAATGCTCAACCCTGCTTTGTTTTTCTAATTGTCTTGTTGTTGCATGCCTTCAAGTCATTTTTGACTTTATGGTGACCATAAGACAAACCTATCACAGGGTTTTCTTGGCAAGATGTGTTCACACAGAGTTTGTTGTTGTCTTCTTCTGAGTCTGAGAGAGTGTGACTTGCCCAAGGTCACTCAGTGGGGTTTGATAGCCAAGTGGGCATCCAAACCCTGGTCTTACAGTTTCCTAGTCCAACACTCATACCATTAAACCACACTGGCTCCTAAACACTAGATAACACATCCTGGTTATCTTCTATTGATTCTTACCCTAATGTATCATCTAAAAATTAAAAAATTGAACTCTGGTCTGCAGAAACAAGCACTCAAACCACTATTCCACACTGGTTCTCTTCCCAATTATTTTCTAGAGTTGTATGAGTGACTAGGATAACCTGTGTGCCAACTCCATTCTCACCACCCCTCAAAAGTCGAGGGAGCAATGATTCCCACTATGACAGCTCAACTTCAAAATCAAATCATTCTCATTTATCTATAACTAGTGTATATACCCAGCATTGCCTGGGATTTTATTTTCTCATCGGTAATACTTAAGATCCTGTGTCTCTAATTCTCCAAACTGTCTTGTCCAGTACCTGTAACTTTTCCCCATATTCCCCAAACCAATCCATATTTAGAGTTATTAATATACAGATATTCCTGAGGGAAATTCACTGCCCTCCTCCTTGCTTCTAGGCCTCATCTCCATAGCAACAAGCCTATTTAAGACAGGCCCAAGAGCTCTCTAGCAGAGAATTCTAAAGGCCCCTCCCTAAACTGCAAATCCCAGGATTCTGTAGAATCTTCTTAGGCAGCCAATCATATGAGGTCTTCACTTGACACAGACAAACAAACTTTGACTTCTATATATTAGACAATAGAAGTTACATGATTATATGCATTCACGTGCAATCTTCTTTGGTTGTAGTTCCAAGACAGAGGAGCCTAGACACTTAAAATATGGCATGCACACTAAGTGGAGCCTAAGGGAAAGCATCTCATAGATTTTATTTTTAATTGACTAATAATTTAAATTAATTACAACTGTTTGCATGCAGCCTGCTATACTCTTCTGACATTTAGGCAACACTACAACAGTTATGCAGCAGACACCAGGCCCACAGGAATGGGAGATTAGTGCATCTCTTAAAAGTAAGGAGTTTCCTCAAAAGCCAGAAGCCTTAAGGTTGGGTCCTAATGTGGAGGCTGATTTTAGGTGGGCTATGGAGGACCAAGCTACAAGAACTTTCATTTCTGGCCTTGTCATTGCTGGAACAATACAGTACCTCACAGGCATCTAGTGAGCCTTGCTTTTTCCTGAATCCATGTATATTTGAATGTTCATGTGGGGACAGGAGAGACAGACTAAACAGGCACAGAGAGAAACAAGCAAGGAAGGAGGATTTAAATTTTTGCTTCCTAGGGCATGGTACATTGAAAGAGGGAGATGTGTGTGTGTGTGTGTGTGTGTGTGTGAGAGAGAGAGAGAGAGAGAGAGAGAGAGAGAGATATTTGGGAAGAAAGGGAGAATGAATAGGTATAGGAATCACTTCACTGGTGGGGATTTTTCATGTTTCAGTCTTTAATTTACCCTACCTACATCTTCCTATCCAGGAGTGAGCCCCACTGAACTTGATAGGACTTATTTCCAAGTACATATGTATATTATCACACTGTCTGTTGACTTTTTCTTTTTCCTTCCTTCCTTTCTTTTTTTTTGGAAAAAATAACTTAATATTAAACATGGACAACTCCCTCTGTTTAGGTGAAAAAAAGTAGTTTGGAGAGATGTTATTTAATTCCGCTACTGTCATTATTATATAATACTGCTAAAACCACCTTGCATTTTTTTCAGTTTCTTTAGCATACAAAGTACTTGTCCTACACTGGCTCAGTAATTGTGACTGACTCAAGCCATAAACACTTCTTTTTAAATTAGTCTGTCTTTCTCTCTCTCTCTATTCCAGATTTTTTAAAAATTGGCTACACTTTGGTGGTTTATTGAACCTTAACGTATGCTTACTGCCAAAAGAAGTTTATTATATGATTATTTAAATCTTGAGTTGTAGTTATTTTTGAAATATCTGAAAATGCTGTTGTTTGGTAGCATATAACTCCCCCCCCGCCCATTTTACTGTAAGCCCCTCTGAGGCTAGCTTTATCAGGAAACGTAGCATACAAATAAACATGGTACTGATGACACCTTTCGTAGGTACACTGGAGTAATTTTAGAAGTCAACTTGCTGAACATTGTGAAATCCCTAAAAGTTATACCTGTTGAACATCTGCATCTCCTACAGTTCTTACAGGCATAGGAGCTCAGTGAGGAGAACAGCTGGTAAAGAACAAGAGTCATGAGGATGAAAAGAAGGAAGGAAGGAAGGAAGGAAGGAAGGAAGGAAGGAAGGGGAAGGGAAACAGACAGTAAACTCTACATTACATTCAAAGAATCTAAGAAAAAATATTTCTTTTCTCTCTGTAAAGCAATTCAGAATGGTTCTGAATGGGTAACTTGACAAAACATATGCAATTATTGTTAAGTCTGCCCAGTTATGTAACAGATAATCTTTCTTTAAACAATAGCCATTAAGAAATGTGCGGGAAAGCATATGTAGATCTCAGTATGGACCACAATCTACTAACCCTTTCCCTTTTGGAGAAAAAAGAAGAAGATGATGATGAAGAAAAACGTGCTTCTTTCAATTCAGTACCTCAGTATTTTGCAACTCAAAAGACTCTGAAAGGCCTAAAGTACAAAACTTCCTGAGAGGCTTAACAGCAATCCAGTCTTTAGCTGTATGAAAATTGCAACAAGAGTATAACATTAGTGTCTGTGCAATCAATCAAATGCTCTGAAGGGAAAATATGCACACCTTAGAAGAAAATGACAGTGTTAACAGCCATCTTCCATGGCACTCCACTAGCTAAACAATAGCTGTACAATGCATTTGGTCAAAGGCCAGTAGTTTATTTCAGCCAGCTACCTGAATGAATGGTTATGGGGATTTAATGCACTGCAGCAATGATGGGTTATTTCCCATGCTGGCACAGTCCAGAGAGACTGTGCAAGACTGGGCTATTCCCAAGGCAAGGAGATGATTCCAAAAATTTCATTAAACATTGTTTATGACACTAATAGTTTCAGTTAATCAATTGTTTGTAAATGATCCATGCCTTCACAACAAGTACAAGAAAAGGAAAATATTTGTCACACTGCACAGTTGATAAATTCCAGCAGTTGCAATATACTTCAGACATTTCAGTATCAGAAACTGCAATATACAAACCCCCTATTTCTGAAAAATTGTTGTTTTGTTCTTTTACCAAGCATTCCAAAAATCTACACAATCAGCAGTTGTATTTATTCCCCAAGTTTTGAGTTTCCAATTGTTTTGGAAATTCATTGTTGTTCATGTAAGTGACTTTAAGCTACAGCTTGTTATTTATATTATTATCTATCGCTCTATCAATGTGCCTGATCCAAGAAGACAGAAGAATAGCTCTGTAGTAGAAGTCAAATGGACACAGGCCATACCAATACAGCAATTCCAGGTTCAGTCCCTATCATTTCTATTCAAAATGGTCAGATAGCAGCAGATGAGAAAAATTCCTGCCTAAGGGCTGGATAATCCAGTCCATAATAGGGAATAGGGGGCTATAGGGATGAATGGTCTAACACAGTACAAGTTATATAGCCCCTTACAGTTTTAAATGTAACTATAAAAATTATTTGGGACCTTCATGCAGAATATTGTAGTCTGCACAGAAAGTGCAAATCAAACACTTGTGAATTTTGCACATAGTAAGTCTCTAATTACAGCCTTCTCTGTACAGGAAACAGCATTTTCTGCTCAGAACAATATTTGCCTGCAGCAATGCTGTTTTCTGTACAAAACAATGACATATAAATCTTGTACAAAAGACGTCTCAAACTGCAAATATTCTCATCAACATAGGATTCTTCTCATAAAGGTTTCTTCAAACTCAGAAGACACATTTTCAACTATTGCTTAAAATATTTTTGAATATTCTCTGTCTCTTTGTCTTGTGCTTATGATAGAAGCAAGGATCTCTCACCTGTACCAGAGATCAGCAATATTTCAACAGTCTCAGTCTATTGGAACAGTCCCTCTCATCAAGGAGAAAAATTACGAATATGTTTCACTTCTCCTCCTCCTCCTCCTCCTCCTCCTCCTTCTTCTTTTTTTAAAAAAAAGACTAACATGAACAGGTCCTACTTCCAAGAAGTTTCCAGACTTAGACTCAAGTGTTTATCTCACAAACAGAAGCAAAAATATTGTTAACTGGACCTGCCTTGCACTTAAATATTATTATTTCTTCCAGGTCTGTAATCACTTTTATTCATCAGTCATTTTGTTCCCATCCACATTCTCTTCTGGATACACACAAGATCACAATGAATGGACCAGTTCAGTGCATAACCAATTCTTTCCTTCTTCACTTCACCCTCTGAACAAGCATTTCATTAATTGTAAATAAGAAAGAATGAATAACCTTTTCACCCCTAGTGACTTTACACTGATAGATTGTGCTTCTGTCACTTGAAGTAGTTATTATTCTCAAAATTCACAAGAAAAAGGGCTGCAGTATTTTGAGTTCAATCTTGAAGGCATTTCCATACCTTTCCTTATCCTGTCATTCTGCCATCACAATACTAGTAGTGCATTTGCCGAGAAGGCAGCACAATAGGAATGCTTCCCTCTGCACCTGGCCAGTTACCTGTGGAGGGGAACACGAACAACACATGTTTGCCTTCCACAGTGCAGCCAGGCTCTTTCCCATGCTGTGCTGAGGACGAAAGAACCTCCACTGCACTTCCTGTGACAGATGATGCCTCAGATGTTGAAAAGCAATTGATTGTTCCAGAAATAGAGCCAGTGATAGACCAAACTATATTGGAAACACCACCATCAGCTGAAAGACAAGCTGGGACAGAGTTGTTGCAACCAGTGCCAGTGGGAGAGGGCACCAGAAATGATTTAGAGGAATTAGATCCACCTTTGCCCCTCAGCATCCAATCATGGAGGAGACAGAAACGAGCAGCTCAGAAAGAAGCCATTTTGGCAAGACTAAGTAAAGAGAACAATTATGAGTAACACCTGGTTCCATCAGCTATATAAGTCTGTTGGCATGGCTTGCTGTGTTGCAAATTACTACTCAAGCTCTCACGGCCCTTGTGTTCTGGTCTCTTGACCATTCTGGACCTTTTGGATTTGACCTTGACTTTGGCTCAACTCTGCATTCCTATTTGATTGTTTGCATTGGACACCCCCCCCCCAACTGCCTCCTCCTCTTGGGCAAGTACATTCACCTTCCTTCCCTTGATGGCAAAGGCACAGGCAGGGAGTTGAACTCTGACACCTGCCAAATGGCAGGTAAGGACAGGAGCATTGTGCAATCACAGGCACTTAACAGATTTAATCCATTAAGCAAATATTCTGCAATCACAACAGGTGGGTGTGGGATAGCAGTGGGACAGCGACAATGCTGTGTAGAAACACGGTCTGTGGACCACTGCCATCCCGTCCCCGTAGCAGGACTGTGATGCCCTGAGGAAATGGCCTTAGTCTCCCACTAAAGTGTTTAATCAGTTGTGTTTCAGAATGCATGGAATCAGTTTACCTGGCCTAAGCTCCTTTCTAGCAAACTGTCAGCTTCAAGGTGATAACCATTAAGCATGTTCTTTCAGTTCAGTTCATCAGAAGAGCAACAGACAAGATAAATGCACAAGATTGTCTCAAAAAATGGAGAATTTTCTTGAAGGTGAGGACTGGAGATAGTCTAAAAGAAGGGACTCAACCTGCCTACCACTGAGTAGAGATGGAAATTCTCTATTTTCCCACTCCCTGACAGATGTCAAGGAAAAGGCATCAGGATTTCTTGTCATAGTGTTGAAACATTTGGGATTTTTTTTCCTTGCAAAGGATGAAGAATTCACTGCAATGTTTAAAAACTTTGCATTTTCAAGAAATTCATGCACTTTTACTTGGAAATGTGCAACTTTCTGAAGGACAACTCTGAAGTTGTAGGTCTGCCTCTGGCCTGGACTGTTCTGTTTTGCATAACTTTTTAAGAAACAGGGCCAAGACAGCATAGGAATGGATGGGTTAGATATCAAGAATTAATAAATACAGGTCTATTGCATACTGTAATTTTAGGGCTGGCTTTCTAGTCTTGGTTGATAGAAGGACCAAAAAATCACCATCACCCTTTCACCCTTTTATCATCTAGTTTAAGGAACCCTCAAGTGAAGAACTTTCTTGGCTCTGAGTCTTCACTCCTCTTCTCTCTTGACTTGCCTGTTTATCTTGATTCCTTGATTCCTTCTCATCTCTGCCAGTTCTCACCTTTTTTAAAATTATTTTTATTATTTTGAAATCTCTGCAATTTGAATTTGTGCTGCACTTTGCTCTTGAGCTCCTTCACTATTCTGTTTCTGTGTAGGCTGATGAAAAACAGCAAACAAAGCGGGAAGCAGGAAAGGAAACGCCTTGGTAGTGATGAAACAAATTAGCAGGGATGGGAAAGAAATGAGAAATCAGAGCAGGCAGGAAGGTCAAGTAAGAAGGAAGATGTAGACTCAGATCCCCGAGAGTTCATGGAGCACAACTTTAAGGCTTAGCATTCAAGGAATGTTCTACTCTTGTCTCCTTCTTTTCAATTGTGAACCATCCAGAAGCTTATAAAAATTGTACAGTTTAAGCCAATGTAAGTGCACAGCTTTGCCTTGGAGAGTTGACTGTATTTCAACCGTGCACCTTTTAAAGCTGTGCAGAGTTGACAAAGTTGTGCTTTTTTGCTGTGCCAACAACAACAACAAAAACCCCACAGCAACACGCTGTTCTTTCTTTCCTCCTGTTAGTGTTTCCCAAGTGGTTGGGAACACCAAATTTTTACCACATTCAGGAAATTATCAAATACACATTCCAATCTCTATTACTGAGCCAATGCAATTATGAAAATTCTGTGTGTGACTACATGGTGTGTGTGTATGTGTGTGTGTGTGTGTGTCAAATAGAGAGAAGGAATGCTTGGCTCTGAGCCTACCTGTGTGAAAAGAGAAATGGTAAGGGTGTTCTTACAATGAGAAAGGAAGACTATTAATTCTGCTTTAGCTTGGATCTTAATTCAGCTAGAGGAAAATCCAGGTTATTACCAGAAGCTTGTATCCAATTGTACATGTGGCATGCTATTTAGGAACACCCAATTTTAACAAGCCATTTTTTTCACATAAAAAAAATGCCTTATGGTATTTTGCATTTCTACAATTGCTTCCAGTAATGAGCCCATTTGTCCTCCACTGCAGCCTTAGGCAATTATACAAATCAAGCTTGTACTGTCTCATGCTTCCCTGTCTCACTCCAAATCTGTATGTACATTGATGCTGCAGTAGAATTTGCAGATGTTGCCTTGGCAACTGAACTAGCTAAAAGATTGGTCAACTCAAACCTTGACCCTTTCTTTCCCACAAAACATACATTGATTTTCACCTTTTCAATCTGCTATCTTGATAATGAAAATGGTAGTGCTCTACAGTCTATGGCACCAATGCCCTTACAAGCTCAAGGGTTATTGCTGTGAAATGTTAGATTGTATTTTTACATTATGCCAGAGATTGGGATGTGCACTCTAGAAGTTTTCTGTTCACCTCAGATCCTCTGGTTGCAGGCTGCTCTTCATTAAAGCTGGCGGAACTTGGTCATCCATTCCCCCTTTTCTTGCTATTTCACCATGTTATGTATTAAACCTCATATTCCTAAAGCTTTCCATAGTTCACAGAATGTTTTTTCCATTTCAACGTACTTGGAGCCGAGTCCATCCAATGTAACTGAATGGTGACAGAAAAAAAAAAGTAGTACAATTTTCACAACAAATTAAAGGAGGCTTTAAAAGCCTTGATGCATGAAGGTTAGTACACGGGATTTCACAAGGCAACATCAATTGGACAAAAAATGGGTAAAATATTATGATTACCCACAGTCTTAATTGATCAATTTATCAATATTCATTCAGAAAATCATGTAAATAAAGATACTGAGTTATCACACAACACCCAGTGATGCCAACATGGAAAAAAAATGAAACCTCTTGATTTTTCAGGGATGTGTAGCCACTTTCATTCTGCTTTTTAATGAACTTTAACATGTTCTTAATGAACTCTACTTCAAGGCATGTCATAGGTATTATGAAAGAACTCTTTGGTGCACAATTGTTTTGTTTTCCACCAGTGGTGATTCTAGGATACAGAAATCATTGCGATGGAATGCTCTGGTTGTTTCTTGACCTAACTACTACAATCATCTCTCTTATTTTAGTGCCACCATGTCAATCCAGCACAGCTTTTGTTGCTTTGATCATACAAAGGCTCTTCTTTAAATCTTGACACTGAATACCTGTTTGCCCACAGATCTAGCATAAGTTCCTTGTCTTGACCTTCAAAGCTTTCCATGGTGGTTACTGCTTTAATATCCTGAGAGTTTCATAGCTGTGGCTTTCATCCTTCCAGTTCCAGCCCCCTCATAGAATCATAGAGTTAGAAGAGACCATATGGGCCATCAAATCTAACCCCCTGCCATGCAGGGATACACCAACAAAGCATTCCTGATGATGACTATCCAGCCTCTGTTTAAAAACTTCCAAAGAAGGAGACTCCACTACACACTGAGGCAACATATTCCACTATCAAACTGTGCTTATAATCAAGAAGTTCCTCCTAATGATTAGATGGAATCGCTTTTCTCGAAATTTGAAGCCATTGCTCTGTGTCCTAGGCTCTGGAGCAGCAGCAAATAGATTTGCTCCATCCTCCATATGACAGTCCAAATATTCAAGCATAGGTATCATCCCATGTCTTCTCTTCTCCAGGCTGAATATGCCCAGCTCCATAAGTCACTTGTTATACGGCATGGTTTCCAGACCTTCTACCAATTTGGTCGCCCTCTTCTGGACATGTTCCAGCTTGTCAATATCCTTCCTGAACTGTGGTGCCCAGAACTGGACACTGTATTCCAGGTGGGATCTGACCAAAGCAGAATAGAGTGATATTATCACTTCCCTTGACCTAGACACTATACTCCTATTGATGCAGCTCAGAACAACATTGGCTTTTTTAGTTGCTGCGACACACGGCAGACTCAGTCATCCCATGCTCTACTACAGCCTCTGCAAATTCATTTGTTTTCTTTTGTATCAGGTTTTATATTATACCCTTTTTTCTTATATTTGGTATGCTGCCATACTCCTGACAACCGTAAATAGATAAAGGTAATAAAATTTAGGGGAGTGATCATACAATCACAGAGCTGGAATATATTTCAGGGCTGTCCAGTCCAACCTTCTACTAATGCGAGAAATCCACTGCGACATCTGCAACCTATTCAGGGCTGTCCAAAGATCTATTTCTGCCTAAGATAAAGAATACGATGAAATTTACAAATATGTCCATTATTATCTATATTTGATAAGGTTAATTGTACCCAGGCAATGAAGGATTTAATTATAAATTTATTAACTGCAGCAAGGTTAATTATATCAAGAAAATGGAAAATTTATGAAGATTTTCAAATAGAGGATTGGTATAAAGAAGTATGGAAATTTGCAATTAATGATAAGTCAACATGTCGAATTAAGGCCAAAAAGGGAATAATAAAGAGGAATGATTTCGAAGCAATATGGAAGATATTTGTGGGAAAGGTTTTAATAAAAGAGGAAAGTGTCATACCTTCACAAGAAGAATTACAATTCTGGAAGGTGGGGTAAGTTGAAACATAATTGGCTCTGGGAGGTGGGTTAACTTTTAGGAATAGTTTGATATGCTTAGTAATAAGATTATATTTAGTAATAGTAATAGATTAAATGTAATTGAAAAGTATAGAATTAAGAATGAAATTATCATAATGAGTGTAATGAGAATGAGATCTAGATATAGGTAACAAAAGTATATAAGTAGTATGATATATAATATGTTGAATAAGTATATGATGTAATGGAATTGGAGAGAAATAACAATGTAAATCTGTTTTGGTTGAAATTCCTTTTCCACTGTTATGTGTATCACGTGGTGTTTTTCTTCTTTGTTCCGTTCATTTTTTTCTTTATAATCAATAATTTTTTTTAAAAAAAAAATATTGTATATAAAAAAAAGGAATATGATGGAACCCTCTTCCATTCCATGCCCCAAACTGGACAGTTAGTTGAATCTTTCTTCTACACTGGCAACAGGAGAGTATTCTGCACCACAACCAAATACATCAGACTAGCTTAGGAGATGCACAGCTTTAACCTCCTACACCTTGCTGTCCCCCCTGAATATATTTCTCTGAAGCACTTACCTCATTCTCCCCAACAGTAGGACTGGCTATTGACATATTCTCTCTCTATATCTCTTTCTCCCCGCTCCTCCACTTCTCTTCCTCACTGTGTTTATGGATCTGTTAAATTCTCAAACTACTGGGTTATGGAGTTATTCATTTGCAACTCGTGTACACATTTTCATTTCAAAAATTATATTTTCCAGTTGTTTAGCATTACATCTGGAAACATCAAATTCCATATGAAAGAAAATAAACAGGAACTCAATAACTTGATTTTATATGGCCAACAGTGTTTGATGAATGACACTTTCTGTAGAAACACCATGTGAAGAATTGTCACATTTCATTTGGGGTTTGGATTAGGCAAACATGATGAGAATACTAATGATTCACCAGGAGTACATCACAGGGAGCTTCAGGTTTAATCTGGAAATGCTACCATTATAAAAGACAAAGTTCCATTTACTGGGGTTAACAAACTGTGACACAATTATTACAGAGGAAACAGGCCAGGTTACTCCAAATAACAGATCAAAATGAGAAAGAAAATAGCCACCTCTGTCCAAAATAATGTTTACTTTTGTACTTCTAAAAAACTCTATTCAACACAAGTTGGAGTTAAATTTCTGGCATAAAGAGAAGAGTTTCCTAAATTGTCCCCATTGAATGTCATTTCTGCTCCACCATGATAGTTGGCAAAAGTTATTCTTATGGATCTAAATACAGATTTAAAATACAGAAGTATTTCAGCTAAAATTCTCCACAACAGGAATACTCTTCTACATACTATTTCTCCAATTTGCCAACATTTTTGACATTTATATTTTTCAGTACCGTTCCTACAGTCTTCTCCCTTTGCTTACTAAAACATTCTTTGAGCAGAGGCCAACCAGATGGCTATGAGACAGGGCCTTCCCAAGACTTTTTGTTGCCTGAGGTGAAATTGAATAAAACTCCCATTCTCACTCCCATGTACAGAAGATTATTGGACTGTCAACAGGACCTCACCTCAATAGAGGCACTGGGACATCATTTTCCATTGCACTTGAGGACAGCTGGCTGACTGTGGCTGAGATCCTACATTGCTTCATAGCACAAATATCCAGCAGTGGAATTATGTTATGCAGCCCCTATAATGAATACCAAAGTTAGTGATGCATATGTGGATAAATGATCAGGTTGCATGGCTATCAACTTGTTGTTCTGCTCTATGTACCTTAATGTGCTATCACATGTGCAACCACCACAAATATGCAACTCTGTTTTTGCCATTGTCAGCTGGATATGATCATTGCATATCCTCCCATCATCCAACATGTGTAGTACAACTTATGCTTTTTTACAACATGATATTGGCCTATGTACCCCATTCAGTCCTGTCCTCCAACATTTCTTTACCATTTCTTACACAAACACACAGACACACATGCACACCTTTCTTCTGCTGCCTAAGGCAGCCATCCCATTGTTTCCAAGCCTGGAAATGTTACATTGGGTGGACTGCAATACTTTGATTGCAATTCCAGCTCCTGTGCCCAGAGGCTACACTGAGTTGAAGGTTCTTGGAGTTTTTGTTCAAAATTGTAACTATTCCAAGATCTGCATTCTGTCTCATGATCAGGCTGGTCCTTCTATGGAAAGCCTAGGAGCAGGATATTAATGCTTTAGAATTCCTTCAAATGATCTGCAGCAACTGATATTCAGAGGCATACTTTCTCTGATGCTGGAGGTAATATACAGCCATCAAAACTAGCAGCTGTTGAACAGCTACTCTTTGTCATAAAGGTGTGACAGATCTGTCTAGATCTGATGGCCTTTCTTGGTGTGCTAATGCATTTGCTAGCCTGCAGCCAGAGTTAGTTGTGCTGCACCTCCATTCCCTGCAACATAGCATCAACATTTATACAATCTATGTTCTAACAGAATGTGGGAGTACAGAGAGCATTATTAATAATCACAAGATTTCTTATGAATATAGTTCGTTTGCAGCTCTTTTAGAATATACCTTGTGATATACAACTTAAATAGGTTAGAGTAAAAGACTGTAAATAAACATGGCTATGTAAACATATAATGCTGTACAGCTATTACAATTACATATTAAATACCAGGCAGTCCCTTCTTGCTAAACCTGGACTCTTTTAGTATGGAGGTGTGACACTTTTCAAAGTTAGAAAGGCACATTCTACCACTTGCATATTCACCAAGTGCTTTGGAAGTGATGGTGTTTCCAGTATAATCATTGTTGCTTTCACATGAGTTACAAGCTGTTTGATAGGCCAAAATGGGGGTGGTGCCCCTGGTCTGTACGAATGTTCACATTAATATCTTATTTTCTCAATATGTGAGGTTGACTAGTATTTATGGGTTAAAATAGATGCTATAAGGTTGAACATAGGTCATGGTGTCACCCAGCATCCACAGCATAAATGGTTATGCAGTCAGAGACACAGTAAATTCTGCTTTCTGACCTAGCAGACAGATGAAAGTTTACTATAGTTCTGGCCATCAGGCATTGTTGACAAATTCTCCACGACAATTTCCAGCAAGTCAGCTTGGAATTCTGATGTGTTGGAATATCTGTTACAAAGAAATGAACCAAATGCATATAATAGCCATCCGTGTCTCACTGAAATCACTTCCCTAAAGAAGGTAAAACATAAGATTGGTCTATAAAACATTAAAGAAAGCACGATCTTTACTTCCTATGAAATTTAGCAAACTCCACTGACCCCTCCAACTGACTTTGGATTGAATCCCATTGGTAGTCCCACATACAATAGATCCACTGAGACTACCAGACTTATTACTAAGAGGGTATTACCAGTATTATCCGTTTAATGACTAGTGTTTATATGGTGCCACCTTCTGCAAAGGTGGATAGGAAGTCTAACAGACTCATGGTCGTGAGCTTCTTAATCAAAGCTTAATTATCTGAATGACAAATGTTAACTTGACTCAAGTTATGCTTCTCATACAAGTGAATGTCACCTTTCTAGGACAAATCTAGTTACTGAAGGATGCACTAGAAGTCATTTCTGAAACAGTTGGAGCAATTAAAATGATTTCTTCCCTTCACCACATTCATTGCTAAGTGCTTTCTCTGCACAAGCTTTCTCTGCACAAGCAACTATTTCTTCTAGAGCTAATGAAAACACATGAAGATGGCTCTGCCGTGTCTTCTTTTAATACTGATAGTCTTTCAACACTATGAACTGAGCAGCCACTGCATCAGCCATGATTCCTCAATAGAATGAGAATCTGAGCAAGCTATGATGCTATTTGTAGATTAAGAGGCAAGTTAACAATGTTTACAAGGTTTTTTTTTAACAAATCAACTAAAGAAGAAGCCAAATCTTCAAGTGTGCCAAAGATAAAATAAACACCAAGGATTTCAATTTGAAAGGCAGAGTAACAAGAGCAGGCCAACGAAATCCAGCTAAACTTTTACTGCACTTCATACACTACTCACATTTTCACATTGCCCACACAAAGAGATATCCCAAATACCAAGAGGATATGTATTTACCACCACTGCTGGGGTCACAACTTCCTCACACTTCCTCACATGTTGAGTGGTAGTTTCTGCACCAGAAAGGCTTCTCTAAACATGGAGGCTCACTCACCAGTTCAGAACTTTCAAGTCATAGTGGCTGTCTGTTTCCTTGTCAAGGGTGAATCTCCTCAGTATCAATCTCTGGAGCCAAACAAGATTCTGATCCTATGCTGGGATTAGGCTTTATCACACTGACTTAAAGTTCAGAATAAAACCAAAATAAGATTTGTTATCCCACTGAAATGGAAGCCACTTGCTGGCAGGAAACCAAATCTTCCCTATTTCTAAATTGACCAGACGGCCTACACAAACCAATCAAACACAATACTATAAAGTTCAAGGACATAAGAGGTACCTTATGAAGGACAGTTAGCAAGACCAACAAGCAAAGGCCAATGAATCAAGTCATCTATAAAGCATATCAATACTATGTTGCAAAGCCAAAATGACACCCATTTCCACATTATAAGTAATAATAGTGAAAGTGCGAAAGGTTTCTCAGATCAGTTGTCACTCAGATGGATTGCTATTAATAGCTTGTTTACTAGGAAGGTCTTTAAAATTACCCAGGAGTTATCTTAGACCAAGACATTAACACTGAACAAAGCATTCTGTGCAGGGAATACACAACTCATTCTACTTATAGAGTATTGACTTACTACAAAATGTTTATTAAACTAAAAAAGGAAATGATGACTAACTAGGAGGAAACTGAAAAGTACTGCAGCAGCTTTGTCAGCAAAAATAGGTTGGATGTTTCAGGGGATTTAAATTTTTTTTTTTTCAAAACTACTTTTGTCCAAAACTATTCACCTTTTGCAATGGTGTCACGCATGGCACTGGATTTGTTTACAGCTGGTATCATTTTCTATCTGATGTCTCCACAATAAAAGTCTCCTCCAGATGTTTTGATCCTCCAGATTTTTTGGACTTTGTCCCTTGACCTGTACCCAGCCAATATGGCCAATGGTAAGTGATAGCGAGAGACTAACCTTAAATCCTCTGGAGAACCAAAGGTTCCTCATGGGATATTGGGCAGCATAGCCCTCCTGCTGAGTGGCTTCATGGGGACAATGCCAGGGGCTCGGCTGCTGACAACATAACATTGTGATGAGGCGCATGGGCTGACTGAAAACTGAGTGGGTGTCTTCCCCCACTATTTCTTGGTGAGGCAGTTCCATTTGTTCACAAAGTGAATAGTCCATAGAGAAAGCATTACTTGCATGGCCAGGGGCGACAGCCTCCTTGCAAAGAAAACACAACAACCTTCAACTGGAGAAAAAAAGGCCACAACTTTACTGGCTACAAGCATGAACAACGTTGGTGTAAGCATGGACATGGATCCGGGCATCGATCAACCAACCTGTTTACCAACGAACCCAACTGTCCGGCCCACAACCGGATGGCACGTAGCTGACCACAGTCCTACTGCCACCAGGGGGTGCCCACTGCGTGCCCACCCGAGCTGGGCAGCTCACCACACCCCCTGACCCCAAAGGGGACCCGACCATCCCCTAGCACATGGCAAAGGTATCTGCTATCCCGGATCCACTGACCATGTGACCACCCTTACGAAGTTGTGACAAACATCATACCTACAACAAAACCACAAATACGGGTGTGTGTGTGTGCGCCGCCAAACACTGACTGCTGATAGTCCGGAGACCTGCTGGGTAAGTACCCCGTGACCAGACCTGAGTGAAGCCAGGATGCCCTCACACAGGCCCGCTCTCCTGGCCAATGAGCTCAAAGCAGGCCACTTTGAACATATTGGCTGTTGGAGTGAACATTTGTGCATATGCAATTGCGCATGCACAAACATGGCTGCTGCCATCTCCAGGCATCTTGGGAGGGATGCTGAAGTGGAAGACGCCGTGCCCCAGCCTGCAAAGGCACCGAACAGTGAGTCATTCATTGCTATTGCATGGCCAGGGGCGACAGCCTCCTCACAAAGAAAACACAACAACCTTCAACTGGAGAAAAAAGGCCACAACTTTATTGGCTACAAGCATGAACAAGGTTGGCATAAGCATAGGCATGGCTCTGAGCATCGATCAACCCACCTGTTAACCGATGAACCCAACTGTACAGCCCATAACTGTATGGCACGTAGCCGACCATGGTCCTACTGCCACCAGCGGGTGCCCACTGAGTGCCCACCTGAGCTGGGCAGCTCACCACACCCCCGACCCCAATGGGGACCCGACCATCCCCTAGCATGTGGCAAAGGTACCTGCTATCCCAGATCCACTGACCATGTGACTGCCAAAGAGGCAGGCATGCCACCCTGCCTGCCTTCCGCCAATCTTATCCCTGCTGCCAATAAAGTTGGGATACCAATGTCTTCCCCTGCCTCAACAGGAATGGGAGCGCCTGGACCCATTCACTGCCCAGCAGTATCCTGGCTGCAGTGTGTGGACCCAATGAGCCCCAACTCAGGCTGTATGTAGCCCGCATACACTCCTGATTTCCACCTCCTGATCCTCTTTATGACTGTGGCGGGGAGGCCACAGGCGGCCGCCTCCGTGGCTGCTCCAATGTGGAAGGAGTGGCTCCCGAACTCAGAGGACGGGAGCCCTGCACAACATAGAGCTGCCCGCAAAACTGATGAACTGAAACCTGGACAGCAAGGAGAGATCCTGGTGAATGAGCAGGGGGCCAGTGCCAGAAGGCTGCTTCTTGAGGAACTTCCATATCACCCGGGCAGGGCAAAGGGCCTCCCCATGAAGAGGGTGCAGGTGGATGAGGGTGCCCTTGGCTTGCTGGTCTGACTTGGACTGCCTGACCTGTAATATCACCTCATCTCTTGTAAAGGAGATGTCATCCACCTGCAACTCCCTGTCGGACGTGTCCCTTCTGGATCCGGCCATCAGATCCGCAACATGCAAGGCCCCGAAGAAGGCCACCACAAAGGCTGTCTTGAATAGTCTGGCCTGGAATTGCAAAAGACAGATGGCTGGAAGTTACTGGGTTATCCTCTTTAGTAGATAGAAGGACAAAGGCCTCCTGCTGTCCTTCACCTGTGGCTGCATCCGCCTCCAACCCTTGACTGTCTTCCTAATGATGAAGCCAACACACGGGTCAAGAAGTCTGTTGGCCTTGCCGAAGAAGGAAATCCCTGCCAACTGAACAGTCATGGAGCATGGTGTCATGCCGCTATCCTTCAGATGAGCCAGGAAATGCAGCATCTGCATCTCAGGAACCAGCCATTCATCAGCGTAGCCTGCCAAGGCCCAGAAGCTCTGAAACCTATGAAATGCCCTGAGGTAGGCCTTGTGCATTGCCAGAGCTATGGAATGCATAACTGCTTGGATTATGGAATGTTCCCAAGCTGCCACAGATCCTCCAGGAACAGCTCTGGCATGGGATTTGCTGCTGGCGCCAGCAATCGAAACCTGTCCTCCTGGAAGCGAGACAGAGAGTCTGCGATCTCGTTATCTAAGCCTGGAACATAACAAGCTGAGAACGATATGTTAGCAGCTAAACACTCTAGTACAAACTGCCTGACCAGACCCATGACCCAGCTAGACTGAGAAGACTGCCTGCTGATGACTGCCACCACTGCCTTGTTGTTGCACCAGAAACAAACTCTCTTGTTGCGAAAACGGCCTGCCCAAATGCAAACAGTAACCAGGACAGGGAAAAATTCCAAGAAGGTAAGATCCCTGAGTATCCCTTCCTCCTCCCAGTGGGACAGCCACTTTGCCGTGCACCAATGGCCCTGAAAATAGACCCCAAAACCCAAGCTCCCCGCCACATCAGACTGGACCTGAAATCCAGCACTTGGCCCCACAGCCTCCTGCCACACTGATACGCCATTAAAGTTGTCTAAAAAGCTAAGCCACACCTTTAAGTCCTGCTTGATGCCCCGCGTGATGCGAATGTGGTGATAAGGGGCCCGGACCCCCACCGTAATCCTGGCTAAGCACGCATAAAAGGCCCCACCCGGTGCCACCATCTTGCACATGAAGTTGAGGTTCCCCAGCAAGGATTGCACCTCCTTGAGGCTGGCCTTCTTGCAACCCACCATCCCGCTTAACCACTGCCGCAGGGCCTGGAGCTTGTCCTGGGGCAAACAGGATACTCTCCTAACGGTGTCGAGCAGAATACCGAGGTAAACCAGTGAAGTGGTACGCCCTTCAGTCTTCTCCTGTGCCAGTGAGATGCCCAGTTCAGCTGCTACTGCCTGAAACGTACCCAACAGCCTGGTGCAATCATCCTCACGAGCCCTACCTATCATTAGGAAATCATCGAGGTAGTGAGTAATGAAGGGGGACCCAGATGTGGAACGGACTACCCACTTGATAAATGTGCTTAAAGCCCCGAAGGCTACACAGCTGACTGAGCATCCCATCAGCATGGCTTTGTCGTAATACCATGCGCCAGCGAACTTGAATCCCAGTAAGCACTGGTCCTCCAGATGAACCAGGAGGAGCCAAAAGGCTGACTGGATGTCACTTTGCCAGAAGAGCCCCAGGACCACATGCCATGATCAAAAGAAGCATACCGCACTGAAGAGAACTCTGGTGGAATGGCATCATTGACCGACGCCCCTTTTGGGTAGGACAAGTGATGGATGAGTCAAAACTCACCGGGCGCCTTCTTGGGGACCACTTCTGGGGGGAAACCCTGAGGTTGGGAAAAGGGGGTTCGGGAAAGGGCACAGCCACCCTACCAGCCCAACACTCCTTTTCAATTTTGGCTGTGATCACATGGAGGAGCTCCCGGGCCGACTTAAGGTTGCCGGCATCAAACGCTAAGCGCGGACAGGATGCCGGGATCCTGAAGCCATGGGAGAAGACCTCTTGTAGGAACTTGGCAGCCTGCTGGTTGGGATACATGTCCAACAGGGGAAGGAGCACCACAATACACATGGGGGTGTGGCCCTACTGCTTAGGGTGTCCAGAGCCCCCGGTATTGCCCCCATCCCTCTTGCCCCTGGAAGGCAACGGAGTACGGCCAGGCCGAGGACCCGGCTGACCTCCCCCTGGCCAGGGACAAGAGGACCTGGGGTATGGTCTAAGGCAGGATTTGCAGAGGTGGTCGTACCTGCAGCAAACCCTGTTGCACTTCCCTTGATTGAATTCCCAACAGACCAGCTTTCTGGCATCCTTTCTCCCGGACCAACGAAAAAGCTTGGGGCCCTCAACTCTGCCTTTGATGTGAGGACCTACAACGACCAATCAGAGTTTGCCATTGATAAAGTCCCACTGAGCATGTTCATTCTGGGAGGCCCTTTTTCTGAAGGCAGAATCGTATTCAATAGCCGCTGAGTCACCCGCAAGAGTGTGCGCCCTTAGGACATTTCCCAGGTGATTGGTGAGGTACCAACCCCGGACAGGATATGCTGCCTGGACCACCCCCATAAAAACCATGTAGCCCACCAGCCAGTTGTCAAAAGACCACTCAACCAAGGCCGAGTTGTCCTCCCTGCTGCGATGTCTGTGAAACTTTGGAGTGCGTCCTTCCTCGCACTCTGGCTAAGGAGCGAGAAGACATCAACGAAATAACCATCAAGGATGCGCTTCCTGGTCTTTTTGCTGAAATGGATCCCCGGGGGGTCCTCATGGTCCCCAAAAGTGGCCTGAGCTGGCAATACCCCTGCTGTCCTGAGCCCGCCCATGCGGAACTGGGGCCAAGGGGGCCAGCCCCGTCTCTTTGATGCCTGTGAATAGCCCACCCAGAAAGCCCAGGCACAGAGGCCGTGGCATTCCAGTAATCTTTGGGATGAGCTGCTCCCCTTCCTGACTCAACCCGGATGTCACGCTGTCAGCGTCGCTCCTGCTGCGTGTCTTTTGCTTTTGCCCTTACGGCTTCTACACCTGCTGAGGCTTGCCACACTTGCATCTGAACTGGTAGCACTGTCTGTGCTGCTGCTGGAAGAAGAAGACCACCTCCTTCTAACCCTGGCACCACCCTTTTGTTATTGCTGGGGAGGCCTAGATGCCGGCTCCACGAGAGCTACTGCCGGTCTGGATTCCAGTCACTCCATTTTCTCAGCCAGCTTCTCCAGAGACTGGGCAATGCCTTCCAGGACTGAATTGCCAGGAGTCAGGGCTGGCTGGAGAGAAGGGGCCCTCCGAGTGCTGGGGGTTGCTTTGCTCCTACTCGCTTGGCCCCGGGTTCTGGGGAGGGAAGTGGGGTTTGGTGCAGCAGCTTTTTGGGGGGGCATGGCGCGAGTGGGTAAAAAGACAGCCTGAAAGAGGGGATACTGGAGGTGAGAGGCCGAGGGCAAGGTGCTTGGCCAGACCAGCGAGGGCCAAGGCCCTGCAGCCCCAGATCCAGAAAGGTGGCCCAGGAAGGGCCATAGCGTGATTTCACCAAAACAGACCTGGCCCTCCTGACCACGTGACGTGCCTCATCTCTCTGCCTCCTGGCTGCGGCCCCCACTGCCACCTCTCAGCCGCCGTCGCTTACTCCTTTGGTGGTCATTGTCGCCACTGCTTCTGTGTTGTTCCCACCAATCGTCGCCAGCACCGTCACTGCTGCCAAACACCGACTGCCAATAGCCCAGAGACCTGCCGGGTAAGTACCCCATGAGCAGACCAGAGTGAAGCCAGGATGCCCTCACACAGGCCCTCTCTCCCAGCCAATGAGCTTGAAGCAGACCACTTTGAACTCATTGGCTGTTGGAGCAAACGTTCGTGCATACGTAATTGTGCATGTGCGAACATGGCTGCCGCCATCTCTGGGCATCCTGGGAGGGACGCTGAAGTGGAGGACACCACACCCCAGCCCTCAAAGGCACCAAACGGTGAGTTGTTTGTTGCTATTCTGTGCATAAAAGGTTGCCTAACATTCCCGCTGTTAACAGCATTTTCTGTAAGAAATATTAATTTCTGCATAGAAAATTGTATTTTCTGTGAAGAAAATGTTGTCCTTGTGCAGGAAAATGACATTTCTTTTTACTAGAATAAGTCCTGAGCTGCAAAGATTCTCACCCATCTATTATTCTTCTTGACAGGGTTTCCTGACACTTGACAAACTCATTTTCAACCATTTTTTGAAAAATATTTTCCAATTTTCTCACCAAGACTCATCTTCATCCTCTGCTTCCAAACCAACAAAATGCCATAGAAGTTAGGAGAGGCTTTTGGCTCAATTCTGTCAGAGGCAATATCACATCATAAACAACTGTAAGAGCAATAGGATAATAGCATGCATAAATGAGATATTTATCTCTCTCTCATTATAGTTATGGCCATTTCCACACTAGACTGTTGTAGCACTATTATTCCACTGTCAACATCCTATGGAATCCTGGGGTTTGCAATTTAGGGAGGGGCATCTTTGGTCTCAGTAAACTACAAACCCAAGAATTCCACTGGGTGTTGAAAGTGGAATAATAGCACTATAGCCGTCTAGTGTGGAAATGGCCTATGTCTCCCTATAGATGTAAATATAGGCCTTTTTCGCACGTCGGGGGGGGGGGAACGGGCGAAAACAGGCTAAAACAGAGCTTACCTCCAGCCGAGTAAGTCCATCGCCACATGGAGCAGCGCGAGCTCGCTGCTCCACACTTCTCTGGCGTCGCAGATGGCAGCTTCCGGTTGGTGGAGGCTCTCCACCAACCGGAGAAGCTCGCCAGCCGGAAGCCTACCCCCAGCAGATCTGCAGGCACGCACTTGCGCGCGCCTGCAGATTCACTTTAGAGCCGGGCAACGGAGCGGCACGGGGCTGCGCGCTCCGTGCTTTTTAAAAACCTCTAAAAAGAGGTTTTTAAAAAACATGCAGCCCGGCCAGTTCCGGCCGCTCCTGAGTGGATTCTGGTGTGAAACTACTAAAAGTAGTCCACGCCAGTCCACTCTACGGTGTAGACGACCTCCGTGGGAGGTCGCTCTACACCGTTCCCCCCTCCACATGTGAAAAGGGCCATAGATATCTGTGTGTAACTGAACATGCCCAATAAACCCTTGCAATACTATTTACCTGTTAAAGCAATTACTTGTTTCTTCAAAGTGACAAACAGGTCACTGCTGCAATCAGCCAACTGCTCAGCATGGAACAGCATGGATCATTGCATTTAGGCCTGATTTCCAATACCAGGAAACACAATTGTATCTATAAATGGGTCTGGATCTAGTTGACTCTAGTGAATGTGCAGCTTTGGTGCATGTATTATTCATAATCTGGAAAAAAAATACTTTTGGGGCTACTAGTATCAGAATTCCCCCAGTTAGCATGGCTGTTGATAACACTGGCCAAGAGATTTTGGGAGCTGTAGCCCAAAATACTTTTTGCAAGCTCTAGGATCAAGTCCAATATGTCTTAGATGACAGAAAAAAATATACCATGTCTAAACTTCAATTAAGATTAGTAACATTCTGCATAGTTTGCCCCATTCTTTTTACTTTGTAGTAAATGCCATCAAAAGCTGTCATATTAAATGCTTGCACTCTTAGCATCCTTTTCATCTTCTTGGGAGACAGTATTTCTAAACCAAGAAATTTCCTTTGGGCTTGCAATAATCAAAATTATACCAATGAATCCCAATCATTTATTAATAATGAAATACACATACATCCAAAGTTGCATTTATGCCAATCCAGAGAATATAAAAGGGGCCTTCCCCTCTCCTTCTCTTCTATATCATCAAGAAATGCAGTTTTAAACACATTAATGATAAAAAGCTATCTAGTGGGAGAATTTCCTGTTTGACATTAGACATGGGACTCTATTATTAAAAATTAATGAGTTTCAACTGTGAGACTTGTAAAGAAAAAAGACTGAATTTGTAAGATAAAATATGAATTTAATCACAACTTTTCAAACATATTTTCAATATACGTTTAAGGAAGTCCACAGCAATAGTGAGGGTGGGGGGACAATGTTTTTTAAAAATTTGTGCTCTGATGAAAGCAACACAGCATCATCACATACTATGATTCTATGGGAACCCTAGCTTGTGTGTGCATGATTTGCACTTTAAGGCTCTCCACAGATGTTTATCTCACATTTAACTGGGATATTTGCTAAACAACTGTCCAGCGTGGGGCCAGCTTGGTATAGTGGTGTGACTAGCACACTAGGAGACCAAGGTTCAAATCCCTCTTGGCCACGGAAACCCACTGGTTGACCTTGGGCAAGTCATACTCTCTCAGTTTCAGAGGAGGGCAAAGGTAAACCCCCTCTGAACAAATCTTGATAGGTTTGCCTTTGCTACAAGTTGTAAACAACTTGAAGGCATACAACAATAACAATAAACAACTGTATCCCACCTTCCCCCTCGTTCCCTTTCTTTCTTTTTAATTCTTGGGAGCACCTCTCCCTATATACACATGTCCAAGGACTGAGATCTGCTGTAGGGGCCCTTATCTGTGTATGATCAATAGGAGCAGCACACTGCGTGAAGGCATGGAAGAAGGTTTTCTCCACTGTGGCAAACCAGATGTGGAATATTCTCCCACACCAATGCAAAAGTTCATTCCATTGTGGTACCCAGTTAAAATGCAGCTTTTTATCAAATCCTTTGGATTCTGATAATTGTGTCCTAACCCATTCAATCACAGAGTTTTCAATTGTTGTAACTGGTGTCACATTGTCCAACATATTTTTACCCTGTTTTAAATCATTCCTTGTTGTGTCGTTGTGTGCCTTCAAGTCATTTCTGACTTCTGGTGACCCTAAGGACAACCCATCACAAAATTTTCTGAGCAGTTTGCTTTTGCCTTCCTCTCAGGCTGAGAAAATGTGACTTGCCTAAGATCACCCAGTCAGTTTCCGTGGCTGAACAGGGATTTTAACTTTGGTCTCCAGAGGCATACTCCAACATTCAAACTGCCATACCACATTGGCTCTTGAGCCATTCTTTACTGGTTTCCACTATTAAAAAAAAAGAAGAAGGTTTTGTTGTTGTTGGTTGTCTTGAGATCTTGTGATACAGAGTGAGAGAGAGAGAGAGAGAGGTAAAACAAGGAAAGAAAGGACTGAATGAAAGGCAAGAAAAGTGATTGTCTTGTGTTGGTATACCACTACCATCCCACACAAATCACAAGAAATGCTCCTAAAATGCAGAGCCTTGTTTTGGGTTTTGATTTACAATTTAACCTTGAAAATTTATGAAAGCAGAGAAGTTGACCTTACTGAAACTTGCAGACTGAGGTGAAATTTAAGCATTCTAGGAACCGAGAAGATGCAAACAACAGGAAGTCTAGAATGTATCACAACTACCCAGGCCTAACGGTTGATTCCAACAGGTCTTTATAATTACTTGTTTGCTTAAGATGAGTATCTTAAACATCATAATTCTGCCTAAGCCTGCAAACAACCATGATGGAAAAGAAAAAAAAAACAAAACACCTCGGATTGAAATGAGTCATAGGCTCTTGTCTCCCTCCTTATGAAAACTGAGACATAGAAGGGAAATTATTGTGTGAACAGCAGGTGCAGCTTTAAATTGAATAGAAAGCATCGGCTCCTGAGTGATGACCTTTAAGCAAGTTTTCTAATGTGAACAGCCTCCTGAGGGAAATATTAATAACAAGCTATGTTTCAGTTTCTTCTCTCTTTTTCTCTCCCTCCCCGACTTTTAAAGCAACAAGTTCCAACACAGTATTGTGCTATAGAGAGATTCTAACCTTGTGTTGTAGAACTTAATGAATGGCCCTCATGGTATCTCCAAGGCAACAGACTTTAATTTGGCTGCCTCTTTTCAAACAAGGTTAACTGCCCCCAAAGGTGCAGAATATGCTTTGACTTAACAACATGTATAATACCACTCGTTTCTAAATGAGGTTCAGACTATCTGTATATATGTATTTATGATGATGTAAATATCTCAGACAGTAATGTTTTCTTTCTCCTCCAGCCCAACTAAAATGATGAAGAGTCTTTAACACTGGCAATTTGTGGCTTTTTTTTTATTGTAGCAATGTGGCGAATCTAGTTTGGGTTTTAGTCAGAACTTTAAAAGGCCTACCAAAGAACCTGTCTAAATAGGTTCGGCAGCTTGTATAGCTTAACATTCAGAACAAATTACACACATTCAGAACAAATTACACAGCCCAACATGGAAGCCATCAACCACCATTATTGGACATTATAGTGGTGGAATGTGAGTTTCAGTTGGTTGAAAGGATCACAGTTTGGTGTGGTTGAAAGTAATTATCTCTTCACATAAATATTCATTTCACACAATATGGCTTGCCCTTCATGTAAATGATCCTGATTATCTCATGTAAACATTTCTCTTTCTGTGCTTGTGTGTTTCAGAAGCAATTTTTGAATATATTAGATACGGAAGCATGTGGAACCATTCAGATGTTCCTCCACTGCAGTTCCCATCTTCCCAATGAGTATGCTGGCTAAGGGTGGTGGGAGTTGTTGCTCAGTAACATCTGGAGGGTCACATGTTCCCTAGCATTCCATAGGGTAGGAATACAACATGGATTATGAGGAAATTCAAGAGAGGGACAGGATGAAGAAACAGAAATATATTAGATGTGAAAGGGTGTGAGTACAAGTAGTGACAGCAAGTGGGAAAAGATAAAATATATGCCTTCAAGTCACTTGTTGATTTATGGTGACCCCATACATTTCATAAAGTGTTATTAGACATAGAATACTCAGAGGCAGTTTGCCATATCCTTCCTGTCAATACAATCTTGTTGTGTCCGTCAAGTCACTTCCGACTCATGACCACCCTAAAAGCATCATGGAGTTTTCTGGGTCTGAGAGAGTATGGGACTCACCCAAGGCTACCCAGTGAGTTCCAATGGCTCAGCGGAGAATTGAACCCTGGTGTCCAGGATTATAGTCCAATCAATGAGTCTACAGCACCTGATATTTCCTGACAATCTTCTTTCCAAATATTAGCCTGGCCTAACCTTGGCCATTTCAGCACCCGGCGAGAGAATCGCTCCCTGCCGCTACTCACCAGATCTTCTTTGGGTCCGGTCCGGTCTGGTCTAGGGTAAGGAGGAGCAGTACGTGATCGTAGATCCGCACTGCTCCAGTGCCCAAAATGGCGGCTTCTGGTTGATCGTGGATCTCGACCAACCGCTGAAGCTCGCCAGCCTAAAGCCCGCCCTCTGCAGATCGCAGGCTCGCATTGGTGCGAGCCTGCGAATCTGCATCGGAGAGCAGGCACGCAATGGCACGCGCCAGCACTTTGAAAAACCTGAAAAATCAGGTTTTTCAAAAACATGATTGAGGACCACTTGGGGTCGCTCCGGAGCGGACTGAGGTGCGGATCTATGGTAAGTAGTCCAGACCCAGTCCGCTCCAAGGTGTAGACGTCCTTCGTGGAGGACGCACTGCACCGTTTTATTTACCCCGTGTGGAAATGGCCCTTGACTAGCTTTCAAGATTAGACAGGATCCAGTGTCTTCACTGTAGTTATGCCATATTTAAGTGGGATCAAACAAGCTGGAAATTCAAATAGGACTACTCTTCTGTTACAGGGCAATGGCATGTTGTTGCTTTCTGTGAAAAACAACCATTCATGAATTTTGGGTAAAATAAGTCCCAAACTGAAAAAAAAAATCATCAGTCCAGGATTCTTTTTGCCAGGGTTCCTCTACACTCAAGAAACATGGGTGGTTGTTGTTGTTGCCATTTCCCACTGTTTTTCCTGCCTTCAGTGTAATATACATTGTACTCGAAAGCTTCTGCTGTTTACACGGCCTCCTTATACATCAGATGGACTCCCATATGGGTAGTCCATTCCTCTTCTTTCCACTTCCCCTTGTTTCTCTTCTCTCTTTCTGCCAACTCTTCCCCTCCATCCTTCTCTCCTTCCCTTCCTCTGTTGGAGGAGTAGCTAATGTTCTTGCCAGATGTGTGAACTAACTTTTTGCTTCTCTACTTCCTAACATTATTCTATCTTTTGGATTTCTCCTACTTTTATTGTTGGCTTTCTGCCTTCTATAGCTCCACCTATGCACCCAATTTTCTCTCCTGACCTTCTTCTCTTCCTCTGGGTTCCCTGCACTGGCATGAAAATAGACCAAAGACCAAATGAAACGAAAGACCAAGAATTATAAATAATCTACTCCTGGGTTTCCACCTTCCTCTTTTCTTTAAGAAGAACAGGTAAATTTTGGATATTTTTAAAGTCTCGCCCCCAAACACATGAAGCACTGGGGAGAGGGTAGCTCAGCTTCCTAGCCTACAAATGTATGACTATGTTTTGAGTCTATACATATTTTGGAAGTCACGTACAAGATTCTACCAAGGAAGTCGCAGTGTAAATCAGACTTACATTTTTTCCAAAATCCTAGCAGATGCAAATTTATGATTATTTTGAGGAGCTAAGGCAGCCTCTCCCTCCACATTTTGCCTCTTTCTTAAGCAGACATTCAGCTTCACCTCCATTATCAACTTGCCGTTCTTCATGGTCACTTATTCACTTATTGTACTTGCTGTAATTCTAAGTCAGTGAATTGCCTCTTCAGAGTGCGACTTCTTCAGGTTGTGATTATCCCTTTTGCTCTTAATAAACGTAGCCATCCAGAACAACCAAATAAAGTCTGTGGTACTGTAAAGATGGAGAAATATCCAGTGTAATAGTCTCTGCTCACTGATGCCAATATTTCATGTGTTAATCAATGCATATTGACTGAAGTATCATGGGGAATTCCACTCTCAGCCCCAGAAAGAAAGCTGAGGTCCTGATCTAATGTCACTGAGGATACTCATTAACGTAGCAACAGATGGTTAATCTGCAGACTAAAAATATATCAGCTTCATTTAATTGAAAGTCAACATCACCATTATTATTTTACTGTCATAAGATCAGCTTCTGTCACAGAGACAAAAAAATAGAAAACATAGTTCTTTAGGCATTAAGCAATGAGCCCTATAGTACCCTGACTGTGATACACTATGCAACTGTTGACCATATTGTATGTATGTAACAGATCCACTAAATCAAAGAGATCTATACATGTGTTGACTTTCCATTCAGCAGTTGATTTAATGAGTCTACCCGAGCAGGGACTCAGTTTAGGTCTGTGCATTTAAGGTTAACACCTAGGCCATTTCCGCACTATGGCCCCTCCCTAAACTGCAAACCCCAGGATTCCATAGGATGTTGAAAGTGGAATAATAGCACTATAACTGTCTAGTGTGGAAATGGCCCCAGTTTGAGTCTTTTAGTTTGCTCATGCTGTGAGCTTTGCTCCATTCTCTTGCTAGAAACTGTTCCTTCCCCAGATGCCACAACAACAACAACAATTTACCTAGGACTGAGGCTTGTGCTTTGCTCTCAGGTCTTGGTAGTTCTCCACCCTTGCTTTATTAAATAAAACTCCAAGAATTTGAATTTAAAGAATTTTATGTTATAAAGCCGGGGAACTGTTCTTACTATGACTTTCATTATTCTCTTGCCATGCCTGGAGCAAGAAAACAACAACAACATGAACTTGTATATGCCTTGCTTGCTGTCTCTGGCATAAAAGATACTTTTATGCAGCAGAGGAAAAAAAAAAAGGAAAAAAAACAAAAAACAAACATACCCAAAGGACAAAATGTTACTGATATATAAGGAGGCTGTGTAAACAGTAGAAGCTTTCGAGTACAACGTATATTACACTGAAGGCAGGATATGAAAAATTATATTTAGGTTGTCAATCCCCCCCATGACAACATTCACAGAAAACCACCACAACAGTCTAGCTGTACTGGCTAGAGTCCATCATTACAATAGATTTATGGACAGCTTGAGAAACGTAATGCGATTTACTGTACGTCCTCAGACATGAAAACAGACAGGCCAACAGGCTCCTGACAACTGTTTTTGCATAATTGCTCAGCACTTGGAAAATTTGCCCCTACACCATAGGCCAGTTACACAGCTGCTAGAGTTGCAAGGCTACGGAAGTGGATACAAGGTCACAAAGACAATCACTGGGAGGCCTGGGCTGAGTTTTCATTGGAAAAGTTTGCCTAACATTTAGAACTTAACCAGCAGGACTGAACTAACTTAACAAGGCAGTTAATGGAGACAGATTAATCACTGACAGCATAGGAAGGAGGGAGCCCTGCAAGAGGAATGTGTAATATCATATTTGCATAAATCTAGCAAACTGTTAAGGGACCATGAATTGTATTTATGAACTTGATTTTGTTGTTACTTGACTTACTTGCTGGCTGTTTTCTTTATGCCTCTTTTTCAGAATTATTTTAGAGTGAAAGAAAGTAGTGGAAATGCTTCCTAGAGAAATACCCAACCTAGTTTCAAAAAAGGGTACCACAAATACAACAGGAATGAATTAACAGCACATGAAATCAATGTTTGATTGTCAGTTGTGTACATATCAGTGCAGCTGATCCTTCACATGTAAAACAACTCACCCACCATCTACTTGGCAATAACAGTATCATTGTTTTGTGGATTTTGGTTGTTGTTGTATAATGAATAAAGAATTTCATAACATCCTTGAAGGAATTTTGTATTAGACTGTTAGAACAAAAGGAAAAAAAAAGAGTCTTAACTACCTCTAAAAAACAAACTAAAATTTACACACACAATATGTTCACCAGTTGCATAATACGCAGGACATATATGAAGGAAATGTCACCCACATATCTGCCTGTACAAATTCTGCTTTATAAGCATCTTATAGAACTTGGATTTCCTCCATTATACTAGTGCTTACCTGTATATCAAGGCTGGTAGATCTGTGATCCAAAGACAAAAATGAACTACTTTACTCAGCATTCCTCAGTATTGTCAAGCTGACAGGGACTGATGGGACTTGTCAGCCCAACAACACTGGGAGGACCACAGGTTCCACAGCTGGGTGTATAGAATATATATTGACATGATTTGTCCATGAGAACTTTTAAGATGGCAGAGGTCTTGGTCACACTCTTTCCTTTTCTTTATATTTCATATCCACATCCTCCACTGTGTAGCTTATTTATAAAAATCCAGGACATATTTGGGCTCTGATCCATTCACTTGACAGAAAGCTCTTGTTTCTCATATTCTCTGCTTTCACATCTTTCCCTGACATCACTTAGATCTAGTAGTATTTCTGGACATCCAATAGCTGTTAAACTGGAAGCCTTTGAAGCAAGCATGTGTATATTTAGACTTTCCTGATGCTGCTTTGAAGAGCTGTTCTTATGTTCCTTCACTCATTCTAATGAGGTTCCTTGGTTTGATTTACGAGTGCAGTAACACAACTTGGAGTGTTTTTGACGAGACTCTAGGTATTATTAAGAAAATGTTTCATGCTGCTGAAGAACAAAGATATTTGCTCCACTCGGTTGTTTGATCAATCCACTTGCAAACAATATAGTTAGAGATATTGGACGTCAGGCTGCTGGGCATGACAAATCAAGCAGCAGCAGCAATGACAACAAAAACACAATAAAATCACCCAGATCAAACAGTGATAAATATGAAATGCACTAGGTTTCAAAATTCTCTGTACAGGTTCTCCTTTTGTGCTGGAAAGATACCACATGAATTATTCTGGAGTTTGGAAAGTTATGTGTAAAGACTAATTAGTCACAATTATAGGCCATTTCCACATGTGGTAGTGGAAACGCCCTGTGCTGGTACTTACCGGACTTCTTGGCTCGACGTTGTAGTCCAGGCTGCTCCAGAGCAGTGCGTGGCCACCGCTCCACACTGCTCCGGAGACAAAAATGGTGGCTTCCGGTTGGTGGAGCTCTCCACCAACCGCTGAAGCTCGCCAGCCTACAGCCCACCCCCAGCAGATCTGCAGGCTTGCACTGGTGCGAGCCTGCAAATCTGCACCGGAGCGCCGGAACGGAGTGGCGCGCTCCGTACTTTTGAAAGACCTGTTTAAACAGGTCTTTAAAAAACACGCTGAGCAACCACTTCTGGACGTTCCAGAGCGGACTGAGGTACAGAACTACAAAAAGTAGCCCGACCCAGTCCACTCTACAGTGCAGACATCCTCTTTGGAGGACGCTCTGCACCTTTTTTTTTTTAGCCCGTGTGGAAATGGCCATAGTTGCAAAGGTCAAAAGAGTAATTAGTTCTTGTTGTACTTACAAGGCTTAAAAAGTAACTCCAATTTTTCCTTTCTCAATTTTGCCTTTATCCAGGCAGATGGGATATTTTAGTGTCGAAGAGCTACACTGTGTTGCAGAAATCATATAGAACTAGATCTACAAAGTCTTTGACAATGTGGTTACTCGAGACAAAAATTGTCTCCACAACTCTTTCATGGAAAAGAGCAAGACCTTCTAGTGAATAGTAGCCTCACCCACCTAGCCAGCTATAATTTCCTTTCCTTTCCTTTCCTTTCCTTTCCTTTCCTTTCCTTTCCTTTCCTCTGCTCATTTCTCCCCCCCCCCCCAAACAAGAAGGACAACCTAAAACAAATGTTCAATCTAAACTTGTGTCTTTTGGCTTTGAGTTTTTGGGCTTTATGGAACAGCTTTGATTCTCCACTCACCCACAAATTCACTGGAATTTTCCTTGGAATGACTGAAAATATCCTAGCCACTTTGATGTGAAATTACTTTTTAAAACCATCCCAATGTCATAAGTTATTGGCCTGTGATTATAAAACACATTCTCCTTCTCCTACTGCCACAACTCAGGACAAAGCAGAAACACAAGCTGTAGTAGCTCTGCACATGTCACATTCTTCCTCTTTCATTTAATGAGGCCAAGCCCCCCCCTCCCATAATAACAAAATATTTAAAAATGTACTGACACTTCAAAAGGGACAACATGGTCAACGCTTAACTTGCAGTCATAATGTAGCATAACAACTACCTTGACTCCCATCCCAGAAAAGCAAGATATAAATTATACAAAATACATAAATGAAATAAATGAGTTATAGCTTTGCTATTAGGAATTAAAACAATTATTAGTAGTTATTTCTAATAGGTTGCTGCCAAGATCTGATTCATGTGAGAGGTGCAGTACTTGACATCTTTCTGGACGATGAAAAAGAACAAAGGAAGGGAACAGGTGGTACCTCAGCATTACCAGCTAATACAAGGAACTTTTTGGGGAACTATTTTGTTCCTATTATTAGTCAATTTGCAAGCTTTTATTGATGAGTAGGATATCAATATGATAGGAAAGTAAGCAAAGAAGTCTATGTATGTAAACAAGTAGACAAGGACCTCATCCATTTCTACAGTGCCTTGGGACCTCTCCTTTCCAGCTGCAGTGCTGGAGTGTTTGGCAGTTGCTGCAGTCCCTTTGTGATCCCGCGGTATTAATATGCCCTCCCCACATCAGCTGAAAGAGTCTGAATATGTTATGTGAGCAACTGTTTGCACAGCCTTGACCTCCAGTAAAGGTGGAAGAACTTTGGAAATGTTGCAATCGAGAATTTGAATCTGATTGTCCTGGATCTCTTTCAGCTCCAAGAAAAAGACGAAAAGACCTAACAGAATCAGAATGGATCATTATTCAAGATAACACAAGCAATGACTCTATTTTGCTCTGTTAAATCATCAGCTGCGTGTTTATAAATAGCAAGAATAAAGGTGCCTTTATATGGTAACATAAGCACCTAGTTCAATACTGAATTGTGCGATTACAGAAAATGATTGTTATTTCCCTGATTGTCCTACAGATAACTGTTTCTGTTAGAAACAAGTAAAAAAACCAAGAGAGAGAGAAAGACAGAAAGGAAGTGACCTCCACTCCTCTTGCCTTTTCTTTTCTTTTCTCCTGCATTTTTATTTTTCAATGAACTCTTTATTTACAGGGAATATAAGGAGAGGTAAAAGCTTATTATTGCAGATGATGAGCCTAAAAATATTAACAGATTTTTCTACTCTCAACACCTCACAGACATTAATTATGGGTTGTCAAACATGTTCATGCAGAAGTGCTTCATCTTTTTTTTTTTGTGCTAGTTTAAAACAAACAAATCCTTCTCCTGTCCACTGTGTGCTATTTGCATATTTTAAAGCCCCCTTTCCTTTCTAATTATCCACTAAATGTAATAAAATCTTTCAATATGGCACAGTTTATTTTTCCATTCCAAGAACAAGTCAATCTGCTTATGTACCTTTGCTACTATGTGACCTGGGTGACATGTGTATACATAGATATAATTGACCCAAGTATTGAAATATCAATCTGGGGCCTAGAGACAGTGTGCATGATGGGGAAGTTTACACCTAAATTGCTCAGTATGTTAGCAACTAAACATTATCTGATTATAGTCTTTATTACAGAATGTACAAGAACAGATAAGACACAAAATGGAGAAATTGTTTGGTTTAACTCAGTTAATGTTCAGCTTGCAGCTGTTACACTAGACATACAAGACCAGAAGGTAAACAAAGACAGCATAGAAGATGGGGAAGTTATACTAATTTCTTCCCAGTGTCTTCCCAAAGATGAAGGAATTTACAATCATGAGTTTTAACAAAAGTCACTGTTTATTCTAAAAGGCATTCATCCCAGACAGTGCCTTATAAAATGCACTCTAGGCTTAGCAGGTGAGACTGTCCATCATTCATCCACAATCACTCCAAATTCTATATGCTCCTGAACATTTCACAGAAACAATTTTTTTTGTGGTATTCCCCTGCCCTCAACTAACTTTCTGAATCTCAGGCCTTTTCCTCACCTTATCTTATCCTGTCATCTTCTGGTCACAATCCCGGAAGCACCTTTGGTGAGAAGGGAGCACAACAAGAATGCTCCCCTCGGCACCAGACTGGCTCTCCATGGAAGGGAGCGTGAGGGACATGCCTCTTCTTTCTGCACCACAGCCAGGCTCTTTCCCATGCTATGCTGGGGCAGGAAGTGCTTCCATCACACTTATCTCTAGCTTTGGTTCTGGTGGCTTTGGACAGAACTCTGTTTCATCTGGGGAAGCCCCAAGAGTAGCACAGCATCTTGATTTTGCCAGGACTTCAGGACAATACTGAGCTAAATTGAGAAACAGCCTGATTTAAGTTAAGGTAGCTGCCAATATTGTTAGACAAATTTTTATAGGTGGGTTAGTCATACATAACTCAGAGACTGAAGACACAAATTCACTGAAAAGATCTCAGCTAGTTCTGGGAAAGATTCCTCTCTGAAATCCCAGAGACCTGCTGTCTGTTAGCATATAGAATTCTGAGCTAAACAGATCAATGGAATCAGTATGCCACTGATTCCTTTAAAACGGAGATTTTTAAAAAAATCCTTTAGTTTGAATGTTTTCCTCTCTTCCCTGAACTAGTCATCCTGTTCAGTTTACTGCCACATATTGATCCCAGTGAAACCTCTGCTTGACTTTGTACACAGCAGATTTCTGTGTTTCTAACTCAGACATTTTGTCTGTACTTTTTTTACACATTTAAACAGGAAGAACAAGTCTTTACTATTCAGAAAAAGAGGTAGCATGACTCTTTCTTTTCAGTACTTGATCCCAACTGGGAATGCTGGGATCACCAACACTGCCCAGCTCCATCATCCCAATCTGTATCTGGAAGCCAAGCATTCCAAGAAAAACTGCAGTGCTTGGCTCTCTTGATTTTAGGATTAGCCAATAGTTTAACAGTGGCACAAAAACATGGAGGTAGTGAAAGTAAGGTACAGATAGCTATACCACACAGGTCATTACAGTATACTGTTCCTTCCCGACACACAACTTACAAGGTGTTTTGGACTACAGTTCCCATCATCTGCAAAGTGTGGCCAATGACCATGCTGGATGAATGAAAGGACACTATGGTCCTTACCACACAATGTTGCCATCCCACCATGGTGATGGACTGCTACCAGTCCAGGATGCGTGCCACCACACATCGTTGTGGTCCCGTTGCTGTTGCATCTCCATCAACTGAGATCTTGCCATATACCATTATAGGAAAAAATCTTGTAATGGCCCCCTTTCCCATGATGATCAGCTGTGGGCATGCGCGAAGAGTGGAAGTGCTATCAAGCATTTCCTTCTCCAGGACAGAGTAGGACAAGGTGGGAAAAGTGACCCACCACTCACAGTATACTCCTGAAGGGAAACAAGTGTCCCTAATGTTACCCATCTGCCGGCAGCTCTCTGGGTGCAGTGGGGAGCATTCAGGTTCCAAACCCATTATGGCAATGGCACTGCCAAAATGAAGCACTATTGGGCCATAGTGTGATAAGGGCCTGAGTCTGCATATCGGTACAGCTATAGCATTAGAAATCTTGTCTACTTTTTGAATATTGGTAAATGGCAATTGTCTGTAGCTCACTTCACTGCCACTCTACTCATGAAAAGTAAGCCAAAAAAATAAAATAAAAAATGGTGATTTCGAGACAGGCATGTAACAAATACTTGGAATTATTTTTTTTTTCCCTCTGATTTTTCCTACCTCTGATCGTAATGTGGAGTACTCTGCCTATATTCGCTCACTCCATGATGTGCACATGCAGGCACAACACAGCATCCTGTGCAGCTGCCATGTGCACTACACCCATCTGTTTTGGGCAAATGCATAAAAGCAGTTATACACTCAATCCCTCTTCCCATCTCCCTCTCCTTGGGGGAGACTGAACCCAGGCCTACCTGTCTCTATCCACTACAGTGCTGCGGTTCTCAGCTCCTAGTCTGTACATGCTGGAAATATCTTTGTAAAACAACCATGCCACAGCTAGCACATCTTTTGTAAATCCACTTATTTGTACCAGCTAGATTAGACCCATTTAATCAATGGAATGCATGTAAGGGTTGATTTGCTGTGTTCTCGTGATTAATTTGGTGTGTTTTAGCTGGGACAAAAAAAGGATTTAGGCCTCTGTTCTCCCATCTTGAAAATGTGACCTACTGCACTGTGTTGTTCCTTGGCAAATATTCTCCCATGCCTCCACAGAAAGGTTAGTCAGCCTGAATTTTGCTCATAAATATTCACCAAGAGCTTTCAGAGCCATGGAGATCAAATGCAGCCAGAGCAGTCTTTTGCCCAAGGACAGAACTGGAGTACACTCTGACTCATTTTCATACTTTATCACTTAGTAAATAATATTTCACTCATAAACAAATATAGAAAAAATTGCTTAGTTCCTTTGAGCCCCTTTAGCATCTGTGACAGTAAGGAGATCTACCATTAGCGGAAACACCTAGAGATTGTCAGTTTTAATTTCCTCTCATCCCCTTCATTGTGTGTGTTTTTTGTTAAGTGTCCCAATGAGGAAGTTAAAGGGCAAACATAAAGGGATGCAGTAAAACAAACACAGTCAGCTTAGTTTACATTAACCAAACACTACAGGAACGGTTGTACCATAAACTAATATACACAGAAAATGGCAAACCAGATTTTTATTGCATACTGTAAAGCAAAGATTCTTGCAATATCAAGCATCAAGAGATACCATTCATCATTCAGTTACAAATTGGTTACAATGGGACTGGTAATGTGTAGCCTGGCAAAAGACTAACTGAATCATGGTTACTGGGCAAGGAAGGTAGGAATTGCAGTTCAGCATCATCTTAGAAGGCCCTAGGTTCCTCACACCTTAGCTTCTGGAGAGCACTAGGCTGGTCTAGTTAAAGTACTGAATTTACTGCCATAGTTGATGCCATGATGATGACCATCAACTTTGATGACTTTAAAAGGGAATTAGAAAAATTCATGGAAGGTAAGGCTATCAATGCAGACTATTCATTGAAGGTTATTTACTGGCTTCTGAGAGAAATGTCCTTTTGTTCTGGTTTGGTTGGTCATTATGGTCAGGGCATGAAGAAGACTAGATAGGACTTCCACTGAATCCAACAGCACACTTCTTACTCTCTTATGATCAGATATATTGATTTGGTTCCACAGTTAAGAAACAAGCCTAGTCCTGGTATCAAATGGCACATATGAAGTGGGGACCATTGCTTTGATACACTACTTGCCAAGGGTGAGGAAAGCATGGCCTATAGGATGCATCTGGCTCTCTGGGACATTTTTGAGGTTCCCAAGAGTTCCAGAGACAGCAATTTGGGGTGGTGCTAATATTTTTGGGATTTTTTCCCTCAAAATAAAAAGGTTTTCACTCACTTCTAACATTACTTGTTTCTCCTGAAAACTCATTTCTTTTCTTGTCTTCCCTATGCCTATAACTATGAGAGACCTGGGAGCCCAGCTTTTATCTTTACTTCCTGCAGTTGTGTATGGATTCCATAATGAATCTAATAGTGCTTCTGAGACATATGGCCCTTTTTGCACAGCATTTGCCATGCGAAAGGGTGCCTGGAGTGTTGCGCGATTGTGAGGAGTGATCTGCATGACGCACTCACAATCGCACGACGCTCCAGGGTAGGGCAGGTGCCACTCACGCACTTTTTCATTTTCAGGTTTCAGCCTAAAATGGTGTGCAATCGCGCATTGCTCCAGGGACCTGCGGGCACTTGCTGTGCGTGCAGAGCTTCTGGAGCCACGGCGGTCATGCTTCCTGCCCCAGTGCAGCCTGGGAAACTCCCAGGCCGCGCTGAGGAAGGAAGAGGTGGGGCTCTCGTGCTACCTGCCTGGGAGCAGGCAGCTTGTGCGGAGCTGAAGCAGTGGGGATGCGAGAGCCTCTCCCTGGAGGCTGCTCACGCGATCCCTGCACCCCAGCGCTGAAAAAAGGTAAGCTGTGGAAAGGGCCATAACATGGAAGAGTTACTTTTCACACTCCAACTTCAGCATTGTTCCAGAACACTAATCTCCATGCCAGTTGTGGGATTCTGGAGTCATATTCCAAAAGTGACATTTCCAGGTTCTATTCTGATGAACCAGGATGGGTCTGCTGGGTCTGGTTAGGGTCTGGACAACTAGCTGAAGAAATCACAGTTGTTTCCCAAATGATCAATCAGGCACAAGCAGGGAATATTTTGATATCTATTTGGATTAATTCAAATTACATCCACCTATGCTGACACTAAATTAGCAGGTAATGTTCTCTGCTCTTCATTAAACCAAACAGCTATCCATTATTTTATTCTATTATTTATTACTTGATTTTCCAGGTCATAGTGGTGTTTGAAGTAACAAATAAAATACTAGAAAACCAACCTATCTATCTATCTATCTATCTATCTATCTATCTATCTATCTATTAAAAAAGGAATATTATTGAAAATCAGATGAACTCCACTCTAGGCTAAATACTAAAAGAGGTTTTCCTACACTTTGTTTCCCTAATGTTCTTAGACTACCAATTTAGGACCCAGCCAGACAAATCAAGTTCTTCAAGCACAATCATGAAAGATTGGAGTTTTAGGGGCCATATCAGGGGCCAAAGATTGTGAAAGGCTGCAGTAGGACAACAAGTAAGTCACATGAAGTCCATTCTACACCAGCTTATTTCTCTAAAAAGAGAACTATACAACTGACTCTGGCTTTAGCTGAAGGCAGGCATGAGGGAGAATGGCCCTTAGACCATAATGTGGCCTCTAGACGTTTCACCCCCCTATTCCTAAAGTCTCATTAGTGTGACAACAACAATTAAAAAAATTTTTTTTCAAAAAGGCTGCTGTGCTTCTGTAAAACTTTACTGCAGCCAGAAGCTTCCAAGACACAAAACTATCCACTAAAACATGTGACGTGCTCTCTACATGCCTTGTTGTAGTGCAAAACCATCTTTTTCCAACTCCAACTGGAAATGTGGGGGAGACCAATGTTCAGTTTCTGACAAGTCTTTGTCCCAAACTGGCACCCGGATATGCTGAATTTGACTACTTTTGTTTTGCATCAGATAAAGAGATACTTAATGTATCATATCTCTTTTGGGGATAAGTTCCAACACTTTGAATAGCTCCTAAAAAGTTCAGAGTAAAACCCAGAGCAGAGTAGACATCAGAACCATCAGTCTTGACTGAGAGAGAGGCAGACAGCCATCCTAAGCAGTGGACAGGGCCATTTCCATCTTACACTTGTTATAGTAATATTATCCCACTTTTAACATCTTGTGGAATTCTGGGGTTTGTAGTTTACTGAGGCAAAAGAGCTCCCTAAATGCCCCTCCCTAAACTGCAAACCCCAGGATTCCATAGGATGTTGAAAGTGGAATAATAGCACTATAACTGTGCAGCGTGGAAATGGCCAAAGGTAATGATAACTGTTGGAAAAATCTTTGCTTTGCAACTTTTTAGGGCTTATCAGAGGAAAGGGCAGAAGAAAGACAAAGACAATTCATTTGGCTTGAAAGTGTCCTTTTGCCCTTGCCCTTGAACCCAAGGTACAGTTTCAGAGCGAAAAATATGATGCAATCTGTTTCTTGGTACTATATGATAGCAGGTTTTAAATGGCATGGCAGACAGTTGAGAAAATGTTGTGATGGCAAGATAAAACATATGATCCTTGGCCATATCATGAGTCCCTTGTTAAGCAGATCAAGGAAACAGAATACTTTGCAAAAAAACTTAGTCAAAACTCCAATTCATATATCACATGAAAGTAGGAGAGGGAATGGTGTAGCCCTTGGCTGCATGCTGACTTTGGTGGCCAGTGTGATCTAGTGGTTTGAGCATTGGACTACGACCCTGGAGACAAAGTTCAATTCCCCACTAGGCCATGGAAACCCACAAACTGACCTTGGGTGTGTCACATACACTCTGCTCCAGAAAACTTCATAATAGGCTCACCTTAGTGTCATCATAAGTCAGAAACAACTTGAAAGTATACAACCACACCAACAGCAGCAGCAACAGCAACACCACAGCCCTGAGAATCCCCAACTGACCCTACAAGTTCCCTGCACTCATAAGTTGAGGGTCAACCCCCACATTCAGTCTAAAAACCAGTCCTAGCAGCTTTGAGATGTTTAAAAGTGATGTGTCAAGCAGCCCCTACTCCCCAAATGGAAAGAAATCACTCCAAAAATGACCCTCGAAAGCAAACAGGAGTAATAACAATGCAACTTCCAGTCACCCAATATGGCTCACACTATGGCCTTCAGGAGTGGCCCAAAATCATCCATCAGTGTTCCAAAGCATGCTTGCCAATCCATTAAGGCAATTTATTCGATCTACAAAGACCACCACTGCTACAATAAAACTTTTACAATTAGCTTTAATGAAAGTACACTCTGTTGTAAAAATCCCAATGTTAAAAAAAATCCCAACTAAAATATACCTGCAATGAGATAAAGAGTAAGGGAGGGAGGCAGAAGGGCAAGAAAAGAGAGAGAGACTCTCACCAGAAGGTATTTATTTCATTAAATTGATCTTGAGTCATTAAACTGTGATGATTTTGATCACAGCTGTAATTAGTGTCCAACTACAAAACCGCCTGGGAAGGTACAAAAAAGAACAAAAGAACAAAAGAAATTATGGGAAATCATTAATGTCCCTTTCTTTTAACTTCTCAGCTGTCTGTCAGGCTAGCAAATGGGTTTCTTTGGTCTACTGTGCCCAAGTAGATGGAAGCTATCATGAGGATAAATTTGCATTGGTTGAGCATCAGTAAATCTAACCATGAACAACACAGTGATGGTTTCTTTGTTTTGGCTCCGTTAAAGAGAGAAGAAAACAGCCATCTTTGTTCTCTGTTTGAATAATAGGAACAAAATGCTCCAAGCAGATTGTTGTACTATTTGCTGGAGCTGACTACTAATTATGTTTGTTTTTCTAGGCAATCGATGGAAAGCAGATCCATTGTTCTTAAATGAAGGCTCACAAAGTGATTGATTATCATCACATGTTTTGTCATAGACAGAGAAAGATGCACCTTATCAAATTGTGCCAGGAATATTTTCTATGTGTGGGTAACCACTGAAACTGTGGAAAAAAGCAAGGAAATGCAGGTTGGTCAAAGCTGGATTGTGAGCATGATGGACAATTTTACCATATTTTGTTCACTTTCTGTCAGAAAAAAAGTGGGGTTTTGCCTGGGCCTAACATGGCCCTGGAGGCACTGTAAACATGGCAAGATTGCCCCCAATGCCCCCCTTTGTACTGAGGGCAAAAATTCTTTTTTTTTTTTTAAATTAAGACCTTGGGGCCACAAAATGAATCTGAGGATCACATGAGGCTCGAGGCTCATGACCAATGCTTTGTTACTGCCCTGGCTAGTCCGAGCTTTGGGGATATTAAAGATATCCCTTGATATCACAATTCGGCTGCACTTGTCTATTCCTTTCCACATGCTTGCGAGGCCACCGGACAAGCACGTAAACAAGCTCGGCCGTTAATAGCCGTAATATTCAAACTACAATACAGGTAGGCCAGAAATAGCTGACTCACTGCTTTAGGAGACCTCCAGGTAAGTACTCTAATTAAGTATGCATGCCACTTACAGAAGAGCCTCTGCCCTGCGATGGCAGTTTGATGGGTAAACTATGCAATACCCAAGTACTCTGCATTTGCATACTGGCTACTCTACTGAGAACCGCTACGATAACTCAATCATTCAGATTCTGATCTTTCGGAGGCTTTGTCTCGAACTCCAAATCTATTGTTTTCCCCCAAGTACGGCATAGCCAACAGTCACAATTATCTTTATAAAAACCCTTGATTCCGAGACCTTCCTTGGAACGCTCCCGAGTTTCATCCCGCCTTGCTGCCGCTTTGCTTGGCGAGCCTCCCCTCAGCTCCACGTGCTGAGTTACATCGCACCCCAGCGTCGCTCTCTATTTTTCCGGGCTTCAGGACAGGTGAAGTATCACCCAAACCAGCAATCCCTCTAAAAATCCCTCTATACCACTCCAACCTTTATTTCTTTTAGTTATCTTGTATGAGTGTGTCGCATACACTGTTTTGCTTGTATTTAATAAACATCATTTATTATTTCAACTTCTATGTTCTCCTTGACTAGACCCGACCCCGTAGACATAGGGTTCAAGATCTCGCTATGTTACCCTGCCTCTCGTAATGCTAAGCAGTGCTCTGAGCTAATTTTTCCCACCTTTAGTTGAGCACATTTTGGCGTCCCTCCAGGGACCCCCAGTTCACAGGGTAACAGCTTCCCCTACCCTGATGAAGAATCCTAACAGATTATTACACATTTCATCATGCTATCCACGCATGTCCAGAAGCAATAAATCAACCATATTCCATTGATTCTTGGCTGATCATTACTACTATTTCACAGTAGACTGACTCACGAGAAACAGAACACTAGGCAATTCTTTCACCTTTCCACAAGTGTATGCTCAATGGTGTCAGTGTAAGGGGAAGTGAAGCATACATACTTGGGATCTTTCATTAAAGTGATCTGCTCTGCAGCTGTACTGCAAATAAATAGGCAAAGAAGGTGACCCATTTTCTGTGAAAACATGTTGCTAAAGGCCAAGTAAACGAGGACAGAATGTTGCCTCCATATTTGGTCCTTGCCTGCTTAGCAACTCTTGGGATTTGTTCTTTCTTTTGAGTCATGTTTATCTATGAAGTAGTGAAGCATAGAACTAACATGGGCATAAGCAATTCTAGTCCTAACAATGGATAAACCAGCTTTTGTGGTCCAAAACAGGAAAGTTCTCAGGCAGCAGTTGGGGATCAGGTAGACTCAACAAGACCTTTGGGTCTGATACAGGCAGAGGTCATGAAACTGGACAAGAATCAATAACTGGGAGCAGGTTCTAGGCAACAGGTGGGGACCATGAAGCCTTCAGGTGTTGATAAGCTGTGTCACCCCTAGCCAACATATTAAATGATGAGAAGTAATGGGAGGCAACATCCAACAGCCTCTGAGCACATCCTTCATAACAGAGACAAAACAGCTCCAACTGAGCAAAAGGCACAGAGTCCAGAGCTTTAAAGGATCTTCTCTACTGAATTCAACCATTGAAAGTCTGATTTCTGGCCACCAAATAGGCCCATACAGCAGTTTAGATTTGGTTCTTGAAGACCAAATCTTGTTTTCAAGGATTGGCACAGAAATAGATTTCTGTTACAGCAGGTAAGTAAGCCACTAGAGCCAAACTGCTAGGAACCCTAGTTGAAACATAATTTAAGAGTCCTGGTAGATCAGATGAAAGACTTTTTTATTCCAGCAACCTGAGAACAATCAGATGCCTATGAAAAACCCAGGAAAGAACAATAGTAATAGCACCCTCCAGAAACTGGCAGCCTTATCTCCCATGAAGGCACATGGCATATTATAGACAGAGAGTTGTCAGTGTCTGAGAACATTTAATTCTCATTTTTCCCACATACGGTTTCACAGGATTCATTGCATTCAAGTGGTACAGTCCAGGTTTGACATATAATGTTTCACAATAGAGTGTTGGACCAAGACTGGAGTCCTCCATTGGGTGCTGTCCCAGTGCTGTCCCTAAGTTACAATATCTTAGTCTAACTTGTCTCCCAGGACTGTTGTGATCATAAAAATGATGAGCAGGATCATATATTACAGTGCCTTTATCTCTTTGAAGGAAAGGCAGAATAGAAATGTAAGAAATAAGCAAATGCTAGAAAACCTTGGAAGCAGAAACAATAACAGGTATAAGACTTTGAAAAGCAAGGTTTAGGGCAACAACTTCCAGGTCCTGTGCCCCAGCCAGCATTAAATTTCCCAAGTTGTGAGCAGGTGGTTAAAGCGATCTAGCTGTGCTTATTAATGATGCATTCTCAGTGACTTTCAAACTCCCAAGGAAAGTCTTCATAGAATAATAGGAAGGGCAGAAGCAAACATCAGAAAGACCTTAAGGTAAAGCCCAGGGAAGAATCTTATCAGAGGAAGTCACTGAAAACAAGGCCTACTAAAATCCCTCTTTGTGGCTCTGCTCACCTTATGTTGTTATAACCTTGGGCAACAACTTTACCTCTAGTTTTGCATTTTTATCTTCTTGAACTGGTTTATCTGCAATGCACAGGTGTTGTTAGGCTTTTTTTTTTTTAACACTTTGATATTATTGATTAACTTCATCCTAGAATTCTCCCCTCTTCCTTCTCAGTTCCCTTCTCATTTGGCCTGGAACAAATCCAAGGAGAGGGAGACTTCAGCTTATCTTTACCACAAAAGTATATCACTTCCCCATCCCCAATATAATTATATCACATTGACTTAATAGACATGGTGATATGCTGAGCATGACTCTGCCAACCAAGACAAATTGGCTGTGAAGCAGAGCCCTGCATACTTATGGGCTTCTGTTGTTAACTGTGACAGATGAAGCTTCACAAGGATATTCAATCCATCTCTTTTTCACTGCAGTATGCCTGGAATCCTCTTGATGACTTATGCTGGTATAGTAGAGAGTTGTGCCAGTGTAAACGCCCTTTACTTAGCACCTCCTTGCATTAAATTTTCCCCTGGGCTGTGCAATGGCAGCTGGATGGTGCCTGAGCACAGATCCACCTCCTTATCCAAATAGCCAATTATTGGCAAGTAGGTTACATTAGATATATCATTGTGTTGACTGCAGCCAATAGCATCCTGGACAATCAGCATTATATTGGCAGAGTTTTACTCTTTGTCATCAAATAGGATCCCATACCCGACAACCCTGAAGGTCTGATTAGGGCCATTTCCGCACAAGATCGTTATAGTGCTATTATTCCACTTTCAACATCCTATGGAATCCTGGGGTTTGCAGTTTAGGGAGGGGCCTCAAAGGCCCCTCCCTAAACTGCAAACCCCATGATTCCATAGGATATTGAAAGTGGAATAATAGCACTATAACAGTCTAGTGTAGAAATGGCCTAGCTACCTATTAAGGTTGGGTGAGAATTTTCCTCGTATCAGTTTTGACATGCATACTTCAAACTTTCCAAATGTTTTCAGAAATTTGATGGAAAAAAACTCTTCAGGTTTTTTTTTTAATACATGTTGGAAAAACCAAAGGTGACAGCCTTCACCCTGGTGGAGAGGCTGAGGGATTAAATTCTTAAAAGCTGGGGTTTGAATCCCTGTGTATTCAGCTGCATTTCTGCTACTGAATTATGGTGTTCATTTCATCCCCCCCCCCCACCCAGCAGGGTCTTCATTGTACTCCAGGGCAGGTAGGCTCAACATGGTCCTCCCCATGCTGGAAACAGTTTGGAATCAGTTAATTTCATCAAAACAGATGGTTGGCAATCTCATCCAGTTTGTTTTTGATGTGGATTTTCAGAAACTCTCAAATTTCTTCATAAGTGCACTGGGAAAATTCAACCATTCCCAGTACAGGAACAAGGGTAAGAGCAACAGAATCCCATATGTATTCAGGACTCTGCTTCACAGCTGGAAGAAGAAAGCAGTACAACAAAGACTTTTCTGGGTTTGACTAATCCTGTTCTGGACAGTACATAGCCCTGTTAAGATATTCATCTTAGCACTGCCATCAACTGTCATCAAGTAGACTTTGATTTAGGGCAACCCTAAGAATGAGAAGAATGAGTCATTTTATTATCAACAGTCCTGCTGGAGTCTTGCAAGTTCAGGACCCTGGTTAACTTGATTTATCATCTGTAATGCAGTTTTCCTCTTTTCCCACTGCCTTCTAACTTTCCAATCATTATTGTATTTTTTTTAGTGAGTTATCTCTTCTCATAATATGTCCAAAATATGACAGTTCCAATTAAATCATCTTGGCTTCTAGAGAAGGTTCAGGCTTGATAAGTTGTCAAGTCATTTCCAATTTATGGCAACTCTAAGGCAAACCTATCATAGGGTTTTCTGGGGCTGAGAGTGCACGACACACCGAAGGTCACCCAATGGTTTTCCATGGCTCAGCAGGGAATCAAATCCTGGTCTCCAGAACTATAGTCAGGTGCTCAAACCACCATACCATGCTGGCACTAGGACCCATTCATCTGCCCTTTTAGCAGCCCACATCACCCTATCCATTTAACCCTCCATAACTGTAGGCGAACACCTGAAAAGTGCTCCTGTCTATGTGCATTTTATTATGTGCAAGACTGCAGCTCCTGACATGATTTGAAAAGAAACCAAGAGCAAGTGGAAGAAAAGGGCTGGGAGGAATGACAGAGGATTAACAAGTCTGTAGACAGGCATAATGAGGTTGAATTACAGACATATATTCAACATATGAGTCAGAAAGAAGTACACGATGGCTTCTTACAGTGCATATTTTATGAGGCCTCTTTTTGCTTAGCTGTTTCATCCAACTTCTGTTTTCTGACGGGGTGTTAAAAAATGAAACAAATCAAAAACAAGAAAGAGGGTAACAAAAAAAATCTCCCATCAAATAAAGAATAGAATAGAAAACCCACTTGAGAGACAAGCCAAACTTTTTAATCATATAAAGAATGTCAAAGACACAATGAAGTATCAAATTCAGATACCAGGCTACAATCCTATATGCATTTACCTGTAAGCACCTCCTGTTGAAATTACGAAGGATGATTTTGAGGAGCAATGCATAGCAATTCAGAGTTGGGAAACACAATTTGTTGGACTGCAGTTTCCAGAATCTCCCAGCTGACAGAATACCATTTAAACAGCATGGAAAACACTTCTCAAACAAGTCTTATCCAGTGAGGGAAGAGGTTGTCCATTTGAGCTCTACATACAATAAGGACACATACACAAACAGGTTTTCAGTTTGGAAAAAGTAAACAAAGAAAAGGTAGGGTCTTGTCTGATTGAAAAGAAATAAACAATGGAACTGGGCAAAAACTGGATTTTAAAGGAAAATAAGAAGGGCTTAATGGATGTGCACAACATTAATTATGTGTGTGAATTTCTGGCTGGATTACTCATATATGCTTATCCGATTACTGTAAAATGTAGAGTCTGTGGAGAAACAGGCTGAAATCCTACTTTGTCTACTGTAGTATAAAAATTTCACAGGTGGAACTCTACTACAGAATTTTCCATGTAGAAAACAACATTCATACTATTGTCTGTGCAGAAAATACTGTTTTCTGTGCAGAAAGTGACATTTTTCTGTGCAAAAGCCACACATGCAGTTTAAGTCTTGAACTGCAGTGATTTTCACTCATTCAAGATCCTTGGCATCAAAGTTTCCAACACTAAGGAAACCTATAATCTGAGTATTTTATCAAACATTTTCAAATATCCAAGCCTGCTTTCAACAACCCTACAGCTGCATGACACTAGAAAAGCTGCAAATGCTAGTGCAGTGCACCAATAGCATTTCAGCCTATGTGTTCATGATAACTTCTGTCCTGATACCTACATTTAAAACTTTGCATATATTTAAACAGAAAAAATTCATTTAAACTCTGTATAGTTCCCCTTAAATTACATTTTTCCCTTTAGAAGAGTATCTCAAAATTCAGATAACTGCACAATCTGACAGATGACAACATTCTCATCCACATATTAATCTGGACAGTATAAATTGGGTTAGTTTGCTAATAATATGGAATATATGAAACACTCCAAACATTCTTAACTACAATTGGAAGGGAAAATTTAGCTTGCATATGACCACCTAATAAGCTAATGGCAAGGGTAGCTTACCACTTAGTCATCTAGCCGCTGTGCTACCCAATAAAGATGGAACTTCGCAGTTGCTAAGAGCAAATTTCCGTAATTTGTTAGAAGGAGATCATTCCATTTTCCCACCTGGTTCCAAAAACTTCCATTAATCTACTTCTGAAGTTAAAATGCACAGTTATTGCTGCAATTCAATACATTTCCTGTAGCTACCATGATATATTCACAAACTGGTACTGATGTTGTTAATTATAAGAACTATAATGCTATACTTTTAACCACTCCTTTGACCTCATCTGCTGCAGAAAATTGACTAAATCCTGACAGCATCTGGCAGGGTTTTTTGAAATCATATTTCTCTTCTTTCTTGATTTAATCTTTACTTTAAATCCTTAATGTTCTATTGCCTTTCTGCCCGATAAATTCCACGTATCATTACAAATGAAAGCTCTAGGGAAAACATCATGTCTTCTAGCACAGATGCTCTTCTCATTAAAATGTATGCTGCATTCCTCTGCATCTATTTAGGCAGGGAAAAAAAAGATTTAAAAGTCTTACAAGGAAGTATATTCTATGTAAGAAGTTGTGTGAATTTTGCCTGATGATGCCACAAGTGACAAGAGCACGTGGAAGTACAGAGCATGGATGTATAGAGCAGGGATTCCAATATTAGGATTCATCCAATCTCCTCCTTGTTCTTTTTGCTCCTTGAATATAACTTTTGTGATAAATTCCACTTTCTTATCCTGTCCTTTTCTCTGGCCATTTCTGCATTACACTGTTATAGGGCTATTCTTCTACTTTCAACATCCTATGGAATCCTAGGGTTTGCAGTTTAGTCTATAAACCCCAGAATTCCACAGGATGTTGAAAGTGGGATAATAGCAATATGTAGTGTGGAAATGGCCTCTTTCTCCTTTCTAAACACTGTGTCTGTGTTATCTGGATGAGACTATTCTCTGTCTTTATTTTTTAATAATAAGGTTGGGATGTAAAAATTTGTAAATTTCATTCTCATGAGCAAGAACATTTCTCCTTGCTGTGAGGAATTTGTCAAAAACTGCACAATTTTTGAAGAATAGTTAGTTCAGGGCTTGGTTTCAGTTAAAAAACGCACGTGACTTTTTTTTTTCTGCAGAAAATGACATTTTCTTTCCAGAAAATAATATTTCTATGCAGAAAACAAGTATCCTGTGAAGACAACATCCAACATATTTGTACAGAATATGAATGTTATTTTTGTGCAGAAAATTTGGATATTTTATTTCTTAAATATTTATATCTTGTCCTCTATCTAAATTTCCAGGGTAGCAAACAGTAAAACCAACCTGAATAATTTAAACCATGTAAAAATACAATCATTTTAAAAGCTAAAAACTTAATAAACACATTAAAAAGACAGATTAAAATTGGTTAGAATCAGTTTAAAATAATTTAAATCAATGTACATGTGAGGTTGGTGTAAAACGGCAGGTGAGTCGAATATTTTCACAGCAGGCACATATTTTTGTGAGTTATCCTGGTCAGAGCATAAAGTGGTAGAGATGAAAACTGCTTGAACTGATCAATGGTTTATTTTGGGGCTCTACTTGGGGATGTGGCATTCAGAACTGGCACAATGAGCACATGCAAAATTTACCACTGCACCATTGATTTCATGGAATGATTCAAAATAATTCTTTTGAATCTCCTTTGATGTCACTCTATTTACTGTAGCTCAAAAACTTAGCAGGCCAGTCAGGCATATGACTTTGTGGACTAGAGTCTTATATTTATGAACGCATACTCTAAGCTATTAAAGCCAAAAGTGGACAACTTTTTGCTGGTCTAGAATTATTTCTCTGCAAATCCGGGATTACATGAAATGTTAAAAATGCCATTAAAAAAAAAAAAAGAAGATAGAGCTAGAACTGAAGTAAGTCCATTTCTGCTTCTGATGTCAAGCAGTAAAGGAGGCAGATCTCTGGAAGAGGCAGTTTACCTATTTTTGTGGAAAAGAATAATGGCTTGAGCATCAGAGACTACAAAAAAAAAATCATGAAGATAGCATTCCTTGACCACTTCTAGCTTATACCACAATACATTTCTAAGGCTCTTTTCACATGTGGGGGGGGGGGGGATGGTGTAGAGCGACCTCTCACGGAGGTCGTCTACACCATAGAGTGGACTGGCATGGACTACTTTTCGTAGTTCCACACCAGAATCCACTCAGGAGCGGCCAGAACTAGCTGGGCTGCATGTTTTTTGAAAACCTCTTTTTAGAGGTTTTTAAAAAGCACGGAGCGCGCAGCCCCACGCCGCTCCGTCGCCCGGCTCTAAAGTGGATCTGCAGGCGCGCGCAAGTGCGTGATTGAAGATCTGCCAGGGGCAGACTTCCGGCTGGCGAGCTTCTCCGGTTGCTGCTTCCAACCGGAAGCTGCCATCTGCGACGCTGGAGGAGTGTGGAGCAGCAAGCTCGCACTGCTCCACGTGGCGACGGACTTACCCGGCTGGAGGTGAGCTCCGTTTTTGGGCGTTTCCGCCTGTTCCCCCCCGTTCCCCCCCCCCACATGTGAAAAGGGCCTTAGTCTTTGAGATATTAGGAGACCCTTGAATGTTTCTTCTGCCAACAATGCTACTCCAGATGCACCTTTGTTGTTTGGTCTCATTTCTATCTTTTCCTAATCTTTTCCCAGCAGGAACAAATCTTGCCTCAGCATGCCATCACATTTCTTTTTGTAGGCAGCCATTACTGTCTATGGAGGTGGGAGAGAACTGTGACTACATCTGAACTGTGACGTCTGGTTTCAGCAAAATAGCTTTCTTCAGGCACAAGGCAATGCTCATGATGAATGATAGTGCTTCTTCTCATGGTCCCTTACCCCTGTAATATCTTTTCTGCTTGTCAAGACTAGGGAAACAGGAAGAGCTAATGAATATGTTGATGAAGGTTCCTCTAGAGCTTAACTGATGCTTTTTTGAATACAACTTCCAGAATCCCCCAGCCAGCATGGCCCTTGGCCTTGTTAGCTGATGCATTCTGATAGCTGTGGCTCTAAAAGGTATCTCAGGGTTGCTGTATCCCATCATATCATAAGCCCCATTCTTGTTCCTCTGGCCTGGTGATTGCGATGAATCTGACACTTATACCAAACAAGAGCAGCCAGTTAACAGAAAGTATCTAAATGCACCTCAATACACTACAGGAAGTATAAGTGCTGTTGCTAAATACAGGGATGGAAACCGCAGTGTGGTTGAAGTAAGGACTTCAAAATGTCATTAAGTATGTGGGGCTTGTGCAGTGATTGCAAGCCTCACATTGACAAGTCTCTTCAGTAATTTAAGGAGTTTCCAATTTAATTGATTCTAAGTCACACTTTTCTTTCCAGTCTCTCCATGAAATGAGTTCTACATGAACACACATGCACACATCCACCTATGGACAAAATGGTTGAAATTGAGTATTCACTTTTCCTCATTAAGAGATTGGTGCTTGAGTACTCTCAGTTCCTGATGCTCTCCAGGATTTCATATTCATTAATCATAAGCGGTTATTGGAAAATCTTAGACTTTACAAGTAAGAGCCTGGAAGACACAACAGCCTCCCAAGGACTAGTCTATGGGATGAGCTTCCTCTCAGGTCAAGATAGGACTGAGGTTGATGGAATCAGGGTACAGCTGTGTCTATACTGCAGTCATTTCCATGGCTTACCTTGAATCACTCCCAAGAGCTCTCATCATCAAAGGTAAAAAGGTCAAAAACATGTAGTGGATGAGTTCATGTTGTTTTTAGACATCAAGGAAAGAAACAATACACTTGTGTGACAAGTTCTGCCTTTCTTCATTCTGCATTTTAAAAAGTCACCTTTTTAAAATGAGGAGTCAGGCTCCTCATTAAAAGAGAGGAAGGTTTAGGAATTTTATTTATTTATCTTATATGAAAAGTATATCCTGCCCACCTAGTCTTTATACCCCTCAGAGACAAGCTAAGAGTAGTTTAAAAATAATAAAAATTTCTAAATACAGTCAGCTCTGCACATTTGCTAGGGTGCAGGACCATTGCAAAAGTGGAAAAATCATAAATATCAAAATGTGTGTGTGAGAGGGGAAGGCGGATGAGGTATAGTGGGAAAAGTGGGCACCCAGGGTCCAAACTAGGTCAGGGAAAGGAGAAGGGAAGGCAGTGGGTTGGCATGGTGGCCCTGTAATTTCTCTCTCACACCCATCTCTTTCCTTTGAAGTGTGAGGGACATTGGAAAATGGTTTGTGGTGCTGAGAAAACAGGCTGTGAGCCATCCTTAGGTGGCCAGGCACTGCTAATGAAAGAGGAGGAAGACCAGAGGCAATTTTTAAAGGGCTGCACAACCTGATCAGAGCTACTGAGGCAATGGTTCTCCCAGAAAAGGAGTGCCTGAAGTGGAGGTAGGGGTTGTAGAAACTTGCAAATGCAATGCCCCCTCCACATTCATGAGGTTTTAGGGGCACAGAACCCTCACAAAAGTGGAAAAATGTGAATAACTCCTACCCCCATGATCCTCCTCCCATTCACCTCTGGAGCTTCCCCCCTCCCATTCCTTTGCCTTCCCAGAAGGAAGGGAAAAGACAGGCTAAAAGTCTTACCAGTACTTTCCCCTCAGACAGAGAACAGTTAATTTTTGGGATTCTAGATACTTCCAGTTGCCATCTTGAGAAAGAAAAGGTAAGAGCAAAGAGAGTACTTGACCAATCAGCAGCCATTACACAGCAGAATGTGCAGCCACATGACAGAGAGGACATGCCTCCAGCAGTGGAAGTGGGTTTTGCTCACCCAAAAGGAAAAAAAAATGCCCATTTTAAACACAAGCCTCACAAGCCTGAGGTGAGGAATGCAAGGGAATGAGAGGAGGAAAATGAGGGGTGGAGGAGAAAAGCAGGTGTCTCATGAATAATCAAATTTGTGAAAGTCAAACCCACAAACGGGGAGGGAAGACTTTAATCAAATTGTGAAAGTCAAACCTGCAGATAGGGAGGGATGACTGTATAACAAAAGAAGAAAACAATGTCAATGCAATATTACATAAAACCCCAGAAGCAAATTCCTAACAAAACTCAATAAAGGAGAGTGCTAAACTAGCCTCTCAGAGCAAGGAATACTACATTTTGGCACAACCACCAATAATCATTAGATCTATCCGCTAGTCAATCTGGCACCAGCAGACAAACAGCCAAGAGAGTCTTTTGGGTAAAGCCAAAAATCTGAGCAGAATGTTCAGCTTGAAATATGGGAGCAAATTATCTGAAACATGAGTAGTTTTTAAATAGGACTCAGCAAAATCCTTCAAAAGTTTCAGAGCCTCATCTTCCCTGGTAGCCTCAATACAAGAAATCTTTGTGGGGAGAAACTGAGCCCCACTGGAACCTACCTCCCACAACAGGGCTCTTTGAAATGATGCAACATCATTCCAGAGGCATTCCGAAGAGAAGCAATGATTGCCACCACGGAGCAGTTCCCAGGGGAAGCTATCACAGCAAAGACAAGTTAAAAAGGAGAGAAAGGAACTGCTGCAACTAGTGAAAACAGATCCCTGTAGCTTTAGAACCTCTTCAAAAACGTACCACATGGTTCTCTGTTTACATTGCCTCTGAACAGGAAAGAGCATTTAGTCACAACTCTACATTTGTAGTGCATGAACTGCCCCCTCCTTAGGTGTGGACAATACCCAAAAATACACCCTAGAGCATGAGTAGGCAATGTACAGTTGGCTGGATGTTATTGGCGTGCAGTTCCCAGAATCCCAACACAAATAATGGCGAGGGATTGAGAGGACCATATTTCATCCTTTTCCACATATTACAAAGAAAAAAAAAACAGGACACTTTTAGACAGGCAACATTAAGGGTGGTCAAGACCGTGAAAGTTATCAGTGAGAAAGAACCCCCAACCTGGGAGAGGCTACAGCAGTTTGTGTTTGCCTAAACCTGCTGGGATGGGTAGGATTCTCTTCCCTCTTCTCCTCTCCTCCTTTTGCTGAGTTAACCAAGTGCCAACTACTTTTGCACTTTGAACTCAGTTTGCAGCCACTGAGGCAATCTGAGGACAAAGGGGGAAACTGGAGAAGGAGGGGGGAGAAACTGGGACATTTTAAGGCAGCCAAAAACTATAATGGCAGAGGAGTAATTGCTGCTGCCCATGCCAAATTTGAACAGTTGGAGATAATATTTTGCCCGCCGGGGAACTTCAGGACAGGGGTGGGGTGGAGGTTGGGGAGCTGCCAATTTATTGTTTATTCATTTATTTCCTGCTTTTCCCTTCAAGTTGTTCCCAGGGCAATATATTAAAAGCTTCAATTACAGTAAAATAAAATATTAAAATTTGTGCATTAGGACAAATATGAAAAACACCATAAAAGCAGTCATAATTAAACACAAGTGTCAAAGGGGCACAAATGAAAGCCACTGCATATGATCAGGTGACAATATTGGGCCATATTTTGGTAAGAAATTCCAACAGTTTGGCAGATTATGAAAGCATGATTAGCCTTCCAAAGGACCTGCATATTCCCCTGCTTCTGACACAGCTGTGAGGGAGAATTTAATTGCCATTTGAATTTTAGCTTTCTGGCAACATGAGTAAGGGCACACACAACCTTGTGAGCTCCCAGCAAAAAGAGCTAACTGATCTCTGGTCCGGAGTTGAGATATATCTGTAACATCTTCCTCATGCCCAATACATTGAGATTAAACTTGAAAACATTTGAAACCTTGAGAAAATAAAGAGTCATTTGGCTAGCACTGAAACAAGAAGTAATTTGAAAAGACAGAAAGAATATTAGCAAGGAAATCAAGTGGAACACACACACCTACAACTCTGTCTTAGGGCTGGGTAGCTCATATCTCAGGTCACAGGGAAAGGGTCTACTCAGTGGTGACCCCATGGCTGATGAAACACATTATGGTGAGTACTGCTCAGCCAGGGGGTCACCACTGAGTAGGCCCTTTTCCTGTGCATGGAAAACATTAGAAAACAATGTGCATTTTTTTCAGAGAATTAGTTGCAAATTGCAAGAAGTCTTCAAAAACTGCAGTTTGGGGTGACTTTTTCACAGTGAGAAATGGGACCATTTTTCAAAAACTGCAGTTTTGGTCAACTTTCTCACAGTGAGGAGAAAAATTATTTGTTCTCACCTGCAAGAATGAAATTTACAAAATTTATATCACTATAACCCAGTAAGTCAACATGTACATGAATACTATGAGCCCCATTTGTAGATTTTTGTCATGTTTCATTGCAATGGAAGCAATCCTTAGGGAACACATAACCTTACGATCTCCACAAAATGGAACAAACTAAGCTATGGTCCAGATAGCAAAGATAGGATGTATTCGATATGCCATCCTTGCCTTTATCTGCATGTTGGGATGGCATTTCAAATGAAAAGGCTGAATGCAGTAATTGACATGCCCAAAATGAAAGAAATAATGTGCATCTCTTATTTGTTTATTCCATATTCCTGGAATCTCAATATGAGTCTCAATCTAAGTGCATGTTAATTCTCTGAACAGAGCAGTGTTTGAAAAGAAACAGCTCCTGACAGTGCTATTGGCAATAATAAATGTAGGTGGAAATTAAACATTTCACCCATTTATACCTTGCAGTTGCAGTGCCTTTTGATAGCATGTAAGTTCTGGGTCTGGAATAAAAAATGGAAAACATCATTCTCACCCAATTTTGAGCACATCCTTAAGCGCTGTTAATGGCTCTCCATTTTATAAACCTTTCATCTCAAAGTTCTTCCATCATTCCAGGCTTTCAACCCATTTTGTTCATTCAGTGTTTTAATGGCATTGGCCTAATTTACATCTCCTTTATGATTCTCCTAAATGTCCTTAAATCAGGAAAAATGGTATTAAGAACATGAAAATGGTTCTCTTGTCTTCAGTTTAACACACTAAACTATTCCATCAGCGAAATGAAGCAATGATACAGAATGAATAAATAGATATCATTATCAAAAGCCATGTTTGTTTGCTTTTTGCCCATTCAAGGATTTTTTTCAATATTTTTTAAAAATAGATGTTGGTAGTGACGTTGATGGTGACAGTGATTTTAAATTTCCACCAATGTCGAGATTCTGGGTCAGCTTCACTGTTTATTTCACCATAAGTCAGTCAAAACCCACTCTTCTCTGATTCATAGGATTTATTCAACTATTTCTTCTTTACACTGAAGGTCCTGCAAGCTGGGGGAAAAATATTCCTTCATACTGAATTACAGATTTGTAAAAGATCACCCAGCTGAGCACTTTCCTTACATTCTTATCCTTATTATTTCGTAAAAAGTTTGAAGTCAAAACTACCCAATTTATGACTGGACTTCTTAATAAAGTGGGGCTTGCAAGTCTCTTTTTGAGAATTTTCCAAGCAAATATATACATGTGGCAAGAAGAATATCTTCAGGTATATTAAGCTTAAGAAGAAAAAACAAAATGGGAAGACTGAACTCCATTGCAGTTAAATGGCCTTATTCTAAGATTCTAAGCATTATTTTAAGATTCATTTCAGTGTCATAGGAATAATGCAGCAACTAAATCTCAGTCAAGTCATCCAACAGTGCATTCTCTACACTCTCCTTGACCCCACAATCATAGCGGGGGCAGGGGGGTCATTGTTGTACAAGAATTTATGGAAGAAAAAAAGAGGTGGGGGGAGTTGTTTTCTTGGTTGTTTTTTTTAAATGACTTCATAATGCAGTGCAAACAGTTTCTTTAAAATAGCATGGCATCTTCTGGCATGCCGAGGGCTGCTGCTCTCCTGTACAATGATAAGAAAACTGATCATGCTCAGCTGCTTCATTTCACAAAGCTTGACTCCATTTTAGCTATGTACTTAAGGAGACACCATTTCTTAAGTTTAAAATAGATGCAAGCAGAACAAAGCAACCATCCATGCCCTCAGCCCAACGTAGCACTAAGAGCTGCAGTGCCAGCGTTACAGAATCTTCTTTTTTTCTCTTTCCACTGCAGTCCTCAGAAGTGACTGGACGCTAGGCCTTTTTCGCACGGCATTTTCCGTGCGAAAGAGGGCCTGGAGCATCGCGTGATTGTGAGGAGTGATCCACACAATGCACTCACAATTGTGCGACACTCCAGGGGCCAGCAGGTGCTGATCGTGCACCTTTTCATTTTCGGCATGCGGAACCTCCAGAGGCGCGGCAGTTGTGCTTCCTGCTCCAGTGCAGCCTGGGAAACTCCCAGGCTGCGGAAGGAAGGAAGAGGCAGGGCTCTCGTGCAAGCAGGCAGCTCGTGCAGAGCCGAAGGACCCCGGATGCGGGAGCCTCTTGCCAGAGGCTGCTTGCACGATCGCCGCACCCCAGCGCCGGAGAAAGGTAAGGTGCGGAAAGGGCCTAACTCTCAAGGGCTTTCTATACATTTAGAGCAGTTTTTTTGGGGGGGGGAGGTATGAGAGAGCAGTGGGAAGGGAGTTTGCCCCTTTTTGTTTCTACTGTCTTCTATTGTCCTCTTAGCAAAATTCTGAAACAGGCTTCTACCCCACAACAGCACTGACAGTCCCTCCAAATTTTGGGCTCATTTCCTCCTTTGTCTTTTGCTTCACAGCAATCAACATCTGCCAATATTTCTATTCCAATTTTGGTGGTGATTATTGCTAAGGTACTAATTCTATATCTCCATGAGTATCTTATCTATATCTATATTATCTGTATCTATATCTATCTAAATCTATCTAAATCTATCTGTTAACTCTTCAGAGGTGGGACACATTTTGACATAAGCAATTGGAGAAAGTAGCAAGAGGCAAGGTCCTAGAGATAAGCACAAAGCATAAGTAGGAGATATTCCTTCTGGCCTGAAGCTGTTCAGAGATTTAAATGCCAGTGCCTGAAATACTTGCCACTGGACCTGGGAATGGATTGAAAACTCATGTAGATGATGATCTTCTATCTCCCAGATGCTATGGAAGATAGTACTGATATCACACAAATCCTTTCCTTTCCTTTCCTTTCCTTTCCTTTCCTTTCCTTTCCTTTCCTTTCCTTTCCTTTCCTTTCCATCAGCTTGGCTCTTTCTTCCTAGAGAGTACAGCAAAACAACAGTGAGGGGCAACAGAAGCATTCTTGTTATTTTAACTATTCCAGTTATTTTGAAATAGTATATATTTCATGCCAGATAACTAAATCCTAACGATGGACATGATTATTGGATAAGTACAGGAGAAGCTGAACCCACCATGTCATGTCCAGTTGAGCACACTACAATCCAACCAAAAGGGTTTAATGAAGATCTAATGATTTGAAGGCACGCACGCACACACGCACGCACACACACACACACACAATGTAGGTCTCTCCAATGAACACCATAGATTCCTTGTACTTGCTTTTTACAATGGATCTGAGAAACTAAGCAAGGAAAACTAGCTTCCTTCAGAAAATTACAGTATTTACAAAATGATCATGTTCATCATTCTCATTACTGTTCAATCAGTAGAGGAATACAAGCACTGTTCTGCAGTCATCTTTTGATTCTTCTGAGCTCTGCTGAAAGCTTAAAGTTTGTTGTTCTCTTTAAAGAGATGCTTGTTCTGGAAGGTGTCTGAAGGCCAGCCAATTACTTCTTGCAAAAGCAAAAATGAGATGGGGAAAAAAAATTGGCAACTATCAAAGTTCGCTAGTGAAGAACTTAATGCCTCTGGTTTCATTTATTTTCAGGATAACCTCCAAAACCACAGTATTAAAATTTAACCTGCTTGTCAAATATCCAATATGGTTTTTACTCTCAGCAAACAGGCATTATTATCTGCATGCGCTAACTGCAAAATGCTCTCCTGCTAGGTTGAATTAATGAGAGAGAAGTTACACAGGTGCTATATCAGCATCCCTGTCCATCAGGCTGTGATTTTGTTCATTTGTCTGCATCTGATAAACATCTTTTCACGGGGGAAATAATTGGCTGGACAAGAAGGCACAGAAACCTGGAAGCAAAACCAAGTACAAAGGAGCTCACGGTATGAGGGCACGAGATGCAGGTGCTTTGTAGTGAAGGTCTCCATTTAAAAATGTGTGGCAAAAAATGTGAACACAAAAATGCGTACGTTAACAAAAACAGTGTTACAATTGATTGTCAAAATATCTGTATTATATAAAACTGAATGCAAGATACATATATTAGAAAGATGCATAAAATGCATGCCAATTTCCATGCAAACTTAAAATCAGAATTAGAATGAATGTAATATAAATTTGGAACATTTTTCAAAGTTTGAAATAAACCAGACTGGAAAAATAAGAAAGTAAAATGGACAGTTTAATCCATTTCTATCTGTATTGTTGTTAAATTGCTATCAAGCAAACTTTGTTTTAATAGTATTCTGCAAACGAGAGATCGCCAAGTCTCTCTGTTATTAACAACCCTGCTAAGGTGTTGCATACTCAAAGCTGTGGCTTCCTCAACTGAGTCTATCCACCTGTAATTTAGTCTTCCTCCTTTCCTTCTGCCTTTCACTTCAGCAAGTACCACTGTCCTTTCTAACAAGTAATGTCTTCTCACAGTATGCCCAAAGTACAATAGCTTCAGTTTAGTCATTTTCACTTCCAGGAAGAGTTTATGCTTCATTTATTCTAGGACCTATTTATTACTTATTTTGGCAGTCCTTGACATCTGTAGTATCTCTTCTCCAGTACCAAATTTCAAATGAGTTGATTCTCTTCCACCAGTTTTCTTCATTGTTCCATTTCCAAAGGAGAAGCATACAGTTGCAAAAGTCAACACAGCTCGTTATTAAAGTGTAGGCATACTAAATATCTCAACTGGCTTCAGGAATTACATCTGCAGGTTGGCCACAGGCCTATGTTATTTCTTGATGGTCCACAGAGTTTTAACCCTTCTTTTTCTTTCCAAACGTCACAATCACAGTAGCTTACAATTTTCATATATATAGATATAGATATAGATATAGATATATAGATATATAGATATATAGATATTGATATAGATATAGATATTTTTTAAAACCATGTCAGGTGGGCTATAAGAATGATGCAACAAAAGAGTCATGCTATGAACCAAAGGCAATATTTGCAGGATTTGATTAAGGTTATTCGTTTTCCTAGAGTAGCCTGCAAGATACTATGTGAAGCCTCAAAGCAGGACTTCACCCTTTCGGTTATCCTGTGTTCTAGAATTATGAGGCAGAAAAAACTTCTGTCTCTCTTTTTCATCCCATAGAGTCAATAACTGATGAGCAAATAGACCAAAATCAGTACCATGTTAAGGCCACTCAATTTTATCATTTGTAGACCATCACTCTCAACAGTTTTTTGTAACTAAAAAATAGATTGAACTGAGATTGAGCATCTCTTAGTCCAGTTTATTTACTATTGCTTGCTTGATTAAAATTTATTTAATTTTATCTGCTGATGAGGGCTTTTTACTTTGCTGGTATCATGCCGTCCTTCATCCTTCTTTCCTGGAAGAGATTTTATAATGAAATGGCATCTGCTGTAGTGCTGCTTGTTAGGTGACTGGGCTAGCAACTGTAGTAGAAATGTCCATTAAATTGAATTTCTGCTACTGGACAACATTCTTAACCAGCTTTGTTCTACTAGGGGCTACTTAAAGACAGCATGGTTTTGAAACTGTTTCCCAAGTTCATAGTAAGATCTCTTATAAGAATAAATACAATAATAAGTATAAATACAATAAATATGATAAAGAAATCTCTGGCAACAATAGTGTTGCCAGGTTTTCAAAACAGCAATAAGGCTCTCTCAGAGATCACAACATGCAGAGCTGACAGGTATGCAGGTATGACCAAGTTTGTGTTCTACTGAAATGCTTAGTGAAAATATTGATTTAAGCTAATCTAGCCATGTGTTCCTCTGTAAAATTAACATATTGTTCACATTACATGGTGCACACATTTATGAAGGAACCATTGCCCGAAACACAGGACTTTGGGTTATCTTGTTCAGTCTACATAAATGGAAAAGTAGACAGCCCTTATAATAAGGGGCAAGTCTTCCTATCCTCTTCCTACCCTTATGATAAGGGACATCTGGTTGATGTGCCAGTGAAGCTGCTTATATACTAAGCTCTAGGGATGTGAACAGTAACTACTAGTATCTGAGTCCTTGATGAAATACCCCATTGAGGAAAATGAGATCAGCCACTAAGTTATTTGGACTTTAGGATTTTGTGGCGGAAGTATTTACATGAAAAAAGTTCAGCTTTCTTGCACAGATGCCATGTGTTTGTGTAGAAATACTGATTCCTGTGCAAGTGTGTGTCTCTGTGCATGTATATGTGTACACACTGTACAGTAAAGACATGCAGTTTGGGGCTTAAGCAGGTTGGGGAGTGGCAAAGGTAACATCCCAGTCTCGCCTTAAAATAAAAGCGGACATCCAGTCATTTCTAATTGATGTCCACCTTTTGTTACCATTTGTGCCACTTGAGGGCTTTTTGTTACCCATAGTAGATGTCTCTGTGTGTGAATATTTCCACCCCATGGCCCCATCAAAAGTGCTAACCCACTGTCTATTAGATCCATCTGATGTTGAGGACGCCATTGCATCTTACGATGTCTGCAAGTCCAGGGCCAATACTATGTATGATTAATTTATTACTGTCAGCCCTTCATATCTGTGGATTCTGTATCCATAGATTCTGTATTCAACCAACCACAGCTTGAAAATATTCTCCACAAAAGAAAATTCCAAAAAGCAAACTTTGATTTTCCCATTTTATATAAAGGATGCCATTTTACTACATCATTGTACATAACGGGACCTGAGCGTCCATGAATTTTAGTACACATAGGGCATCCTGGAACCAAACTCTAGCACATACAGAGGGCCCACTATATTTAGAGGAGGTTGCTTTTTCTGTTGAGAACCAAACTCTCTCGGGTAATATCTCCATCTATCATGGGGAGGGCACATCTTAGCAATGGGCACAGCCAGAGCTGAAACTGCGCAAAAGCCTAGAGGAAAAGCTGAGATCCTTTCTCTCAGCCAGCTTGTTCTTTCTTTCTTTCTTTCTTTCTTTCTTTCTTTCTTTCTTTCTTTCTTTCTTTCTTTCTTTCTAACATTTCAAAGGATGGGAGAAAATGTTGACATAAGTTATAATCAAACCAGTATTCAAGAGCAGAAGAACTTCACAGGGAGAAGTTGTGGCAACCTGTTCAACTCTAGGTTCTTCATCCTAAGAATTTATCAGAGCTTGGAAAACTGATTGATTAATTGATTGATTGGATTACAACCAGCCAGTGATCATGCTGGCTACTGGATGTGGGTAAGTGCAATCCAGAAATAACTTTAGTAAGCTGTGGAAATTATCTTCATATATATGTATGAACAGCTTTTAAAAACTATCTGTATTACTGAGGTCTGTTGAGAATTCCTAGCTTGTTGCTGTCTTCCCAAGTTTTCTTCACCAACTCCTCATTATTGTGATTATAAACACGCAATACCCCCTTTATCATTTCTTAATCAAAACAGATTCTCTGCAGTGTTGATGGCTGGAAAGGCAATAGAAAGATAGAACTTGCTTCTCTCTGTCTGTCTCTCACATTAACAATTAATTTCACTGTAAAAATTACAACACAGAGATAAAGAGAGAAAACATTTTCAAAGCAGTCTGACATATCAAGGCTCTTGCCTACCTCTGTCTGCAGCTTGTTCCTCCCCAGTTCTCTGATGTTGCTTGCTGTCAATGATATTTTCAGCCAACAGCTTGTCCTTTCTTTCCTTCTTTCCTTCTTTCCTTCTTTCTTTCTTTCTTTCTTTCTTTCTTTCTTTCTTTCTTTCTTTTTCTTTCTTTCTTTCTTTCTTTCTTTTGCATTTCATACTGACAATTCTCAGTGTGAAGCATTCTGCCTGATAGCTCCTGCACCTTCCTTTTCTCATATTTTTCTTAACTGAACCTGTGGTATCTAAACTATCATTTGTCTTCTTAAACATATTGGCTAGGATCATATTATAATTACATCATTGTGTGTCTTCACATTGTTTCTGACTTATGGTGACCCTGAGGCAAACCTATCACAGAGTTTCCTTGGCAAGATTTGTTCAAAGGGGGTTTGTCACTGCCTTCCTCTGGGGCTGAGAGAGTGTTACTTGTCCAAGTCCAGCCTGTAGGCTTCCATGGCTGAGTGGGCATTCAAACTTGGTCTCCAGAGTGGTACTCCAATGCTCAAACCACTCCACCATGCTGGATCTCTGTTAGTGATATATAGAGGTATAATTGCAAATGCTTGCACCCTTTCTTCAGTTGCTGCAAGCAGAAGTATTTGACAGCTGCAATAACCTCCCTTCCACCATGCTCTTCACTTCCATTTTGCAGCTGGGCATGATCTTCCCTTGCAGGAGATAGTTTTGCTGGCCAGTCTACATTTCTGTGTTTCCAAAACGGAAACTTCAATAGGATGACCTGCTGGTTTGGGAGCCTGTTGCATGTGAAACTCCCTGCTCAATAAGACCTGAAAATAGGCTCTGAATTTCAGGCCTAATGGCACACTGTGGCTGAATGCAAAACCTGTTTCTCTTTGTTTTTCAGTATGCCACACTTACCACACAGTGAGGGTCCATTCACTCTACAGAATTATAGTGCCATTATTACACTTTAACTGACACGGTTCCATCCTATGGAATTCTGGGACTGGCAGTTTAGGGAGGGGCATGTAGAATTCTCTGTCAGAGCACTCCAGACTACAATTCCGTAGGATGGAACCATGGCAGTTAAAGTGTAATAATGGCACTATAATTCTGTACTGTGAATGAGCCATGCCGTGTATCTATTGATTTACGCTATGTTTCTGTGTACTAGAGTCAAAGAGAAACAACAAGGGGCTTTATCACACTCCACTGTTATAGTGCTATTATTTCACTTTAACTGCCATGCCAACATCCTATGGAATCCTGGAGTTTGCAGTCTAGGGAGAAGCATTTAGAATGCCCAGCTAGACAGCTCTTGGGCCTAAATAAACTGCAAACTTCAGAATTCGACAGAATGTTGCCATGACAGTTAAAAGTGGAATAATAATGCTATAAAAGTGCAGTGGGATAGGGCCAAAGGTGTTAAGTATCATCTCTAGCTTCAATATCTTTAATATGAAGGTGGGCAAAGTGTGTCGCTCCATATGTTGTTGGCGTGTATGTCCCAAAATCAGTCACTATTGGCTATGTTGGCAAGGGCTGGTGGAATGTATGATCTAACAACATCACAGAGGCTGAATGATGTCACTTCTTGTGTTATTAGTTGCATAGAAGGTAAACCTGGATTGGGCTGCCTTTATAGAAAGTTGAATTTGGAGGCTGCATCTTCTAAATTCCTTCTACAGGAATTGACTGAGTATTCTGTCCTCTTTTGCATGGGATGGTGGCCTAGTCTAAATTTCTTTCACCCTTGCATAGCGCTGAAATGAATAATGTTGTGCAACTTACTTTCAAATTCTCTATCCAACCCACCTGCTCATTTTTTTTTCCTAATTAGATTCTTCCTTTGTTGTGAAAAAGCAACTTCCACCATTTGTCACTTAGCAATGTAACCGTCAAAAGAATATTTTATATCCTTCTTGACCACTGCACAACTTGCTGTTCAAATCAAATTCATTTTTAGCTCAGCACAGTGTTTTTACCCCAGCTACAACTGTGTTCTTGATAATGTAGCCTGCTTACTTTCTGCCTGACTGATAAGTATTCATGTAAATTATTTACTCTTATGGGAGAAAGGAAATACAGTCCAGCATTCTGATGGGCACTTCACTGATTTTAAATTAATCTTTAGGAGAGGAAATTGAATAAATATGGGGAAAAGGCTCTATATTTCTCAGAAATGGTATTCCTGGTTACCACACTGTGTAATCACATTATATAAAATTCTGGTCAGGCCATTTCGTTTCAGTTAAGAAAACTGTGACATTCTGAAGTCTGTATAAATTTGGTTGTATATATATTAGCTAAATAATGGTAAATGGCCTGTTGAGGGCGGGACACTACTCAGAATGCTGGAAATGATGGTGAAGGAAAAAGTCTGAAAGCAAGCATGTGAAAATTGGTAGGTGAGAGTTGAGAAGAGGAGTTGCAGTTGGAGAGGAGATCTGGAATGTGGTTCTTGTAGGGTCTGGAGGTTAGAGAAAGAGTATGATTGGTGTAAAACGAAGTGCGGAGAACCACCGCCCGTCAGTGCCAAGCACGAAAGGCGCACCCAAGCCTCGCACTCAAGGCCTGCCCAGCCTGACACCTCTTTGTGTTCAGGTCTGAACAGCCAGGGAGATCTCTGAATCAAGCCAGGGCCAGGACAAACGGGTCTGCCTCAGTTCTCCCTCTCTGAGAACGCAGTCCCTTCCTCACTCTTTCCCCCCCTTGGCTTCTTCCTTTCAGGACTCTCCGCCTTTACTGCCTTCTCTAAATCTGCCCTTCTCCCAGATGTAAGGATCGGCAGTGATTTATATTTTCCAAGACTGTGGTACTGTTGGCAAGATGATATTATTGGTAGCGTCTATATTCCAGGATTCAAAATAAGACTCTGTGACACTGTTTTAAGGAACACAGAACATCAAACATTTATTGTAACGCTGTTGCTTTAAATGTGTCCTGTATCTAAATGTTTACAAACAGCACATCATCTCTCTCTCTCTCTCTCTCTCAGTTCATTCACTATCTCTTGTACACCCAATTTCTCAGTTCTCTCTCCCACAGAGCTCTTCAGATCTCCAACCTCTCCAAACACACCACCAATCAAACTCCCCTCAAACAGTCCCCAGGCAGTTAAAAAAACGTTATTTTCCTCTTTCCATCAGCCCCTCCCCTAGGCTATCCAAGGTTCCATTTCACCAGCCAATCAGCTTAAACCGTCTCAGTTGCCAAGGAGGCTCTGTTGTCAGGACCCCCTCCCATCAGGTTCATCACAATTGGCTACTGTTTTAGAGGGTCAGAGTGGATAGTTAGAGGGTAGACTTCAACTAGTGGATAGGTTAGGCAAGTAGTTGTCTATATGAATAATGATCTAATATATAAAAGTCAAAGTTTGTCTGTTCGTCTGTGTCAGGTGAAGACCTCATATGATTGGTTGCCTAAGAAGATTCTACGGAACCCTGGGGTTTGCAGTTTAGGGAGGGGCCTTTAGAATTCTCAGCCAGAGAGCTTTTGGGCCTCAGTCAAATATGCCTGCCTTGAATAGGTCAGCTGCTATGGAGACAAGGCCTAGGAGCAGGGAGGATGACACTATATTCTCTCAGGATCATAGAATCATAGAAATGTAGAGTTGGAAGAGACCACAGAGGCCATCCAGTCCAACCCCCTGCCATGCAGGAACAATGCTTTCAACAATGGAATCCAACCTCTGTATGTTAATATCTCTGAATACAGATTGGACTGGGGAATATAGGGAAAAGTTACACATACTAGACAAAACAGCTTGGAGAATTAGAGGCACAGGACCTCAAATCTTTCTAATCAGTATTACCTATGAGAAAATAAAATCCTGAGCAACACCAGGTATATATGTTAGTAAACTATATAAAAAAAGACCTTATTTAAAGACTTCAGTACACTAAGACAGGACATCTCAGGCTGTCTGATATGGGGAATTGGCATTTTATCCCCAAAGTGCCAGGAACCTTTTATCATACTTGTGCCGATTCGCTACAATTGTTTATTTCCTCCCCCACCCCCAGAAACTCTCCAGGAACAAGCAACTGGTGGTTAAAGGACTGACACAAATCTATGGACCACACTTTGAATTGTGCTGCATACTTTGAAATTGTGCTTAGTATTTCAATCCTGTTGAAAGCACAGTTAGCGTTCCACACACATGCACACAGACCAGTAATCAAGGTTTTCAGATACAATTATTATCTAAGGTGGCAGCAATACTATAAGAGTGTACAAATTGTTGAGCACTCACTTCATAGCTGTACAGTCCCAAGTGAGAGAAAACCATTACAGGAGAACTGGGTTCCATCCTCTGATATGTGCCAGAGAACAACTTAACTGAGAGGAAACAGGTGTCCTAGGGAAGCAGTGGTATACCAACTAATGCAAGTAGTGGAAATAAGATAAAGTAGAAGTAGATATATAAGTAAAACATACTCCTCCCAGATCCTTCATTCAAGGGCCTCCACCTCTGATGACAGGAGCAAGTCTATCAGTGAGGAGTGAGATGTACGGCATTTAGCAGAACTACACAATGTTTTTGGCATTGACCAAGTCAAGAACCTTAGCATTTCAAGAAGAACCTGAAATGTGGAGAATTTCAGTGATGGTATAAATCTTTGCCATACCTTTAAAGAAACTTCATTCCAGACATTGATGAGTTTATTCCAACATTAAATTTGAAGAGAATACCATTCACCGGTAGACTTAGATACCGTGGAAAATGAATGAATTTGATTGGGTGAAGACTTAGGCCCTTTCCGCACAAGGCGAGGGAATCGCTCCACGCCGTTACTCACCGCTTCTTCTGGGGTCCGAAGCAACGTGGACTGTCCCTGAAGCCCTTCTGCAGGGCTCCTTCTTGGCCCAGGGCAAATCGGAGCAGTGCAAGGTCTGTAGATCTGCACTGCTCCGGCTTCCAAAATGGCCGCTCCCAGCTTCCAAAATGGTGGCTCCGGCTTCCAAAATGGTGGCTTCCGGTTGGCCGTGGGTCCTGAACAACCGCTGATGCCTAAAGCCCGCCCTCTGCAGATGGCAGGCTCGCATTGGTGCAAGCCTGCAAATCTGCAAAAGAGAGCAGGAATGCAACGGCGCGTTCCAGGAAAATAAAGACCTGTTTTTTCCAGTCTTTCAAAAACACGCTGGAAGATCACTTGGGGTCGTCTTGGAGCAGACTGAGATGTGGATCTCTGGTAAGTAGTCCGCTCCTAGTCCACTCCAAGGTGCAGACAACCTCTGTGCGAGGACGCACTGCCCTGTTCTAACTGCCTGGTGCAGAAAGGGCCTTACACTACAATACAATTACATTCCTTCTCAAATGTAATCTTACTGAGTTCAATAAAGCTTATAGCTAAGGAACTGGATCTGTTTTCCCCTGCTCAGTTTAAATTTTGTGGGGCTACAGTACAGACACGACAGTTTAAAATTTGTGGGGCTACAGTCCTGACTAACTGCTTGTAACTAAAGCATCCACGCACCAAAGCCCAATCAGAAGCTACCTAGCAGTGATATACATATCAGTAGCTTGGAACTGTTCCTCTTTTCAAACCTCAGTTCCCAGAATCCTCTGAGCTACACTGAATGGGTACATATCTACTGAGAATTTCAGTACAGCAAATGGAAACAGGATTCCCATTTCAATTATTTACTTTTTTTTTTTTTTGGATCATGCACATTTCTTATTCAAGGGGGAAGAACGTGATTTCCTCTGAAAAATAACAGAAAGAGACACCAACACTGTAACAATGCTAATGAAGATGTTAAAAATCAACAATACACTGTATAATATTCCATATGGGAATAGTACTCCACTGTTCAAATGATTACACACATGGGCAGAGACTGTAATACAGACAGTAATATCAGTTTCATGAAAATTAAGGAAGTATATTTACTCCTGGAGCCAGTACAAAGGAAATGAGATGGTGTGACTTCAAATTCTGTTCAAACGTCTCCAACCAACTTAGAAAGGGGCAAAGCCAATTCCAGTGTATGACACTAGACTGCACAGTGCCCTTGCTCTTAGTCCACAATGACAAGCTCTGTCTTTTTCCAAAATGCTGGTAGTGAATTTATATTTTTTTTATAATGCTCTCACCCAGAAAATATTGATACATTTTGTTTTTCATATCAGTCATTCTGAAGGGCACAGAACTTGAACAGTTTTTAATCATTAATAAACACGTGGTGCTCACTGTCAGGCAATAGGAACATTTGAGTAATCTTTATATCAACTCTCTGTGGAGCAGCACCTTTACCTTACCTAACCTTTCCTTCTTCTGTCTTCAGTCTCTCTTCATATGAACTTTCCTTCATCTTTTAAAGTCATTTTCTGGCCCTTTCCCCATTATTCATTTAATTTTTTAACCTTATTTTTCTCTCTCAGTATCTTTCAACCTAACAAGTTCAAGGATGCTGAAACATATGTAGCTCTATGCATTTCTGTTTGCTTTAGAATTCATTTCTCTTCCACCATGAGCCACCATCCAAACATGACAAGATGCACTGACATCTGATTTAGACAGAATAGCCACATGGTAGCACTCTGCTGGTTTTATACCACTTCAGGATCCTAGTTACAGGTTGTATATTTCTCCTGTGTATGGCCATTTCCACACTAGCCTGTTATAGCGCTATGATTCCACTTTCAACATCCTATGGAATCCTGGGGTTTGCAGTTTCGGGAGGGGCCAGGTGGCCCCTTCCGAAACTGCAAACCCCAGGATTCCATAGGATGTTGAAAGTGGAATCATAGCGCTATAACAGGCTAATGCGGAAATGGCCTATGACAAACCACATTGCTTTTCAAGACTATTTAAACAAAACAAAAAAGCAAAAACAAAAACAAAAAAGCAATACAGAATCTAAATCCATTCAACATCATTCTTCTAGTGAGATTGCTTGTTTTCTCTTTTTGTAGAGCATTGGAACAGATTGCTTCACGTTGATGAGAAGGAACAAATTGCGTTTGCTAATCAGTGTCAGTTAACATAAATCAAATAGATTTTTCCCTTATTGTTTGCATCTTCCATTGCTAAAGTAATTGCAGTTCCGTTATTCACTCATTTCTAGTTCTAAACAATAATATTGTTTAAAATAATTCAAATTTAGGGCATATAAGATAAAACTATATTTATGCAAACTTATTTCTTCCCTCTTTGAAAGTGTATTTCAGCTGTGTTCTCAGTATACATCCCTGATTATGTAAGTGATTGAGAAAGTGTCCTCAGTTTTAATTCTTCACTTTCTCATAATGTTAGAGCTTGGGATGATCCAATGACATTAATTGGTAGAATATTTGAGAGAAATAAAAGGAAGTAGCTCTTCACAGCATTTAAGTGATGTTTGGAATGTGCTGTGGCAAGATGGGGATGTGTCATCACAGGCTTTAGCTCAGAGGGCAAGACAACCAGCAGATTCATGGAAATGGGTGAACTAAGCCTTCTTTGTACCCCTGCTTCCATGCCCTATTTTAAATGTTCACCTTGATCTGTTAGACTGTAGGCCTCCTGAATTGTGGAATCATACAGTTGGATGGGTCTGCAAGTACAGTGCTACCTCCACATTCGTGGGTTTGACCTTCGCAAATTTGGTTTACTTGTGAGGCACATGCTTGCCTTCCCACTCTATTTTCCTTCTCCCATCCTTTGCATTCCTCACCCCACGCTTGCCAGGCTTGTGTTTAAAATGGACGTTTTTCCTTTTAGGTGAGCAAAGCCCCTCCCAATGCTAAAACCATGGCTCATCTGTCATGTGGTTGTACATTTTGCTGTGTATTGGCTGCTGATTGGTTAAGTGATCCTTTGTCAAGATGGCTGCTGGAAGTAATTAGAACTCCAGGACTTCCCTTTTCCCTGCTTGAGGGGAAAGTACCAGTAAGCCTGTTATGTTGTCTTTTTTCTCCACCCCCCCTGAAATGTGCTGGTCAGAGGCAAAGGAATGGGACAGGGAAGCTCCAGAGGGGAATGAGAGGAGAAACACGGCGGGGGAGTTATTCACATTTTTTCCACTTTTATTCTGTGCCCCTACCCTTGGGAATCTAGAGGGCCTACTGTATCACCAAGTCCAGCCTCTTGCAGTACAGGAATATACAACTAAAACACTCCTGAAAGATGACTATCCAACATCTGTTTAAAGACCTTCAAGGAGGGGAGTCCACCAACAGCTGAGACAATCTATTCTACCATTGAGCAGCTCTGTCAGGAAGTTCTTTTTAACATTTAAGTGCAATCTAATTTTCTTCTTGAAATTTAAATTGATTGGTTTGTGTCTTAAGTCCCTGGAACAGCAGAAAATAAGCTTGAGGTAGGGATTTATCAAAATTCTTCTTTTTAGACAACTATGTACATGGAAGGTGCTGTGATGAAGAGGTCAGTGAGGATGACAGTGATAACAACAACAAAAATAGTGATACCCATAAGTGGCTATTAGTCGTAGTGGCAGTCTGCCTCCAAATAGCAGCTGCTTGGCAGCAACAGCAGGAGAGAATTATTCCCTTCATGCTCTGCTTGCCTGCCTGCCAGAGGCATCTGGTTGGCCACTGTGAAAAAACAGGATGTTGGATCAGATGGACCATTAAAGGGGCCAGAGCATGCAGAATGAGACAGTGGCTTCAAGCACTCATCTTAGGCAGCACATTATGGATGAAAGCACTACTGGTTAGTTATTAAATTTCTTAGCATTTTCTTAATTGCAATTTTGCTTCTGTGTTAGGGAATAGGTACTTGGAGGATTTGCTGTCTTTGGTGCCAGAATAATATTTGGCTGGTTTAGGGTACTACACACATTGACCTGGATAGGTTGGCAGAAGCAAAATGTCTTTGGTTGACCTCAATTACTGTGATCCAATAAGATTCTTCTCACATTTTTGTATCCAAGCTTGATTTATTGGTCCAATAAAGATGTTGCCTGAACTGACTTGCCTCCAACATCCTTGAGGATCCAAATGCCACTCTTAACCTAGACTAATCCGGCTATCTTAATCATATTTTGATGGACCTTTTATAATATGTTAGATTGGAAGACAAGGTAACATATCTAATAGAGTCCTAGTCTTTGGAATGCCAAGGCTGTGGCCATGGCAACATTCAGATTTCAGAGGAAATACCTCAGAACTGCCTCCCCACATGTTGTTGAAACTAAGCAACAGTGTGATATTGGTTCCTAGCTGCAGATGACAGTCCACAAAATCATGTAAAGATTAGAAAATGTGCTGATTTTTATATTACTAACAGAAAGCACCAGAGTTCTACCTGTTTATTTTGAAAGGTACTCTGAGTTCTACTGCATTATTTATCTGTTGTAATACAAAAGTGACTCCCCACTGAATTTCCCTGGCAAATGGTTGTCAACAGTACAAGTGATGTAGTAATTAGTGACTTGGACTCATAGATCCATCTGTTTTCTGTTGAATTCCCTTTCATACCATCCAAACTCTGTTTGTGACAGGAGCTGAAGAGCTTAATGTCATACCCTTTCTTATGGATGTGCGCAATCATTGCAAATGTGTACAAGCCACTTGCAGAAAACATAGTGCATTCCTGCCAAACAAGCTTTGCTCTCAGGTTCAATAGGCCAAAGTATTGTGCATTTTTGTTCTTAATGGACCACTAATAATTAATTTGAGCTCTTACATTTGCAGCATTTTTTGTGTCTATAAGGAACACTGCTGAAGTGAAAGGAATCACCCCAAGTGAAGGATGTGTTTAGAAGACACAGATGCCAGAGGCTTGATGACAATTCAGCTGTGAACTGTATATTCAGTACTTAGTTCATCTACTTTGGCACCTGGAAAAAAAAACACCTTTGAGTATAATATATCTTTGAGTACTAAATTCTAGGAGAGCCAGGGAAACTTTGCAGCAACCCAAGACGCTAATAAAGCCACAGAGTTAGAAAGATCCTTAGAGGTCATGTAGTCAACTTCCAGTTCAAAATAGGAGGTAGGATGTAGAACATCCCTGATAGATGGTTACCACTCTCCATAAATATCTCTTGTAAAAGCATTCTCATTTACTGTTTAACAAGTCTGACCATTAGGAAGTTTCTTCAAATGCTCAGCCAAAATTTGGTTCTCTCTAATTTCTACCTAGGTTTCATTTTACTTTACAGATTTATTTTTTTACTTAAACATATTTGTAAATTTACCTCCACTACATTTTGTGAGAACAATTATAGAAAAAATCTGTTTCACCACCAACACTATCAACATGATATATGTATTACAATTTTTTCCAGCCATTTATCCACAAGGAGGAACTACAAACAGGCTTAAACCATGTTTGCCTGCATTCTTGCCTGCCTCTCCTCAGGTCGCCCAGTACAGAATTCTAATTTCCTAACTAAAATTTCCTGACTAACTAAAGTAAGCATTTTTTGGTGGCAGAATTTTTTCTGCGTTCAACAGACAAAAAGGCACTAGATAGACTGACCTTTTTTTTTTTTTTTTTTTTTTTGTGGTAGGGCCCTATCCATTTTCTGGAAAGACAAAGGTTTGAGGTATATTAATCAATAATGAAATGTAAGGGTACAATAATCTTGGGACATTCTGTATTGATGATGATGATGATGATGATGATGATGATGATGTCCAAAACAATCATTTATATTCTATATATTCTCAGACATACCATGATATTTCTAGGGTATGCTATGCAGGCAAACAGCAATGCAGGCCTACTTCCACAGTTGGATAAATAGGTAAAAGAAAGTCTTCATCAGTAAGAACTCCATTAGAAGAACAAATGAAGTAAGCCTCCTTGCCAATTTCAAGAAATAAATAGATGAACTTCACATGTGCCTTTTACGGGACGAGATGTATTTACAGAAACCAACTGAATTGACTGAATTTCACTGCATAGATGTTTTATCCTAAAGATACTACTGCATGTGACATTTCCTGTTCAGTTTTCCAGATTAAAACATGTCCCTGGTTTTGTTTTGTTTTTTTTAAAAAAATCCGATTGCTTTAGTCCTCAAAACAAGCTGAAATAAAACGGTTCCCATGCTATATTTAAGAATAGTTTCTTTAAGAATGATATCATCTCCCTTAGCCTTATCACACACCCACCAGTATCTGTCTTAGCCTGCAGCATTCATACCCTTTGACACAACATTGTGAAAATTTCAGCTTAATATGCCTGTTGTTGAGTTATTTACAAAATTGCTCCAAGAAACCTATAGACAGTCTTCTTGAGTGCCTTTTGTATTTTTCTGTTTTAATGTGAGAAGAAAATCCTGCTTATAGAAGCAGACACAGGGTTGCATTTCTGGTTGTTGTTCCTGATGTTGCGACTGTCCTTATCGCTAGTTTCATGTCCCCATGGAATCCAGATGTCTGAAAAAAACAACAACCTATGAATGAAAACTGAGCTCATTTGTGTGTGTATATGCATGTGTGTTGGCATGTGTTGGGAGTTGCTAGTGTCCATCCTTTTCTCAGACATTCATACCCAACATGTGGAGACGTGTGGACATCAGAGGAATGGGATTCCTTGATTCATTTCTCCCTTACCTTTCCCTCCTCTTCCTCTCTCTTTTCCTTTCTTCTTTCCTTACTATTGTAATATCCCAGTCTTCTCCTGACATGGGACTCAAGGAAGCTTACAAATTAAAAGCAAGACAGAGATAAAATCCAGCTGATAAAAAGTTAAAAGCACAATTGAAGAAGCTATTGTATTTAAATACCATTTTTTTTAAAAAAACATGAAAGCATTTAAAAACATGACAAAAAGGATAAAATAACAGTACACACACACACACACACACACACTGGCCTCAGGGATGGTTGCAATGCAGGGATGTAGCTATAAGGGGTGAAAATGAGGGCAATGCCCCCCAATAAGAATTCTGCGCCGCCATAAAATTTTCCTTCAGTACTCAGACTTCTAGGATTGACACTTTGTGTTCACATTGCCTTGATAACGTTGCCTGCCCCTTTTCTTTGGATGCCAAAACTCTATTTCATAGAATCATAGAATTATACAATCACAGAATCACAGAGTTGGAAGAGACCACAGGGGCCATCCAGTCCAACCCTCTGCAATGCAGGAACACACATCAAAGCACTCCTGACAGATGGCCATCCAGCCTCTGCTTAAAAACCTCCAAAGCAGGAGACTGCACCACACTCCGAGGCAGCATGTTCCACTGCCGAACAGCTCTGACTGTCAAGAAGTTCTTCCTGAGGTATAAGTGGAATCTCTTTTCCTGCAGCTTGAATCCATTGCTCCTTGCCCTAGTTTCAAGCCCACTCCCTCCTTAAAATGACATCCTTTCAAATTTTTGAACATGGCTATGATGTCCCCTCTTAACCTTCTTTCTGCAGACTGAACATCCCCAGCATCCTAAGCCGCTCCTCATAGGGTATGGCTTCCAGACCCTTCCTCATTTTGGTCTCCCTCCTCTGGACATGCTGAAGCTTGTCAATATCCTTCTTGAAGTGAGGTGCCCAAAACTGGACACAGTATTCCAGATGAGGTCTCTAACCAAAGCAGAATAGAGTGGTATTACCACCTCCTTTGATTTAGACCCCATACTCCTCTTGATGTAACCAAGAATCACATTGGCTTTCTTGGCTGCCGCATCACACTGCTGACTCATGTTCAACTTGTGGTCCACAATTCGAAAATAATGCAAATAATACACACACACACACACACACACACACACACCTCACTTTCCTCGGGGAGAGTGCTGATCTCTAGCATGAAAACATGATTGGAAAGCACTTTGGATTTTTTGGAGGTAGGGGTTGGTCGAGAGTAATGTAAAAAAATTCATGCAAAACTGTTGTTGCACAAAAATAGTAATTTTATTTCTGTCTGTGGAGGAAAATTAAAAGATTAATTTCCATTAAAGAGTTGGGGGGGAGGAATTAGATTAAAGAGGTGCTCCAGTTAAATAAAAAACAGTGTGTACTATTTGGCTCAAAAACAGTGTAACTCCTTCTGTTTGGGATTCTGGTAGCCCCTTTTGGGGCTTCTTGGCATACAGAGCCCAAGGCAGTTATGAATTTCTCCATGTCTAATTTTCTCAGAGTTATAGCAATGTTCGTTTGCTGCAGCACCAACAACAGCAACATAAATTTGAATGGGCCACTGAAGATTAACATGATTTACATGAAGCATCTAATGAAGTAGAGTGTAATCTATTAAAAGCTTATGTCCAAAGATCACTTGTTAGTCCTGAACATATCATGTGGGGATGGAAATCCTTTCTTGTCTTTTCCTGATGTGTGAGAACAAGAAACCACAAAATGTTTTATGTCACTCTTGAGATAGTTTTTGCATTTTGGGATTGTTCTTCAGCTTTCATAAATTGCATAAACTACAAAAAATTGTTCAGTTTTGCAAATTATATATCCAAATGTGAAAAAATAGAATCATCAGAAGGGTTGTTTGTGCCTTTTCGATGAGTCAGCCAGTCCTTCACTGCTTGCTCTCTGTGTCGTATGTCTTGTTTCAGTGTTTCAGATCAGTGAGGTGAAGCTTCAGGGCTGCATGTGAACAGAGAGCATATGATGCCACCTGGTCCCTCCTCAGATCCTGCATCTGGGCAAGTTGGTTCCTAGGGCATGCCCATCTGCTCCCTCTCATAAAATTCACAAAATTGTCAAGTGCAAGGTGGAGCTGATGCACATTTGTCCTCTGTCTCTCTCCCCCATATCTAGAGTGTGCACCTGATCTGTCAGAGATGGAGGAGGAAAAAGAAGAGAAAGGAGGTGGCTGCAAAAATCTGTGCAAGAGTGAGCGCAAGGCACTGATCGACTGAAAGTGAAAGAGTGGAGAGAGGGAAAGAATAGACATCAAACAGTTAACTCACAGGTTAGGTGGATATCTTGATTCTAGAGGACCCAGAATTGTCACCACCACCATTGACACCACTAGTTCTGCTGCATTTCTGCCACCTCCATTTTCTGTTCCTCTCAACTCCTTCCTTCCCCCAGCTCAGGGTGGGTCTCAGATAAGAGAGGGGGTCCCTACTACTTGCCCTAGATACTAAGCTGCTCTCTTAACATGAAGAGACTAATTTTGGTTTCTGCTTCCATGGCAGAACACCTCCGTCTCAGGATCTTCCCACAGTCTGGAAACTTTCCTTTCTGGACATAAGTTGTCACAGTTTCCCAACCAGGATGGCAACCCACATGCTCTGCTTCATCTCCCTCAAAGTACCTCACAAACTAATTCTTATCTAAACCTATTAGGAATAACTTCCAGGTTTATCTGGGCTTTAGCAACTATAAAAAAGTGGAATACGGGCTTTGAAGCTGCCCAGAAATGGTTAACAATCAAACAGTAGACTCAGCAGGCACATAAGTCATCCAGTCCCAATTTGTTCCAACTATTTTCTGTTTAAGGTATGATTATTATTTCTAAATTTGCATTATGTTATGAACATTTTTATTGTTGTTGTGTTCCTTCAAGTCAGTTCTGACATTTGGTACCCCTAAGATCTTTCACGGGATTTTCTTGGCAAGATTTGTTCAGAAGGGGTTTGCCTTGACTTTCTTCTGAGGATGAAAGAGCCCAGGAGTCACTCAAAGGGTTTCTATGGCTGAGTTGTGATTCAAACCCTTGTCTTCAAAAGCCCTAATCCTGCACTCAGACCACTATACCACCCTGTCTCTCTTATATTTTTCCTTTTTTTTTGTCCTCTTTTTTTTTTTGCAGGGAGGGGTCAATGAGGCCATTGAAGAAGGCTTATTATGGCTTGCCTGTTCAAACCAAACTTTTTGTTGTTGTTGTTGTTGTTGTTGTTGTTGTTTAAACCAAGTTTATTTATGCATTGCCAAAAGGCAATGCATAAATATTTGTTACAGATTGCTTGTTTTTACTTGACTTCAGTACACGATTTATATAAATTAGAATTCTTTCACACCCTTCATTTCTGATCTTGTGAAAAAGCAAACACTTTTAGCTATATCAATTACCCCATAAAATGAACCTGCTAAAAAAACAAATAAATAAAATGAATATGCATTTTAGTCCTGTGCAGAAAGGAATCATATCTAAACAGCTTGAGAAACAACAGTACAAAGACCCATCAATATTGATTTTACAAGAAACACACGACTGGTTCAATTAACAAACCAAAACGGTTTCATCAATACGACATAAATTACTGGATTTTCATTTAATATTCAAGGGAATTGAACGTTTATTTTCTTCTTTTTTAAAAAATTATTATACTAATGTAAGAGCTACAATATCCTTTTTATCCACATCCCGGGGGTCATGATTTAAAATTAAATATGGGGTTTGGGGAGGTAAACACTTGCACAGAGAATGAACATATACTTCTGAAGTGCTGAAAATTGATTTCACATGTTTTCCTTCTACCTGCCTTAGGGCACTCATTTGCAGAGCTTAATTTCTAAACAGACAGGTGCTGGGGCTAAATCATGCCTCACTCGTCCATGTCTTAGTTTTTGGTCTAGATGCATTTTCTAAGTTGAGGAAACTGTACTCTGCTAAAGCTCAGGTATACCAATTTATGTATTCTATCATTTTGAACCTGAGACTTAGTTCAGATTAAATCATGCCAGTCAGTTGGTTCAGAACTCTAGAGTAGAACACAAATTTGTCCTGGTGATAATCCATGCCCACAGTGGCCATTCCCTCTTTTTCAGTTCATTACTTTGCTGTTGGACCAAAAGCATAGGAATCATCTCTTGTAAAGACAATGACACCAAAATAAAGCATATAGCACCATTTTTGTCTGCATTGTTCTTTGCTCCAGTCTCATTTGGAATACCGTGTCCAACTGTGGGCTCTGGTTAGGTTCCTTTCTGGACTACAACTTCCCGAATTTACCAGTTTGCAAAGCTACGGTCCACACTGGCAGAAGATTCTGGGGCTTGTAGCCTAAAAAGAAACTTTTCCCAGCTCTGATCTGATCACCTTAATACGAAGGATACTGACAAACTGGAGAGTGTCCAGGTAAGGATAAAGGCTGGGATGGAGACAAAATATTATGTGTAAAGTTTGGAGGTGCTGGTTACGTTTAGCCCAGAAAAGAGAGGAGCCAGAGAATAGCCATATTGAAATATTTGAAGTGTAGCCCACTTAAATGGGAAAACAGATTTGATGTCTGTTGTTCCCAGATGCAGTACCAATGGTTTTAAATTATAAGAAAGGGAGTTTGGACAAAGCACAGGGGTTGGTCCGGATGGCCCCTGTGGCCTCTTCCAACTCTATTATTCTAAGAATTGCCACAGATGCAATACAGTTAAAAAGACTGGCCCTGTCATTGGACTGGGAGTCAGTATGGTGTAGCGGTTTGAGTACTGGATGACAATCCTGGAGAACAGAATTCTATTTGTCACTTGGCCATGGAAACCCACTGGGTCACCTTGGGCACATCACACACACTCAGCCCTCAGAAAACCCCATGATAGGTTCACCTTAGGGTTGCATAAGTCATAAATGACTTGAAGGAACACAACAACAAACAACCAAGACCATTGGACAAAGTGAGGTGGTTGTCTTGGAATCAGGTTGTAAGTGTCATGAAATGGTAGCAATAGTAGTTATTTTATTGATGTTGATATTTCACACTAGGTGTGGAGAGGTCTTTCTAGCTTTTTCTGCCTTATCTGCCAAGATTACTTGGCTGGTTTTGAATAGTAAACAACTTGACATGTGCATGAGGAGGAAGAGAGATGCATTTGTTCCTCTGCAAAATTTTCTTGAGCTGGCATTCAGTGGTTTATCAGGAAGAAAATCTGAGAGGCAAGAACCTGCTTCTGTGTTCCATAGGTGGACTCTTACTGTCTATTTCTGTGTACCCTCATTTCAATAGGCTGGAAGAAAAAGCAAGCACTAGCAAACTATGTTATTCCTTAGCTCCAGCAGAAAGCATTAATCAGAGTGATGAACTGATTAACATCTGCACTCTAAATCTTTGATTAATAATTTAATCAGATCTGCTCCCAGCTAACGGGTATTCATTGCTCATGGCAGCTTTCGTAAACAATCAATGTGCATTTCTTTATTCAGACAATGCTATGTGATGTTTGTCTACAGCAGCAAATTATGCATCCATACTACATAGTCAAGGAAACTGTTACAGCAAGTAAATGGCCTCAATATAGCACCTCAGTTGATACACTGTAATATCTTTTAATCAGTTAATTCATCAATTTATGAAAAGCAATACAGTTAATTGATTCAAAGAACTCTAATCACTTGACAGTCCTATCTATTCTCCCTCATTTCTCCATGGATGTAACAAGTGGTCATGATTGAGAAAGTCTTTAATGTTTATGAATGAGATCTCAGTACCAGACATTAAGGTGGGGTGGTACATCTTCAGATCATGCCCACATTCCATACCATTGCAACAAGCTGCAAGAAATATTACTCAAATCATTCAAAAGTTTTATGTTGGGAGGATTAAAGAATAGCCTTCATTCAGCACTATCTCCTTTGTAATTCCAAAGAAATTTCAGTTGCCAAATATCAGCATATAGGACATTGTATTCTCCTATTGGTAGGAATTAATTTTTTCCTGGTCTGATTCGCTATTTATATGAACACATAAACACACAAAGACACAGACACACACACACAAAGTGGTTCACAGATCTTTTAGGGGAAAAAAAATAATTATGTGAACATGCCTTCCCAAAGTTGAATGGACTGCTTCTTTTGCTCCTTATTTTATCTTCCTCATGTTTCTTGAACAATAGTAGGGAATTGTTCAGATTTTCATGGTGTATATTTTTTTTTCTCTTTTTGACCGACTGCCATAGATTTTGCCTATCTGAGACACACAAAACTCATTACCTAGTTCTCAAAAGAAATGGTCCCAATAGGAAACAATATTTTAGCTCTTCCCAAACTTTTCAAATCTGAGTTAGTAAATTGTGCTTGCATGTGATGGTCCTTTAACTCTCAAACCACACAACATTAGAAGCTGCATAACTACTTTGTGTTGATCTGATTATGTAGGGAGAATATTAGATAGCCCGTTTTTCTTTTTAGTTTTGGTGAGTGCACTCAAACTCTCTAGCAGAAAACCTTATCCTACAACAAATCCCAGGATTCCATACAGCAAAGCTATGACAGTTTCAGGGGTACCAAATTGTCATAATTATACTCTTGGAGCTAGATTGAATGAGTAGACACAACCTGAGCAGCCTCATTGAATCAGCACTGACCTACCAGGTTTCACTGATACGTATAGGACTAATAACTAGTGGTGACTCTCTTGTCAATGTAGTGGTACATCTGTTCTAGGTTTTAGTCCAAATCTAGTATCCAAGATGCCAAGCCTATTTTGATGACAGAGTTCAGGACCTTAGATAGTTCAGACTACCATGGAAGCCATCAGTCAACTGCCTTATAATGACTGAGTTGTAAGCCTCAGAGACTATGCAGTTCAACCCAATGAAGGAAATATGCTGCGACAGCATCACTGGTCAGGTGGTCAACCAGCTTCTGCTTAAAATATCTGACAGAGAGCCCATCTTTTTCCACTTCCGTCTTTTCAATTTCTAAATAGATCATACAAACTGGATGTTTTTCCTAATGCTTTATTCAAACTTCATTTCTTGTAATTTCAGACTATTGGCTCATGTTCTGCTCTTTGAAGGTAACAGGAAATAAATTTCACCATTGTCTCTTGACAGCTCTTTGAACATGGCTAACATATTGCCATACATTGTCTCTTTTATTTTCATCTCCTTCCATGTTTCCTTATAGAGCTTGTTGTCCACTCCGTTTATCATCTTTGTGGCCCTCCTTGTTACATCCTAACTTTTTTTTTCTCTCCCTGCCATTGTCTGGATCCAGGATGAGTACAATGATCACTATTAGGCCAACTTTTTTTTCACTTGTCTTGTTAAGTGAACTCATCCCATCTGCACTATTTTGGAAGACTCAAAGCATCAATGATTGAGAACCTCTGACCTAATGAGAATAATTAAGGATTATGAGCTCAGTTCTATTGCAGTGTGTTAAGCAATTCTTTTTTCCCTCCTCTATTTGGGCAATTGTGCTGAAAAAGCACCTCTTCTTGTAGGATATTAACTGAACCTAGTCACTAACGTGAGGACAGCTCATTATTTGTCAGGCATCTGCATTCTGTGCTGAGCAGTACAAAGTCTAATAAACGTAATCCCCTCCCAAGAGATCTAAACTTACTACAGAACTGCAATGCATTAGATATCAGTGCCAGTCTAGTTCAAAATGTATTTACTACAGCCCTGGCCGACATCTCATTTAATTAGATTGTGTCATGTAGAATTGATCGGTTTGGCAAGTGCAGAGCCATGCAAAAGTGCAGAATATTGTAAGAAAATTGTACTCACAGATCACATTAACCTCTTTCATGTTCGGCTAATAAATAGGGTTATTTTTTTCAGCTGGTGAAAAGTGGCACTTAAAACCTGATCCCAACTTTCTCTGCTTGCTAAGAGAGGACATCCTGCCACCCTTTATTAAGTCTTGACAGTGAAACAAGAAAAAACTTTGGGTGAAGACAGATGGCCACTCACTAATTCACCCAAGTGAGCCTGTAACTACTTGGTGTGCAGCCTGTAGACATTGAGAATTAGACATGCATTTTACATGGGCAAAGTGCCATGTCCTATCTATTGCATCTCTACTTAATAGGAAAAAGGATCCTTGTCTAAAGGAACAACAGTAACTGCAGCCATGTTTTGAGAAGTAGTGGTTAAGAATGTTGAACTTGGACTTGAGAGTATTCATTAAGCCATGAAATTAACTGGATGATCTTGGATTAGTCACTTTCCCTCAGCTTTATCTACCTCACAGTAAGGAGGAGGCAGTGTACCTAGAACCAGAGACTGGTGAGAAGCTGATCATCACTGAAAATCCAGGCCCCTCAGAGCTACAAAAGACTCTACTCTTGGATACAGGCAGCTCAGCACCAGTGTGTGAAGAGGAGGCTGAACCTTCTACCAGCCAATAAGAATGCCTGAAGGCACAAGCTTGGCTTGAGATTTCCAAGCCTTGTGTTCAGCTACAAGGAAGGATTCCTCATGATTACTTCAAGAATACAGTATAATGTGGTATCATTAAATACCAAAGTCAAAATCAACCATTGTGATTTCCATGTATGGATGTGAAATCTGGACCATGAAGATATCTGATGGGAGTGGTGATAGAAGATAGTTCTACAGGTACTGTGTTCTGTGATAAAGACAAACAGGTTAGAGAGCAAATCAAGCCTGAGCTCTCCCTAGTAGCCAAAATGACCAAACTTAGGCTATCATACTTTGGATATATCATGAGACAAAATGACTCACTGAAGAAGAAATAATGCTGGGTAAAACAGAAGGCCCTGGAAAAGAGAAAGACTGTATTACAGATGGATGGACTCAAGGAAGCCATAAGCCCGAGTCTGCAAGACCTCAACCTGGTTGTAAATGACAGGGAGGTCTCACATTCATAAAGTTGCCATGAATCAAAGTCAAGTTGATGGCAATTAAACACAATAACAACCAAATTCCAGAATCCGAGCCACTCAGCTCTAGATGGGACCTGGTAAGCAATATAACCCTCATCCCTCATCCCTGGGTTCCTGGTAAAATTGTTGATAATGCCATTCCTCAATTCTTGTCTGCTAACCGTTGCTTCACAAAATCATGTTGTGACTGATATGTAGGTGCCTGATCTTGGGCTTGTCTTGACTTCCTGGAGTCTCCCTCTACTGTGTGTTACTTGATGGATTAGACCTTGGACTGTTGTTTGGCATTGGCTCTGGACCCCCTCTCCTCAACTGGCTTACTTTACTCATAATTAGGACTCTGTTTGACCCTGCTAACTGCTTTTAACTGTCCTTTGGTCTTCTCCCTGTTTGTCTTGGCTACTTGTGGGGGATGCCCTGACTGGCTTTGGCTGAGACTTGCTGCTGGGTCCTCTTCTCCTTAGAAAGGGAAAGTTGGAATGTGTGATAAGCTGTCTAGCAAGATAACATCATGATCATGGAATTGTCTTTCAAGAAAAAATCAGAGTAGCTTCATTCCTGACAACTTCTGGCCAGGCAGAGATTTTTTTTTAAAATGGCCTTTTAAAAATAGATTAAAGGGTGTTTAAAAAAAAAAAAAATCTTTATAGAGTACAAAATTATTACACACAAAAAAATTACACATACAACATATATAGTGATACATGCATAGCCAAAAAAATAGATTAAAGGGTTTAACTCTGTTCTTTTTGATTTTAACACTGTTTGTTTTATGCTATTTTTGTAAACTGCCTTGGGGTTCCTTGTTCAACAAAAAAATTAATTTAGATACCATATCAATCAGTTTGTTAGAAAAGTGCATGAAGTCTGCACAGAATGATCCCCATACAGACTCTAGCCTACAACCTTCACTCCTGGGTATCCTTCTTAATACAGATCAGAGATTATTTTCATCCATGTTCTTTATTTTTAATAGCATATCTTTGTAAAAGCAATAATTTACAAGCACAGTGTGCCTACTGAATTCAATAAAACAAAGCTCGCTTTTTCCTGTATTGTGTGTGTTGATGGCTGTGACCTTGTTCTTTGAAATGACTTTCTGGAGTTGTCGGGGTGGAGGAATGTCCATGTTCTCTCTTTTCTTGCCAAGAACAGTTGTTGTCATATAACATTGGTGAGCTATTTCAGTATTATTATACAAAGGATTCAGGTTAGAATAAAAGTAATGCCAGAAAGAGGAAGAGTGAAAGGGGAACCAGTGGTAAAAAAAAATCCTTTGGCAATGGTAAAGAAGCATGTAATTTCATTTATTTATTTTATTTATTTATCCTGAAAGAATATGTGATATTGGGTTCTGTTTACTTTTTGTACATCTTGTGTGGAAACCTGTTGTTTTCCTGGAGAGTTAGCATGAGTCTATTTTATTATCAGTTCACTCAAGGAACAACAAGCAAACAACAAAGGATCACAGTGAGACAAATCAGAAGCAACTAAAAAGACATTCCTTGTTTTACAGCTGTTAAAAAACTCTGCATGTTTGCCACTGATGTTTGTTATAATAATGTGTCTGTATATCATAAAAACTCTTTCAAACATATCAAGCTTGAAAACATAATCACATTCAATTTTTCTTATTCCTGTTACATCTGAATTACAGTTGTACTGTTTCTTTGCTAGCTCTTATTTCCTTTGGTGATTCCATACATGGCATTTTTCAGTGAACTGTATTGGAAAAGACAGATGTGGCCACTCTTAGGCCCTTTCTGTGCCACCCTCCCAACCCGCCACAGGGATGGGTGAAGGACAGGACTGTGACGATGCTTATGCACAACGTCATCACGGTCTCATCTTTCCCAACCCCAGGTGGTGTGATTGTGCCGCAAATCATTACCCACATTTACTTTAGCTGTGGAGGCCATGGAAACACAATGGCTGTCCTTCCTGCCCCACTGCAGCCTGGGACAGTACCTGGCTGCATTGCGGCAGGAAGAGATGGGGCCATCATGCTTCTTTGACCCTGGAGGCAGCTGGTGCAGAAGGGAGCGCTCCTGTCATGCTCCCCTCCTGGCAGAAACAATGCTGGGACCCACATCGGATGCCTCCACATTGAGGTAAGGTGCAAAAAGGGCTTTGACCTTTCTGCCAATGACCTCCAAACTACTAAACAGTCCTCTACACTGGACTTTCTTTGGTAGGTTTTCAGAAAGCTGGGCAATATGTGGCCACAAGTGTCTTGGAATCACATCTTCATACAGGTAATATGATTCCAAGACTGTACCATCTTCATTCACATCAGATTTTTTTTTCCTGAGTTCACCTCAAAATATTGTGTTGGACCTTTAAGGCCTAAAGTATCAAGTTAAAATAGCTCAAAAATCATGTAAACTTTTTTTATCATTAACAAAACAATTAGTCTGGTATGTACGTAAACCACAACCATCTGAAATAGAGCAAACAAACGTAGGGGATAGGTGTTCCTTAGGGTCAGGCTAGAAATGATGGCAAATACATCATTCTAAAGGTTAGAAGGAGAGGTGCTTCACTTAGTTCCACCATCTTCACAGGTATGTTTGATAGGAGCATAGGAAAGGGTTTTTTCCATGGATGCTCCTACCCTCTGGATCTTCCTTCCTAGGCAGTCCCTTCTTGCTGTCTTTCTGCCATCAAGTGAAGATTTTTCTGTTCCATCAGGCATTTGGAAACTGATTGTTTATATAATGGATTTGTTCTAATCCTGTACTGTTTTTAAACAAGGCTTTTAAATTATTGCTTTCTATAGTTTTAATTCTATAGAGAGTTTAAGCTAAACTTTTTCTATGCTTTTAGTTATACATGGTATTATTTGTATCTTTTTTATTTTATAAGCTGCCTCGAGTCTTATTTTTGGGGAAAAGATTGTCTTTATAGAGTGACTGATTGATTGATTGACTAATTGATTGATTGGTTGGCTAACTGATCACTGCTCCCTTGGGCTAGAGAAGTGTAGAAGAACTTACACAATACTGTCTTCCCCTTTTTATCTGCCGGACAGTGGGACTTTTTGAGTTTGTCAGAAGTCTAAACTCACCCTCCCCTCCCTCCACCACATGTTCTTCTGTCCTTTGTGGCTCTTTCTCCAGCCTTTTCTCTCTTTCTGAGTAGAAAACAAAGGGGGTCTAAATGCCCTGTGTCCCTCCCTAATGTTTGCTGTCATGGCTTCTGCCTCTAGCTTGTGTGTGGAGGATCTTCTTATGCAGGAAGAGCCACACTTGTTCAGACTGTCATTTCTTTAGGGTAACATCACATTGTGATGGAGAACTCCAACTGACTGACTGGGTTAGGGGACTACATGTTAACTCCTGTTGTTACTGTAAAAGGGAATCAAGGACTATAGACATATTAAACACAATTCACTATGTTATCTTAAGTTGCTGCCCAATTAATTGTCAAATCATTGTAGTCATTTAAAAGGTTTCTTTCTCAAGTTATTTAAAAACAAAAACAAAACCAGCCCTAGTTGTCTGATAGCTCTTCAGTTATTGAACCTTTTACTGCTCACACTTCCTGAACCTTTTTCATTTCTCACTGGAAAGTTTTTCTGGATGTAAGCTTATTTGATGATTGGCCATGCCAGTCTATCTAACAAGGTATTTGGAGTGGTGTTTCATCCTGTGTGTGTTGTGACACTCCTGTACAGTGTTGTACACCCAATTCCTAGCACTGTCTGCTTGGCGCTTTCAGAGTTCTGACAGGTTTTTATTTTGGGAAATGCCTCCTTCAAAAGACAAAGTGGTCTGCCTGCTGAGATAACAGTAACTATTAAGTGTGAGGGGAAATGTGCTTTGAAGGAAATGAAAAATATGCATTAGCAGAGACACATTTATTTGAGCAATTAAATAAATTCTAAAAAATTATAGGATGGATCTTCAACAAATCTTTACAAAATGAGTCACCGGAAAGGGGAAAAAGAATTCCATTGTCCTTCTGAAAGAGTTAGTGAAGCTCTTAGAACCATTTAGCTGAATGCATGTGAAATCACTTCGCTTCATAATTTTCAGTGGTACCTATAAAGACTCAGGATTAAAAGATGTAGCATTATTATCAGCAGTCTCACAGGACTTCCATTTTCAGTTTTGAAATCAAAATGCAAAGGGTCACCTTATATGACTTTCATTACCTTTTCTTCATATTCATAGACAACTGATTTTGATAAGAATTGTGTGCATTTTATAGGCCTGTGTAACATTTTTTGGTCCACTTACGTCCTTTACAGGAATGAGTAGGCTGTGATACAGTCCACATTATCACAAAATAACATTTCTTTGTTGTTTACTATGACCTGTTTCGGACCCCTGGCACCTATTACTGTAATCCAGACTCTTCTTTCTTATCCTTTCTGCTGTGCCATCTTTCCCTCAATGACTATTTTTCTCAGTTATACATTCAGAGCAGATCTCAGATTCATGTACTTCCTCAGAACCCTTCTTTTATCAACCCACTTTGAGGAAAAATTACCTAATGAGAACTTAAATTTAACTTATATCTTGCTTCCCTCATGAAGCTCAAGAATAAGACCTCAAAGGCCTATTCCTGATCTCTTACAGCAAGGTGAATTGTGGTGGGAAATAATGTCCTGTTAGTGTCCAATTTAGATTTTTTTTTCCCCTGTGGAAGTTCCATCAGTGATTGCCAGAGAGCTTGGAAATATAATTTTCTATGTTTTATGAGCATCTCACATGATTTGCAGTTAACAGATGGGATAGGAAGGTATTTTGCATGAAAGGAAAGTTCTGCTTGGCTAACGTAGATTCCCAACTCCATAATTTCTCCCAATGGCCTGCTTCCAATGTAGCCCCACATTTCACATCATTTTGGAAGATTCCTCATTCCTCAGGAGAGTCTTTTGAGAACAAGCATGATGGTTCAGTTTGAAGAATTGGCAGAAAAGCCCTGTTGTGTACAGAATTCCATTCTCATATCATAGATCTTGGATTCAAGTCTATGAAAAGCACATACTCCTCCAGAGAGAGAGAGAGAAAGAAAAAGAGAGAGAGAGGGAGAGAGATGGGATAGCTATAACAGGAACTATTAAAATTGGCACCCTTATTATGCAATAGATTCTCACAAGAGCTAAGAATCTAAATAACAAAATCTAAAATATGGGGGGCATAGCCCAACAAAACCTAAAATACTTTTGCATTGTCCCTTGTGGTGAGGTGAGAACATCTTTAATGAAGGCACACAAAATTTACTGATTAGAAAGCAATGTGGAAACCATACAAAAACCACCAGTGTAAAAAGACCAATCAATATGAACTTTGAAAGATGCATATGTTGCAAAAATAAAAGTGATAACAGTCCTTGTTTACCTTGCCATTTTTCATTCCTATCTTATGCTAATATTGAGATCATCCATTCTTTAATGCAGGGAAACAGTGAAACAATCACCACCAATAAAAACTGCAACTCTATCAGAAAGAAAGAAACAGCATTCAGCTGTTGGGTTATTTTGAGCCACTCTTTGGTTGTCTCCAGTCGGGGCAGATGTGTCAGAAGACTGTCTGTTTGTTACAGTAGTTGCTGCTGCTGCTGCTGCTGCTGCTCCTCCCCCTCCTCTTAATCCAAATTATTCTATTGTCTCAAACTATTTCCGGCAATTCCTGGCACCAGCTGCAACATTTCATTCTTACCTATCAGTGGATTTCTTTTGAATTCTGATACGTATAGGGACAAAAAAGTATCCTTCTGTTCTCCTTTTTTCTCTCTCTTTTTAATTTGTTCAAAGTGTTATAATGATACTGTGCACCAGCCAAATGGCTGTGTTGCACTATAACTGCAGCAAATTTTATAACAAAATTTAGAGAAGAGAAGATTTACTCTTCAAATCACCTCAACAAACCAGAGCCCTTAACAAAAACTTTCAGAAAACCTTAGAAACTAAGAAATTGCTACCTCCTCCCGCCAGCCCCAGAATGGGTGGGGCACTGGATTCAGAGGCAAAAACTGGCAAAACTCATGAAAACCCAAGATGCTATATTGCAAGAACTCACATTTTTCAGACCATTCTTGAAGAGTCCATTATTAACCAATACAAAAGATCAGCAGCAATCTAATACAGGATCTCACTAAGGGGGCCTCTTCTCTGCACCTGGCTTTATTCTCTTATGCCTTATACCTGAATGAATACTTATCAAAGCTTCAGAGACTCAGTCGGGCCTTGTAGAGAATACCTTCCTCACTTCTCAGTCCTGAAGAGGGAAATTGCAATCACCAAATGATTGTAGTGCACACAAGAGCACTGGGTACTTGCTCTCCCTTTGTTTCCTGCTCTTCCACATGACCAATATTTAGCAGGTGACAAGCCAATTTCCATTTCCCATTTTTACAGATTAGACAAAAAAAAAGAGCAAACAAACCTTGAGTAACTATACATAACCAGTACATCAGGTAAAACATTTCTATCTATCATATATTCACACAATTATGGAAGGAAAAGAACTGGCAAGGGTGTAGCTGTGAGGGAGGGAGTAAATGAAGACATTATCCCTCAATAGGAATTTTGTACCTCAATGAAATTGTTCCTTCTGTGCCCAAATGTCTAGCATTTCAGAGTGAAAAACCATGGTAGAGATATATTTTGTTAAATTATTCCCTCCCACAAGAGAGAGCAAATTAACAAGTTTTCTCCCCAGTGTTGCATATATTCGAAAAACTATGCAGTTTGTGAAGAAGTCTTCTGGGGAAACAAATCCTCTACCCACCCCTGTATGACATCAGAAGTGGGGGAGAGATGAATGAGGATCTTTCATCATCTGGGTCCTTCCCCTTCGCCATTGATTATCCTGTCTTGGCTTCCTCCACCCCATACAACATCAGGAAAGGAGTGAGACCAAGTGAGGGTTAGGCAGGCTATGGTTTTCCACAATGTTCTCCAGCCTTCTCTTCAACCTGCCTGCTACCATGTGACATCAGGAGGATGGGAGAAGGAGGACAAAGGTCGAGGGGGCTATAGTTGGTTCATGATAGTGTCCTGTGCTGACTATCAAAACACAGCCTGCAATGTGCTGATTTATTTTAAGATGAGCTTTTTGGGGTGTCAATTCACTTCTTCAAGTGCATTGATGGAGTAAAGTGTTATACCCCATTATTAAGTATTGAGCCACAAACTCCATCATTTCATCTAAAGCAGTAGATTGGAATCCATGGAAGCTCACACTAAAACAGATCAGTTAATTTTTCCTTATTGTTTACATGCTGAAGTAGAATAACCTGTAAATCTCTTTGAAAACTACAATCAGGTATAATCTCTGCCCCTTTGCCCTAATTTTCTGGACTTGTTCTCATAGGGTGATTATCTTAAGATTAACCTTAATTCAACAATTGTTACCCCAGGGAGACGTTTCATGAGTCCATATCTAATGTTTCCTAATGTTAAATGTGCAATATGGAACTACTATTTTAATAATATTTAGTGAAATAAGGACCAAACCAGATGTGAGGCAGCTATTAGTATTTTATTGATGCATGTGCTGTATTGATGGGCCTAAAAACTCTAAAGGCATCAGATCCCATCTGATTTTGGAAGCTAGGGAGGGTGAACCCTGGTTAGTACTGGGATGAGAGATTGTCAAGGAGTACCAGTTGCTCTAGATTATATTTCAGAGAGAAGAGGAATTAAAAGAGCAAGGACATGAATTTAACTGGTTCCCATGGAGACAATTAAAAGAGAGATTTAAAATGGATCAAAATTATATGGGTTTGAAAGAAATGAAAATGAACTGGATGTATTGATGAAAGGCGACCAGAAAAAGAGAATTTCCAGATTTTATAAAATATTGCTACAAAGAGACATGGAATCAGAAATTGTTAAAAATAACATGGTTAGATGGGCTCAAAATATAGGACATCCAATTGAGTTGGATACATGGGTGAGGGCATGGAAGACAGATGTAAAATTTACACCAAGTTTGAATTTGAGAGAAAATTTTTATAAAATGTTATATAGATGGTACATGACACCTGTAAAACTGAAAAAAATAACAAGAAATGGGAATGGAAAATGTTGGAAATGTGATGAGAAAGAGGGATCTTTTTTCCATATGTGGAAAATAGCTGTAAAATAGCAAAAAAGTTTTGGAAAGAAATACATGATGAAATTCAAAGATTGTACAGTTTTAACTTGGAAATGAAGCCAGAATTCTATTTGTTGAATATGTTAGGGCAAGAAAGAGAAATAAGATCTCATCAAAAGACATTGTGATATATAATAACTGCAGCAAGACTGACTTATGCTCAACACTGGAAAGAAAGAAAATATATTGATATAAGAGAATGAAAATTCAAAGTCCTGGATATGGTGGTAACAGAGAAGTTAACTTTTTCACTCAAAAATAAGCCAATCCAGGGCTTTGAAAGAGAATGGCGAGAGGTATTGAATTGGATAAAAGAATAAGATAGGGCAAAAGAAAGAAAGATTGTAAGAAAGGTGAAAGATAAAATGAGGTAGTAAAAGATAATATGTAAATAGTTAAATATAAGTTAAAAGTAATAGTTTATGATTGTTGTAAAACAGAGATAATGTACGGAATGGAATGTTTATACGGAATAGAATGCTAAACTCAGATTCAACAGGGAAAATTGATGTTTGGAAGCAGGAAGGGTTTTTTTTTAATTCTTTTTCATTTAAAATTTTAATAAAAATTACTTATTAACAAAAATAGATTAGATTTCAGAGAAGGAAACTGGCAAAAATCATCTCTAAGTATTCCTTGCCTACAGAATCCCTGTGAAATTCATGGTGTCACCTTAAGTTGACAGGTGACTTCAAGGCATGCAGATGTGCTGTATTAACATATAAAAAACTTTCCTGAATGTGAGACACTGAAAAATGGACAGATTTCCCCAAACCGAACGGAGAACGGCATCCAGGAGTTTATTTCTCTTTTTATCCCAAACTGAAGTAGAAAATAAGCATGACCCAGCAGTGTGGCTGCAGAAAAGGTTTAGAATAGAAAGAGAAAAGATTTGGTATGTTTTGTTTTTTTTCTGCATACATATTTATAGGAGTTAACTGAGGAAACATTGAGCTTATTTTAAGTAAGCAGATGGGAAGATACACTGTGATTCAACACACGTTACTTTCGTCTACCTACTCTTAACACATAATTATTGCAAAATGTCGTGTAAAATTAACACTCCACCTGCCTCATACTGATTAGCACAAATTAAATGTTATGCTAAAAAGCCTGATGATTTAGCATATTACATATAAAGTGTGCAGTTGCTACTGATTGCTGTGGTATTTCTGAAGTATATGAACCTAATATAAGCCCAGTGAAACAACCCTGAGTTCTCATCTCACCCTTTGTCATGTGCTTCTGACCTTTTTGGCTACCACTCTTTGCCTGCCACGCCGTTCACAGTGATAATAGGGAACACAAAAGGCTAATTTGTAACAAAGAGTTCTGACACAGAGAAAAAAGAGTCAGACATTTCCAGTTACAAAGGTAATTAATTAATGAACAGATTCATTTCTCAGACCTTCACAAAAGAAGCTAGGAAAGACACACATCAGTAGATTCAGAGCTTAGAAAGTGACTCTTAAAAGGCAATTAATTACTGCTGTGATCTCAACACAATAGCTAATGACTGTTACATTTGATTTTTTGTTAAAAAAAAGTTTTTTAACTTAATTTCTCAAAATTAAGTTAATTATTGGAATGGTGACCTTTGAATTCCCTTTTTTAAAAAGCTGACCGCTACATGCTGCTGGCTTAGGACACGAAATGCACCAAGGGTAGCTAGCTGGTGGATCTGCCATGTGGTGAGGGGCAGATCCAGTTTTGATTTTACTGGTGTTCCTGCTATAGAACCAGAACCTCTCCCAGGCTAGATCTTATCACTACAAAGAGCTGGCATTGGCACAGCTTCCACACAGCTTGGAGCAGCTGCTGCTAAAATTGGCTTAGAGCTGTGATGAAATCAAGAGTGGATTTATTACTTTCTGGTGATGGATTACTGGTTGCCCCTGAAACCTTTTCTCATTCCATCCACATTGTCATTACCTCAACAAGCATACTAGAACATGGAGCACAACATTTGACCTATTAGTCTATTGTAGCCTAAAAGAGGGGAAGGAAGGGGAAAGATCTAACAGTATCTTTAAGACCAACTGGTTTATATTCCAGCATGAACTTTCATGGATATCAGTCTACTTCCTCAGATGTACTGATACAATGATATTAAAGACACAGATTTTTATGGATAGCTACACAATTGAAGAAGTGAGACAGAATATAAAAGGAAGCTGAAAGATGCAGAGAGATCACTTGAATCATATGATATCTATCTTCCAGGATTTAATTCCTCTTCCACCATCCCTTTGAATTTAACAAAAAATATCTTAAAATCCACTTTTATAAAACAGGTGATTAAGATTCTTGAAAACTATGGTGTATTCTCAAGTTTTAAGATGAATAAAGATAAAATAGTGATGACTACTATGAACATGTGGACTTTAATAAAAATAACTAAAATACGGTTACATTGCAAAGCAAGCTAAATTTTAATTTATCAAGTTACAACTGTAATATAGTTATATTTTTGTATTGGAAAAAGGGAATATTACAAATAACTAACTAGGTACAGCTAATTGCATCCATCCTGTGAGTATAAGAAAATTTCAAAATGTGCAGCACATCTTAAATAGTCACATAGGGCATTTCCACACTACACTGTTATAGCGTTATTATTCCACTTTCAACCTCCTATGGAATCCTGGGAGTAGAAGTTTAGGGAAGGGCATTTAGAATTCTCAGCCAGAATGCTCTTTGGCCTCAGGAAACTACAAACCCCAGAATTCCACAGAATGGTGATAGTAGAATAATAGCACTACAACAGTGCAGTGCAGAAATGCCCCTAGAAAGTTCAGAGCAACTTTCTCTGAGTAAAAAGGAAAAAAATAATGCAAAGGGAACCACACTATCACTTTCTTTCCCCCTTAATTTAATCTCCCATCTCTCTATTTGGGTCAACTGAAATATTACATGATTTCAAAAAGTCAAAGATGTGTCACACATATCATGACTTTGGAACCACAAAATTGGGAGTGATGTTAAGCAAAAAACATCACTTTGCTTCTGTAAGGAAAGGTCAGCACAATTTTGGGCAGGGCAGTAGTTAATGGCAATAGAGCATACAGAAAACCTCCAATTGAGAGACAGATGTAAGCAGCCAAGATACAAAGCATCACCACCTTTCAGCCTCATTAGATGGTCCCTCTCCCAGCTAAAACAATGAATCTTTGCAGAATCACAAGCAAGGATGCTCAAGGGAACAGTAAACTGCCACAAGTTCAGGCTTAGCCTTGTGGGTTTAAAGCAGATTTCCCTTCTCTGCTTGCCAGAAATAAAGATTTTAAAAAAATCTTTGCAGTAACAACAAAACAGCATTTATATTTCACTTTGGAGGGTTTAAAACTCTTCATATCTATACACCCCCTGAGCTTTTTTGAGGAAAGAAGGATGGAAAAGTAATAAATATATTATATTATCTCTCAGTAGTGCTCTCAGTAGAGCTGGCAACCATCCTGTATATTATGTCAATATTATTATTTCCATACTACAAATGTGGAGCAGAAGATGAGAGAAGTCATTCAGTTGAGCTGTAATGATCCCAGCATGGAAATAATCAATGTGCTTGCACGCTCCTTCCTCATCTCCTCTTTCATGCTCCATTTCAGCAAGTTTTTTTTTCCAGGATCAAAGTACATATTATGTTATGTGTATGAAAACTAATCAAGGCCTAGCATACCTGAATGGGTGGATGGATGGATGGATGGATGGATAGGTAGGTAGGTAGATAGGTAGGTAGATAGATAGATAGATAGGATGACAAGGTTGCTGGTCCTTCATTATCTTTCCTTAGTTGTATTATATGTATGACTAAGAGATAGACAGATATCCCTTTACAATTATTTGAACACATAAATCAGATAAGAAGGAAGACAAAACGTTTGCATCAGCTCAGTGTTTGATGGCAACAGTTCTCAAATGATAAAATGACCAACCACAATTGCTTCTCAACAATTTATTTCACAACTGACCTTGACACCATTAACATGTTATCTGCACTCATGGCAAAAGTGAGGAGAAAAGAAGAAATTTCTGCACCGGCCAAAAAAAGTCATCAGCCATCCCCTCAGAGAAACAGCACACAATATGTAGTGATTTGTGTGAAACTATGTTGAAAAGAGCTGCTCAGCTGCCTCCCTTTCAGATGTTAAAAACGTACTTGCAGTCTAATGTTGCTGTAGTTGTATAGAATCCTTAAAACTCAGGAGGAACCCCAATTTCTTAAATAAAACCAAAGAATGAGTAAAGGAAGTTCAGAATACCAGGTATTCCCTAGACATAACCTTGCTGGTTATTCCCACAGCCTCCCTGCTTGCAAATGAACAGCCACAGACATGTTCAACTTTCTGCAGACCACATACACACAGTCAGCTCCACTAATTCTTCAGCCATTTGAACTTGCCGTTCTGTCTGCCTGCCCATTTAAAACACACCTGGCAACAACAGCTGTAATGAATATTCTATGGTCCTCAAGAACAAGCATATAAAAAAGCCTTTAAATCGCAAAATAAAAAGGTACAATGCAGTGGAGGGGGAAAAAAACACATGCAGTACTAAATCTTCAGCACAGCAAGCTCACAATGATCTACTGCAGCCATTCTCAACAGAAGCCACACTGAGCCCAAGGAGTCCACAACACATTTGAAGTGGGGGGGGGGTCACAAACTGAAAACTGTGAGAAGGGAAACCCAAAGGATTTATGGGGTCCCTGGTAAACTGTTAAAATACCCAAGCAGCAATTTTAATTGGAGTCAATAATTTTCTTCCTATTTATCATCTTTGCAACACTCCGTTTGATAGTTTCCTTGACAAAATCCAAGAACAGAACTGATATTGCGACAAGGGATCATCTCCAATTGACATTGTTTAATTTGGAGCCCAATATCATGAAATTTGTGGAAAAACACCAAACTCATATTACACCTGATCACACTGTATTAAGACATGTTAGGCCTGACCATTGTTTAATTTCATACAGTCTTTTTAAAAGTTTTGTCCAGTATGTTGGAATATTCAAGTTTTCTTGGTGTTCAACAATAAATTATTTTCTGTCTATCTATTCATTATATATGCCTGTGTGACAGAGGGGAAGAGCTCCTAAGGCTGACCTAAGGTATGTATTATTGAGATCTCTCTCCCTCTCCCTCTCTCCCTCTGTGTTGTGTGTGTGTGTGTGTGTGTGTGTGTGCGCGCGTGTGTTTTAAGTGCAAGCCACTTTGATATTATTTGCAATGGTGGCCTTCTTAATATTTTGGCATTTGAAGTGGTATCAATGTTACCACAAGACAAAGATACTGATCTTCTTTCTTACTTAATAATAAATTTGGGCAAATCTGTCCTTTGCTGACATTTGTAAATTTCACTTCTTTATTTTAACACTTAACGCCTGTTCTATTCAATTAAGGAAGCCACAGCCCTGAGTTTGCAAGACCTGAGCAGGGATGTTGAAGGGATGGTTGCCGTAAGTTGAAGATGAATAGATGGCAAATTACAAGAACAACAACGACAAAGCAACCAGTTCTGTTTCAACACTAATCTTTAAAAAGTAATTTGTTGCTGCTTTCCAGAAGCAATTGGCAGCTTCTGAGAATAAGGGATATTTTTCTTCCCCTGTACTGGAGAATGCTGTACCCCAGTGCAGCCACCCAATATCTCCAAATATGACAAACTGTTGTCATATGCCTTCAAGTGGTTTCCAACTTATGGCAACCCTAAAGCAAACCTATCATAGGGTTTTCTTGGTAAGAGTTGTTCAGAGAGGTTTTGCCTTTGACTTTCTCTGAGGCTGAGGGAGAAAGCACACAACAACAACAAATACGTAAATATGTTATTTCACTTGTTATTTCCAAGCTCTCATTCTAAACTGCAGACCGTAGTGTGTGAAACCCAACAGATAGCTAGGTCACAATCTGCACATGAGACCAAAACATGAAGGATCACATCTCTGAATAAAAGTGGACAAATGACAAGTTCTTCAAGTGTCCCTAAGTGAAACTGAAACAGAAAATTATTCCCTCTGTTTCTAATATTTAGTATCATCATTTCTGGGATCAGAAAGAAGCCACCCATACGCAAGAGCTAAGCAAGTAAGGTGAATCCTGCGAATTGTAGAATTACAGAAACTGTCCCACCTACCGCAGGAAAACCAATCAGTTTGCTCAATTAAAAAAAAATGAAACAGTGGTAGCAGCTGGCTTCCATGTCAGTGGGTTGACAAATCTCTTTTCAAGTTTTAGTCTGAAGTTTAAAAGAGTCACCCAAGTTGCTGATTCACATTCCCCAAAGAAGTTCAGTATTTTGGCTAGCTCTATTAAACTTTGGATTAAAACCAAGAGTGGGTTCACAGTACATTGACATGGGCACCACTCACAAATTCAGTGGTGCCCATGTCAGGGTAGCCTCAGAGAAGACGAAGGAAAGCAAATGAGATAGCCAGAAACCTAAACAGGGAGCCTCCTCACTACAAAATTTTGTTGCAGATGTACTGTTTAATTCTGATAATGCATATTTCAAGATGTATATCAGACCCTCGTAGGTTAGCACCTTGCTATCCGCTTTCTTTCATTTTGCTAAGTAGGTTACATGCAGTACGAGGTAGATGATATATGTTGAAACAAATCTGAAGTTACATGACAGCAGAAATTCTCTGTGGCAACATTTCACAGAAATGAAACATGAGCTAAAATGACATAATATATCTCAAAAAAGAGAGAAAGAGAGACAGAAAAAGACTTATTTCTTGCTGCTAAAACAAATGAAGAATTAGAAGGTAGATATTTTAGATTTCTGGAGCTGTAAGTTTTATTTTGATTTCACACGCAGTCCTCCATGATCTAGTTTGGTTTAGTTACAGCACTGCAGTCATTTGTTTATCCTGGTTGCCAAACAGTTTTCTGCCAACGCACTATACATGAGCTTCAGCTGAAAGATTCCCCAGTTGCTACCCAAATGAGGAAAGAAGGATTTAATCAGTCCTGCACTCATTAAAACAGGGATTACTGCAAAATTTACCCGCATAATCTGTCATTCCCAGAAAGCTTAGCTTAGACCACCACGAACACTATTTTAATTATGTTTTAGATTGATGGTGTTTGGAGCTATATGTTTCCTAAGCTGAATTAATGTACAACATTATATTCTCTAATGTTTTTGTACACACAGGTTCCTTAAGAAAAAAAATAACAAGATGAACAAGTAAGTTTATGAAAAATGATATATATTCTATCTTCCAGTGCTTTTCAGTGCCTTAAAATACTACCTATTTTTAAAATGTGTGAAAGACACACAAGATTTTGTATTCTGCAGATATGGAGTGAAAGTAGTGCATGATCTTGATTAAACTATGAAACTGTAGATTTTCAGGTTGGTAATGAAGCTGAATGTTCAGCGAATCTCATCATAGCTGAAAAAGGCCAGACAATATTAATAAACTACTGGTTTGCAGGCAGAATGAAAAGATTTTCCATAGCAGGGGTGGGCAAATCTCTTAAAGTCACTTTCACCCATTCTAAGTTTTTCACTGTTCAGTTCATTCAGTGTTTTTCTGATCACATGAAAATTTATGAACATTTTCATGAACACTTCCAAAAAAGTATATTCACTCTTTGTCCCCCAGACAAGTTATATTCCAATAATGTTTTGAGGGCCAAAAGTTGGCCATCCCCTAACTAGTACTGAATAATGTAAAACAGAGCAGAATTACCATGCTATGGTGAACAGCATGGAAAGATCCTAGTGAATAAAACATTCTGTCGCTCTATGAATGAAATACTCAATAGCTGTCCTACACTACTTAGATTTCATTCTCCATGATCCTACATTTTCGTAATAGTTGGTTTTTCACACATTAAGAAGATTTTTTGAATAGTTATCATCAGCTCTTTGGTTAATAGATCTTCCCCTGGTGTCTGAAATACACAGATTTCATACCAGAGTATCTGAACTGCAAAAATTCATCAACAGTATAATTATTGCCTTGTTACACTCTCTCTCTACTCTTCTTCTATATAATCCTCCAGCCACAGCTCCTACTTCAGTAAAAAATCAGCATATGATAGAGATTCACAAAGGTGTGTTATTAAGAAAGTAAAACAGGATTTATTTCCTAAGGTATCATTTTGCAGGGGATTATGATTACCATTATCCTTGCACAATGTCATCACGGGCAGGAAAAAGCAGGAAAACTTTTCCCATACTTGTGTGTGTGTGTGTATGTGTCATATATGCCTCAGAACTTGGAAAAGTTACTTCTGTGGACTACTATTCCCAGGATTTCCCTGCCAGCACAGCCACATACACACCAACTCTTATTCCGTGTGAAGAAAACTGAGACCTGGCTGGTAGTTCTTCATAAGAATTGAAACTCAGATTTTTCAGAGCAAAGCACTCAAAGCCCTTTGCGTAGATGGATGATTAAGAATGTAACTTATCACTTACTTTCTTTCCAAAGGAAGTGATGAATAATTGTAGCAATGTTCATCCTACAGCAGGAAATTCTTAGAAATCACTGATTTGAAGCTGTTCATGATGAAATATGTGAAAAATCAACCAAACGATTGGTCACAACTTGTTTCATTAGCTAGAGTGAGGCCATCTCCGCACTACACTATTACAGTGCTATTATTCAACTTTCAACATCCTATGAAATCCTGGGGTTTGCATTTTAGGTAGAGGTATTTAGAATTCTCAGCCAGAGAGCTCTTTGGCCTCAGCGAATGACAAATCCCAGAATTCCACAGCATGTCGAAAGTGCAATAATAGCACTATAACAGTATACTGCAGAAATGGCCTGAGTCTCGATGTACAAAACTTTAGTCTTGATCCAGTTAAAGCCAGCAATTCTTGGTGAATGGTAAGTTAAATGTTGTGCAAATCCCATCAGTTTAATGAATCTATTCTACTTGTAACTAACAGATAAACTTAAGCCCAGTTCTGTTTAATATAAAACTATTTAATATAAGCAAAGGGAGGTAAGATGGTGCATAAGAATGCAGGGGGAAGAATACAGGAAGGAAAAGATTTGTTTACTTTTCCCTATTTATTTTGGCACTTTTTGACAGCACAGCCTATCCTTTCAATCTTGGACACAACTGGCATTGGAACAACTATGCATGGAACTGGATCTCCTAGCTGTAAAGTAATAATCAACTACAAGAACAAAAGAACTATTGCATGGGTATTGACAAACTAATTAAAAGACTTGTAATTTATGAACACACAATATAATTAATTCTAGATCATAGACATCAAAACATTACATTTTAAGACCAGGAACTATTTTGCTCAATGAACAATAATTTGTACAAAGGGGTTTGGTAGCTGGGTAGTTTAAATCTATACCAACCACATTACATTGTTTGCTCTAGAACAGCATAACAAGCGTGGAAATTATACTCATTCACTTATCTCAAAGCTCTCTTTAGTAGAACTAAAGTATATCACCTATTTTAAAAAGGGACTAAAACATCTTAGGAATTTTTTAAAAAGAAAGAAAGAAAGAAAAGCCTTACCCAAAGCTTAGCACTTAAGACAGTACATGAATTATGCTCACAGTTGAAGTAGTGCATTTTGTCCATGACACAGTTTCACCAAACATCAATGGATTAGAAAATGTGGATAATTCCTTCACTTGCTCTCTGCATAATGCATCATTTACTCTCACTTTTCTCTTTCTGGCTTTTGATAAATGGTGAGTGTAAGCTCTTGAATAATTTAGCCTCTGTTGTAAGGGTCTGGAATAACAAAATTGTACTCAACTTAAGCTGATCCTCCCTGTCCTTTCAGAGAGTGAAGTGATAGGAAAGAGCCAGTATATTTCTTATGACTTTTCAGAAAGCCATCAAGTGCTCAAATTCAGATGGTGTGTGCCTGTGTGATATATAAAATTCCCACTAACCTTGTCCCCTTTTCCCTGTTTGAGCAAAGAAACAGGGAACGGGGTAACAGTCGGTAAAGGAGAATTACAAAAGATAAGGATCCTGGTTTCCCCGTAACTCAAAACATTCATCAAGGGCATCATGAAGGTTTTCACAATAACTGTGAAATTGACCAGAAACTGCTACATTGATAAATTTTAGTGGAACTTAAAGGCTTGTGCAGAAATAAGACCCACAGTTATATGGAAATAAATACAAATAAGTATGCATACTTTTCGAAGCCTTAAGTGCTTCATGGTGCTGAGATGTGGTTGTTAAACACACAGCCTTTTAAAACAAAATCAGTTGTAAGCAAATTCACATACTCATTTCAGGGACAACTGAATACAGGCAATTTATGTTCTGATTATGCAATCAAGTAGTTGTAAGAGGTCTTATTAAGTAATTAAATTATAAGTTTTTAGACACCTCAAAACCTCAGGTGGAAAAAAATCTGCACTGAGTGGACACACAAATAGAAATGTGTGATATGAAATCCAGATGAGATGAAGGTAATTTCTTGACCTTTCCACCAAGCACTGGAAAAGACATACTAGCACAAATGACACCATTATATCACCATATGAATTAATTAGTTATTGCCATCTATACAACACTACGTAAAGCTATTAAAACTCAGGTTATTCTATGATATAAGACTGCCAGTCTCTTGAGATATTTCAGAAGACCCTTCTTTCCCTCCCACCACCCTCACAGGTACAGGTACATCTAGTATGTACATGAAAGAAAGGGCTTTCTTGGTGGTTGCTCCCAGGCTCTGGTACCCTCTGCCAAGGAAGAAACACTTCAGGGTGTCCTTCCATGAGCAGGCAAAAACTTTTTTTGTTTCAACAAGACATTGGGAATTTACTGCTCATTTGGAAAATGCTGTTCATAAAATGTTGTATAATCTGTATTTGTTTCTTTTTGATGGATATGCTTTTACATTTTTAAATTCTACGTATTATGTTATATTATATCATTAGGGAATTCATATCCCACCTTTCAGACAAAAAGGCTCCTAGAAGAGCTTGTTACAAATTATTATTTTGACATTTTCTCGCCCACAGACTTAAAATCTAAATAAGACAGGAGAAACAAGGAAAAGGGAATGCCAATGTGGGAGGGGATGAAGTCCAGTATATACTGTCTACTCCTCTCTCCCTCACAGGCCACAGCAGTGGCAGCTGGGATGGAGGGAGAGCCTTTCATAAGTTGTATATTTTTAAACTTTGTAAGCTGTTTTGAGTCCCAGGGCTGGAAAAATAAAGAAGGATATAAATAAAGGAAATAATAAAAAATATGTTAAACTTGCTATTATTTTAGTAAGCCTTCAACTCATTTTTGACTTGCCTTAAGGCAAATTTATCCAGGAGTTTTCTGAGAGTTGAGAGTATGTGATGCACCCAAAGTCACCTAAGTGGGGAACTGAACCCTGATTTCCAGAGTTGTAGTCCAATGGTCAGACCACTACACCATGCTGGCTAGTTGCATATAATTATTTTGAATAGCTGAAGTTGCCTCAGCTTTACGCTTCATTGAGGGAAGAACAAATTTGGATCCCTAGGTCAGTTTTAGGAGTAAGGACCGAACACATTTGTGTTAGTGAGTTTGGTCTTGAATAAGGTGGTAGATAAAAGCAGGTCTTTGACTCTTGCTGGGTCAACACACCAAAACATCATCATCATCATCAGTAGTACACAAATAATGAAATCACTGGACACCCTCTTCAGTCTTCACTTTTTCCTCTGAATTAAGTTGCAATCTTCACAGTATCTGGAAAGGAAAAAACTTCTCTGAGGGAATATGTTGTCGTGAGCTATCTATGCTGCAATTTTATTATCTTAGTTTTACAGTCTACCAGGTATCACTGACTGGAGTTTTGGACCATCAATGATTCAGAGTCTATCAACAATCTAGGAATCAGTAAAATATCAATCAGTGAATAATGTAACACACTGCAAGTGGTGCCATTTTTTCTAATTGTGCTATTGTGATTCTACCTATAGTGATTTAATTCACATGTTTTGTCAGCCTATTTGGAATTGTTCCCAGAGGAGGAGCGGGGGAAGGACAGTGAAGATTTATAACTTTATTTATGTGCTGTCTTTTCCCCAAAACTGGACTCATGTTGGCTTACAAATTAAAACAAATGCAACACTGAGAGAAAAAAAAGAAAAGAAAAATACAAAAGATCAATTAGAATTACATTAGAATTAAACTGTTAACACCTCCCCCCCCAAAAAAATTTAAACCAGTTTAATCACATTAGCATGTCTGTATGTGTCCAGTGGTAGCTTCCATATCATTGAAGTGCTGAACCCATTCTGGGCTTTAGTCTAAATCATGACGGACCTATGCAAGATGTTGGTGGATGATTTCAGCATCTTAGATGGTTCCTTTAAAGTCTAGACTGAAGCCCATAGCATGACCCCATTGATTTGGAAGCCATCACTTAACGTTCTGTGGCTGACATGCTGTAAGTGGCATTTGGAGACCAAAGGTACCCTTAGGCCATCTATTTGTGGTTGTTGCAGAGGCTGGTGTTCCCTTAGTCCCTCCTCAGTGACCAATCTCCTTGGACTTACCAAGAACTCTCATCTGGTCACTTCCACGATTTTTTTTTCATGGACCAGTGCAATGTACATGGATTTGGGGTGGTCGTGATGAAAATAGTCCTTCTGTATCTACCCACTCTAGAGTGAATGTACAGGACACTGGTTGTGGGGAGTCTTTTTCTTGAGCTATATGTGTTGCTTTTATTTTTAATCTTCATTATTATGTTTTCTAAACAACTCTATACTTTGAAAATGAATAACATTATTAAAAATTAATGCCATTTTAATATAGTCTTTATCTTCTTTTAACCTTGTTGTATGGTTCTTTGGGTCCCAAGTCAGAAGAAAGGTGGTTTATTGATCAATCAATTAATCAAATAAATAACTAATAAGTAGAAAATCCAAGTGTGGACTCCTACTGAAAAACTGGAAAATTAACTACAAAAACAACTCATTTGTATGATTCTACAATTTCTTTATCATAATATATAGTTTTCAAAAAACAATTATCATGAATGGATATTCAGAAGAATTCATTCTCTCTCTCTCTCTAAATGAAAATATTGGTGGAAATAAAACTATTTGCTTGCCTGCAAAATGTGCAATATTTGCCACCCACCTGTTTATTTCCCACAGCATTTCAAAATGGTAATACAGTGTTCACGTAGTGTCATTTTGTTTGCAGGGCATCCACAGATACAAAATAGCTCTTGTACTTGGCTATAATTACAAAACCATAACACTTTAATAGAATGGTAATCAATATCACAGTTGGATTTTGAAACTATCTACTTCTATTTTGAAAGCAAGACAGCATTAAAAATGCAGCTTCAGGATAATAATATCACTGCAGCATCATAACATTTTTAATCAAAAGTAATAAATTGCTAATCACAGCAAGATCTTCTCCTGGAAGTTTCAAAATGATTAATATATTTAAAATCAGGAGTTCATAATAAGAAACCTGAAAATGCCACCCAAATCTTGAGCACATTGGGTTGGTTGCCTCACTATTATATTTCAAATTCCTTCCTGTTGCAACTTTGTAAGCTTCACTGAGTTTAAACATGTGTGTGTGCTCACAAACATGGACATACAAGACAAGCTGTGCTGGATTAGGCCATTGCATGTGTAATGTCAATCAGACGCCTTTTGGGAAGGCCACAAATGGGACTATTACTCCTAGAAAGTGGTATTCAACAATATATGGCCATCATACCTGGAGTTTGCATAGTTGCTGAACCATCTCTAGAAGCCATGGGTAACTCTAGCTAAAGTGAGTTGTTTGGGTAATTTCACCTACTTTGCTTTTCTGAATTTTGATTTGGTAAGGATGTCTAAGGCATGATCTAGTCAAAGCTTTCACCTGTGTTGCTGCTGGCTAACATCCATATACCTTAAACGTAATTCCCTTATCATGGCTGGCACTAAGATACCCTAAGACACAGCAAGTAAAAATGTCCTCAAACCATTTACAGTAGGAGCTGAGGATTCTCTAGAGACCCAGCCACCATCAGCTGGGACATAATTCCCTTAAATCTGGGATTTTCCCGATTTTCTGGAATGAATGACAACCCTACATGGACTCCCTGTGATGACTCTGCAGACCCCCATGAGTCTGTGGACCATAGGTTAAGAACCACTGATTTAGCTGAAGTAAGAGGACTACAACTTGTTCTTAGGGAATCACTCAGATCCACAATCCTGTGCGGATGTATTGTTCTAATAGGAACTCAACCCCTGAAGTGGCTAGGAAGTGTTGTTCGTCTAAACCTTACCCAGTTTCTGCCAACCTCAGTGTAAAAATCATTTCCATGGCTGTAAATGCAATTATTTTTAATTTATTTATGTATGACCCATTTTCCCTTCGCCAACATAGAGACACCCAAAGTGTTTAATATCAAGAAGAAAGAATAAGACTCCAACAAAAGCCAAAGAAGTTGAAAGATGCCATTCTAATGAAAGGTTTTAATTAAATGTATACCTTGAAAGAAACCCATCACTATAAATTCAGTGTGCATAGCAAACTGTTTGTAAAGATGCAGGATAAAATGGAGGGCCCGAAGCAATTAAGATATCGATTTCTATGAGCTGGATAAATTAAACAGCTGGCATCCTCCACAGATTATTTCTCTTTCACTCATGCCACTCTTTATGTTTCATTTATACAAAATACTATGAAGGGAGAATGCAAGAAAAGAAAAGAATTCCTATGATACCTTCTAAGTCAGTAAAATAAATATTAGCCTAAGAAAATCTCAGAAAGAGAGGGGGGGAAGAGGGAGGGGGGAGGGAGAAAGATTTATGAAAGGGAACAACAAGAATATTTATAGGTGGGAAACTCCTCAGAGCAGGAAATAGGCTTATTATGCATCTGACTGACAGGGCGTGAACGGTGTGCTTATAAAGACAGAAAAGTGTGTGTATTATTCTGTCTATGAACTGTGTAAGCTAATCTGTGTCTCACTGAATAGAACTTCCCACTGCTGCTGACCATTTCCTCTTGTTGCTGGGACATCTTGGGAATCCCACAATACCCTTGAGTCAACGTGAAAGAAGTTTAACAGTAGAAAGACGCAAGCACATTTTGAACCCACTTCCAACCTCCCTAAGCTAATTGAGAACCCTTTTTTTTTCCTGGGCACAAGCAATCCTGGGCTCTACATGCAAGAAAGCTCTCATTAAAATAAAATAAAATGCCTCCATTTGCTGAGTTTGCAATGGCACCATCACCAGAGTGGAAACATTCTGTGGAGGCCATCTATAATTCACAAACAACAGAATGAACTAGTTTGGGTCCCGTCAAAATGCAATAAGACTGTCTTTTTGTAATTGGAAGGAACAATGAACAGTGTGTTCTCAATAATTGATGTCACCATCATACTGTAATTCTGGAGTTGAAGTTCTGGGTGCTCTCAGTCTCTCTCACCTCTCCCCCCTCCACCGTTACACTCAAAACTAGAACATTAGGCAATGTTGGCTCAGCATTTCCTCAACCGCTCCCAGTGTCCTACTTACTAACTGTGGCTTTCTCTCAGAATACAGCTAGAGAGGGAACATAATTCCATGTACACATGCATGCTCATCCAATGATGATATCCTCAAAGGGCTAGGGGGAAATTACATTCAAAGGGCAAACTGTGTTCTCAAAGGCTGGGGAGGGTGAAATTATAATTTTTGGGGATAAGTTATTGTTTGGAAAGGAATCTGTGACAGAAATATGTGACCCACATGATACATTTGTCCACCTCTGTTTACACTATGGTTTTCTGCTGATTTATTTAGCTGCTAGATATGATATATATGGCAGTCAAGTGTGAAGAGATTTGTAGATCCATGTGCAAATCTGTGAATATGACTACTGTTTGTTATGTCCCCTTTATTGAAGGCTGGAAAGAAAATCAGGTAAAGTATCTTTCATGCAACATTTTGCTATGTGCAGATGATACTGTTACCTCTGTGTTGTGATGCTGTGTTACTTCAGGAATTTTAGAAAGCCACCTTGCATGTTAAAACAATCCATTTGTTATTCAACTGAAACAGATTCTCTATCACTACTGCTCTTCATAGCAGACCTTTTTAATACATGTAATCCACCCAAGCAAGAACTTCAGGTGAATGACAGAGTGCAGATTTTGCATGTAATAAGCCCTAAATTCAATCTCTAGTATCTCTAGATAAGACTGGGTAAGAGCACATCTGAAACTATGAAGAGCCAATCATACACCACAGAGTCTTGTAGCACCTTTAAGAGTGACATTTTTTTTCCCCTGTACAGAAAATACTGTTTTCAGGAGGTGTGTGTGTGTGTGTGTGTGCAGAATCTACATGTGAATTTTGTGCAGAATGTCCTGAATTGCAAATAGGCTTCCAAAACTGTGTGGTTTTCTAAGACTTTTTCATGGCAGGAAGAAAATGGTTAAAATAATTCATTGCTTTCTTCAAGAAGAAACAGTAAAAAAAAATACATCCCTTCTAGCTAGAATAACCATTGCTCATGCATTCTGGGAGCTGTACTCTGGTATACCTGTAAGGTATTAAATGAATGAATGAATGAATGAAGTACCAGTTTGTTGACAAAACTGAGCTAGATAGTTCAGCTATCAAATAATATAAGACTGGTTTTTGTATTTCTTTGTCAAATATATTATTTCACTGTTAGTATTGCTAGAGTCCTGACTTCAAGTCACCTGTCAACTTATGAACTACATAGGGTTTTGTTAGACAAAGAATACTCAGAGCTAGTTTTCCAAGTTCTTCCCTCTGAAATACAGCCTACAGCACCTGGTATTCACTGGCAGGCTCCCACCCAAGTACTAACCAGCAGGACTCAGCTTGCTTAGCTTCCAAGATCAGGTGGGATCTACTTCCTTTAGGGTATCGAGGCTTTCCCATGAAACCTGCTGCTAGATTTTTCTGATCTAATTGAAAAATGATGGGATCACTGACAGAGTGGAACATTTTCACAATATTTGGATGTGTCCTGAAATCTCCAGTTTCAATAACAGCTCCTCATGTCTCTTAGATCCAGCAAGAATATTGATTAAAAAAAAAAAGAGATACACCCCAAACCTACAATGCTGTGACAGCCACTTGGTACTTTCTGCCCCCTTGCATTATTTTTATACTTTTAATCATACAGCCAGACAAAGGAACACTTCAAACAAAAAAAGAGAAGGAAAACAAAAAACAAAAAAACAGGCTGCCTGCTTAATGAATATTGCAAGCGCTAGATTACCCTGAAAACAATGAAAACATTATCCCCCCCCCTTTCTCTCTCTCTTTTTTAAAGCTGTAATAGAAAACACAAGTCAAAAAAGAAAAAGAAAACAAAAAAAGACAAACCAACCACATACAAAGAAATGTCAATTTCTGACTTATGGTGACCCTAGGACAAAGCTATCATGTGATTTTCTGGGCTTGAGGGTGTGTGATGCACCCAAGGTGACCCAGTAGGTTTCCATGGCCAAGCAGGGAATCTGCAGGGTCATAGTCCAATGCTCAAACCGCTACACTACAGTGGCTCAAACAAACATTACATGTGCACAATTAGAACTAAACCTAAACTAATTCAAGCTAAACTAAAAGAAAAACATAACACCACAGGCCATTGCTAAGACTCATCTCTAATAAACACATCCTAACTACACTACACTTCATTATAGTGCAGTACAGTAACTAGTATACAAAGGAACTCCATGCCCCGCATCTGTAATGAAAGGAAGGAAGGAAGGAAGGAAGGAAGGAAGGAAGGAAGGAAGGAAGGAAGGAAGGAAGGAAGGAGGGAGGGAGGGAGGGAGGGAGGGAGGGAAGGAAGGAAGGAAGGAAGGAAGGAAGGAAGGAAAGATGGAAGTTTGAGCTAGGAGAATTGTTCCTTGATCTCAGTGAATCACAGCCACTCATATGGGATGGGACTGCATTTCAATGTTCACCGTTCATTCCCAAGTGCCACCTGGCTAGGTGAGGAGGAAGGCCTGAAGTTTTCTTACGGTACATGAAACATAAATTGTTTATTAAGCTCTCCCGAATTTACACCTGTGCCAACTCCCAGTGAGCTGTGGGTTTCACAAGGGTAATAGTGGGACATGACTGTGCATTTGGAAACATTATCAGTGGGAATGATGCAGTAAGCACAGAATGATTCATATATCCCAAGAGGAGTGTGCTAGTGTGGCAGATGGGGAAGTTGTTTTTTTTTTAAAGTTGCCTCATACATTGAGAACATTTAATGCCAAAGCTACTTAAATATATTCATAAAACTGTACATTTCATTGTGCCTTTTTTCAGAACAGATATGCTATGTTCCTTTCAGTGTTGCATGGGCAAGTGAGCAACAAGCCCTGTAAAGCACTGAGTATCTATCTGAGCCAGATTTGCAATTCTGCAGCCCTGTGTGACTTCTTCAAGTCCTGAATAAGTGAATCGCACCCCACAAGTGGTTCATGCTTGGCTGAAATTTAGGCAGGTTGCAACAGCTACCTCAGCAACATCCTTTGGCATTTATTATTATGTTTAAGATAAACTGTCTGTACATTGAGGTTGTCACGGAAGGCCAATCTTCACACCCCATCTTCAGGAAAAGTGTAGTATACATGTATTTAGAGAGGGTTTTTTGTGGGAGCACCTTGACTATGGAATGGCCACTTGACCATAATGTTCTCTTTCACAGAAGCTGATCCTCTGTTTTAAAGTGTCCCTTCTTTAAAAGACTATCCAGTCCAGGTCTGATTTAAAGAACAAGACACATACCCAACAAGGTTATTACATCAGTAAAGCACCCATGGCATGAATGGTTGTATACTTTCAGTGTTGGCACAAAGAATGGTAATCAATATGATTATCTATTGTGCAAGCAGACTGCATTACTACTTGCAGTAGCACTTGGTGCAATGGTGCAATTCAGCTCAACTACACTAGTGAGAATTTTTCTCTGCAACAGACTTATGTTGGATTTAAGCTGAAGAATTATAAGAAGGGAAATCAGCAATGCTGAAATTGTTCATTCACAGTGAGTCCCCAAGTGAGAATTTTGTTACAATTCTATTTAAATTACTAATAGGTACTTTTAAGTTTGTATTTGAAGAATTGTAATTGCATGCAAAACAGTGTCCTCTTTTATTCCCCCCCCCCATGTATGTGTAGGTCCTCTTATTGGCTCTGTGACCACCCTAGGAAAATAGGCTTGGTAGCAATGTTGTACAGTTGGCCCTCCACATTTATGGGTTTCACTTTCACAGATTTGTTTGTGAGTTTATCTGATGCCTGCACCCCACCCAAGTGCTTCTTTTCCAGGGGAACCTTTCCTCTCATCAGCTCTGATCAGGCTGTGAAGCTGTTTAAAAACAAACCTCTGGTCCTCTTCCTCCTCCACCAACTACTATCTGGCCAGCTAAAGATGGCTCACAGCCCAGTTTCTCAGCACCATAAATCCTCGCTCATGCCTCCCCACACACCCAAGGAAGGAGATGGGCAAGGGAGAGGATATATAGGGTCACCACGCTGAACCACCCCCTTTTCTCTCCTTTCCTTGACCTGGTTTGGACCCTAGACACCTGTTCTCCTCATCATGGTCATCCGCCTTCCCACACAAACAGACACACACACACACACATGCATTTTGATATTGTTGTTTTTTCCCCCACTGTTGCAGGGGCCCTGTGCCCCTAACCCTAGCAAATGTGGATGGTCAGATGTACTCCTCTCAGTACTAGGCTAAAATTTTCCTAACTTTATGACTATAACTCATTGTGTATTTATCTACTTAAGCAATTTTTTAAATTATTATTATTTCTCTTGGTTTTACTGTAGAATCTAATGTATTATGTTTTAAGACTGCCCCTTCAAAAAAAAAAATCATTTTTTTGGATGAAAGTAAGAGATAGGAAGCTCTATTATGTTAATTTCTACAGGCTTCCTTCTTTTCTCAACTCCAAGTCCTTTATGTGCCAGTTCCATGTGGATTAAAAAAAAATTCTGTACTTTTGTGCAAATTTTACAGATGCACAAATGGATGAGGAATGGACCCACACCAACAACTTGACAAAAGTATGCAGGTGTATATTCTTTTCTGGAATGTACTGCAAAGCCAGAAAAGTATGAGTTCCTGATGCCATTAACGTGTTTCAAGGTACTGAGTCATTTAAGCCTGTATTTTTTAAAAAAGCACAAAACAAAAATATCAATGGAATGAATTTTTCATTTCTTACACATCCCTAAGAATAGTGCAGTTTAGATGTTCTTTAAGTAAGTGGATCACAGGCTGACTGGACTGGAGCACTTGCTATTGTTTACCTGAGTGAACTGTCAATGGTGTCTGCTTTCCTGGATCCAGAATGCAACATACCAAAGCATCTGACTCATATACTACTAGAGATTTTGATGGCATCACATACTATATTCAAATAGAGGCCAGAACCTATGGCTTTCCAGATATTTTTGACCTACAGTCCTGAAATCCCTCACTGCTCACCATGCTGAATAGAGTTGCTGGAAGCTGGAAGCCAAAAACATTTGGAGGATGAGTGGAATTGTTCACCTTTGCATTAGAATGTTTCCCTGCCTACTCCTGCAAAATACAGATTGAAAACTGCTTCCAGTAGCATGGTCTTTAAAACTTTTGGGAAAAGCTCCCAGCATATACCTTCCCTTGAGATACACTGGCACATTCTACAATGTTCACAGTTGTGCATTAGATAAAGCACATGCTGGAGGAATGGAAGAATTCACTTAGGTGCATAATACCGCAGGACATGCTATCATAAGAACCCGACACTGCACTCAGAGGATCAAGCAAAGCTTAGAAGATAACTCATCTCTTTGGTAATCCTTTTTTGTCACTCTTCTACATCTCCCCCAAAGGCTGTGGAAATAAACAAGCCTGCCACAGTCCACAGTTAGAAAACAGTTATCAATAAGAATGTACTGGATCTAGAATTTATACCATTCTGGCATTACTAATATATAACCTATTTTATTTAATTTTAAAGAATCTGAATGTTCAAAGGATTTTTGGAAAAAAATGAAAAAAAGGAAAAGAAGAAATTAAGCAATAATTTCACTGTAAGTGTATGTTCCAGAGGGTAAATGACTTCTGAAGTGCAATAAACGTTAAAGCAAATGGAGGAATATATTTTAAAAGTACTAGCAATTTTCCTTGCATAACCTTCAGTCAAAAGCATGTTCTTGCTATTTTATTAAATGGAATAAATGCAAAATAAATTGGAAGCATTTTTAATGGAAGCTTAGTACACTTAATATCACAGTTAGATATGTAGATTTTAATAGCAGGTTGCTAAATTATATTGCTTTGGCAGCATACAATATGCAGAACAATATGCGGAATAATCAAGCAGCATAGTGGGACATCCATTTTTATTTCCTACAAGACCAGATGGGATACCAGGGGTCTTGTTTCTCACAGTTCAATTAGCCAAAACTCAGCAGAATTAACATCCAAGACTTTGGCATGTGGAGTTTCTGTTGTTTCAAAGGGGGCAGGGAACATAGTGAATATTGTAGAGTGCCATTATGCCATATGGTTCTATACAAACACACATTTCAGAGCGTAGGAAGCTGAGGCACACATTGCCAGTAAGAGTATCTTGCATTAAGAAGAGACTCCTGAATGTAGTGCTTCCATTTCATAGCTGCCGTGGAGTATTACCTAAAGGTAACATTAAGAGAACTTGGAAATTTCTGTCGGGGAGGAAAAATCATTTCAATGAAAGTGTGAGGGAGGGAGAGTATTTTGTTGAGTAGTAACATTTCTTGTGTGGGGGCAAGGGTTGTTCAGAAATATCTTCAACTTAGTATTCTAAATGGGGATATGTGCTAAGAATTTCCAGACCAACAGGACAAAACAAACTGCAAACATTTGGCACAAGATATTTTGATGCCTGAGGCAGAAACTGTAAATGTTGTCCCCAGCCACGCTTTTCTAGGTGTATAATATTCTAAACCAGTCAAGGTTTTTCTTTTGTATCTCAGGTGGAAAATTCCTCAGCCCCAGAGGTACCCCTAGAAAACTGGAGGAGTAGTAATTAACATTGTTGGATTCCTCCAGTCCTGTTTCACGGCTTCTAAATAACTGTTTTTTGTTTTGTTTTGTTTTTTAAAAAACTATCCATCCATCTCCTATTTCCAACCAAGTTTTTTTTCCAGGTCTGAAACAAGCACAGAAGGTACCAAATTATTTAAAAGCTGCCAGCCCAACTCCCACCCCACCCCAGTTTCTGTGGCACTACTTGCTATTCTTTGCCAAATAATTGATAAAGGCACAGGGCATTTTAAAGACCTTGTTTGAGATTTAGTATGCCCCCTCACCCACTTTATGTTACCAATTAATGGACATTATGCCAAAAGAGTACCTGTGAGCACACTCACTTTCTTGTGATTTAATTTTATCTACAAGCAGATTGGATGCCAGCTGTGACCTGGAACTGGCCGTAGGCTGTGCACACCTGCAGACCTGCCAAAACTCATATGTGCCACTTCAGATTTTTAAGTTATGAGAGGAATTCAAAATAAAGATAGAGCTAGTCAAAGAAGAAAATGGACTTAACATGCTCATCTCTCTTTCTCATTTTCTCTTTCTCTCTTCCTTCTTCTTTCTCTCTCTTAAATGCTGTAGCACTGAGTTGATACTCACATTTGTTATGCTGCAAATTCAACATAGATTTAAAAACATCATTAAATGGATGAAAGGACATATGAAGAGACAACATTGTCCATGGTGTCCAGGATACCCTTTTCACATCTACTACAGTAAGCTATCTTCTACACAAATAGATGTTTGCTATTACTCTTATCTTGGCCGCCTATAAAAGAGAAACTCCAAGATAACAGGGTTGGGCAATTAGACAAACACACCAAACTACGAATAAATAATTTAGCACTTGTGATGAAATTAATCATATTGTGCGTGGAATAAGAAATATCCTGTTTAAGGTTTAATGTTAACGGGCTATTGTTATAGTGAAACTCTATTGATAGGGGAAGTGAAATGCTACTTGTGGGGAAGAACACTCAAATAGTTCTTAAAAATAAAAGGACAAAAGTATTGTGACAAATATATGACTGGACGGAAAAGGCAAATTGCAGTACTTATGCTGTCTGAGGAAGAAAAATGGGGGGAAAGTGCCTGCCCACCTTTGTGAAGACCCTGCTTTTGTCTTTAATTACACAGTCCCCAGAGACATAAATTTCACTTGTTTAATTCTTGCATGAGAGAATAAAAAGCTTGAGAAGGTTTTTCCAGCTGGGCAGATGTACAAGAGTTTTGTGTATTGGGGGGGGGGCAGGGTTCATTGTGTTTTGGAATTTCTTTGAAGAAAGTGTTGCAAATTCTTTTTTATGAAGAAAAAGACAAAGTTCTGCACAAAGATTTGGTTTGTGTGTGAGTGTGTGTGTGTGTGTGTGTGTGTGTATGCGCACACAGTTACAAACAATCATTTGTTGACAAAAACCTTTTGTGGATTTTTCTGTGGAATTTTTTTGTTTGTTTGTGTGTGTGTGTGTGTGTGTGTATTCCACAATATTTTTTTCCTTTTAGAAAGGGATATCTAATCCACCCCAACAGAGGAGAACAAATAATGTAACCATTCCTCCCTCCCTCCTACTGTCAGACACGTCCAAAAACTATGCAAGGGGGAAAAAAGATGCTCCCTCCCCATCCAGCCTTGCATGACATTGGGAGAGTAGGGGGAGAGATGAGCAAGGATCCTTTCAAACTTGGTATTTCCTCCTCTCTTGATGTTATGCAGGGGGTAGGGGCTCTCTTCTTGCTTCCCTCCTGCATGACATTAAAAGGGTGAGAGGGAAGCTGGGTGACGTTCAAGAAGAATATAGCCTCTCCACCTGGGTTCTGATAGCTGGTTCACAATGAGCAGACATTGTCTTTGGGTACTGGCTATTGGAATACAGCTTAAAATGATATCTGATGCTAGATTTCCCCCTTCCCAACTTGGGAGATGGCAGGAAATTGGTTACTGTCGAATGGGAAGGTCAAGATTATTCCTCAAGTTTAAGCACTGGGGGAAATTGTGAGAAAGGGGCTTGAAGAGGATTCTTCATGTTTGGATATTCAGTCACTCAAAAAATCCCTTTCTTGCCCCTCTCCTCTTGCTTCATACATTCAAGTATTCCTTCCATCCCTATTGAGTATATCCTTTCTCACCGAGGATAAGAAAGCCTGTCACTGTCCTTTACTATTGAAACTATTTCTCACTTGGAGTTCCATCTACAGTATGCAGAGCTGGTGCATGACTGGGCAGGTCCAGGTAGGGCATAGAAGACATGGGACCGAATGAAATAGGATGAGGGCAGACAGGTCCACAGAGATTGAGAACTGCTACTTTCACCGTGTTACAAACTGAACGGGGAAAACGTTAGCCTGGGGACATAATCTCCAACTGGAACTTCTCTGGTCCATTCTGCAGCCTCTGGTATCAGCCCTACTGTTAGTCAGGGTTAATGGCCATATCAGGCAACAGAATTTGGGTTTCATTAAAAGCAACAAAATATTAATGATACAGTTTGTTATGATTTTTTTTAACACCAGGAGCAAGATTTTTGCAGCCAGGTGCCTGTAATACTTTCTGCCTCATCTGTCAAAATAATTTTGTTGGCTTTGGGTATTATTCTGCTTGACTTAGGAGACTGAAGGGCACACTCTGTCGTTCTGCCTCAGGTATCAATATGACTTGGGCTCACCTAGCAGCTAAAGACATGGTGACAAACTAAGTAATGAAAATGCCTTAGGAGCTAAAATAGGAAGGCTCTTGCACAGAACATCATGACATGGCTAATTTTGGGATCTAATTACCACCAGATTTTCCTTAGAAAAATATTCATCTATTTGAAGTTGTTTTGCTGCTTTTATTTATTGGACCCTTTATGCTATGCTTTCTCCTGCCTGTCTGCCTTTTGTCTGTCTGTCTGTCTGTCCTCCTTCCTTCCTTCCTTCCTTCCTTCCTTCCTTCCTTCCTTCCTTCCTTCCTTCCTTCCTTCCTTCCTTTGCTTCCTTCCTTCCTCCCTCCTTCCCTCCCTCCTTCCTTCCTTCCTCCCTCCCTCCTTCCTTCCTTCCTTTTGTCCATCCTTAAGTCCTTCCTTCCATCCTTCCATGCTTTCTTCCTTCCTTCCGTCCTTCCTTGTTTTCATTTAAGGATGCAATGAATAATACAACAAGGCATAAAATCCATAAATACTAACTTTAGACTAATTAAAAGTAAGATACATGAGTAAATAATAATAATTAAAAAAAGATGTCTGGCATCCTTTTAGATAGTTAGAATGCCATAAGCTAAACTTCTGACCTTGTAACTGTTTTGTCTTTTTGACTACTACAAATGTCTTTAAAATCCACCTTAAAACCCAGGCAGCAAAGGAATTCTGTGGCCCTGGTAAGTGGGGTGCTGAAGGATGACACGTCCAGCTCCCTCCTGGCTGTGAGCTGCAGTCTGAGGAGGAGTTGTGGTAGGGCTCTGCAGGGTTCTCTGCTTCTGCTTATTGCATTGTGACTTACTAGCAGGAGGAGCCTGAGAACATCATCCTTCAGTGCCCCACTTGCCAGTGCTATAGAACACTTCACTCTGTGCATGGCTTTAGGGTGGGTTTTAGGACCCTGGGTTAGGAGACAGAGCATAGCTAGAACATTGAAACTACATGTCCCATGCAGGACCTCAGTCAGGTTTCCCCACCTCTGGGCATGAAGACTGAAATCTGGTGCCAAGCAGAATTCTCTAGTGAGATTGTTCCACAGGTGGACCACCACTGAACAAGTTGCTCTCTCATTTTGCTCAATATTGAAGCTCCAATAAACAAGGCAACTGGATATTGGCAAAGAATCTCAAAAAAGATCCCTTTTGGATCTTAAGGCTCAAAGAAATTTAGACATTTAAAACATAAGTACAGGCACATTAACTCTAACGCAGAGCCAAACAGGTAGCTAGTTAAGTTCTTTCAGTATAAGTTAACTAGGCCCCACAAGTCAACAATATGAGCATTTGTTGTTGTGCTACTTTTGCTATTTTAGTTCTAAGCTATCATGTGAGGTGTATAGTTGGGCAATATACTAGAAATAATTCAACTTAAAACACACTGCCACAGCTCCTCATTCTGCCACTGCTATGTGCCCGCCCAGACAATACGGACAGTCTTGCAAGCAGCAACAGCTGGACATGATGTGAAAATGCAGCTGTTACTCAGCAGTTAAGATAGCACGTATAACAAGTGTCTGCCCTCCATCTTATTCGGCATCCTACGGTGGGTAGAATCCCACTTTGCCCTATGCCTTTGTCTCTCAAATAAAGACAAATAAAGATGAAGAAATGTAGTGGAATTCCTGAGGAAACTTGAGCCATATTAAAGTTTCTAATTACTCCCATGTTAAAAAAAACATAAAAAATGAGGGGTCCATAAAACTTTCTCAAACAAAGCACCTGAGGTATTGCAAAGAAAGCTCCATCAAAGATTTGTGATTTTTTTCTTCTTCCCAGAAGGACTTCCACATTTCTGCTTTGGAAAATCCTTTTTTAGAAGAGAATAGCATATTTCAGTGAGACAGACACAACTGATTCATTTTTATACATGCCAGAAGGATATACCTTTATACCTAAATAGCCAATTTGTAAGATTAATTTGACTGGAAAGGCAAATAAAAAGAAAGCATTTAAGAGGTGGAGATCAGCTACTCACACAGGATACAGTGGAAGGTCAACCCTTTAGAAGGTAATAACCTTTTGTCTCTCAACATCCAATGTAGCTCATTAGACTAAAGTATCTGGATATTAATTATTTAATTTACATACTCTTCTAGCTATAAGACAGCCCCCGACAACTGCTACTCAGAAATAAAAATAGCTTAATTAAATTTCATGAACCCAAGAAGTCACATTGACAATGGAGGCCAAAACCAAGATATGTTGTCAAGGCAACATAGGCCAAAAATTTCTTTTGATTTCTGCAAGACCTGACACTTGATAACATTAGGCAGTATCAGTGCAGAATACTGATGTGTTGAGTTGCAATTTTAATTTCTAATGAGAAGCAAAAGGAATGCCTATAAGCAAAGAGAAACCCACATGTTTTGAAAATGTGAAGTAATTTTTAGCTTGATTTTTACTCATGCCAGTCATGCACTACAGAATACAACCCCTGGATACTAGTGTCATGCTCAGCGTAACACTGGTAAGGGAACATTATCTCCAAGGGTCTAATTTAATTCTTAGCCACTTGGAGCTTGACAACTGCCGGAAGTTAAACAGAAATGAAATCCCCCACTCAGCTAGCTAAGATGGATAGTTTGCTATAATACTAATAACTCATCTTTGTCTTGTAATTGTAATTATAAAATTGAAATGCTGAAATTCGCCTCAATGTGTTCATATTTTCAACCTAGTTTTTTAAAGACTGGAAGAGAGTTGCATGAAGTATGGAATGTTATGTGGTGCCTATTCAAACATGATAAGGTAGAAACTGAGGGGCTAACATCATAGAAGTGAGTCCAAAAGATTCCAGATACAGGACTGTATCCAGACTTAGTCATGCATGGATTAGACTGATTGAAATGCATGGGCAAAGTAAGTCAAAACTACTATGCTCTAAGCTTAACAATGGCCCTTTTTGCATGGCATTTTCCATGTGAAAGAGGGCCTGGAGCATTGCGCGATTGTGAGGAGCAATCTGCACGACGCAGTCACAATTGCACGATGCTCCAGGGGCCAGCAGGTGCTGATCGTGCACCTTTTCATTTTTGGCTAGAAGCCGAACATCGTGCATGATTGTGCATTGCTCCCAGGCCCTGCACACACTTACCTGGCATGTAGAGCCTCCAGAGCCGCGCCGGTTGCACTTCCTCCCAGGCTACGCTGCAGAAGGAAGAGGCGGGGCTCTCACGCAAGCAGGCAGCTCGTGTGGAGCCGAAGGACCCCGGACGCGAGAGCCTCTCGCCAGAGACTGCTCGCGCGATCCCCACACCCCAGCGCTGGAAGACAGTGAGGTGCGGAAAGGGCCTAAGTCTGGATCTACACCAAGGACAATGAACTAAACACAATGTGAAAGCCTTACATCCTGAATACAACATGACATCAAGTCCTCTTGAGGCTTTCTTGCCTCTGTATGTGCGCACAAGAACCACAAATATGTTTGCAGTTTGATACAGTTGCTAAGATAGTAACACAGTTCTAGTCTAGATCAAAATAGGTATGTTAGCCTTTTCACAAGACACTACCACTTTGTTTTACTTTCATGAGATCTCGCCTTGAATGGATGTAGATAAACTGGAATGTATACAGAAGAAGGTAGTGTGGTGGTTTTCTTTTATCTCCTCATTTCTTGCTACAGAGGACTGCCTTCATCCACTGGGGGTTAGAATACATGTCTCTCTAACTTCTATGATTCTGTTGCTGGATGAGAGAAGGATCAACTGGAGGTGGCCATTTCCGCCCTACATTGTTTTAGTGCTATTATTCTGCTTTCAACATCCTGTTGAATTCTGGGGTTTGTAGTTTACTGAGGCCAAAGAGCTCTCTGGCTGAGAATTCTAAAGGCCCTTCCCTAAACTGCAAACCCCAGGATTTCATAGGAGGTTGAAAGTGGAATAATAGCACTATAATGGTTTAGTGTGGAAATGGCCTATATTTTTTTCTGTGCAATTGCACCAGTTCATCCATGGAAGTTACTGGAAGGTTTGGATAATTATTTTTTTTTCATTTTACAACCTGGTTTTCACATCGTTTCTATGATGATGACGATTGTTTTTTACCAGAGAAAATCTGTTAAGGAGAAATAAATAAATAAAATAACTGTAAAATGATTTTGAAATGTGAATGGTAGGAGTATTCTCTTTGGAAACACCCCTAGACTCAGTGTGCTGAAGCCCTATAATTGCATAAATAACTATTTGGGGCACCCAAATCACAAGCAATACCAGACAGAAAGATATCAGGATCAGATAACCTGGCAGCAGGAAGAATCTGGATTTGTGTTTCTACTCTATTCCATTCCTTTATGCAATAAACAGATCTAAATCTCCAAGGATTAACAAAACCAAAGGAAGGGGGAAAAACAGAAATCAATTCCACTGACAAACAAATAAGATAAGCTTTGTGTAGGTAACAATCATCAGGAGGGGGCAACTGAGCAATTGAGCAGGTTATGGCATTTAGCTGAGCTATGACCCATTTGAAAAAAGACCGTCAGAGTCTTTGTTCAACAGTCTTCAACAGGTGAATCATGCCTGTGAAGTAAATTTAACCTCTACAAAGGTACAGATTTCTAATTAAAAATCCAGAGGAAAGAATCAGTTTATATTCCTAGCCTCTGCTCTTAGCTCCCTCTCTCTCTTCTTTCCTTACCTGGTCTGATCACCATTTCCATTCATGTAAGTAGCTTCATTATTTAGTCAGTCTGATTTTACCCTTAAAAAAAAACTTTCTTTTGAAACAAGAGTAGAAATAAATTGCCTTTCATATGCAGCTGAGAGGCCATTAGCAGATCAAAATAAAGTTGCAGTGGAACAGAGGGGGAGAGTGTGTAAATTTGTAACAATTCAAATAAGGAATTGCTACAATCTCTGAAAATGAATTAGTCTAATGTGATATAAATATACTGAAAATCAGTAAATTCACTAGTGCCACATTCAAAGAATTGGAAATAAACACCAAAGACTAATGTATCTTAACATGTTTAGTTTCTTGATTGTAGATGCTGGGGGAAAAGTGAAAAAGTGAGGAGTGAGAGAGAAAATGTATCAGAAATAACCAGTACTTAAGCCATCCTGTATAGATTTTGCTAAGATACTTGTTATTCTGCAGCCAGATTGCTTAAGTATCTACTACTTACTTGTGGAATGCTTCCCCTTTAGAAGCACATCTGGCATCAATCCTGGTATCATTCCAGCACCAACTAAAAACATTTTTGCTTGTTTCTTTTACTAAAACCTTTAGAATGCATTTTCTTACCCAATCTGAGCACACATTATGGTTTTATAATGATGTTAACTGATCCTAATTAATTAATTGCTGGACCACTTATCCTCTTGTACAGGATTTAAATTCACTTTTGTATATGCTTCTGATATGTTTAAACTCCTTTTTTATAACACTATTCTTATATAAGTTTCAACTTGTTAAACTGATTTTATTGCATGAAAGCCTATGATACAGGATAGGGCATGCATAATTTAATAAATAAATAGTGAATAAATATTAGTTGTACTGTGTACCAGGTAGAATGGGTTAAAGCCAAATGTTATGTTAGCACCTATGCACTAGTGCAACAGCAATTCTCACCATCTTCTCATATGCACAATTCTCCAATCCATCCTTAAACATCTTTAGAGGTTTCCTAGCCCTCCAGAGCAGGTTTTGGAGGTGCACAGAAGGTTTACAAGAGGAAGGGGTAGTTATGCCTTCCTGTTCTGCATTCACATGTGTTCTATAGGAATGTCCAAATATAGATTCTCAGTCCATGTCATCTTCCATCTTCTCTGTTTGAAGGGGAATAATTTAACTATGCAAGTCATTCCTGGACTACCACCTATCAGGGATACTATAGCTATGGAAGTCCTGCAGTAGCAGGGTGATAAACTAGGTGAACTTTTAAGTGCCTTCTAACTCTTCAGTTCTCTACATCTGAAGTGCATGTATTATATTTGCTTGATGCAAGAACAGAGATGTACAGTTACCCTGACTTCTGGGGATCCCTTGGGGAACACCTTGATTCGATCCAAAAATGCAAATATTGGGGAAATTAGCGGAGCACTGGCTACAGCAAAATGAGGGGCGGGGTAACCCAGCAGGATCTCCTACTCAATTTTTATGGGATCAGACCATGCAGAAAGCCAGACAATCGTACTAATAAATGGAGTTTATTAACAAATGTGTTCTCAGGCACCAACTCACTCACTCACTCATATACACAAGGCCTATCAAGAAGGGAAAGTGGTGAAAATTGGTAGGGGATGTAGCGGTGTAAAGGCAGTGATACTGCAGAAGTCTTCAGTCTGGGAAGCGATGAGAGGGACAGAACTCAGTGAAGGGAGGCAGCTGAGGGAATCACTCGACTAACAGAGTGCCGATCTGCTAGCGTGGTGGGGATTTCTCCAAAGAGACACTCAAAAATGGGGACTACTTACAGGGCAGAACGTACTTTGAGGGCAGGCCCCCTCCTGGGAAGAACAATGGCCAAACTAAAGGAAAAAATGCTATACAATGGTAATCATGGTTTGCATGATTGGTTCATGCAAATAGACCTTGCCTTTGTAGGATTATCTGAAGTTGGAGTTGCTCAGCCTGGGGAAAACCTGATAATCCCTTCAAATTGGCTATTTGTGGCTGAGGACCCTATGTTCATGAGGACATGTCTAGCCTGAGATCTCCTTGGAAAATGTGTGACTGGGGATTTTCCTGGCCTTGACCTAGTTTTCGTCGTTCGACCTATTTGTCTATGCATCCACCCAGGCAACCTCTCTGGCATGGCGGGCATATTTGATATCAATTTTATATCCCCCCCAGGATGTGGTCTGCCACTGGGCTAACAGTACTTCTATTACCACCTCATCAATATAATCACTGCTTGAAAAAGCATATGAGATATGTCTTGAGATATATCTTTCCATTTTTGCTGTTTTCAGCTACAACAACAAATTATCTGCCAGGCTCTGTAACATACAATTAGAAAAGGAACAGGTTATACTTCATATCTTTACTTATAAGAACCAAATATAATTCTCTTTGTAGATGGGAGAAAATACCTATCGGGTTATCTCTCTTTCTCCTGTAATCAAAACTATTTAATTTTTGAATTGTTCCCAACAACACACAACTCTCTTCTCTTTAATCAACTTGATTATCCAAAACTTCAAATCATAATTCTGGCCTGGTAAAGTTAGGTGGACAGAAAAGAATACACGTGAAAGTAGAATAAGAATATTTTGGATCACATAAATTACTAATGCAACATGATTATTTGATGTGCTTTTGTACTGGATTTCTATTTCTATAAGCAGTACTAATTATTTCTTTTTCATCCCTACTGTTTTTTCCTGAAATAATACTAAAAAAACCCTCAGCCTCAGAGCTAGGACTGCCAGATCTCAGGGCCTTGTCCTGGATCTCCAGTTTTCATGGCTCATTTCCAGGTGGGAGACAAGGTTGAAAATTCTTCAGTTTTCAGGGGCGAGTTCCAGGTAAGATCAAAGGGCTATATGCAAATTCTCAGTTCATCAAGTAGAGCAGTAAGTTGCTACAATCAGCAAGGCTTAACTGATTTGTTAATGCAGCCTCTAAAGACTGTCCAGGAGGTCTAGCTTACTCTTTCTGCCTTGGTTTTTGTGGTTCCGGGGCTTACACTCTGTCTGCTCTCCATCCACCTGCTGACTAGAAGGAAGCAAGCTACATTAAATGCTCTTTATCCTGTGTCCATAACTGGGTGAGAAAGAATAAGTCCTTGTTTCACCCTGACCTATGAACAGCCTCATTGGTTAAGACGTCTGACTTAATTTTGAATCAGGAACTTACATACCCTTTGTGTGTATGTATATGTTTGAATGCAGGCTGTGAGCAACTGCATTTAGCACTTAATGGATAACCTCAGGCTGTCCCTAGATCTCAGGTTTTGGACCAGAAACCTCAGCATCTCAAATGATCCTGAACTGGCAACCCTACTCAGAGCTGTTAGTGTGAATTCTGCCACTGAGTTGAGGAGACTGAATATTCAGACTTACCTGTATTTTTTTAAACAAAGACCTACAGATTTATGTAAGGACTTTCAACAAACTTATGCATACTTTGCTTAACTGAGTTTGTACCTATAGGGTTCACTTTGCTTTGAATATTTTGAAAATATTCAATACTTTTCAGCTAAGAAGGGGATTAATGTAGGCCCGTATATAGTGATATAAAGCCAGAGCTCTTCATGTTGAGTATGTGAAAAATCTCCTATTTTCATCTATTTGCTTTTTTAAAAAAAGGTTATGTTCAGATTGAAAAGATTCCAGTATCACTTCTAATGGGAGACACAGCACAATTTTATTTTGCTCCCAGTCATTCCCAGTCTTCTCTTAGTCAAACCCCACCTGGAATACTGTGTCAAGTTCTGGCTACCACAATTCAGAAAGGATATTAAGAAACTGGAATGTGTTCACAGGAGGTCAACCAAAATGGTACAAAGCCTGTAAACCCTATAAGGGAGTGGCTTAGGAGCCTGCAGAAGAGAAGGTTAAGAGGCTATATCATAGCTATGTTTAAATATTTGAAGGAATGTCATACGGAGATGAAACAAGCCTTTTTTCTGCTGCTCTAGAGATGAGGAGATAGAGCAATGGCTTCAAACTTCAGGAAAAGAGAATCCATCTAAAAATTATGAAGAACTTTCTGATGACAGTTTGGCAATGGAATACATTCTCTCAGAGTGTGGTGAAGTCTCCTTATTTGGGTTTTTTAAAAAGAAGTTGGATGGCCACCTGTTGGGAATGTTTTGTGTGTTCTTGCACGGCAGGGGTTGGAGTCAATGGTCCCTGTGGTCTCTTCCAGCTCTATGATTCCATGATCTCTCAAAAACCAAATGATCTTCTGACTCACACTAGGCTAATGCTACTTGCTGTTATTTCTTTCAGCATTCAGCATCATTGTATCATGCTGGCTGTCTTCTTGTGTATGTACCTCTGCCTTCTGAACAATAAAAAAGGGAGAAATATTTGCATTGTTTCAAAATGCAAAATGTTTTGAACCCAAAATCAGTTTGTACATCCATTATTGGGAAGAATACAACATATTTATGCATTAAATAAGTGTGGATAGGGGAAAGCAAGGTCCTGGTATTACATGTTGCCACAAGACTGTTTTTGTGACTCTCAACCCCTACTGTGCAACCAGCCCTTTCTGCCCCCCCCCCAAAAAAGAGTGATTTTTTTTTCCTCCTGGAAGCCTTCAGGAACAACAATTCACCGTTTAAATATTGGCAGCCTACTCCTGATAGACTTGTTGATGTATAAGCCCTCCAGTAAGACTTCAGGATACTGGAGTACCTGGGGATGCACACCTACTATTGAAAAACATTGACACTCTGCTGCCTAAGGGAATTTAAAGGAGGGGTAGGGAAAATGTATGTCTGAAAAAGAACAAGCTAATTTCTAAGAATGTGTTGGTGATAATAGTTCTGTTTGCCTTAGAAGGGCATAATTGGTGAAGCAAAGGGAAAACTTGTCTTTTGCCATTTCCAAAATGAGATGTTATTATTGCAGTAGCTTCTACTGTCTCTGAACTAAATGCTACTTCATGACAAAACAACTGTGCACTGAGCACTTCTTTAAAAAAAAATAAAGAGGAAAGGGAAGGAAGAAAAAGGTGGAATGAATTGTGTTTCAAATAACAATCTAATTGAAAATTCCATTACCACAGATATTGCAGTGGTGGTAAGATTACAGATTAATCAAAGGCTATTAAAACTCTCCCCTGTGGCACTAATGATGCATTGGCCTTTCAGCAGAAAACTCAGCAAGATCTCTTGCTACTTGATGATCACATGGAAAAAAGTGTGTGTGTGTGTGTGTTTTAAAAAAATATTGCTAGTGGTGTTTCCAGTATCTTCATAACTATTTTTGTAAAGCCAACATGACAGGACAAATCTGTCCCTCACCATAAAATTATGTAAGGACAAGCAAACCATCCACAATATCTTCCATATCAGCAGCATATGGAACCTATCACTTCAGGCAGGAATGGGGAAATATAATCTTGATGTTTTGGACTACCGTTGTTGTTGTTGTTGTTGTTGTTGTTCTTGCTGCTATGTACCTTCAAGTCTTTTCTAACTTGGAATGACCCTCAGGTGAATCCATCACACAGTTTTCTTGGCAAGATTTATTCAGAGATGGTTTGGTATTGTCACTGAGGGTGAGAGGGTAAGATTTGCCCAGAATCACCCACTGGAATTCCATGGCTGAGCACAGATTCAAATCTTGATTTTCCAGAGTCTAAGTACAATAGTCAAACCACTACACCACACTGGCTCTCTGTTTTTTTGGTCTATATGTCTCAGAAATGTTACCATCAGCCATGGTGTTTGAGGCTTTTGGCAGCTGAAATCTTCAGAAGCAGCAGCAGCATATATTTCCTATCCACGATTTAGGGACAAAATATATTTTCAGAGGGGAATATTTCCTGTACAAATCAACCATATTCAAATTTTGGACAGAATAAGTCCCGTATTGCAAGATTTTCTGTGGGGGAAAAAAAGCTTTTATTCTGCATAGAAAATAATATCCTGTGTGGAAATATTATTTACAGTGCAGAAAATGAAAATCCCTGTACAGAAAATGGTGCTTTTTGTGCAAAACCGCCAGGTGTGAATTTTGCATAGAATACGTCCCAAACTGCAAAGAATTTTATCTAACCTGATTCTTCTTATTTGGGTTGCTTGACACTAAAAAAAATTTTTTTTCAAATATTTTCAAACACTTTTGAATATTCTTTCCATCTCTAACAAGCATGTACAACAAGGTGCACAACTGTGTCAGGGGAGAGTTTTCAACGTGAATGGATAATGGTGGGGGGGCTTGGAGTCTTGCTATCCAATTTTGTTTGATTATTTCTATGTGTCATTTTGAAAGCTGTATAATGAAAAAAAAAAGGCTGACATGTAGAAATTCAACAATCAAATTGTGCTGGAGGAGACCCCTATGAATCCTGTAGATCTCAGATCAAGCCTGAACTCTCACTAGAAGCTTACATATCTAAACAAAGATTAATCATAGTTTGAATGCATCATGAGACTCAGCGGAAAAGATAATAATCCTGGGAACTTGCAAGATAGTAGCCACAGAGGAAATACTCTATTGCATTCAGTAAAGAAGCCATAGCCCTGATTTTTCAAAACCTGAACTGGGCTATTGAAGACCAGGGATTGTGGTAGTCTCACCATAAATCAAATCTGATTTGGCAGCAAGTATTGGCCAATGCATCAACAACATCCGCTGTTTGTTTGGCTTTTTGGTGAGGAGTCAAGCCCCCCATTCCCACATCCAGAAACATTCGTGAAAGCCAGCCCAAGTGCACCTGGGGACTCAGATGATGCAGTTAAGTCCATTTACTTCTCTAATCCTTTCAGCAAATTCTATTCTAATTTGATTTCTCTCTACTGATAACAGAATAAGAGAACAGAGAAGGCAGCAGTGTTTCAAGCAAGACTGAGTCTTAACAAAAAAGAGGCAAGGGAAAATAACCCACATCAATCTTAATATATTTAATAGACAGAATCATACTCAATTAATTTTAATTACATTACTCTATTAACACCGATTTTGCTCAACACTGTGGATACTGACCTTCTATTATATGTTATGATCTAGCAACAATACAGTGACTTTCATTATAATGAGAGGTACTTCACTTAAATGCCATTATTTCCTCTACCAATGGTCTGGAAAGGATAAAGAGAGCATTTTTTACTTTTTTATTGCACCAACAGCTTTGGCCTCCATATGCTTATTAAAACGGTAAGGAAAGGGAAGATGAAGGAGTTCAGTGATAAAACATATGCTTTGAAATGAATATGTGATAGAAAGGGCTGGTATATTTTAGAGGCTAAGTATATGAATTTTTAAAATTGACAGTTTAAGTATTAGTTTACTCACAAATTTACCAATGACATTCGGCAAACTATGAGTCCTGTTTTCAGCCCCCAAAATGTTTTCCTCGCATCCCACTTTGCCAATGAAGAAATTGATTGGAAGACATAGAACACCCTTTGGGGAAGTCAACTGAATATACATAGCACAATCTGGATTAGGTCCACATTAGACTGAGAAAAGGTTAAATTCCCACTAAGCTTCTACAGTTATCCCTCCACATTCGCTAGGGTTAGGGGCACAGGACCCCCATGAAAGTGGAAAAACCGTGAATAACTCTAGGTCCTCCCAACACATATTTAACACCAAAAAAAGTATGATCACCATATTCAACCCTTCTTTGTGGCATGAGGGTTCCTTCACAAGGCAGAAGTGGGTGGCTAGTGGGGCTTACTGCCACCTTCACTGCTGCCCCACACCATTTTTAACAGGGACTTACAAGCCCTGTTCACAGTTTCTCAGTCTCATGAGGCTTGCAGTCCCTATTAAAAATGCCATAGGGAGGCAGCAGAGGTGACAGCAAACAATCCATGAATAATCAGATCCACAAAAGTGAAACCCACAAATGTGGAGGGCTGACTGCAATTGTTTTCTTGGCATTACTCTTAAGAAAAGAAGAAAAATCAGCATTTCTACTAAGTAGGTCTTTAAAGTTATGGATGATTCTCTACATTTGTGATTTTAAATCAGTGTAGGTGGTAGTGGGGAGAACAAAACAGGATTTCAGGGGAAGTGTGTATAGTTTCAGAAAGAAATATATGAAATAACATAATGTTTTATTTTTAAAAACCTGTCCGAAATCCCACATTGGCCTTGTGCACCATAAATCTCTACACGCAAAGTTATGCATTAATTGTTCTAAGCAACCCTTGTGTTGAATGACAACATTGCATAACGGAACCAGGAAACCAACGTGCAACCTGGTACTGAGCGAAATATGCATGTCCATATGCACCATACATAATGGTACTGCATGTGAAACTCCAATTCTGCACACTTGAACTGAATGGACATTTCACTTCAGACAAAAATGCCCAGTTGCTTCCACAGTGTTTGCTATGCCTGGGTGAAGATGTTAGCAGAACATTCCTTCTATGTTTAGGCAGGGCTGAGCAACTGTCAGGGGCACACCTTGGACAGTGTGTTATAAACTCTGGTGATTTGTCTTACTTTCTGATGATCTGATTACTAGTCACAAACTGCTTCTTCTGCACACTGAGGCTTGTTGGTTGTCAAAGCAAAAATATGTCTGGTCAGATTTATCGAAGAAGGAGTTGCCCTATTTTTGGAATATCAGGGAAAAGACTAACTCAAAGCTTTTTAAAAATGATAGCTTTCAGCTGAACATGGCATATCTTGCAGAGCTATTTGAAGATCTGAACACACTGAATGGGAAACTTCCAGGGAAAAAATACAACCATCATTGCTCATTATGATCTTATTCAAGAATTTATAGTCAGATTCTAGCTGGTTGGCGTGAAAAATGCCACTTCATTTTTCTCAGCTTTGATGAAGCTCTGAAGGACAAGCTTCTTGAAAATGATCTCAAGGGGAAATAATCAGATCTCATCTAATCTACCTGCAGGATGAATTCAGGTGATATTTCTCAGATATTGTGGCTAAAAATCACATTTGGAAGTAGCTCCTTACCACTAATATTTAGTCATTGCCAGAAAATCTCCATGGGAGTTTCTGAAACTCATGTTTGGTACAAGTGCTAAAGATCACTGCCAGGAAATCACCTTGGAGAATTTTTGATTAAAATATTTTTCTGTCAACCTCAAAACTAAGGATCAGGCTCTTTGTTTCATCTACTCATTTTCATGAACATACTTTTGGAAAGCTAATTTTTCTGTACTTATATGCAAACAAAGCAGCACAATAGGTTCAATGCTGAAAGTCGTCCACATCTTCTAAGATACCTAGAATCCAAAAGTATGTTGAAAGCAAGTAGCCTCAGGGCTCATGCTGATAACAAGTGAAGCCAACAAGGTATGTTTAAATAATGTTTTTTAGGAAAATAAGAGTATATTTTTTCTTTAAGTTTATAAGTGCTTTTATTCACTTTTTGTTGTGATGCTCCAAATACCAAATAAAATTATTTTATTATTTTTTGAAAATATATATCTGTATTGTTGCTATAGCATATATGTACATGGATATTTTAAGAAGTTAAAATTTATACTGAAATTATTAATAAACTATTGGGGCATGCTAGAGCTAGGCCATGAGATTTTTGTGTCTCCCCAGAGGAGGCTTATGTTAAAAAGGAGGGGAAAAAAACTAAGATACTTTGGTCTAAATGTTCCAAAGTAGGAAGGAATAAAACGTTTGTTCTGGATACTCTTCTCATAGCAACTTGAGCTTGTGCAACTTTCTTGAATTCTTGGTGTAACCAAATTTTTTATCTTTTACAAATGACATCAACAGATTTTTTTTTTTTTTTGAAAATTTCAGCTGTAATACTGCAGTGGCTCTACAAAAACCCTTCTAATTGTGATGTGGAGAACAGATCTATGCCCAATTAAGAAGGTGCCTTTCCCTTAAGAAGAATAAGTTTCTTACCAGACCTTGGAAACTTGGAGGGCAATTAGCAGCAGACGTAACTCTCCAGGTTCCACCAAATAGCTAACAACTTAAATTGTTACAGTTTTAAAAAAGAACTCTTCACTCCCTCATTTCTCTAAATAATTTATAATAAGTAATTTTTAGTAGCTTTTTAAACTGTAGACACTAAGAAGCATGCACTTTTCCTCCCGTCTACCTCATAATCTCCTCGTCACCCACAGCAGAGCATGAGGTGCCAGTACAAGTGTCTAGTTGTTTGTCTCTCCATCATGTCTCCCACATCCTGTAACTATGAAAGTTAAAAGGTTCAATCCTGCCACGAATCCTGGAATTTGTCATTTCATGAGGTACTTGGAAAGCATCGATGCATTTTAAGATGAAAAGGAGTCAGGATAAAATTAGTTTAGGTTTATAGCTATGGTGGTTAGTGGTTTCCATATCAGAGGGCCTATGAGTCCACAACAGATTTTAGTCTCAACTTAGGCCATTTCCGCACGAGGCCAGTGAATCGCTCCGTGCTGTTCCTTACTAGTTCTTCTGGGCTCGAAGCAACGTGGACTTTCCCTTAAGCCCTTCCGCAGGGCTGTATGTATGTTCCATGCCGATTCGGAGCAGTGCGAGGTCATAGATCCACACTGGTGAGGCTTAGAAAATGGTGGCTTCCTGTCATTTGTGGGGCCGGACCAACCACTGAAGCTAACCACACCCACAGCCCACCCTCCGCTGATCACCAGTTCGCATTGGTGTGAATGTGCACATCTGCACCATTGCGGAAGTACGAATTGGTGCGCTCCAGCAAATTGAAAACCCTTTTTTTTTTCGTTCTTCAGATAGTGCGCTGGAGGACCACTTGGGCGCATATTTAATCGGACTTAGGTGCAGAACTAAGGTAAATAGTCCGAACCTCCGTGACAGGATGCATTGGCCCATCTTAATTTCCTTGTGCGGAAAGGGGCCTCAGTCTATATTATCTAAGATGCTGAGGTTCAGCACTTTGGATAGCTCCATGAAAATCTGGAGCATTCACCACTGTTGTGTAGACAAACGCTCAGGGTCTTCTGGGAATGACAGCTCACTCTGTGCTCTGATCTTCCTGTGTTGCTTCGGAAGGTCAGTGGAGGATTTCCACTGCCCTCCAAGGGAAAATACCAGCTTCAGAAGAGAGATTTTCTGTAAAACTGGAGCAGGGAAATGGTTAACTTTCCTCTCCATCCTACCTGAGTCCTGATAATTGTTACTTCTCCAGCTGATGCCATTTGCAGTTTTGAAGCCTTACACAGATGTATTTAACATATGTCTCCCTCCCTAGGGAGGCTGGGATGACTCCTTCCTTGATCTCTTTCCATCACCAAGTAAAAACTTCTCTGTTCCATCAGGATGTTAGGAGATTACTGTGATGGGCTTTTAATGGTGTGCTGTTCTATTTTCTTGGTTTTTAAAATTGTTTTTTAATGGACTTTAAATGGTTTTAGCTCTATAGACTGTTGAATTGTTTCTTTTTCCTATAATACACACGCACGCGCGCGCACACACATGTGTAGAGAGAGAGAGAGAGATTACTGTTATTAGGACTGTACAGAAGGCGGCAATGGTAAACCACACACTCACATTCACTCACACACACCCACACACCAGAGAGAAAGAGTGAGAGAAAGAGAAAGAAACATAGGCAGGTAGAGAGACAGGCAAGCTGACACACACATATACACTGATATTTTGCACATTTTAAAATCTGTACTGTTTTTAACAATTTGCGAGCCACCTTGAATGCCGTAATAAGAATATCAGTGGTGGCAGCACTAACAACGACAACAACAGGAGCCATCATAAACTGGGAATTATTGATTAAAAAGGTTCACAAATATAACTGACTTCAACTGCAATGTTGCAGAGCTTTTTCCCCTCAGTGACCTTAACTACTTAATACGATAACGATACAACATTACGCTGTGACAAGAAATTTCTTCACAGCCCTGGAAAGTGATCTGCTTATCGTTTTGAACTATGAGTATGGAATCCCCGAAAGACCTTTTAAGAATGAGCTGTCAAGGACAGGATGTACTATACTGTGGACATTCAACCACTGGAGAGAGGGAGGGAGGGAGGGAGGGAGGGAGGGTGAGCATGTGTACAATGTTATTCTGCTCCTAGACAACATAAAGACTTTTTCAGTGGTGTTAAACTGACATTTCAGTTGGATTGACATCCAAATTTTAATAACACACCATTATGTATTTTTGTAGTCAAAGGCATTCAGGAGTGGTTCTCCATTGCCTTCTTCTGTGCAGTAGTAAGCTAAAGTGTCACGGTTGTTGTATGTGCGAAATGGACTGCCAGTGTAACTCCCTACTGTCACTTCCTGCCGCTGCAAAAGCCTGTCTAACTTGTGATATCCTGTGAGTAGTAATGCTGCCATCAATTTTGCCTCTTACCTCAGAGGAAAATGCTAATGCATTGGCCCTTTCACACTGCACAATGATATCACCATGATCCCATTTTAATTGCCATAGCTGCATCCTGTGGAATCCTGGATTGTGTAGTTTGGTGAAGCACTAGAACAGTGAGAATTCTCAGTGAGAATTCTAAACGCAGCTCCCTAAACTACATATCCCAAGATGCCATATGATGGAATCATGGCAGTTAAATTGAAATCACAGTGCTATGTTTCTGTAGTAGGAGAAAGCCCAACTACCCTGGAAAGGAAATGCAAAGTATAAAGATACCTCATTGAATAGCAAAATCAGGATCATCTATACCAGAGCTTTCCAAGCTTTTCATGTTGGTGACATACTTTTTGGACATGCATCATTTCTCGACACAGTAATTCAGTTTTACTAGCAAACCAAAAGTTAAACAGCAGGAAAGGCAGCCTCCCCACCCCCCGATCCTGGCTCACTGCGTTGTCCTTGCCGAGGCAAGACCCCAATGAAGGTAGCAGCAGTGGGAAAGGCAGCCCCCCTACCTGATCCAGGCCTGCTCCTGTCACCCTCACTGAGGAAAGACCGCAGTGAGGGTGGTGGTAGTGGGAAAGGCAGCCTCCCTTCCTGACCCTGGCTTGCTGCTGCAGTGGCGGCAGCAGGAGAGGCTTGGGTGAGGGGTCATTCTTAGCCCTGGGAGGCAAAACACCTACAGACTTCAGGCAAGACATTAACATGTTGCAACACACCCTTTGGAAAGTCCAGATCTATACCACTGTATCTCCAATTTCTATATATGGTTGTGAAAGCTATATAAGGTTGAAGAAAACTAACAGGAAAAAAAATGCAACTTATTTGTAGGTACTGCTGGAAGAGATTTCTGTGGTATCACGGACAAATGAAAAGACAAAGAATAGGTCTGAGAGCAAATCAGATCTCATTTCTCACTAGAAGCCACGATGACCAAACTGAGGGCATATTGTGAGATGGCTCACTGGAAAAGATTATAAAGTTTTGTAAATGCAAGACAGTAGAAAAAGAGGAAGCCCATGTTACAGGCGGCTTGATTCAATAAAGGAAGCCAGATCTCCACATTTGCAAGGCCTGGGCAAGGCTTGTTGAGATTTCTCATTCATAATTCGAAGCTGACTTAACACCAAATGAAAACTACAAACAGAGAGGCAGGGAAAAGTTTAGGCATCCAAAGAAAAGGTCAGGCAATGTCACCAACTGAATGCAAACACAGTAAATATAAGAGTTCTAAGTGTCAGTGATTTTCAGTGTCTCACTCTCTGGAACACTATAAATTTGAAGACTGAAGGAAAATTTCATTTACAAGGTCAGAATTCTGATTTGGAAGGACAATACTGTCATTTTGTGCCCCCCCCCCCCAAAGCTACACACCTGGATCCTGATCATTCTGTCCATAGATTTTAAACTTTTCCAGTTCAATAACTCACAGCTTAGCTGTCAGATCTGCATTCTCATTGTAATGAAGTTTGAGTCCCTGTCCTAATAATTAAATTACTCCTTGTTTTTGCTTAGGTGTTTTAGGAGATCTGGGGCATTAAAATAATCCACCTCAATCAAAGAATGAATAATTAGCCCTCCCCTTATTTTGACACTCCTTAAAATTCTTGCTTACTACTCAATAATGAGAAATCCCCACAGAGATGCTTTTAAAGACTCTTTCAAAATGTTTTGAATATCCTTCTTCCACTGACCTAGGTTCATCATCATGACTTCAAAACTTAATTGTTCTAAAGAAATGAGGACAAACTCTACAATCACAGCAGTTGTTGTCCTGCAAGTCATGACTTGATATTGCCACAGATGGACAATGTTAAGGTGATGAAGACAATGGTGATGATGATAAACAATGACACCAATCACAAAAATCACCATCAAATGCATTTTGCTATCAAAACCGTCAGAACTTTTCTAGTTGTGATTTTTTTATGTGAGAAAAGACAATGAAAATTAAAAGAGAAGAATAAAAGAGACAACACATTTCATAGAATCATAGAATCAGAGAGTTGGAAGAGACCACAGGGACCATCCAGTCCAATCCCCTGCTATGCAAGAACACACATCAAAGCATTCCCAACAGATGGCCATCCAGCCTCTGCTTAAACACCTCCAAAGAAGAAGATTCCAACACACTCGGAGGAAGCATATTCCACTGCCAGATAGCTCTGACCATCAGGAAGCTCTTCCTGAGGTTCAGGTGGAATCTCTTTTCCTGCAGCTTGAATCCATTGCTCCTTGTCCTAGTCTCTGGAGCAGAGGAAAACAAACCTGCTCCCTCCTCATGGCTATCATGTCCCTTCTTAACCTTCTCTTCTGCAGACTAAACATACCCAGCTCCCTAAGCTGATCCTCAGAGGGCATGGCTTTAAGACCCTTCACCATTTTGGTTGCCCTCCTCTGGACACATTCCAGCTTGTCAACATCCTACTTGAATTGAGGTACAAAGGGTTAAACAATCCAAATCTATATTACTTTACAGAAGATTGGACTAGTTGGAAAGGTCAAGTTGTATAGTTTGGTAAAGCTGGGTGAACTTAAACTAAAAAACAGATTTTTTCTTTTAAAAAAAATACTTTGGATCAGAAGTGCCCTGATGTCCAATAAACAAAAATTCCAAACACTGAATGATAATACGGAACAGCAATTCAGAACAATTTTAAACACTGTGTGCAGTGAATACACACTAAAAAAAAAATAAAAAAGAAAGAGAGACAAAAAGAAATCTACAAAAAATCAAGCTATGATCAGCGGGTCTGACAAACTTTGGTGAAGAGTGAAGTTTCAACATGATGCTAAGAGGAAGCCAATGCTGATGCTGATGGAGCTTCCAAGAAGAAGATATTCCATAACCAGGATACCACAAAACCAAAAGCTCTTCTTTGGCACTCTATAACATATGCCTTGCCCTGGTGAGAAGCAAAAAATGGCTTTTCCAGTAAAATTCAGTTCCACCTAATCTGTTGAACTTTGCATGCAGAAATCTTAGGTTCATTTCCTAGCATCTCCAGTTTAACCGTTCATTGGTGGTCATTTGGAAGACTACTCTTTGTGACCAGGAAACCTACTGCTTGTCAGATCAGATAACACTGGATAAAATAGCCAAATAGTTCCACTTTGGGCTATTTGCTTTTATCTATCTATCTATCATCTGTCTATCTATTTAAATATTTCTATCCCATCCTAGATTTTAAAAAACAAAACAAAAAACCAAACCTCAGGGCAGAGTATGAGAAAAATCAATGCAAACAAACTAAAACAATTTCAAGCTATAAAAATAAATAGACTAAAAACATATTAAATATGATTGACAAGTTCAAATGGTTTAAAAGATTAAAATAGATTTAAAGCTGCATTTTGAGATAAATCAATAAGGCCCAAAGACTTTAACAAATAACCATGTTTCAACTTGCCAGCACTGTTAGGCCTCCAATTTGGTGCCTCAACTGGGCTTTCAATTTTAGAGCATTCAACAGTTGGGGTGTCATGGCTGGGAAGGTCCTCTCCTATGCCTTCACACAGCGTATCAACATTGTTGTTGGAGCACAGAGCAGGAATACCTCCTAACCCAAAGCAGACCTCAGTCATCAGGCAGGGCAATAAATGGAGAGACTCTCCCTCACACATCTGGTGTCAACTCATTTTGGACCTTAAAAATCATCACACACTCCTTGAATTCAGACTGGAAGCATACTGGCAGTCGGAGCAATTATTTTACGACTGGTACTTATATGATGTCTATATCATATTCTAGTCAGCAATTGAGCTGTTGCATTTTGTACTAGTTATACCTTCTGAGTCACATTCAACAACAGCCCTACACAGAGCACATTAGAGCAATCTAACTGGGAGGTTACTAGTGAATGAACTGCTATGGCTAGGTTACCTCTGATCAGAAACAGCTGTACCTGGCACAGCAACTGAACTAGTACTAAGTGCTCTGAGTCACAGAGTCCATGTGGGCCACCAATAACAAGGATGAATCCAAGAGTACTTCCATGCTTTGAACTTGCTTCTTCAGGTGCAATCCAGGACATACTGTTTATCCAGTTTCCAGACCTGAGAACCACAAATCCATGGAGTAACCACCTTATCAGGATTCAGTTTCAGTTTCCTGGCCCTAATCCAGCCCATTACAGCATCCAGGCACTGGTCCAGCATCTGCACAGCATCAGACATAAAGGAGAAATAGAACTAAGTGTCATTAGCATACTGATGGCACTCAGCAACAAGGCTCCTAATGTGCTCCCCCAACAGCTTCATATAGATATTGAAGAGCATGGGGCCTAAGGCAAAACCTTGCAGCACAGCACAGTTTAATAGCAATGGGGCTCAAAGGAGTCCCCCAGTGCTTCTCTTCGGAACTGGCTCTTTAGAAAGGAGTGGAACCACTGTAAGAAAATGTTTCCTACTCCCATCTCACAGAGCTGATCCAGTAAGATAGCTTGATCCATGGTATCAAAAGCTGCTGAGAGATCCAGAAGGACCAACAGGGTAACAGTCCCTGTTATCTTGCATATACCCCTCAAGTAGGTCATCATAAAGAGCAGCTAAGGTTGTTTCAGTGCCTTACCCAACCTGAATCCATTTCCTCCAAGATTACCTGAAACTATGCAGCTACCATATGCTCAAGCACCTTGACTAGAAAGTAGATATTTGCAATAGGGTAGCAGTTTGCATATACAGTACTTCTGGATCAAGGAAGATCCTCTTTAGAGCCAGGTGCACCACAGCCTCCTTCAAAGCAGTAGACACTTTCCCCTGACAGAGTGAAGTATTTACCTCTCACTTCAAGGTTGGGATGAGTCAGAAATGACTTGAAGGCACACAGCAACAATACGTTTTTCACCTCTTGTGAGCCAGGCTATCTGCCAGTCACATCCTCTCTTCCACTCTACCAAAGAAAGGATCTAAATCCTGAGGATATACTACCCAAAACATTACATGAAATAGCCCACAGTATTTCCCTCTGCCAGAGAAGAACTGTTGATTGAAATTACTTTGCAGCCTAGCTAGTACCAATGAAGGGGTCAGCACTTTGCAGTAACAGGCCTGCTTGCCAGTTTCTTTTGGTGACAACCTTATTGTCCTAAGAAGAAAACAAATACGTTTTGTGCTGTCGTTGTTAAAGGCAGGTCAGGCAAACTCCATTCAAAATATACTCAGTTAAGTCACTTTCGTCTTGTCAGAGATGTTACTTCTACTAAATGGAATTGGGCCTCTAAAATGTGTAGTTTTGCACACGTTTTTCCATCATAGTGCCCTACTATCATTTGCTGCTGAAAAAGTCCTGCTCCTAGTTAAGTTGACTCTGAAAGAAAAGTTGCTCCCTGTGGAAAACTGAAGCAACAAAACAATTCAGAATGGTTCCAAATAGGAATGGGCCAACCAAATCCTCAAATCCTCAGTAAGGATTCGAGATTTGTGAGTCCGAATCCCTGTGCCAAAATAGGCAAACCGAATCTTTCAAATCCACCAACCAAATAGCTTGTTGGAAACCAGGAAACCTGAAAACCTAGGAAAGCGGGACACCTGAAAAACTGGGTGGCTGGAATGCACAAGGGGAGATAGTAAGTAGGTGAGTTTGTCCCATGGAGTAATAATGGCTTTTGCTAACAATTTCAAAAATTACATCTGGGGTTGTATTCTAATATATTTAAATTGAACATTTAATATTTAAGTTCAGCACTATTTACTTTGCTGAAAATCAATGGTATATATCAATCCTGGGGTCAGTGGGCCTGACACCTATCAAAAGTAGTGGGGCAGAGGGCAAGGTCACATAATCTCATCCAGTGATTGCCATATGTAGGCCAGTGTACTTCCTTCCACAACACCAGTGCCTGGTTGTAAACCTATAGCTAGAATAAGATGAGAAGTGAAATGTCTGCCATGGTTTCTCATGAGCCACATGACAGACCACATGTAGCAGAAAGGAAAAATTGTTTTTAAAAATTGGTTCCTCCAGGGCCCGCCAAAGGCCTGATTGGCCAGTGGGCCCCTGGGCACGTGAAAATCACTGCAAAAAGCTGTGTGTGCGCACCGGAGGCTGCTTGTGTCTGGGGCTGCTACTTGTGCTTGCTCGGGCTGCCTGCGCCTGCAGGGTTGCCTGCCTGTGCTCAGTTGCTCATGCTGCCTGTGCCCACTCGGCTGCCTGCCTGTGATCACTCATGCTGCCTGTTCTTGCTTGGCTTCCTGTGTCTGTTGGGGCTGCCTCCCTGTGCCTGCTCAGCTGCCTGAGTATGCTGGGGTTGCCCACCTGTGCCCGCTTGGCCGCCTGTGTCCACTGGGGTTGCCTGCCTGTGTCCGCTCATGCTACCTGTGCCCGCGGCTGCCTCCCTCTGCAAGGTAATAATAATTAATCTCTATTCTTTTGACTTGAGACTGGAGGGTAGGGATTGGGAATTAATTGAGACTGGAGTACAGAATTGACTTGAAAGTCCCTTGTAGAACTTGAGACTGGACTTGAGGGTAGAGATTTGAGGCTGTGTTTTTTTGTTTTTTGTTTTCTTTTTAAGTTCCTTGTTGCAGGACTTGAGACTTGACTTGAGCCTGCAGAGTGCAGAACTGAGACTGGACTAGAGGCTGGTGTTGGTGTTTTTTTGTTTGTTTGTTTGTTTTTAAGTGCCTTCCTTGTTGCAGGACTTGAGACTTGACTTGAGCCTGCAGGGTGCAGAATTGAGACTGGACTAGAGGCTGATGCGTTTTTTAAAGTGCCTTGTAGAAGGACTTGAGACTTGACTGGAAGGTACAGTCTTCTGGAGATTTCAAGGACAGCTGAAAGATTCCTTTGCATAGCTCCCTTGCAAAGCTCTTTCATACACAATTCTGGGTTTGTAGTTTTACAAGGTGTCACAGCCTTCTCTACCAAAGTGTGCTGGTGCTTCATCAAACTACAAACCCCAGGATGCCATAAGGAGCTATGCAAAGAAAAGCCAGTTTTCACCTGGATTATCTCTGTACTGTACTATGTGGCCCTGTTTACACAGGCAGGAAAATGTGAGATTAACCCACATTTTCCTGCCTCTGAAGAAAGGGCCTTCATGTCATTTTCAATTTGGGGAGATCCTGAGGCAAAACTACGACAATTGTCCTGGCCAGATTTCTTCAGATGGAAGTTTGCCTTTACTTAGGCTTTTGCTAAGGCTGAGAGAGTGTGTCTTGCCCAAGATTATCCTTCTTTCCCTTTCTTTTTAAACTCTTTTTAAAAAAAGGATTCAAAAGATTTGAGATTCATGAGATTCATGGATTCTCTGAACCTTCCAGGGATTCGGATCTGGATCTGGATTTGGAAAATTCTGGATTCGTCCCATCCCTAGTTCCAAAGCTTAATGAATAGAACTTTTACACAGAATGGGATTTTTACATATTACATTTTACTTTTACATTGATTCAGTTCTCAAAGAAATAGCCATGTTAGTTTCTTACAGCATAGCAAGGAAGAAGGGAGGGGGAAGAAAAAAAAGAGGGCAAGGGAAGGGATCAGGTTGTCATTGTTCTGCCTTAGACAGCAACCATTCTTGGGTTATCAATGAAATCTGGTTATTTTATGCAGCAATTGGCTAGTATCAAAATCTTCATGCATCGTTAGTAGAGACGTAAATCTTCATAAATTTCATTATCGTAGACAAGAACAAATAAGCACAAGAAAAAAATACCATGCTTCTCCTCAGTGCAAGTGTCCTTAAAAAAAAACACACACACACAATTTTGAGGACTATTCACAGATTGGCACATTTTTCTTTGCGGAAACATGCATAAAAATTATGTTTTCCGTGCAGGTATATTGTTTTCTGTGCAAAAAAAAGCTCCGTGTGCATTTTTTGCAAGGAATATGTCGTGAATGGAAAAGATTGTCCTTTCTCCAGTATTCTCTTCATCAGGGTTTCCTGACATTCAGAAAATTGATTCCCCCCTGCACTGCCCATCATTGAAATATTTTTGAGTATTCTTTACATACCTAATCCCTGATTTCACCTTCTTCTGAATTGTTATTTCAGCATCACTCTTCCCCATAAAAAATGAAAAGCCATGTGTGGGACAATGTGGGGGCTTCATCTGCTGGGCCTTCATCGCTCAGTGCCTTTGGATTGGGGGCATGTTTACAGAAATAGCTTCTTCTATGCATGTGAAGTCCTTGGCTAGTGGGGGAGAGTAGTGGAGACACAAGAGAGAACTAGTGGATGTGTCAACCCCCTCTCTTTCCATAAAATTATTATTCATGCAAGTGGGCCTAGTTCAATACAGGTCAAAGGAAGTCCAGTTCCTGATTGGTTTTAGCTACACACAGGGACACCACATGTCCATTTCAGTAGATCAGGTGATTTTTCCATATATATCATCCGCAATGTGGCTATCCATTATTTCCTCCAAAGCTGCCTTTGCTGCTTACTGTATTTGGTTATATCACAATAAATCCAATCAGATCTGAACTTCTTACAAATAGAGATGTTTTTCATTTAGCACTTTTGTACTCTACAGATGACCTTGAATGACCTCTTTTAAGTCTTCTCGCATCCTGCACTTCCTTTCCCATCAGCTGTCAGGTCATACAGAGCACTTGTCCTGCCAAAAGCAGGATGACCTCATGTATCACACCTTCATATAACTTCCTGCCTCTAAGTTTTATGAATTTATGATTCAATGAGAGCAAAATTATAAGGCACTTTTAGTAAATTGGTTTCCCCTTAGCTTGTCCCTCTGAATCATTCTGCATTTTAAAATAATGGTATGAATCACATAGGAGAACCACTGTAGTGCAGTGGTTTTGGTGCTGAACTAGGACTGGAAGATGAGGATTCAAACCCTCACTTAGCCATGGAAATGCACTGTGTGGCTATTTGTAAATCACACTCTCTCTGCCTTAAAAGAATGCAATGACAAACATCTTCTGATCAAATCCTGCTACGAAATGCCCATGAGAGGTTCACTTTAGAGTCACAATAAACTGGAAATGACTTGAAGGTACACAACCACAGTAACAAATGAACCACATAGCAGTTTATTTCTTAAAATGTATTACAGGTCCTGTGAGGTTCTGGTACTGTTAATGGCCAATGGAGCACAGAATGAATGAACAGAAGTACACACTTGGAAAATTCGTTTAAATATGGTTAACTCTCATCCAGACATATTAAAAGAAAATTAAACCTTGTATTGAAGTACTTAATCTGGGATATTATCCATGCCCATGGGAATTCCAGGATATTGCAAATATGAAATTGTCCCGTTTCTCAAGGGCATTACACAAATGGTGAAATGTTTGCTGTAAGCAGTACTCACATCTCTGTTTTGTCACAAAAAGGAGTAACAAACAAGAGATCTTTTTTTAAGAATAGTATTTTAGCTTGCTTTTTTATTAAAAAAAGCTTGTACATAGCAAGTGGCTGAAATTCAGATATACTCTTTACAACATTTCACATGATAATGTTTTAAAGTTTGCCTACCCTATAATTCTTCATGAATTCTGCAACAAAATATGACTCTGGAAAACTAAAATAACCCATCTGCTTGGAATCAAAGTCATTCCAAAAAATAAATAATGAAACTTCCAGTGCATTTGAAAAAAAAAAACTATTGTGAGTACAGTGCACACACAATATTTGCAATGGTTCCATTTCAGGAACCCCATGTAAAACAAAAAACATGAGTGTTGTATCCCATTGACTATAATGAGATGTGATGCTTCATGCAACCTTGCATTTATGCATTCAAAGGTCATGCCAGAGGAGGATGCACTGTATATGCCTTCAATTAGTGTTTGCTAACAACAAAACAAAACAAAACAGAACAAAACAAACCAATTAAAAAAACAGACCAGGTTCAACTAGATATTAAAGGAGATGCAGATTCACTACGAGTAATCCATTATTTTCTTTCAAAATGCATGCCTCAGAATCAGACTTGGAAATTCACCTTTCAGTGGCCAATCATAAAATAAAGAATGATACATGCAAGATGTCTCAGGTAAGGAAAACTGTGTGGTGTTACAAACAGATGTATTTCACCATTTGGGAGAGCAGCTCTCAAAAACATGATGGACACATTGTCTAATGTCTAATTTGATTCAAGTAGTAGTAATATTTGGGGGCATGTTACTTCATTCTGGCCTCACACGAATGGAGTGATAAAAGGAGGTAGGAACATGAAAACCTTGTCCCTTCAGATGTTTTAAACCACCACTCTCATAATGCTTTATCATTGGCCTTGCTGGGTGAGACTTCTGGAAGTTGAAGGCTAAAATATCTGTTAGGTCAAAGGGTTTCTGAAGTGAGGTAGGAGGAGGATTTATTTTTAAATTCTCCGGCAGGAGTGAGCAAGATCTGAGGATCCAGGGAACTGTTTTCAGCCTCTAGAAGTCACAACTGGCTACAAACAGGAAGTGGCCAGGAGACTATTTCTGGTTTGTGGGGGGAAAAGTCCCTTTGGGTATAAGGTCCTTCTACACATTGTTTTACAGTAAAACTGTATGTCCTGGTGGGCCTGGAGGCACCAGAAGCCATCAAAGAGACACTAAGGGCTGTGTGTGGTCCACAGGTTGCACCTGGCCTACCCCCATGCACCAGTCTAAACTCAGCTTTTGTAGTTCAACAATGACAGCAGTGACTATTAAATCATTAACAAGCAACTGCTTCCATTTTTTTAAAAAAGAAGAAATCTAACCTGTGAAGCTGTTTATAGAAGACTAACACAGACTTCTTTTTGATCCATTTCACTCCATTTCCTTCTGTCAGTAAGCCAGAACCCTGGATGAGACTGCACAATGGAAACAAACCCAGAAATGGCAGGCTTCCCTTTACCACCTTCCTTCTCTAACTAGAGGTTGTGAACATTAATTAATATTATGGACTCATTGCCTGTAACTGAGCATCTTATCCTGCCAGATGTAAATGGGGCTTCAGCTGGTTCTCTGAAAAATACTCAGCTGGACATTATATGAATACAAAAGGGAGCAATTAATTCAGTGCTGGAAAAGAAAGGCATGGCCCTGCACGTGCTTGTCTTCCAGGCGCTCATGCCAGGGTTGCATTAAGGTTTTTGTAATCCTCAGGCCCTCTTGTATTTGTCTCCCCACCTCATCTTGATGTACCACTAGGGATGCTTTTGTAGGACCTAAAATCCTGTTTTTGTAGGTACTAAAACTTTCAAAGGCCCTAGGCACTGTGCCTAGAGTGCCTAAGGGATAAGGTGGCCCTGGTTGATACAAGTCCACTCTCACACACATATAAAAAAGAAACGCTGCTGGCATTTTGGTTACATCAAACTGTTACAGTCATCCCTCCACATTCATTAGGGTTAGGGTGAAAAAACCATGAATAACTCCAGGCCCATATTTAACACACACACACACACACACACACACACACAGAGTATGATCACCACATTCAAACTACTGTGGATTCCTTTGAGTCATCAGGGCTCCTTCACAAGGCAGAAGTGGGTGGCTGGTGGGGCTTACTGCCACCTCCGCTGCTGCCCCACATCATTTTTAAGAGGGACTTACAAGTCTCGTCTGCAGTTTCTCAGTCTCCCAAGGCTTGCAGTCCCTATTAAAAATGGGATAGGGGGGCAGCAAAGGTGACAGCAAATAATTCGTGCATAATCAAATCTGCAAAAGTGAAACCCACAAATGTGGAGGGCTGGCCGTATTTAATTTCCACTTTCTGTGGCTGTATTTTATTCAATTTCAAATATTTTATACATTTTAGTAAAAACAGTTCCTTTCGCTTAGAGTGTTTGTTCTGAACAATGTGATGTTATGCTGCAACTTATTGCTCTTTACAAATTTCAATTATTTTGTAATTAGACGGTAATTGCAGTTAGAGGTTTCTTTGCAATATAAGCTCACTTCTTTTGAAAACAGTGGTATAGGTTATTTGGTTTTGTTTTGTTTTGTTTTTCCAAAAAACAATAAATACTTTACAATATACAAACCTACAATAATCCAGATGGTTTGAAAATACCAGAGGAAGTAAGTTATCCCTGCAGGATAACTTCTGATATTTGATATCACATTTTGGTATGGTCTTCATCCTGTTTTCCAGAATGGCTGACTATTTCCAGTTCCAGTCTTTACCATTTTTACCCACTTATTGCATATTGGTTGTTCCTTACAAATAACAGAGCCAATACCAAACCAACCACTCAGAGACACTTTAGCTGCAGACATCTGAAAGGACCTGGGGGTCTAAATCTGTGATCCTATGATTCTAGGTCTGAAGATGTCACCACGGCCATTTCTGCACTACACTGTTATAGTGCTATTATTCCACTCTCAATATCTTATGGAATCCTAGGGTTTGCAGTTTAGGGATGGGCATTTAGAATTCTCAGCCAGAGAGCTTTTTGGCCTCAGGAAACTACAAACCCCAGAATTCCATAGGATGTTGAAAGCGGAATAATAGCACTATAACAGTGTAGTGCAAATAGCTACTTTTGTTAGTAGCTACAATAGTTACTAAAAATAGCTACTTTTGTTTTTCCCTTTTCTTGACATCCTTTCTTCTATGAACAAGGAATCGAATGAAAAGGAGCTGCTTTGCTATGGTTTATAAACTAAAACAAACCAACAGAGCCTTCTGAAAATTGGCAGAATGACCTTCCAATTCACTCCCAATAAATGAGGCTGCAATTGGAAGAAAGGAATTTTGTATCACCTCTAGGCCCTACATAGCTTTCATTTATGCTAAGCATTTTTTCCTAGTTAAGCCAACTCTGGTGTGTAGTTAAGACAGGAAAATAAGACTGTATACCTTATTACCATGATTGTTAGCATTCTGACAATGTCTGTTACCAGGCCGTACACCCCCTCATTTTGATATGGTCTAATTGGCAAAATATATTAATTGGCATAAAATATAAATTATACTTATGGTTGGCAAGGCCATGTGGAAGAAAGGGACACTGGCTGGAAGTAGGTCAGAGTTGCCTCAGCATGGCCAGGCCAAAAGTTCACTGGAAGTAGCCAAGAAAGCAGGACTTAATGGCTCTGAGCTAATCCTATCAACTGCCAACATCAGAACACAATAAGATGCCCGGATCCAGAGGCCAGAACCCCTACTGTGTGCATATCCTACTGCAACTAGCCCAGAAACCCCCATGCAACCAAGACATTGAAACCAATAAGTCCATTCCAGACCCCATTGTCTATGTTGTAACTCCCATTGTCCACTAGGCTGGGAGAGCAATCAACTCATACACCTTCAGGGAGGGAAACAGAATATATAAACCCTTGGTTCTGAGAAGTCAGTTGGAGTCAGATGAAATGCTAGACTCCACTATGTCACTCTGAAACCTGATCTGTCTGCCCTTAGATAGCAGTCTAAGTCACATTTCAAGCTCTTCACTACTCTTCTGGAATGGTAACTATATAATCCCAAAAACCCTCAGCCTCTCTATACATATTTTTTCCCTCCTTTTATCCTTCAGTCAGCTCTTGTGTGAATGTGTGACTGTATGTATCTTGTGTGCATGTATGAGTGATTTTCTCTCAATAAAACACATTTTTTTTAGCTTACTTTTGAATCTTTGGCTGGTTCTTTTCCTGCGTGTGCCCATAAACATTGGTAGAAAAGGACTCACTAAGTTACCTCCCTCTCGCAAGCCTCCTCTTTCAGCTAATTCATTCCCCACTTTTGCAAGGAGACACTGGCATCACGGGGTGGCCCTTGTGGCACCTACATTTTGGGGTAACATGTCTTATGTACAGCACTTAACAGCAAAACCAACCCAATTTAACAAATGAAACACATATGAAGATATGAAACTCACTGCCCTGCATGTGAATTAAAAGGGAAGGAAGGAGGAAGGGAACCACAAAATGTACAAGAATCTTATTTTCATAGTATTTCAGATTCTGACAATTGCTCTCTTTCAGCAGGGCATTGAAGAGGTTTCAGTCCAAACTGTAAAGCAGTTACCCACAGTGTGAAAGCTACTTTGGAGCTAGGGTTCAGCATGGTTAAAGTCTTGATTGAAAAAAAAAAACAGATCTAGAGATCTGTTGACCTTTTCCAATGATATGCAAGCCATCAGCTGCTATTGGATCCATGCACTTGCTAAGTAATGTATAAACAACAGAGGAAGTTGTTAGTTGAAAGCTGTTAGTTGGATAATGTATTCTGACACTTCCTATTAGTTATAGATAGTTCCTGGGTACCTTGTTCCTTTTGTCCTGGGTGGGTATCTTAGATGGAAGTAATGCCTACTGTAAAACTATTTCTGTGTCTTTGTCTCATGGCTTTTAGCAGAAGTGGTTGTATATTTGTTCACATTTCAAAAGCTGCTTATAGACAAGGTAGGCAGGGCATGTTTGTACAATTTTTACACCCAGAAGCATGGGTGTATGGAATCTACAGATTCTATGCCAAGGTGTACTGACATTAAAGACACCAAGTGAATATCATGTCTACACAATCAGAAATGACTAGATGACACTATCTTGCATGTCATGTAATGCAGTCCTCCTCAATCTTGGATCCTGCATATTATTGGACTATCATCTTGGTTTCTGGGAACTGCAGTCCAAAAATATATGGAATCCATGTTTGGGAATTACTGGTTTAAGAAGGTTTTTCAGTAGGCTTTTTTTTGCCAGACTTATTTTAACTTCCATCAATTCCCCACACATGTGCTTGATCTTAAGTGAAATCTTCAAATGTGTTCTAATTTATCTTTCAAAAAAATTCATAGCCATCTAGAGATCTGTTGAAGACTCCCAAAGTTTCTTCTGGTTTACAGAAAATCTTTTGATTTCTGTCAATGTTCCACAGGTGTTTTGCCTCATCGGAAGACTCACACAACTGCTTTGAATTCCACATTAGGCAAATTATCAGTGGAACGATTTTTCTCACAAAACTCAAATTTCATCCTCATTGATTTTTTTTTTTATAAGTCTCATGTGACAAGATAACTTTGAAAACTTGAACTGTGGCACACTGGAGAGAGAAATGAAAGATCAACAGTACAAATATCAAGTTTAAGTGTGTCTGGGAAGGAATTAGAAATTATGCTAGCTGCAATAAATTTCAAAATTCCTTTTTATTTAATAAAAGGAACCAAGCAAATATATTGTTGTTAAACAAAACTGGAAGCCTTTTAGCTATTTTGAAAGTGTGCATTTTTTTTTCATGTGCACCAGTCTGATGAACAGAAGTCTAGCTTCTCATCGTATATAGTGTCGAAGGATTAACATAAAAATGTATGACATCTATAAAAGTTAATAGGCAGAACGCTAAAAGCTGCCAAGTGTAAGAGTTGAATAGAAAATAAAACATCTCCCCTTGTGGAATACCAATATGGAGAAGTATAAATCTCTCAAGGAAACAGAAAGATGCTCTAGACCCTTCAACTGGAAACATGATGCCATGCTTCTAAAAATTATCAATTAATAGTTGGAATGGGTGATGGATCATGCTTTTCTAGAGTAACTATAGAGAGCTTTGATGAAAAAGGCCTGAGACAGAGAAGGTATATTAAATACATACTGCTGCTTAACATTGGGTTGGGAGCATTGGTTAGTGGCAGAATACATACTTCACATATAAAAAGTGCTTAACTTTGCCATCTCCAGATGTGGAAGGCATCTGAAATCCAATGTGATATACATATGCCACAGTTTGCAAAAGTTACTCTTTGGGACTAAATGTTTCAGCGTTCACAGCAAGCATGGTTATGGGCTATCCTGTCTAGGTGATTTGGAGTGTTGTAATTTTTGAGAATCTCTAATAGCTGCATATGTCATTGGTTCTCATTGCTAGATATTTTCAAGGTCATCTGACATCTGATCTTTTTTTTTTTCCCCTAGCGGAAGATGCCAGGGCCAATACCTTTGCAAAGTTCTAACACATACTCACACCCCATATTTATGCGCATATGCATTTATATCTTTAAAATATTTATATGCCACCTTTTTTTAACCTCACAGCATAAAAACCATCTGGTTTGCTTTGTTTTTTCATAAGTGCACATACAAAACTAAAGCTTAAAACCAACCAACAAACCAACCTTACGGACACACCTCAAATTCCATTCAAATGACTGGTAGCTGATGGTTTCCATATCAATTGGGTGATAAATCCAACTCAAGTGGAATTGTAGTGGTAAGTATGTAGTGTGAAAGGGTCCTAAGACTTTTCTGCTTTCTTCCTCTCTTATTTTCCAAGTCCTTCCTCACTTCTGACAATCAAGATGGACCTTTCAGTGGATTTGTTTGAGATCAAGCACTCTTAGAAGCGTTATAAATCCTTGACTATTTCATTAATTCTGAGTTTAAAACAGCACTGAAGACCAATCTCTTCCCACAGGCCTATCTGGATGAATTTTTAAATCATGAGCTTTTAAATTATGAATTGATTGTTTTTAATATGCATGTGCTTTTAATTGATTTTATGCTCTTTTAATGTATATTTAACTGGTGTTATGTGTTTTTTTAACTGATGTTTTGTGTCCATCTGCTGTTGTATTTTAACCTTTTGATCTTCATTTTGAGCCATAGGAAAAGGCAGGTAAGGCAGAAGGGAAGAAAAAGAGGAGGAAGGAGGAGGGGGAAGAGAGGAGGGCGGCAGCAAATATTCCTGCAGTGTTCTCCCTGAATTCAAACATCCCAGATTCCTGCAGAGAAATTATTCTGTGGAGAAAAAATTACATGGCGTTTTATGTGAAGAGGGAACATGTACCATCTTCTCTGTGTTTTTCCCTACAGAATAATTCCTGTGCAAGACTTTCGGACATTGAAATGTTACGAGAAAATTGTTCAAAATTCCCACCAGTCTTCTTCCTAACTGGGGTTTCCCAACTGTTGGGAAACCTGGTTTTTTTTTGAACAGATGAGAGTGTATAATTACAAATTGGGAATTGCAATTTGGGAATATTTACAAAGAGTTGGGAATGAATAATTATAAATTTGAACTCAATTCTCAATTTGAGTAATCTGAACTCAGTTAACTCTTTGGAGGAGGGAGAGGAAAGAAGGGGAGGGGTCTTTCTTTTCCCAGTAGGCTCAAGCAAAAGTGAAATGTTGTAGCCTCTCATAGCTTGTAGGTGCTTTCTCAATAATGTTCGCCATCTGATGTTGCTCTGCCACACTTGCCCTGGTTTTCACCTGTGAAAGGGGAAGGGTGTGCTTACTGTATACTCTCACTCTCAAAATGAAAGCAGAAAATCCTGCTGCATCCAGCCACCCCTCTTCTTAAATTCATGCACGTTTACCTGGGAGTAAACTTTATAGAACTCATGCAGGAGTGCAGATTTATGTGTATCTGTGTTGTTAAAGTTTAATGTGGACTGTTTGGGATTTTATTAACCTAAGGATATACCTCAGTTAAGAAAAGAGATGTGTTCCTGGGCATTATTCCTTTAATAGAAAATTTGGTACCAGAGGCAGAAACAACACAGAAAAAATCAGGACAGGTTCCTTCACCACAAAAGACCAGGAGCCAGCCCAACATGTTTGAGCATTTTTTTTATCCAAAAACTCACCATATCAACACATGAAAGATTAGGACAGGTAAACCTTGTGTAACTTGAAGGCTTCTTCCGAAATGCATCTAGGGATGACCTTTTGTTTCACCTTTTTCTTATGATTTCCATTTTGTGGCCAGACATGAACTATGGGTTTTGTTGGCATTTTTAGGGGACCTGGTGTGATAGGCTTATTTGCTCTCTCCTTTACCCTCTGTTTTGCTGTTTACACACACTCAGTAAGAGAGGCGGCTGCCATTTAACATTCGCACAAGGCAGCAATGGGATCAACTAGCATAGAATCCTGTCCAAGCTTTGTTTATTGCATTATTTTCTATCGACACACCACTGCAACCTGGCACCAAAAGTGTGTTTCTGCACCTCTCCTTTGCCATCCTCACAATGCTGATGCTGCCAAAAGTTTTCTAGGTGGATAGAGGATGAGGAAGGAAAAGCTTTTGTTAAAAAGAATTTCAGTATCAGAGGCTACATTAAATGAAGTCTGCTTGCATATTTTTTTAAAAAACTGCTTTCTTGTCTCTTATAATTATCCGTTCTTCTACGCAGGGTGATGGAGATCAATATATTCACAGAGATTTGTCACCTGCTGTATCTTTTGCCAACTACAGTCTTTTAGTATGTTTGGCATATAGGAGAGGGTGTAATATTGTAATGCAGAAGCAATGCTTTAGTAACAATAGCAGCAATTTATTCGGAGGGCAGCTCTGCATATATAATGTTACGGCATTCATCTATTAATCCTATGAATAATAGGCTGGATTTGGGATTTTTGGGGGGAGCGAGATGTATCCTCACTGTGTGAATTTGTCTGTAAGGTTTTGTCAGAGTATTTAGGTATGTTTTATACCACAGGACAGTGCCTAGTAGCATTCAAATCTCCTCCAAAAAATAAGTAAAAGGAACTATTTTAATTATTTTGGAGAAATATGAAAGTAAAGAGTTCCTTGTTTTAAAAAAGAACGTTAAGTCTAATGGTAACCAACTACACTGTTAGGCATGAAATATTACAATGTCTCAAAAGAAGGTGAAATGAAATCTAACATTAATAGGACAAGCTGACCCAGCATAGGATTTTATTATTCCCACCTGACTCTTTCAGGTAATAAGCACCATGAAATACAAGACTGCTTTTTACATGGTTCTCAGTTACCCTTACCATGAATTACTCTCATGAATATTACACCATCTGACAATGCCTACAATTAGATTTATATGTCTAGGATTGGGGAATAGCTCTATCCAGTCTACTCTGACTATAAAGCCTATTTTTTTTCCTTTTTCTTTATTTCAGCTAAAATTAACAGTATAATCATATACGGAGGAACATAGGAAGTTTGTTTAATTGAGTTAAAGAAAGATGGTTCATTGGACCCTTTCATGCGATATTCTACAGGAATGGGAAAATTGGTACATTTTGCTTTCGTTCACAAGGCATTTTTAAAACTTTATTTTTTTTCTGTTTAAATGTATAATTTTCTCTGTATAGTACTGTGCATTCTTTTTTAAAAATCTGAATTCGTTTTCACACATCTGCACTGGCCAAATTCAACACATACATCTCATTCCAACATGGAGAGGACCATCTGGTACCTTTGTGTCAACTATATGTTAAAGTTGAGGAGAAAGACTCTGAAAAAAATAGGTCACAACTATAATTAACATTTTTAATTAGCACGACACCAACACAGACTCACAGGGATTCAGACTCAGAAGTTTATGGTCAGCACTGAAAACCTTAGATTGCAATAGGTGATCTGTCAGTTTGGTTTCTCCCTCATTGGACCTTTTTCTTTTTTATACTTAAGTTCTTTAAATTTAGAATATGAACGAATTTGTGAATTTAATGACAAATTCCACTGAAGTGGAATTCTCACTCATGCCTGAGGACACACTATCTGGCAGCAGCTCTTCAGTGTTTCAGGTTAAATTGTTTCCTAGTTCTCTGGAGATGTCTGAGATTGAACCTGGGATCTTCAGAATGCAAAATGCATGCTTGCTATAACCCTTTTGTTGAGTTTAAGAGACTCATTTCTAGGTAAATACATTCTTTTTTAGAACGTATGTTTTTCTAAAACTCATGGTACTGAGCACCCAAAGCCCCGCAATTTTTTAAATACACACACACCCAACGGAATAGTAGCTATGTCTACATGAAATGTGTTCTGCTGAGGTACAGTCTTATTATGTACACACTTGGCTTTGAGAAAACCGATTGGCAAGATAGGGAAAGCAGATCAAAGGGCAGTGAATGTTTCCATGTGACAAACCAGGAGCTCCTTGTTCTGTCTCAAAGCCGACAAGCCACGTTTCAGTGCTTCCTCCCTTTCTGCTCGCTACCTTTTTTCCTCTCTGTTCCCATCACGCTTTCCAGTTTACTGACTGAGCCCATTAACACACTAACAATAGAATGCTTTAAGGTGGAAAAAAATTCTTCAAAGGACTGTTGACATGTACCAAATCTAAAAATATGAAATAGAACTCCAGATACCCAACTGTTAAGAGCGAAGTGTCCTTATTAACCCGCTCTTCTCCTGCCATCCTGGAACCTTAAAAATATAAGATGAAGTGCACCTCCAAAGAAGATGTAGGTAATAGAGACACTCTCTCCTCTTCTTTCCAACTAAGTCCAAAAAAGGGGGGTCTAGCTCTGATTTAGTGTCTACTGTCAGTAGTGAACTGTCTGCGGATGAACAAATTGAAATTGAAATTCACAAGTCACAGGTGCTCCTGGCCAATCCATAAGCAGGCAAGGGAATGGAGATACAGCTTGTGCTGAAGGAGTCACTCTTACCTTAAAGGTGTACTCCCCTCAAACTTTGAGTTTGTTCCTAGATTCAACCCAGAATCTGGATGCACAGGTTTCAGAGGTGTTTCTGAGTGTCCTATACCAATTATGCCCAGATATTCCAGGAAATGGTATATCTATCCATAGATCCATACTTCTTAACTACATCCTGCTTGGACTTGGAGTGGAGAAATCAGAGACCTGAGATACCAGCAAGATTGCCTCAGGTTCACAATGAGAAATGTGAATAGGGCAGGGCAGAATGCTGTTGGCATCTCCCATCTCTGATCAAAGTTAATACAAACACTTCCTCCTTGGTCCTTGCACATCCAGTGAACCAGAAATGGGAGACAGTAAGTGGATTTCCTTCTTACATTTTAGTGGTTGGAAAGGGGCACAAGAAGAGACTTCTTCTATGCAGAACTTAATGTGTTCTCTGAACTGCAAACGTAAAAGTGGCCCATGTTAGAAGGGCACAGTGAGGAGGTAAGGACATCGCTTGGAGCAGAACCTGACAGATAGTCTGGCTTGCCCAGTCCTGAGCAGCAACCTGTCACCAGAATCAAAAGTGTTTCCCAATCCTGATCTAAAGATATCTGTACTGTCCTGCTAGCTCATGGCTGCATTTCTTAATATATTTTTGAAACCAGAGTATTCCCTAACTCCCCCCACCCTGGTATCGGAAACTACCAAGAAGAAATTGTAAGAATGCATCAACTCTTTAGGAAAGCTTTGTTCTTCATTGATCCATGACCCAATCAACCACTTATTTCATGGACCACAAAAAATATTGCATGAGAATGTGTGTATTACAAATTTATTCCCTGTGTATAATGCATGTCTTATAATCATACACAACTATGAAATGTTTGGATGTTATAGCTTACAAATACTTAAGATTTATAAATAGTAAGTAAGGATCGATCTCAAGATATACAAACACATCTTATCAATCAATGAACAGTGTAGTGAATTTCTGCACAGTCTACAGTAAGCATGTAGAAATGAACATATTCTATGGTCCAAGATAAGTTTCAGGTCCATGGGAAACTATGGAAGGTGGAAAAGTTGATAGTAGTCCTCCTGTTGAACTGACACCTGCTCGCAGAAAGGCTATCAGGGTGTTTTACTTTTCAGGTACAAGTTCTTCAGAGTAATCTACCAGTCCATCCCTCCTTCTTTATCTATTTTTTTTAAAAAAAAATCAGTTGTGAAAATTTGACATTTTCTTAACAACCAGTAAGGAAGAAAGGAGTTATATCTTCCCCCCAATGCAGCCTCCCTGATCTTCCATGTTGTCTGCCATCCTTGGGCAGTAAGATGATAGACACTTATAAATGTTTAAGACAAACAATGAATGGCTGAGCAACATCTGCACTTTGAGCTTCTATTTAAGAAGGAAACACAGGCATACACACAATTGCAGCTGACTTACTTCCATCCAAAAATAAACTTTACAAATCCATGCATGCCAATCAGCTGCAACCAATGATGCCCTCTCCTTAGATTTTCCAGCAGGAAACCAGCCAGGGAAAAGAAAATGGCTTCAAAAGGGACAAAGCTAGGTCATAGAGGAGGAGTCTGTCATTTACTGAAAATCTATGCAGCTGAGAGCAAAAGCTGGAAGTCAAAATTACTTTTTTGATGTGTTTGTGTCCATGGTACACAAAAGGGCCTTAACCCCTAGTCAGAACTTTCTTCCCTATTTTATTTTATGTCTGTCTCTGAGACTTCAAAAACAAAATCAAAGAGTGAGCCAACAGCTCCTCTGCTTGATGTATACACACACACACGTACACATGTACACACACACACACACACACACACACAAAATAGGATTATAGACTTGGACTCCCTGCCAGTGTAGGACATCCACAGTCAAAGCATCCCTGAGAGGTGGTCATCCAACCTCTGCTTGAAAACCTCCAATAAAGAAAAGTTCACCAACCTTTAAGACAGTCTATTCCTATACCTTTACTATTTCTCTTTTGATTGTCCCATAATGGTGCTACAGTAGAATGTGCCTCACTGAATGTGAGGAAAGTTATTGAAGAGGACTACACATCTGGCATCTGTCTGCAGCATACTCTTGAACTGCCTTTGCAATCCTTTGCAATAATTTCTCAAGGAGAGAGAGAATGAGAGAGAGAGTGCCTTCATAAGATAGGGATTGACAATATGTTGCCTGTACATTTCTGTCCACGTTTGGAGATTGGGGATGGGGGATGTTTCTTGGATCAGGTCCCAGGAGGAACTGGAACTCAAACACACCGAACATGCAAGACCTGGAACCTTTTCTTTTATGTGTTGGCCTCACCTCCAAAATGTCTATGGCCCTTTCCACACGTGTGTGGGGGAAACGGGCGAAAACACACTAAAACGGAGCTTACCTGCACTCGGGTAAGTCCGTCGCCACGCAGAGCAGCGCAAGCTCACTGCTCCACAGTGCTCTGGCGTCCCAGATGGCAGCTTCCGGTTGGTGGAGGCTCTCCACCAACCGGAGAAGCTCGCCAGCCAGAAGCCCACCCCCCGCAGATCTGCAGGCACGCACTTGCGCACGCCTGCAAATCCACTTCAGAGCCGGGCGACGGAGCGGCGCTGGGCTGCGTGCTCCATGCTTTTTAAAAACCTCGAAAAAGAGGTTTTTAAAAAACACGCAGCGCGGCTAGTTCCGGCCGCTCCTGAGTGGATTCTGGTGTGGAACTACAAAAAGCAGTCCACGCCAGTCCACTCTACGGTGTAGAAGACCTCAGTGAGAGGTCGCTCTGCACCGTTTCAGAAGCCCGGTATGGAAATGACCTATGCTAAGACCCATTTCTAAGTAAAGATGAAAGATTTATACAATTTCAAGAGAAACCAGAATATCCAGGTAAGATCAATTCTGTACTGGTTGGGGTGGGGCTGGATATGGCAGACATATGTCTTCTTGACTATAGGACTGAGCCACTTCTATTTTGTATACTATCTTTTCAGATATTTATACCGATTCTGAGGACGGCTGCTATGGAAAGGAGGATGGGTCTTTTTCTCAGACAGGAAGCAAAGACAAAAAAAATAAAAACAACCAAAGCAAAACTTTTCACCTGGAATGAAATATCTGCCAAGTTTTGACTGCCTTTTGCTTTTCTTCTTTAGATGATGCTTTTCTTACTATGGCATTAGTCAGGATGTCAGAGTCTGGCATCAACATGTCCAACAGTTGCCATCTGTACAGCTCTATATCAGATATCCATTTCTGTGTAAGCTGGATACAGGGCTAGATGATATACATCTTTATGCTTACAAATATCAGTGGGGGTACATAACTTTGGGCTCTATACATACCACATTATCACTTGTGCACTCATGAATTTTTTAGTGTACACACACATACAAAGTGGCAAATTGTGAGTGCAGCACACATCTATGTTCACAATTATGTGCAGTTATTTAAAGTCCAACCACCCATGGTTGGCTGTCTCAGTGGGAGTCCCTGTGTAAAATATGAGATTGGCCAGAGAGTAGTTATGCAGATGAAATTGATTCTGGGCCTTCCATAAAATATTTCAGAGATGCTTCCAAAAGATTCACAGCAGGTAAATCTTTCTTAACATACTCAGGTCAGTAATAAACCAGCTACTTACAAAGCACATCACACTACCAGACTATTTTGCAAATAGCCGATATGAAGTCTGAAATCCTCCTGCTGGTCTGTGGCTTGTTCAGGTCAAAAAAGAAAAAAAAATGCTCACAAAATGCACTAGATGGTTATGGAAGTGTTACGTTTATTTCATTATGGCCCTTTCTACAACTTATGTTTTTCTGAAGCCATCATGTGAGCATCATGTGAGGGAAAGCCTCTACCAGGAGGGAAGCACCTCTGTCACGCTCCCCCTATGCACTGGCTGCCTGCTGGATGGGAGGAAGTGCGATGGCTCCACCCCTCCCTTCCACAGTGTAGCCCGGTGGTTTTCCAGGCTGCGCTGGAGGAGGAAGTGCAGCCATTGCACATCCTGCTGTTATGCATGACAGGTAAGTGCGGGAGGGAGGCTGGAGGACTGTACAATTGTGTGTCATTGTCGGGAGAAACCTGGAAATGATTTAATTCACAATTGCGGCGAGTTGCCATGGGATCGCCATGGGATTGTGATGGTGCCATACAGAACCATCATCATGATCCTGTAGTGATCCTGTGGCCATTGCACATTGGAGATGGTGTGCAAAAAGGGCCTATGTTCTTTGACTGGCACAAGAATAATGTTTAAAAAGTAAAGATATTCCGCTTTAATTATGTTCAGGCTTCCTTTCTCTCCTCCCCACATACATTTCAGATAAATGGTTGGGTATGTCAGGCTCTTGTGGATGTTCCTTTTAAAGCAGCAGTAGTAATGGTAGTACTAATTCATCATCATCATCTGCAACCGTAAACAAAAGGCATCAGACACCCTGCTGATCTTACACACTAAGTAGGGCCAGCTCTGGTTAGTATTTGGATGGGAGACTGCCAATGAAGACCAAGTACTGTAGGTTGTATTTCAAAGGAGGGCACTGGGAAGACCACCTCTGAGTATTCCTTGCTCATTTGCATCATTCATCATGTTCTTGCCAGGATGAATAAATTTGGGATTATTTGTAACTTTCCTTATGTCCAGCAACTTTTCCTTTGGACTTGCTGGCTAGGCAACACAGTTTGAAATCCAGCACATCTGGAGGTATCAGCATGAGGAATGCTGCACTGCATACTTTCTCTGGATGGCCTCGTCAAGTCTCATGGCTTTCATATTTGCTGGTGATCCACAGACTTCTTTCTCCCCATATACTCTTCTGCTCACTCTAATTCTGTATCATCAACTGTCACACTGATATTTTGCTTGGAAGCTCAGTATATTCAAGATCATTTTTCCATTCCTTATTACATTCCTTGTTGACAATGTTACCATCAACACAGTTAGAATAGGCATCATTTTCCCAAAGACAACAAATGCTGTCTTAGTCTGCATTAACAGAAGCATAGTATCAAAGTTGAGGGAAGTGATAATCTCCCTACATTCTGGATTGGGCAGGCTTCATCTGTAGTGGTGTGTTCAGTTATAGGCACATCATTTTAAAAAGGATATAAACAAGTTGGAACAAGTTGGAGCAAGAAGGGCAATGAGGATGATAAGAGGTATGGAGAACAAAGCAAAGGAGGAGAGTTTGAAGCTTGATGAAGAGAAGATTGAGGGGTAACTTGATGACACATTTTAAATACTTCAAGGACTACCACAAAGAGAAGGGTGTAGGCTTGTTCTCTGCTGCCTCATAGGGTAGAACTAGGCCTAATTGTTTTAAGTTGCAGGAAGGTAGATATTGATTGAACAATAGAAGGAACTTGTTGACCATGGGAACAGTTCAGCAATGGAACCAGTTGCCTAGAGAGGTGATGGGGGTCTCCTTCTCTGAATGCCTTCAAAAAGAGGCTGGACAGTCACCTGATGGGGATGCTGTAGCTGTAGATCCTGCAGGGGATTGGAACTGATGGTCCATAGGTCTCCTTCCAACTCTATGATCCTATATAATCTTCACTTTACATTTGACTCCTCTCTTACTTTCTGCTTATTTATTTATTTTTATTTCATTATATTTCTAAGCCTCCTTTCTCCCAAAATTGGGACCCAAGGTGACTTAGTTCCTCACATTCAATTTGTTGTCCAATCATTCCACTTATTCCCTTATAACATATCAAAACATGGTTCTTCCTCACTATTGTATCTGCAACACTTCTTCCTGTATCCTGGAGACCTATAGCTAAGACCTACAGAAATTTTATTTTCTCTAATATTCATGTCTCACCTTGGACTCCTATCTAATATTCCAGTGGGAAAATGGTTCCCTTCTGCTGCTGCTCTCTTCATATGATCCCAATTCTTGCATCTCTATACTGGCTTCCCATCTGCCCAGAGAATAACAATGAGCTCCTTGTCCTTTCTGTTGGAAGTTAAAGAGTTTTCCAGGGTATTAGCCCTTCGGGGAAATTCTATGAAAACTAAAGCTGTTAGGAATTAGCTTTCTTTTAGCAGAGTTGCAGAAAAAACATGTCCCAATCTCTGTGTGGCTTCCCTGAAAGGAAACTGACTTGAAAAGCTTAACAAGGCAGGCAGTTTCAGGTTCCAAACTTAGAAAATTTACTAATAAATGTTGCAATTGCACATGGATTAGAGAAACTAGATTTTAACTAACTAACAAAAGGATTAAGGAAGATAGCTTCATTCTTAACTCACCAACTTTTTAGTGGAGAGCCTTGCATAGCAGAGGGAAAGTACCAGAAGCAAGACTGCAAAAGGGAAAAAGAGAGAGAGGCATGTTCTTCTGTGTGAGGCCAATGACTGACTCCAGGGTGTATCCTGAGTCACATGATCTGGATAGCATAGCCAATCATTTTAAATAACACAGGGCAACAGTTGGAAAATTAACCCTATGTTAGCTAAGCCCCATTTGTCCTAGAACAAGTGTTGCGGGGGAGAGAATGCTAGAATTTTCCAACACTTTATTTCAAAGACTTCCAAAGCCTGTTCCCTTTTTATCTCTACTTTCCTGCCCCAATGCAACCTTATCATCCTGCCCATCCTCTAGCACATCCTACAACTGTGCCATCACTACTATAGGTTACTCATACCTCTCCTCTGTCCACATTAGTTCTGGCTAATATTCATAAATGGGCCAGCATCCTGTTAGTACATGCATGTATATATTCCTTTGCACAGGTGGGTTTTGGCCATTGTGTAGCATCTCTATTCTTCTGAAGGTTGGGGAAACTAAGGCCATTTCCATACTACACTGTTATAACACTATTATTCCACTTTCAACATCCCATTGAACCCTGGGGTTTGCAGCTTAGGGAGGGGCATTTAGAATTCTCAGCTAGAGAGCTCTTTGGCCTCAGGAAACTACAAACCCCAGAATTCTACAAGAGGTTGAAAGTGGAATAATAGCACTATAACAGAGTAGTGAGGAAATGGCTAAAGTTGTTTATGAGGTGCCATTGCTCATTGTACACACAGAAGCACACTGTACATCCCACATGCATATGTGCATTGAAGACTGACACTGTGGATTTCACAATTGTGTAACTCCATGAGTGTGACATTACTCTCCAGCTTTTTGATGTAAGATCTCTGTGTAGTGTCTTGGGATAGAATAAAACAAGCAAAACAAAATGAAAGAGGAGGAAGAAAGCTGTTTCTCTGTGCCTCTTCCACACAAGAATTCTCTGTTAGATATTACTGTGAAGGTAGCACATTAGCACTTCTCATAACATTCAGTGCTAATCTGGCAGTCGAAAGACTATCAGCATGGCCACTCTCCTCCTGGAGTGTACCAGCATTGTCTTGGAACTTAGTGAAAATAAAGAAAGGATCTCCTTACTAAGTGAATTGAAAAATCAACTTTGCAACCCCCTGCTTTCCCACCCTCACTGCACTAAGCATGGAACATATACATGTTTGGCAACACCATTGCCTCAAATACTAATGGAGGCCTATGCCACTTTCACACAGCCAGGCAAGAATGTTCTCTAAGTGGTTTGCTGGCCATTTGCCATTCGCTGGATAGCAGGCTACCATTCATAATCTTTAACTAAACAATAATTCATACTGTATTAAGCAGCCTTTTACATACTTGGAGCTATAATGCAGTCCAAACTGGTGTAGCTTAATTTTGAACTGCACGGCTCTCCCCAAGTATTTTCATCCCTCTGTTTCTCTCTTACTGCCTGTGTAATTTTGTGTAAAAGTGAGGAGTGGGGCGAGAGAAAGAAATCCAAGGTTGTTGCTGTTGTTTCTTGTCTCTAAAGCCTTTTCTTATTTCCCCCATGGACGCCTTTAGGCTTACATGAAATATAATAACCCACACACATATCCAGCCTAATAAGTCTCTCCAAAACAGGGGTAGGAGAAAATCAACTGAGTTTTTTAAAAAATTAATGAAATATAAGGATTCTTCATCTGCAGGCTTAGTAGCACTTGTATCAGAAAAAGTATCTTTCTTCTTCTTTCACTGGCATGTTGAGCAGCAACACACCAGATTGCTATTTTCACTATAATTATACTAGCTCCTCAACTTACTTCAGTTTGTGTAATCAGTCAATGAATTTATCAAACCTGGAAGGAGCTGAAAGGAAGAAAAGAGCCTGCTCCAGAGACTAGGACAAAGAGCAATGGATTCAAACGGCAGGAAAAGAGATTCCACTTAAACCTCAGGAGGAACTTCCTGACAGTCAGAGCTGTTTGGCAGTAGAATATGCTGCCTCAGAGTGTGGTGGAGTCTCCTTCTTTGGAGGTTTTTAAACAGAGGCTGGATGGCCATCTGTTGGGACGGCTCTGGTATGTGTTCCTGTTTGGCAGGGGGTTGGACTGGAGGGCCCTTGTGGTCTCTTCCAACTCTAAGATTCTATGGTTCTAATAATCTGAAGCTGTAGATGTGACTTCTAATGACTTATCACAGAAACATGGTGTCACCATTTTTTTTTTTTTTGGTATGAAGCAGCACTCAGGACCTTTTGGGATATGACATTTTCCTCCTGTAACAGGTGGTTTATGCTCAAGTTTCCATCTGCTTTCTCTCCCCCCCCCCCGTTCTATTCTCATAGGGACTGCCTTGCGTATTGTAGTAGACAAAGTCCACCCCCACAATATGTAAATATAAACACATGATGCAGGGAGAATAGATGGAACAATCTTGAATTTAAGACATAAATCCTTCCTATTTTGCAGAAAGGATACAAAATCAGGGGAATGAAGAACTGCAGGAGCACTGTTCTGACTGAAAGTTATAATTTGGGTCACAACTCTCTCTTTCTCTCTACCACTTTGGCAACCTCTGTAGATATTTCCCCAGAGATGCCCAGCAAAAGGGAGGATAGAAAGTAGAAAATAACATTTTTCTTGTTCTCAAGGCACTGAACATAAATGTAACATATGCAGGACCAGTGCATAGATGGATAGGCTTAAGCCATTTCTGCACTAGACTGTTATAGTGCTATTATTCCACTTTCAACACCCTATGGAATCCTGGGGGTTGCAGTTTAGGGAGGGACAAACCCCAAGATTCTATAGGGTGTTGAAAGTGGAATAATAGCACTATAACAGTCTAGTGTGGAATTAGCCTCAGTCAGGGCCCAAAGTTTTAAGGCCCTGGCTGTAACCCCATCATGATGAGGGAGTAAATGAGGATAAATTGTAGATAATTCTGATAGATATTTACATAAATTTATTTCCTGGTTTTTATGTACCTATTCTGAGCCTACATAGTATAATGGTCTGAGTGTTGGACTAGGACTCTGGAAACTAGGGTTTGAATCCCTGCTCAGCCAAGGAAGCATGCTGGATGACCTTGGGCAAGTCATAGTCAGCCTTAGAGGAAGACAATGGCACCTTCTCTGAATAAATCTTGCCAAGGAAACCCTATGATAGGAATAAATATGGGTTGACTTGAAGGCATGTAACAACAACGATGTACCTGTTTTCCAGGTCTTGAGAGATTTGCTATTGCAAATCAGAACAACATTACAGCAGAAGAAAAAGAAGCATTTTGAACAGAGGCCCAGACCTTTCCTGAAAACAGAGGGTATGCCTATGCAGTTAAATGAGGACTGGTAGTATGACAGACAAATGAGGTTTTTGCTTACTGACATGGCATGCTGTCTAAGAATTTTTAGTCCCAACTTTTTTTGTATAAACAAACGAAGAAAACAGCTGATGGGAAGGACAATAAGCTCTATAGTAAACAGGGGCAATCTTGGGAACAGTGGGAGCCAGTGCTGTTCATTGGATTTACAGTCCCAAATATATAAGGAAATGTCTAGTACCAATAGACATACAGTCCAGATGAAAATGACTACACATTCTTGTTGCAAATTCTATACCTTCCAACATTTCACAGATGAAAACCAAGATATTTGTAGCAAAACAAACTCAGAGTGTAGTCAAGATTGCAAAAAGCTATTAATGAGGAAGAACACCACAGCTAGGACACGCTGCAGTAGTTTGCTTTCCCCTGAGCCCACTGGGAAGAGCAAGATTTCACCCCTCCTCTCTTCTCACCACACTGAGTTCATTGAGTACAAACTACTTTTGCACTTTGAACTCGGTTTGCAGCAACTGAAATAAGCAGTGGGGAAAGTGGGAGGAGGAAAGAGAAACTGGGACATTTTAAAAGCAGCTGAATTTCTTTTGCAGAAAGAATGGGATCACTGCAGTAAATCCTAAAGTCTTTCCCAAATGGCATCATAGCCACATTAATATTCACAGTTTGAAGATGCTGCAGTGAAGAATGACTTATAACCACTTTTATTATGCTACAGTCAATAAACATCTACACTCTTGTTTACTCCATGTCAATATATTCCGGTGGGTTACACCTTGAACTTTTTACATTTGCCCTTCTGCTTTTTTACTAGTATTCCTGGCACAAGAAGCACAAAACTCAAACAATTCCAACGTAAGGAAACTGGACAATCTAAAGTCCACTTTAAATATGTTGGAAACATGTGGTTTCTCAAGCTTACATAGAGAATGTTGTGCCGACCTTGTTGGCCTAGTAAAGGTCTTACCACATTGTGAACTTTGTTCACTGTTATATGGTTAACACTGAGAATGCCTAAACTTCAATTAATCTTTTGCTTCTTTTTCTGACCAGTTTTCTTTACTTTGTTATTGTCTTAACGATCCAGGGTGGTATACCCCCTCCTTGGAAGAACATATCTACTTGTAGATGTTATTATACTATGTTATATTATATAGAAATACATTTCTATTACTTTTTGTTCAGGCATGAAGCATGAAAATACTCTCAAAGATGTTCAGGGATACTTATTCTGATTTAGATAAGGGCATCTGTGTATAAAGTAAGAAGCAGGAATGCATGCTAATAAGCAGACTGGAATATGCAACCAACTGTGGATGCTAGGCTATCAATACCAAATTACTTTCAATCCATAGTGCATTCTAATGAACAGACCCATAAGAAGTTGGGCTCAACTAGTCATATATAAACATTTAAAAAATGGTGAGACCTGGATGTTAAGTTCTACAGGGGCTAATTTCTGAAATTAATATTGCAAATACGATAACAGATTTTGCATGGTTCTACCATTTTAAAACCGCCCACTAAAAGCAATAGCAGCAGAAATATTTTCAAAACCTGATAATAAACATACTAGGATCGTCTGGGTTCAATGACCCAAAACATTGTGGAAATTCTTTAAGAAACGCCCCACCAAGTTTCTTCACTCTCTAAATCAAGGAATCACTCTCAAATTTTCCCAAATCAATTTGGTAAAGACCTGCAGTTTTGACAGGTAAAATTCTAAAATCCCTAAAAACACATATGAAGAGACTCCATAATATCAATAGAAAGAATTTTCCATGCTATTCTCTTTGCATATAAACTGAAATATCATGACCAAAATTAAGATCATAAGGTCTAAATTCCAACTCTTAGGGGGAAAACAGCTCCATAGCTCTCTTGTACTCTTCCTTCTCTCTCAACTAAAACTTTGCAATATGATCTACTTTGTTAAGAATGCCTCACCTACTGAGTTGAACCAGTTAGTTTATAGGGTTTATAAAGGCAACTGGATCCACACCATTAAACCAAGTATCATTATGAAATTATCTCAGAGAGCCCCTACTTCCACAACAACCTCACCATAGCAACTGAAGACAACCTGCTTCCAGTTCCATTATTAGAGAGAAACCAGGTTAGAATTCTTGCAAATATAGCTGTTTCCTACACAGAAAATGCTGTAATTGGGGATGTATTCTGCCCAAATTCCCATGTGGTCAAGCATTTTCTGCATAGTAAACAGCTTTTTCTATACAGAAAATAATATTTTTTGCACACAATACTGTTTCCCACACACAAAATACTCTTTTCTGTGCAAAACAAGCATGTGCCAATTTTGCACAGATTAAGTCCCAACTCATGAATAGCTTCTGAAACTGTGTGATTTTCAAAGACTTTCTTGTAGCAGAAAGAAAACTGCTAAAATAACTTGTTGCTTCCTTTGAGAAGAAACTTAGGGCCTTTCTGCACTACTCTGTTATATTGCTATTATTCCCCTTTCAATATCCTGTGGATTTCCGGGGTTTGTAGTTTACTGAGGCCAAAGAGTTCTCTGGCTGAGAATTCTAAATGCCCCTCTCTCAGCTGCAAACCCCAGGATTCCATAGGAGGTTGAAAGTGGAATAAGAGCACTATAACAGTGTAGTGTGGAAGGCCCTTCCTCCTCTGTGAAGAATTACATCCCTACCCCATGACCAAATCAATCCTCATTCCATGTCCAATAAGCAACATTCTGTGCCCACTGCACATGCTCAGTCCCCACTGTGTTCCCCACATGTCCTCTTGTTGAATTTTTTTATAAAACTTTTTCAGTTTTGGGTCTCTGTCAAGCCCTCTGATACATCCATCTTGAACATGAAGGGTGCAGTTTTCATTATATAAGGATCCATACTTGGAACACTAGTTCACTGTTAGTGTATAGGATAAACAAGCTGGCACATTGCATGACTTAGGTTAGGATGTTGTATTTCCAGCTTCAGATTTATTTGGGTTAAGCAGACCTAGAATACCCCTAGGTTTAATAGCACCTGCTATTTCTACATTTATTTAGCTTAGGAAGGGCTGGAACATCCTCAGGCTTAATGGCTTAAAATATTTGCCATACCACATTTGCCTCAGCAAGCTGCCAGGCAATGAACAGTATCTGCTGAACAGCTTCTAAAGTAAGGAAGCAATTTTTGTAGCTCCTCCACAGTCCAAGGCTTCTAGTTAAAAAGGAATCAAGCTCTCTTTGCCTTCAATAGTACTTTATTCAAAGCCCAGTGAAATACAGTTTCTGTATTCAGCTGATAGTTAATGAGAACTAACTGTGTATAAAGCCTCTCAAAATATGCATGGATTTCAATTCGCCTGCTAACTTCAGTACTCAAAGCCTGGATACTCAGTGACTTCTCATGTGTACTGCAGATATTCTTGTGCCGGAATATACTGGAATAGTAGAATTGGGTGCAACAGAATGGCTCTTTCTCTACCTGGCAAGCTGTTCCTCAGTGATATTCAGCAATGTGGCCAAGAAAGAATTGTTGTACCCTACATCTAATCTGAAATCTGTAGAAATGGGGTGGGGTAAACATTTTCTTCAAAATATTTCAGGACATTACAGGTGACTGTACATATGCTGGACACAGTTGCCTTTTGCTTCTTACCAAATGCCATCTTAATGTTGTTGTGCAGTAAAGAACAGTAAAGAATACCAACAGACCTGCCAACCTCCCATGATATTTGTGACACTGCACTGAAAAATAAGAGAAATATTACAAATTTGTAATACCCCATGGTCTTCCTTCACAAATAGCACTGGAAAAAAATAAACCATTTTATTATCTTATCTGACAGTGCTTTCCTGCGGTCTCATACATCACAACTTGTCAGGAGGCTATTGAAAGCATTCTGTCTACACTGAAGGTCTAGAAACCTATCTAAAGAATGTCTTATTGACCTAAAGATCATCTGGCGGGAGGTAAAAGTATTTTGTTGCTTGAAATATGGGAACTACTTCCCCTTTGTAACATAGATGAGGCTGTCCAATAAATCTTTTAAAAATGTATCTGCCTTCTTCAGCTTGCTGAGGGTCAAGGAAACATATACACGGACAGAATCAGGAAGGAAGAGTTCAAGGTCTCCCAGGTGTGAAGATGTAAAACAAAAAGGGAAACTGCTGGTTGAACGAAAGTAATTTAATCCATTCCAAAAGGCAGTTCTTTCTATCAACAAGACTTGAATCACACTAGAGTATATGTTCTTTGTGGTGACTTTTAGTTTTCCACCAGTGAACACCATGTCCTGCTTTCCTGGCCATATTGCTAAGTGCACACATTGTTTAACTTACATACATCTTTCATCACCTGTCCTCTTCTGCCCGAAGGAGTCAGGGCTAGAAATTCAGTGCAATATTTTCCTTATAGCAACTCTGAGGCCAAGAGAAATACCTGATTTATGTAAGACTACCCAGTGAAACACCTGTTGAAGCAGGGTTTTAACTTAGTTTTTTTTTTCCCAACTCACCTCAGAAACAGCAACACATTAGCACTAACAACATATGAAGAGCTCTGCTATACTAGACCAAAGAACTATCTAATACAGCATGCTGTTCACACAGTGGCCAACCTGTCACCAACGGGAGACATACTAACAAGACAAAAGTGCAATAGTCCCTTCCTAAACAAAAATACCAAATATTTATGTCTCATTTCTAAACATTTTACAGAGTAATAAATTCTGTTGAGTTTGTCAGGATTTATTTGGTAGTGAAAGGCACACAGACCTTTGTGTGGTGGTTTTTCTTGAAGCAGACTTGAAGTTACCAAAAACAGCTGGTGAAAATCAAATGTTGACACCTGTAACTAGTTAATTTTTATTTTATTTTATGGTAATGTGGGTACAGGAAAATGCCATTTTAAAATAGTTATGAAATACATATTAAAGCAAATGCTCTTACTTGTTAGAGTAATTCTATGGTTCACTTTTGTTGGAAGTAGATCATAGAGTCTCATTGGAGGTCTTAGAAATTCCTAGAGAGAACACTTGTCTACAGATTTCTAGATCCTCCAGCATGACTCTATGGCCCACTTCTGCTAGAAGCTGACCACAGAATTGTGCTGGAGGACCTAGAGAAGTTTTGTCAGTTCCAAAAAAAAAAAAAAAAAAAAAAATGGTGTTCATGTTTTTTATTTTGATTTGCACTCCTGTGGGAATCTTGCACCCCTAACTCCCATGAAATTAGAGGCCTCACTGTACTTTCATGCCTTGGTTGTATCATTTGGAATAAAGCACATGAAAATGCAATGTGAAAATGGCCACAAGAATATTGCACTGAGAATCAGTTTAATTTTTCCCCCCTCAGAAATGAGAGGTTTGCTTCTTAGATGTCATTACTGATGTAACTGAATAGGTAAAGTTGGCCAAACTGTAAGCAAATTATACATTGTGCGTGTTTAAATGCTAAGCTGTCTGACTATATGTAAATGAACTGTATGCTATCATGAGAGTGTTTAATGGGCTGCTTTGTACACTATGGTAATTAGCATTTAGTTGGTGATTAATACAGATTTAGATCTTGCCAAGGCAGGCAAGGGCAAGGTAATATGAGTCCCTTGCAGTAAGTATGCCAACCACTGAGGTAGCATGTGACTGACCTCATGTCAACACACCAAATGTGCTTGTCTGTAAATAGTTTGACATATGCTTAGAGGAGGTGATGAAAAGGTCAACTCACAGAAGATGCTAATGTTTGATTTAGATAAACCTCTTTCTCTTCCCTTTTCCTATGAGACACTTGTTGGGGTTTTTTTTCCACTTCCATAAGCTTTTCTGGGATCCAGTGGGCTATTAATTCATAGTAGCACAAATAAATGGGCTTCTGAAGGATGAGGATATCAATAGCTATGAGTCATGTTGCCTGTAGAATAAAGTCATAATTAATCACTTGCCTTAATCTTGCACATGAGAACAAGAAACTGTGGTATGTGTTGGAGAGAGAAACCCTCTTCACATGGGAGACAGCGCTGTTCTGTTAGTCATACACTGACAAGAACAATTTTGATGCAAACTGCACAGTTTTGCCAGCTATGTTAGCTGCTGTCTTGTTGAATGGACTTGAAAAAATAGAAGCATGAGATGGGTTGTTTTAGATTTTTATTAATTAATCAGCCTGTCCTTCCATGCTCACTCTGTGTGTGTGTGTGTGTGCGTGTGTGTGCGCGCACTTCATTTCACAAAGCAAAAAGCACCAGTATTGCCATATGCTGAGGATGACAAATCTTGCAAGAGTTAACGTACTCTTGACAAGCTGTTTCAGCAAGATGAGATAGGTTGTCCGAACAATAACAAGTATGTTAGTGAGACTTCTTCACATCCCTATTGCAGAATCAGAATAACTTTGTATAACAGTTTGTGGGAAACATGAGTGACTGGACTGTATTGTGTTCATATTCTGCTTGTGACCTTTTCTAGAGTCCTCTGGGTAGCCACCACAAAATGAAAATGCTGGACTAGATACAACTTTGATCTGATCCAACACAGCTGTTATGTTCTTAAAGTAAGTTTTTAATGTCAGTAATGAGAAAGTTAAGAGTTCACTAAATTTCCCATAGCGGACACCATTGCACTCATCAACCAAATTTTTCCCAAAGACATCACAGCCCTGTTTCAACATTACCTCACCACATGCTATTTCCAGTGGGACAATGAGTTCTACAAGCAGAGAGATGGGGTTGCCATGGGAAGCCTGCTTAGCCCCGTGATAGCAAATTTTTACATGGAACACTTTGAAAAGCAAGCCTGGGAAACTGCACCAAAAAAGCCCACTATATGGTTCCATTATGTGGGTGACACTTTCACCATTTGGAGCCATGGAGAAGAAGAACTGACTGTGTTTCTGGACCATCTGAACAACATCCACCCAAACATCCAATTTATATGAAAAAAGAAAATGAAGGAAGACTACCATTTCTGGATGTCTTGGTCATCCACAAACCTAACCAACAATTGGGCCACACAGTTTACAGAAAACCTACACACACTGATAGATATCTACACAAAAACTCCAACCATCACCCAGGACAAAAAAAAAAAAAGCACAATAAAAACCCTAGTAGACCGCGCAAAAAGAATCTGTGAACCCCACCTCCTGAAAGACGAACTGAACCATCTAAACTGGGCTCTACAGGCCAATGGTTACTCCGGTTCAGACATCAGAAGAGCCTCAAGACCTGGAAAAAACCACAGCAGTAAAGATAAGCAGCCAACCAAAGGGAATGTGTTTTTACCATACATCAAAGGAGTCACTGACCGTATAGGGAAACTGATGAAGAAACATAACCTCCAAACAATCTACAGGCCGACCAAGAAAATTCAACTAATGCTACATTCAGCAAAGGACAAGAGGGATCCTCTAACTTCTGCTGGAGTTTACCACACACCTTGCAGCTGTGGGTAGGTCTACACAGGGACTACAAAACGCAGCGTCCAAACACGAATCAAAGAACACAAAAGACACTGCAGACTGATCCACCCAGAAAAATCAGCAGTAGCAGAACATGTTATAAACCAACCTGGATACAGAATGCTTTTTGAAAGCACAGAAATTCCGGACCATTCTGACAACTACTATGTCAGTCTACACAGAGAGGCCATTGTAATCCATAAACACATGGACAATTTCAACAGAAAAGAAGAAACTCAGAAAGTAAACAAGATTTGGCTACTGAAGAACACTAAAATCAAGACTCAAAAATATGTCAATGAACACTACTCAGACTCTGGAGGTCCCTCCACAGGGAACAATACAATGAGTTGCTAATGTACTTAATGCACTGTTATGCATATCCCCTGACTAACAATACACCCGGGGGGATATCCCATTTAACAATAGGCCATCACACAGGCGAAGTGTAACACATGCAAATTGCTCCCTCCCATCTGGGGACTACACAAGTATATGTACTCTGTCTCACTTCCGTGCCACCAGATCCTCTGAAGATGCCAGCCACAGATGCAGGCAAAACACCAGGAGAAAATACTAATAGAACACGGCCTCAAAGCCCAGAAAACCCACAACAACCTATGGATTCTGGCTGTGAAAGCCTTCAACTTTACATCAAGTTAAGAATTGTTTATCTTCAACTTAAATTTATGCATTTTCAGCAACTGAATGGCAAAGATGGCTCTCCAACTAATCAACTGGATTTTTGACATACCAGATATCAGTATATTATAGAAACAGAATAACTAGTAATTAGACATTACATATTGGTGGTCAGATGTACAGACAAATAAGTAAATATATTTATTTGTAGTGGATTTGATTATGACTGCATTTGAAATATTTTTATACAGATTGCCATCTATACATGTGGGGGTTATGTTCCAGGAACCCCCACACAAACAACTGAAAACAAAAAATGAAGTCTTATGTTCCATTATAGTCAATGGATGTAACATGCATGGACATACATCAGTGTGGGTGCCTGCCTGCTGCATCTATTGACTATAATGGGACATGACACTTCATGTGACCTCATATTTGTACATGCAGAGGTTGTGGTAAGGGATAGCCCATTGTTATTATACTGTTAATTTTGAGGAAAATGATAAAAAAAAAAATAAGAAAAAACACTACAAAACTTTAAATTAATGCAAAACACTTCTGTCAGTTGAATTTAAATAGTTATTTTAATTGTGCATATTTTTGTTACAATTAAATATGTGCTTAATTATAATGAAGCCAGTACTCTACAGCCAAACAACCTCTGTAGGTAGCAAAAGAAATAGGCCAAATTTGCCCAAGCCCACTGTTTAATTCTTACATCATCTATTGAATTTCTAAGTGCTCTTATGTATGTTAGCCTCTGCTCCCACCATCCCCCAAGAAATTATAATGTGAAAATGCTAATGTGAAAGGATCACCAAAATAATGCATATGGGGCAATTTGAGGAATAGGAAAAAGCTAAATGAATACTAAGTAGTATTGGATGAACACAGTTTGCTGCCTACAAGAAATGATAAAATGACTCCTGGCCATCTCATTTCAGCTATAGAAGTTAACCACTGTTGAACTCAATACTGGAATCGAATGGAACAGCACAGATGAGGACAGCAAAATACCTCTGTCCTCCAACTCTCAATGATTGTCCCTATGTCTCCCACCCAAGCCAGCATCTTCACATTGCCTAATAGTTAGGATACCCCTTGAGCTAAGCCAAAAGTTCCCCAGAGAAACAACTTGTTTGAAAGTGAGAGGTTCTGGGTAGGAGTGGGCAAAAACCATAAATATGTCCCATTTTGTCTTTACTTTGCCACCTCTCCCTGTTTCTTGGTTTAGTAATGGATATAGCATTTGCCCTCCCAGCTATTTTCAGGCAAGGTAGTCTCCCACACACACAAAAATGCTAAAAGGATTCATTCTGTGAACGCTCCAGTGTGAACAGACCTGATCTAGGCCACCAAAGCTAATGCGCACATTGGAATGTAGCTATTCATTGGGTTTCACACTTCTTCAAATGTTATGACACAGCTCTTAGCTTCAAAAAGTATCAGAATGAATTAAGAAATATGTGCTCTAAGGGAAAAAAAACAGGTGTAGAAATGTACCATTTGAGAGAAGAATTATTCCAAATGCATATTTGAAAGGCAGATTTAATGGAGATTGTTTAAAAATAAAAAATTACAAGATTAATCTGGAAAAAAGGACAGAAAGAACTTTGTGTATAGATAAAAAAAGTGAAACTGGGTAGACACAGATTTTTACATTGCTCTTTCTTCCCTTACAAGGCTTTTAGAACAGGAATGGGCAAGTGCCAGGGGCTAGGGAAGGTCATTAGCTCCTTAGGAGTCCTTGGAGGGCTGCTAATTCACCACCACCATCATCATTATCATCACCACCATCATCAATATTTTCCCCCAAATTCACTGAAGGTGGCATGGGGGCATTTTTGCATGTTTCTTCCCTCTGATCCATTTTAGGCCTAGGATAAGCCATTCGTCCATTCATTCATTCATTCATTCATTCATTCATTCATTCATTTATAATAAGATGTTATTAGGAACCCACTTGCCCCTACTTTCCTGTTTTTTTAAGGCCTCCCCCAGGCATAAAATGGCTTGAGGTGCCCTCAAAATGTGGAAGAGGCCTCCCACACATCCCAGTGTGTTCTGGGAAGTATTTGGTACAGAGAAAATCAGACTTTAGAACAGAGGTATGAATCAAGTGGCCCTGCTAAAAACAAAAATCCAGCACTTCTCTGCTGTTGTTGTCGTGTGCATTCAAATCATTTCCAACTTATAGTGACTCTAAGGTGAAACCATCATGAGTTTTCTGGGGACTGAGAATGTGTGACACACTTGGGCCACCCAGTGGGTTTCCATGGCCAAGCAGGGAATCAAACCCTGGCCTCCATGGTTGTTGTCCAATGTTCAAACCACTACATCATGCTGGCAGCACTTCTTACCATTGCCTATGTCATATCCTCCAACATTTCAAAGATAAAAACCAGGGCACATGTGGCGTAACAGCATCAGAGTGTGGCCAGGATGACAAAAGTTATTAATGGAGCAGAAAGCGCAAGCTAGGAGATGCTACAGTACGTAGGTGCCTGAGTTTACAGTGAAGGACAAAATCCTGTGCCTTGCTTTTCTCCCCTCCTGCTGAGTTAATTGAGTGCAATTTGAACTCAGGTCCTTTCCGCACAATGCCGCTGTCTTGTTTCTGCCACAGGATGGCAGCAGTCAGCAAGTCGTGCTTTCGCATGACATCGTTGCCATCCTGCTGCCATCCTGTGGCAGAGTGTCATGCTTCTGCAGTTTTCACAAAATGGAAAAAATCCATTTCGCATCTGCTATCGCGCGGCGCTTCTGTCACTTCCTGGCCATGCGGAAGCGCATTGGCAACACTTCCTTCCATAGCGCAGCAATGGAAAAAGCCCGGCTGCACTATGGAAGGAAGACATGGCACCACTGTGTTCCCTTCCACATGGATTGAGCAGGTGTAGAGGGCAGCATTGCTGACACGCTCCCTTCTGGACCTGGGATTGCAGCGAGACAATGTGGAAGAGTGTGTTGTGGAGAAATGGCCTCAGTCTGCAGCAACTGAAGTATGATGAGGACAAGGAGGGAAAGTGGAAGAAAGGGAAAGAAACTGGGACATTGTAAAATCAGCTGAAAAAAACAGGACAACAGAGAATTAATCGGGGCTGTCCCTACCAAATCAGGACAGCCAGCAGTTATGTTATATTGGACATGGATGCTGATAGTTGAAGTCCAATATATATGGAAGAACACCTGATTCCCACTCCACCTCTAGTGTGATAGCTAAGAGGAAGTGTGTTCTCATGTATATGGAACCTTTTCACTAGTCTGCCCACTACAACCATCTAAGAAACATTGATAAAGCTGGATAACTATATGCATTTCTCAGCTGTCCACAAACACTATGAACTTCTTCAAAGATCTATGTTTTTCTTCCCCAAAGCTCTGTATCTCTTTAATATAATAATCATCATTACAGGTTGTTTCAGAAGGTTGATAATCACTTAGGCTGAGCTCTGACTGACATTTAGCTCCACAATTAAAACTGCAACTTGACAGCAGAGGTTTCTTTTTAAAATGAGAAAAGGTTATGTTCTTCTTATGTGATTAGTCTTTTAACAATACAGTTGCCTCTCTGGAAATTTGTACATGGTAACTGTTCCCTTTTGCTCAGATATGTCTCTCATCAATTGGGATTTGATTTTTTTAAAAAAAAAATTGGTAAGGTGTCATATGGAAGAAACTGCATAATGAAGTATAACTAACATACAATTAATTTCTGTACCTAAGGAAACGACCTTCATAATTCATCATTGCTTCATCAGCAAAGAATTATGGCTTTTTTCTTTCCTTATTCTCAGAACTAGGCCACATCTTACTGCTGTGGTCTTCAACACACAGCTCAGATTTAGACACATATATGATTCTAGAAATTATATGAAGTGTGCATTGTTTGCGATCATTGTAGCAAAGCATGCTCAGAAAATTTTCTGATTTTCAACAGATGTCTGATACTATCAGTGGTATTTTTTGTTTTGGATGTTCTGAGGCAGCAAAATGCTGCATAAATACTCAAAGAGAAAGGCATAGTTATCACAAAAAAATATCTGGTCACATTAATATAGAAAAAGTGAATTAAATACAGTATTGTAGAGGACAGGTAGGAGCTCCTGCAGGAGAAAAACCCCTCTGGTCCTTGGATATGTCCATGAAGCCAACACAACCTCCCAGCCTTACATGTTCATGTGGATGTAAGCCTAACTGAGTTGAGTAGTGGTGTTTATTTGCAACAGAGTACATAGGACTGCAGCCTTCACACATGCTTCATGCATTGTAGTTCACTTAATATACATCCTGAGTATAGCCAAATGTTGTATGTAATCAAAATTATGGATGGGGATTACCAATTTGACAGGCACTTTGGGATTAGCAAGAATGGTAATGATCTGGATAAGATACAAATTTTGATAACAGAGGTTTATATATTTGGGCAGAAAAGATTAACACACCAAAACCCATATGAGCTGCAATAAAGTATAGTCTATATTTGGCTCATACTGAGATGCTGTTGATGACCTGTTTATTTTTTGTTCACGTATACTCCTTCATTGTGACTACGAGACAGTATCTTGTCTGAGGAAGAAGAATGATTGGGGTAAAGTGTGATGTGATTAAATGAATTGTGACTCATCATCATCATCACCACTACCACCTTCAGGAAAACATGGGATCTTTGCTAATTTATTTCCTGGCATTTGAAAAGATCATACCAACATTATGCACCCAGTCAAGTATTTTGCTTCTGAAGGTCTATATCCATTAACGTGGTAATTATAGTTCACTTTTAAATAGCTGCAACCAATACGTCAAAATATCATATACTATACTACTTTTAATATAGGAAAAATATTACCTACACTGGGTAGTAAGTTATTAATAGTATAAAATTAAAAACGAACCAACCTGCATATTTAAAAAAAAAGTGTAGAAAATTCAGATGACCAGAATCTATAACTGTGTGCACAGAAAGTCCAACAAAGCATTGCACTCATTACAGAGAGACTTTGTAATTCCATACCAAGTGATTGGCACTGAGCCATCTTCAATCAATTTTAACTCAAGTCAATTTCAAAACCTAATAGCCTACTTCACAGTTCACCTGACTTACTGATCCTACTGGAGTGATATTTATGGGATAAATGTCACCCAGTTCCCATACCTATGGATTTCTGCAATATCAGCTGCTTGCCATGGAGCACTGGAAGAACATGTTTGGCTGCAGTTTCAGCCCGACAAGAGTCTGGTGCAATACTGAATGTGTAGTGTCTTCTTATAGTACTATAATCAAGAACAAGAGAGAAAGAGAAGGAGAGAGAGAAAATTGTTGTCTCCTCTAGGAGTTCACAACCTCTGGCCTCCCACATTTTGGACTTCAACTCCCATAATGCCTGACCACCAGTCATGCTGCCTGGGGGTTCTGGAAGTTCAAAACATCTGGAGAGAACCATGGAATTAAATCAGGACTGTACAACCTGTAGCCACAAAGCTATCTATGGCACTCAGCTTCTTCCTGCATGGCCTCTAGAATACCAACCCTTTCCCCCACTGATCAGCTCAACTATTAAATTCAATTCCTTGATTACCAAGATCACCTATCACCTCACTAGCAGCAGTGAAGAAACAGTGATCTTTCTGAAGATCATTTCATATGGGCAGAGGTTTGACTCCTTACATTCCCCATATCAGCAGTAGAGAATAGTCTTGATGAATATCACGGAGGGATGGGGGAGAGGGGCTTTCACTTCCACCACCTTCAACCATCCCTAGAACTCAGTAGACAGGAAGGAGATATTTAAATATCCTCATCACTGCACACTGAGATATGTCTACTTACCTAATCACATGAAGATGTGTGACTTCCATACCTCCTCCCAAGTTGAAATCAAATGTGGCTCTCAAGACCATGAAGCAGGAGTGGGCAACTGTCTAGATTAGGTGGCTTCCAAATAAACCCAGGAAGTATGCACCTCTTCACTGAACCCCCACCAAAAATAAATAAAGGAAGAAATAAAAAAAGAAAGAAAGAATCAATTTCTACCCGCAAATGTCCCACAACACTACTAGAGGGAATTGTGGCAATTTAGCCATGTTTTTGCCCTACCCAGTCCATTTCAGACCTAGGAGAGGCAATTTTTAAGAAAGTGACCCACTTATCAACTTCACGTTCACTTTCTAATAGGGAAAAAAAAAGCCCTCCCCTAGGCCTAAAATGGCACAGTCCCCATTCACAATTACATGAAATTTAGCCCTTGCAGCCTAGATGGAATTTAGAGGCAACCCTCCATTTCTCTTGCTTACTTGCTTGCTTCCTCTGCCCCCCTTTTTTTAAATGGCCCTGGAAGCTGTGGGCTGCCCTTTTTCAATGTGTGCTGTGTGTCCTTGAACACACCACCAGCTGACTTCTATGTTGAACTGGACAAGGGATATTTTGAGAATTTCTACTTGCATCATTTTTCCAAAATATGATATGTTCAGACCAGAAATAACACAGATTTTGATCACAAGTCAATATGCAATTAAGCAACTTAAGTCCATTGATTATACTGGCCTTAAGAAGATTGTCAAATGCTGGGCTGATATTTTTCCTTTGGGAAAGAAGAAAGCTGTAAGGCCTTTCAGGATTAGAGGCCTCTGTAATAACCAAGTAACTAAGAGGATAGGGAAAAGAAAGAGAGATGACTATGGATCAGTAGTTTTAAGGGAGAAATATGGAGCAATAAGAAATAATATTTCACTGTTCTTCCTTGTGGTCAATATTCAAACTTTACTCAAAAGACATGTACTTGTTACCAGTTTCCTTTCATGTGTAGGGCCAAAGTGTCATATTACAATGGTTGGCAGTCAGAACCAGCATCATCACAGAGTTGCTGGAATCTCAGAACTCTTTAAGGGTTCACTGTAGCTGACACTTGCTCTATATGCTCTTCTTGGATGATGGGCAGCTACAGGCCACCCTTCTAAACTTCTCACAGTGCCTGTCACGAGGACTGGGAATTTTTTCCCCTCCAGAGGTTTTGAAATACAACTGGCACAACCCTTTACCTTTGATCATATTGAGTGGGTCTGATGGCATACCCACCAACATTCACAGATGAAAACTTGGATATGTGTGTCCAAGCAACATCGGAGTTGTTAATCAGGAAGACCATACTAGCCAGGAGAAGTTACCACCATTTTGATAGCAACAAACTGAGTGAAAACTGTACAGTACTCTGTACTTTGAAGTCCGTTTGCAGCAGCTGAAGTAAGCCAAGGATGATGGGGGAAAGTGGGAAGAAAAATGGACATTTTAAAAACAGCTAAAAAAGAGAGACAACAGAGGATTAATCAGGATTATTCTTGACAAATCAGGACAGTTGGAGGTATGTGATGGATGGGCTAGGACAAAACTTTTGGAGGACCAAAGTTTCTGCACACCGCTGCCTCAGCGTATTTTGGATACATTGTGTTAGTCATTCCAAGGCATTGCAAGAAATGGGGGGGGGGGATCGCCATTTAATGGCTCAGAGTCCTAGAGAGATACTGTTTGCTTAATATGGAATTTAGGAAGCCGCTCAATCATGTCACAGCTCTAGATTAGTACTGTCTGCTCTGACTAGTAGATACTTTTGAGAGTTTGATCCTTGATGGTTTTCCGGTTGTACCTTGTGATCCTTGACATTTTCTGGTAGCTTCCTATCCAAGAACTAACCAGGTCCAATCTTCCTTAGGTTCTCAAATCAGATAGATTTTGTTCATTCAGGTTGGCATGGTGTGGTATGAAAAAGTGAGGGAAACCTAGACTGGCACCTAAACAATGGGTGCATCTATGGGAAGCACAGATATAGGAATGGATTCGTAGGGAGTACTATTCTGAGTGTCCTCTCATGGCAGGATTTGGCCCTGTACCAGAAATACAAATAAGTGGCTATATGAGGTGGTGGTATTTGTACCCACAGTAAGTAATGGCATATGTGCTTCTTTCCAGCCCATATTACAACTTTGCAGTGATGGGGGTAATTACTTGTGAAGATTAAGTAGGAAAAGTAAAAGCCAGTCTGATGCAAAATTCACTTTCAATCCAGAACCAAATATTCAGCCATTTTATAACTAGATGTATTGGTCTGTACACAGTGTGTATATATATTCCTTCTCACAGTGTTTCTTTCCTTCCCCAAATGTTTTATATTTCAACATTCTGCTCTACAAAGTAAATTTCTGTTTCCTCCCTTCCCCAAACATGAATCTATCACTGTGCATCAGATCCATTTTATTATGGAATAACACATACCTGAAAATGAAATTGAAAGGCAGTAAAGAACTGCAATACCATAAAGGTTTAATCTCAGCCTGAACATGCACCGGTTAATAAATAGCACTTCAAAATTCTGAAACATCCAAGCCCTCAGTGCATCTGGCAGAGGTTTAGCCGTCCATGAAATGTGTGGATTTTAAACCAGTTTCTGTGGCAATCAGAGAAACAGGAAAGGACAATCTTATCATAGCGCTTCAAGACCCATGCTACCAGAGGAGCTGTATCCACCAGGCTGTAATTTCTGTTCATAAAACTTGCCTTGAATAAAATCCTATCTGTGACCTTCACATAGCCCATTGGGCCACAAACCTCTGCTGTTCTGGCCAAAATCCTATTTTGCAGTGGCTCATTGCCTTATGTTCTTCTCTAGCCATAGCAAGTTAAAAAATAAACACCACATTACAGAAATTCAGTTAGCATCTGTATATATATTCCAGTTAATGACCTGAATGGTTATTTGCCTGCTTTTTTGCCTCTGCCTGCAGTTCTATGCTCCAAATGCAATATGGCTAGCGCAGCAAAATACAATAGAGCTTTTCATATTCCTCAAACTCAATACAACTGAAATATCGAAACTTTGCAATTATTATCTATAGAAAGACAGGATACAAAACAATTAACATTAGTAGCTTATAGCAATAGCTTTAGCTAAATGGACTAAAATGCAAGCAACTTCATCCCCGTATAAGTGCATTGTGGGTCAAGATGCATTCAAGCAGAGGATTCCTTAGGGACATGAACCAGATGGTTGTTACAGCACAGCTCTAACCTCATCCTGCCATCTGTGGCCCAGTTTGTAGTCCTGCAAGAAGCGTCAGGTTCCCATTCATTCAAAGGTTGCAATTGTCAGCTACTCTGACATGTCCCTGGCTCTCTGAACCCCAAAATAAGGAGTTTCTTCCTTTATTGTAGTGTCCATACCATAAACACAATTCCACACTTTCCCACATCCTGGGGTGAGCAATACTCAGTCCATGGGCTATATTCAAGACCACTCTCCCAATTCTGTAGCTTTCTTGCAGCTACTGTTTCTTTTTAAACCAAGGCATGTGCAGAAAATATGCACCTCTTTTAAAGCAGAATTGTACTCCTCCATTCCTATTTGAAGGGGAATTGTCTTTGTTGTCTTGTTTTCAGTGGAAACAAAGCTCTTTTTTTCCTCATAACTGCTGATAATTTTGGTGGCAGAAGGTTTCAGGATAAAGCCCCTAGTGCATTCTAAGGGCAAAATGGCTACTGGAGCTGCAGAAATTCCCAGTTCCAATCTACTCTATATTTTTTTCAATTCTTTCTTGTGACTGACTGCTTCAGAGTAGCTCCAGACCTTCAGTAGAACCAGTTTATATAGGGGTAACCCACTTACCAGACTTCTTTGGGCATTTACAGATCACTGGAGAACCTTTGATGGTCCGGACATAATCACAGGTTCCCAGAAAAATTGCTCAGCTGTGCACTTATCTCATTATGACATAAAATCAAGAGGCATGATTTGGACACATTGATATCTGCCAGAGGAGAGCAACAGAGAAGGCAAAAACTCTGAAAAGCAAACTTTATGAAGAATGGTTGAAGGAGGCTGGTATATTTAGCCTAGAGAAGGGAAGACTGAGATGTGACATGATAGCCATTTTCAAATATCTGAAAGTCTATCACACGGTAGATGGAGCAAACTAGTTTCCTGCTGCCCCAGAGAGCAGATTCAAATATCCTGAAATTTTGGCTATATTTTAAGAAGAATATCCTGAAGCTATTACTTTGAAAGTTTGTGGCCTCTTCTTTACCAGAAGGAAATGTTGGATTGTAATCTAGTAGGGATGTTTTAGTTGTGAATTTCTTGCAATGGCAGGAGAGTAGAGAAGTTGGCATTTGGTCAACTTTCCAGTTCTGTAGATCTGTGATTCTTCTCTGTCCCTCCCCTCTTCCTGAAAGAAACCTAGAATCTACCCTGCAAGCATGTACAGTGTACTTTCCATACATGTGGGGGTTACATTCTGGGAACCCTTGTGTAAAACAAAAACCACAAGTGTCACATCCCATTGTAGTCAATGGATGCCCCATATGTGTGCCTGCACCCACATCCATTGGCTATAATAGGAATGATACTTCTTGTGACCTCTCATTCATCTATGCAGAGGTTGCACCAGAAGAGGGTGCACTGTATAGGTATTTAAGGAAGTACAATTTGTCTCACCAGTTCTTTAAGAGCATGTAACAATATTGTTCAACAGTTGACAAAATACAATGAATTCTCCCACTGAAATTTACTGTCCGGAGGACATATCCTTGAAAGACTGGGCGAAGGCAAGTGTGGCAAGTCCGATTTATGAGATCAGAGTTTCAAGCTGACAGAGCTGACACTCTAATGGATTTGAAGGCTAGAAAGGTTTGCAGAGGCTGTCAGAAGGGGTGCCCCTTTGCTCAGCCCAATGAGTGGAACAAATAGCCATCCAGGTGTAAGAAATGCCTGAGGCTGTACTTAGCCTTGCAGAGCTGCTTCTTTACTGATGCTGTGAAGAAAGGCAAAAGGCAGAAAAAGATAAATGGCAGCACAGATTGCAGAGAAAATACTTCTGTCATCAGAAGGACCACCAGCCACAGCATGGTAAAAAAATAAGGGTCTACGTGGGACAGGAAGACACTAAGATAAAGTTCACATATCCTCTGATTTTTTAGAGAGGTGAAAAGAAAAAACTAGTTGTTTGCTGTACCAACACTACAGTTATAGTACTTTCAAAGAACATTAACTTTCATGGCTTCAACCTGTGGCATGTTGTAATTTGTAGACCTCTTGCAGGTCTAATGGTAGAATGTAGGGGAGTGTTTTTGATCACAAAATAAAATAAAATAAAATAAAATAAAATAAAATAAATAGTGTGAGGGCTTCCAGTCGCATGGTGCATCTCCCGCTGGAATTCAGCCGCTTTTTTTCATCTGATAAGCGGCTAGACACACACACACCCCCGGTAAAGGGGGTGCGGAAGATTGCTCGAAGGGGGCTCCATAACTGGTGCCAAGCTCCTTCTGACAAGAAGGAGCAGGAGGCTTCAGGGGGGCCGAAGGGCTACGACAGATCCACCAGGGATGCCATTTTGCGGCACAAGTGCCACCGCCGACTTTTTAAAAAAGAAGACACGATTTGAGACAGTAAGCATATGATCTAGTTTTTATTTCATTGATACTGCAACAATTTGGAACTCGCAGCGGTGAACAGGAGTGGCAATACGTAGTGACCCAGCAGACTGTGAGTATGTAATGGTGGATAAATTTTTTTTAGAAGACTACAACTTCCTAAGATAGACTGTATACTAAGAATGTAATGGATTTCACTAGCGGTTTTGATTAAAAGAGCATAAGCGGAGAGTTACAGAGACGGGATCGAAGTTTGTGCTTTTTTTTTTTTTGGCCTTTGCTTGGTATGAAGAGACTGGACTGCACTGAGAATATGGTTACCCTTGGTTTAAACTTAAGCTTTTGCCTTTCTGTTTTTGCCCTCTGTTTTGACTGAACTGATTTGGAATTTTGGAATCTTGGTACATAATTGATCTGTGTTTGTTTGGGACCTTACATCTGTGTTTTTGGGAGTATAGGAGTTAAGACGTGGCTGCCGAACTCTTGTGGATTATAGTACCTTTTTTGGTGACGAGATGGGACATCGGTATTCCCTTTTGTACTGAACAATGTTGGAAATGTCAGAATGAGGTCGGTATGATATATCATTTGTGGTGGACATGTCCTAAAGCTAAGAAATATTGGACTGAAATACATAGCAAAATATGTGCATTAATGTAAGTACAGTTTGCTAAGTTACCAGAATTGTATTTGTTAAATATGACTGATGTATTAGAAGGTACTGGTATAAAGAAACACTGGAGAATATTACTGTACATGATAACAACAGCTCGTATTGAATATGCAAAGATGTGGAAAACTCAGCAAATACCCACATTAGAACAATGGTGGGGTACACTGATTGAAAACAAAAATGCTGATATGGTCTCTCAGAGATTAAAAGGGAAATCAGACAAAGAGATACAAAAAGAATGGCAAATTGTAACGGGTAAGTGCTGGGGTACCATCAGATGGAAATCTGTGATTCATGATTTAAGATAAATTATGAGGGGGCTACAGGATATATATCATGAAGCGGGAATATGGAGATGGAAATGCAAGAATCAACAAGTAATAATAGCACTAAAATGTAGTACAATATTTTAAGCATGTTAAGAAATATTGATAATGAAATCTAGATCAGTGTGGAAGATTAGAAATATTTCAAATAAGTTGACAGTTATACTTTTTTGTTTTATATCTGAATTTGAATAAAATGATTAAAAAAAATAAAATAAAAAAATAAATAGTGTGAGGCGAAAGGAGAAAGTCCATTGCTATAGCCCAAACCCTGCAACTACATTTACTCTTTTAAAAGTCTGTAGTGTATCCAGATCTAAATCTCCTGTTGTCATATACAGTCAGCCCTCCGTATCTACAGATTCCATATCCATGGATTCAACCAACCATGGCTGGAAAATATTTTTTTAAAAAAATCCAAAACGTAAACTTTGATTTTGCCATTTTATACAAGGAACACCATTTTACAACACCACTGGACATAATGGGACTTAAGCATCTATGAATTTTAGTATCCACAGAACGTCCTGGAACCAAACCTTGCTTGATACTGAAGGCCCACTGTATTTTTTGATTCCAGGTTGTGCTTTGGATTACAGTTGAGATCACCAGTCAGTGTTGACCCTGAGCTATAAAAGAGAGGCAAAAACACGGCCAACAAGAAAGGGCTCTTAAGATTATCATATCTTGCTACATCAGGGATGGACATCATGATGTTGCTGAACTACAACTCGTAATCATTTCTTACCAATGGCTATGTTGGTTAATGTTGATGGGAGTTATGGTCCAACAGCATCTGGAGGAGCACATGATTTCCACCCTGGTCTGAATTCATTTGCTAATCCCAACCAGAGCAGACCCTATTGAATCAATGGGAACTTGATAAGTCAAAACTTATGTAGTTTCCAATGATTTAGTGTAGCTGAGACTGGCATTATATTTAGACAATGATGAACTGCAGTTGTCAGGTATTCCTCACTACTGCCTATGCTGCCTAGGGCTGACTGTGGTTGAGTTGGAGTCCAGCAACATCTGGAGAGCTACATTCATTCAACCCCTGTTCTACATAATAGCCATATGCATATTAAGACTGGAAGCATATGGTCCTGTGTTGTCTTAATACTTAAAACAGTAGGTTTGATGCATTTTCCTGAAGCAACAGTATCAAATACACAATAGAAGGGAAGGGAGAGACCACAGTTCACTGTTGAGTAAAGAGAAGACAGACTCTTGTCACTCTTTGGCATCTCCAGTTGAAAAGCTCAGGAAGAAACTGAGGAGAAGGACCCCTACATTTAACTCTGAAGGAGCTGTGCCCAGGCAGAAGGGAAACCACTGAATTACGTGGACCAAAAATCTCACATAATAGATATGTATATACTTATTTCTATCTCTCTCTATCTTCCTAGGAAAAATTGAAGAATTATTTCTGTAACTGAAAGGCATGCTGAAGAAAAAAGAAGCATAAGTAGTATAGATGAATTATTAGTTAAGTTATGATGCTATGCCTACATATAAGTCCCACAGAACAAAAGAGACCTACTTCCAAGTAGATATTCACAGGATTTCGTAGGAAGTATGTTGCATTTCCAACACGTGTCCATCTATCAGGACAAAAATCGATGTGGTCCTTCCTGTTATAGCCAGAGGTAGTTTTCTAAGAGACTCATGTAGAAATGTTTTATGTTTATTCAAGGAATTGTTAGAACATGTGGGCCAGCTTCTGTAAACCCTAGTTACTGCAGAACTTTTCCACAATGCTTTGTACTAAAGGGAATTCTTTTAATAATGAAACCAAATGAATTTTATATTTCAACACTCTATAATGCATGTGCTTGTCTCTTGAGGCCACATCTAAGTCTTCCTTACAAGGTATCTCTTCCACCATTTGTAGAGAAAGAAAAATTACTCACCTTTGTTAGTGAAGTTCCATAACTCAAATTAAAAGTATTAGCCAGCTATCTTGAGATTGTATGGAGGAGGCCTTAGGGTTCCATAACAATTTGCACAAGAAGATTGAAAAGGATGACCACTTGATAAAGGAACAAAGCAGGAGTCTATGAAATAAGATTCTTCTTGCCTACCAAACTTCATGTATAATATCATTGGGTAAGTTCGTAATTAGATATAAAATTCTCATTTTTACCATGAAAATAAGAAATGTAGTAGAAGCCATCAAGAATATCTCATTGGCAGATCCCACTGAAATTAATTAGAATTGTGCAGTAGCTTAGTGTTCTGGTCCTCTTCCATTTTTCATGGAAACATAGGTAGCTGACTTTTTTTTCCTGTTTTTGTTACAGAAGCTGGGCTCAGAATGTTCAGAACAGATGCTACAACAACCAAGCTGTTGCAAACTATTACACTGCCTTGATATTTACAACCAGTTTTACCTCTTGCCTCCACTGTACTGCTATGTACTCCACTGTATACTGAACCCTTCAGAAAACTTAATTCCGCTGTATTTCCACAACTTTGTGCCTATAAAACTAACATTCTTTATGCTGAGCTTCATGCAAGAACACAGCATCTGGAAGGTCTTCAGAAAGCAATATCTCATAATAGATGTAAAAGTGTACATAGTATACTTGGGCCATTTCTGCACTAGGCTGTTATAGCATGGTTATTCCACTTTCAACATCCTATGGAATCCTGGGGTTTGCAGTTTAGAGAGGGGCCAGATGGCCCCTCTCTACATTGCAAACCCCAGGATTCTATAGGATGTTGAAAGTGGAATAATCATGTTATAATAGTGCAGTGCAGAAATGGCCAGAGTCTCAGACTAAGGAACTTAGTCTCAGTCATTTATGCCAACAAAACTCGAGTCAATAGTGGGTTTTAGTAGCTTTGCAAAGGAGCTATATGCACATATCATTCCACGGCCAGTCATGATCTCTCCTTTGCCAGAACTGAATATGTATATAACAGTATGTGTACATTTAAAAGCTAAGTTTTTCTGAACTCTTCTAGCTGTCATTGAGCTTGAGTCAATTCCCCTGATGTCCAGAATGTGTCTCAGAAGACACAGAGCTGTATTATCATTAGCGTGATTGATGCAATTGCTCTCCACCAGTGCTTTTCAACTATCTGATGTTGCGGATGGAGAGAATTTTTTTTTTCTGTCCTAATGTGCAGGGACTGGTAACACATTTGTGCCCGTTGTCTACAACTGCTTTTTTCTTTTCTTTTCTCACAACTCACCGTGACCTGACATCACTCCACAACCACCACTTTGAATGACACTGGTCTGAACTCTCACTGTCTACCAGCCTAGTCTTTTATGGGAAAAGGTATGTTTTAGAAGTGGGCTTATTCCTGAAGGTTTTTAACCTGTTGTCTAAGAAGCCTTGACTGTAACTAACTAGTTACAAACTAATTAATTGATTAAATTTCTCCGTCACAGCTCCTATAATAGGTCACTTGCATGCATGCAGATATGAGGTTCTATTTTTTGGAACTTGTCCAGGATTGCGCTCCCCTTATTCAAGGCCTGAGAAAGCCACATACTTATTTGCCCCTCAAACAGGACCAGAATGGCACTTGTCTGAATCCACCAACAATCTAGCTGAGCTTTATTCCTGGCATGATGTTCATTCATACCTGCAAGCAGTGTAGTTTGACACATGTCCAAACTACTGGCTCACTCCAGGTGATCTGACATGTTTTTCAGAAAAAGAAAATAAAAAACATATTTTCCCTTATTTTTTCCAAAATCACAGATTGGTTATCAGTCAATGTAAGTATTTGATCAGAAGGCTAATTCACTAATTCATTTAGTTAGTCACTGTGCACTGACTGCACGTTTCTGAGCCTTTGTGCACGCGCAGTCACCAATTTAGCCCAAAACATCAACTTGTGGGCACTCCAGACAACCTCTTCCCACAAGGGTACAAAGATACCAGAGGCAAGTTCATATTTGGTAACACACTTCAAGTAACACCACAGAGTAGCAGTCTAGCAACCGCTTTTGACACAGTAGCGTAGTACTTCATGTAACTGGAAATAAGTGATTTGTCCTTGTGTTTGCATGCATGGTACAGAGCTCTCCACATATCAGAAGCTACAGTTCTCGGCAAAAGTTAAGTTGACATGTGAAACAAAAAAATAAGGAAAATGAACTGGAAAATATTGTGTGATCTGGTAAGCGGCTCTTATATTTGTTGTCAAGAGTTGCATGAATTTATCATTTCTTAACCAAGAGAACTCAGTAACAACTCCAATGATAAGGATATGTAAAACACCTACCAAAAGACAGTATAGTATTCATGTACAGTATGGTTATAATATATAGGTCACCTTTTAGCAGACAATTGCCCTAGCTGCCTTCAGTTAAAGATTTCAGGGGCTTCTTAATAGAAAATATTTTCCTAAGTGCAATCTTAGTATTATAACAGGCATACTTCCACCCACATATGCTGTTAGCTCTGACTTCACCCCATCATTCATTTCCTCAACATATTATGAATTCCACTTTCAAATTTTATGACACATCTAAAGTTAACTACAAACAATCCAATATCCAGTCACAACATCAACACGTTCTTCTTCCCTGTCTTATTTTTTAAATAGACATACATGCAATTAAGGGGCCTTAAGGAACAAAACATAATATATTGAGAAAATCAATGTCTGTAACTATTCTATTCTTGCTATAATCAACAAATGGTTGCATTTACCAACAAGTGACAGCAAAAGTAAGCAATGTTCATCATAATCAGCCATTGAAAAGCGCCAAAGATCACAAATTCAACAAACAAAATTATTTGGAAGAACTGTTTAAATGCATTGGCAAATTTAAATCTCCCCTCCCCCAACAACTCAGTCATAAAGCACATCCTAGTGTTGCTTTTCAGGGTCCTTTACTCACACCACATGGTCAAGCAAAATATTACGGCTCAGATCCAGACTTAGTCAGAGCAGAGCCATTGAAATCAATGTGGCCAGATAAATTGGATTTCAGTGGATTGACTTTAAGTATGACTAAGTCTGGATCCAAATCATTCAATGAAATCAAGGAATAATGATAGATAAATCCACCAAATTAATACCAACTAACTGCCAAAAATTAGCTTGGTCCTTCAAGCCAAAAAAGTAAAATTATTTGTGACATCTTCTATGAGCTTACCCATTTAAGAACAGAGATAAAGAATACTTGAATATAGCATGCATTTATACTGAATGTGCTGTGGGAAACTAGTTCACCCCTTGCAAAAGGTGGGTATTCTAAACCAGTTGCTGTTCACTTATTTTACTGCAATAGAACTCATTCATAAACACATGATCACTTAGCTATTCCTGTTTGTGAAAAGGTTTCCCATTTGTCAGTTACAACTATTCCTCAGATTACTGGGGAAAGGAGTGTGAAATCCACTTGTCCCTCAGCCTTCAGTTCCTTCTGATTCTTAACTAATTCCTAACTCCATACATTTCTTAAAATAGTTGCTCAGAAGATGTCACAAAACGTAAAAGGGCTGGGCTTTGTCTGCCCACCCATCCCAGTCTAAATTCAAGTACTCACAATAACTTAAGATATAACTTGTTTGAGTAAGTATCAAACTTGGTAACTATCAATTTTTCATGATAATATAAACGTCCATATCATCACAATGAACTTCATGGGACAAAAGGACAGTGAAAAAGGAGTTGCTTTTTTGGCAGAAAGGTCCAATCATTCTCTACAGACAAAGAAACCAAATGTTGTTAGATGCTTCCAAGTTTACAAGATTGGTCATTTCGGTCATCATAACTTTGACATCAATCATCAATAATTATAGTAATATTAAAGAATTACCCACTTGGCATGCTCCAACCATAAGCTATCCAAAATCCAAATGCAATTCTCATGCTATGCCATTTGATCAAAATTACGCCACCTCAATTCATCTAGAGTGCTAAAATTAAGGAGATCACAGTCTAGAATTATTTACCTTTACTGAAGATCAATAGGGAAAAGAGATCAGTCTTAGAAATCCTACCTTCTTGAACTGCCTGGAAGGGATTGTTGCCATCCACAAAATTCACAGAAATTGTGATTTTCTCTGTCTGTAGGATTTCATCATTCTGGTTGAGGTCAGAAACTGCCATGCGAAACACTTCCTCATCCTTTTTTGCTGATTCATCAAATATTGCCCCTAGAAAAGAAGACACATGAATAATTAATTGTAGTGATAAATATTAAGAATAAACACATTTAGGACACAGAGCTTGAGATACGTTTCGCCAACTGTTCCAAAGAATGAATTTAGTTTGCATTTCAGCGTTTCAACACAGCCACCTGTGGGCTTTATCAGTGAGCCAAGAACTTTGTTAATGAGGCTTGGCAAGGATTCAAGATACTTCAGGGCAAAATCAGGAAGATGCCTGAGACCACACAACAACAACGATTTGCAGAAATTATGGGACACATGGTATAAGTAATCCAAAATGGAACAGGGCCAGGAGACAGAGATGATAACCTGAGAGCACTATAACACACATCAGCTAGCTGGGATGTTTCCTCCAAATGGCAATTAGTGAATATAAATTTGCAATTAAAGATGCAGCAGCTAGCAACATTCTCAAGATGCTTCATCAGGCTACAGCAGGTGAGAGAATATTTGTGACAACTTAGCTAATATAGTGTCCTACAGGTTTAGCCTGCTATGCCTCATATAAACAAAAATGTCACTGAAAGTGCCTAACATCCAATGCGGAATTATTTCCTCAAAAATCTTTCCTTATTGCACATTACAGATGTCATCTACCACTGCCCCACATTTAATTACACTGAGTACTATTGCCAAAGTAGTACTGAAAATTATTGGTCTTTCAGTGCAGTACTGATATAACTTTGTAGTGTTGGACTCTCATCTGGAAACTGTATTATGCCTTTGATCCTAAATCTATCATCCTAGTGGCTGGATTAATTACTTAACTTATTAAACTCCATCAAAATTGACAAGGAATATTTATGTATTTCTTTCATTTATTTATGCTTTTCCTTCAGTGAATACCAGGTGGTATACATTGTTCTTCTTTCCATTACACCTTACAATAACCTTGTGAAACTGATCAGGCTGAAACAGAACAACTAGCCAATGACACTGAATTAGTTTAATGACTCAGCAAGGATTTGAACCTGGATCTTCCAAGTCCCACTCCAGTCATAAACCATCTTGTTTCTCATTCCTTTAGAATGAACCACTGGATGGACAAATGCAGAGAATGACAGAACATAGGGCAACCTATAACAGCTGTAAGATGAGTAAATGTTCTGCACAGGGCTATGGATCTATAGAAAGTCATTCTAGGCAGTTACTAGAACATTAAGCAGTTCTGTCCTATTTTTGCATCTGGTCACTCTAGATTAAAAAAAATCACTTGGCAGATTTTTTGGAGATCCACTGAGATCCTCTATGAAGTGATCAATGGGACAGCTCGCCTATTCAGTATCTGCAAAATACAGCTATAGAATGATTGGTGTGGGAGCTCGTTGGAGGGACGGCAGCAGCTGTGGTAGGATATGTCTTTGGTACCTCCCACTATTTAATTTTTGAATATCTTCTTTTATTTCATTTAATTGTAGCCCACTTTGCAACTTTGTGCAATTTTACCCTATCATATTGAATCAGGAGTAGAATACATAGATTTAATGTGATAGACTAAATCACAAATACAACTCATGCATCAAAACTGTAAAGAGGGCTACAAATGATTTAAAAAGAGAACTGGTAAGGGATATAGTGACACAGTATTTCTGACAGGACCATCTATGTATTGTGTAGTGGTATGAGCATTGGACTATGATCCTGTAGACTAGGTTCAATTCCCCTCTTGGCCATGGAAAACCACTGGGTGACCTCAGGCACATGACACACTCTCAGCCCCAGGAAACTCTATGATAGGTTTGCCTTAGAGGCTTGCCATAAGCCAGAAATGACTTGAATGCACATAACAACAACATCGTATTACTAGATTACAATTCCCATTGGCATCCAACATAGCTAATGATGAAAAATTGTGAGTTGCATTTCCAGTAATATCTAGAGGGCTATTCTTTTCCTTTATCTGTATTAGATAGTACATTTGTATACAGGGGCTTGGATCCTAACTATGTTTCAGTGGCAGCACATTCTCTCAGTAGAGTTCTACCCATGGTACACTTCCATTTCTAGAAGTACAGAGATCCAGTTTTCCAAAATGCCCATCCCTTCTGCAACTTCTGAAAGTCTTAGGTCTTTCTGGAAAGTTACAGAGTGGTAGCACAGAGGCTGAAGATAACAAGGGAAATCAGTAAAAAAAATGGTCTAACAATGAGGATAAATATGTTTGGATGTAATTGTTTTGACAAAAGTAGCATTTTCATACCCCCAAAGGTTTGTTTCAGGAAAGTACACAATTCCGAGACCTGCAGGGTTTTCCCAAGAAACAAATTGTATAGGAAAAAAAAGAAGTATCATTTTAAAATATAAATTACAAAAATGCATGTGGGGCAGGGGAGGAAAGACATGTTTTACTCAGTGGAATAAGCTGTACAAATCAGGAAAATTCTGAAAATAAATGTGCAGACTGGGGAACATGCATGCAAGTGCACAAGAAAACAGTCTCATCATCTGATAGGAGAAAAGGGCGGGAAGACTTGCTGGTGGCAATGCAGCAAAAACGTGAATTCCTTCTCTTTGCATTCTCAAGTGTAGGACATGACAACCTGTGGTCCTCTACATATTGCTGAAATACCATCCCCTTTATCCCTATTGGCCACATTGGGCTAAATCATGCATCAACATTGTAAAGTGGGCTAGAAATGGTGACAAATAAAAAGAGACAACCCAGACCTAGGCCATTTCCGCACCTCACCCTGTGACGCTACTTACCGGGTCTTTTGGCTCCCCGGTCCGGTCCAGGCTGCTCCGGAGCAGTGCGTGCTCATTGCTCCGCACTGCTCTGGGGACAAAAATGGCGGCTTCCGGTTGGTCGAGGGTCTCGACCAACTGCTGAAGCTCACCAGCCTAAAGCCTGCCCCCAGCAGATCGCAGGCTCGCATTGGTGCAAGCCTGCAATTCTGCACAAGGGAGCAGGCTCACACTGGCATGCTCCGTGCTTTTGGAAAACCTCAAAAAACAAGTTTTTCAAAAGCACACTGGATGACCACTTGGGGTCATTCTGGAGCAGGTTGAGGTGCGGAACTACACCAAGTAGTCCGGGCCCAGTACGCTCCCAGGTGCGGACATCCTCCCTGGAGGACGGACTGCGCCGTTTCTAATACCCCGTGCAGAAATGGCCCTAGTGTCTCTAAAATGGATCCACATGTGCTTGTTCTTTTCTCCTAGCCTACATCCATCACATCATGCTGGACACACATTCTAGCAATGAAGCTTAACTAGAGAGGTTTTTGGGGGAAGGGAGGAATGGTATTATTTTAGACCACAAATCTCAGAACCCACCTAGGGAATTCTGGGAGACGTAGGTTTTGTTTTTTGTTTTTTTTAAAAAAAAGATTCTTGACCCAAAAGGGCTGACATACAGCTGCCCTTGTTAAAAAAAGAGTGTGTCCTAGAAACCTCCATATGATTCAGGGGCGTTGGAAGACATTTAGGTCTTCCTTAACAGGCAGTGTGCACTGAAGGCAGGAAAAAAATGTCAAAATCATTACCCCGCAAAATACCAGGACACTATTTCATTCTTGTCCACAGTGCACTCCCCTGCATTAATCTTTGTAATACTCCAGGTCTTGCATTATAATGGAAGCCCTGCACAAACCAGTCATAACAGGTTATTAGAACATCCTAGAGCAGTGTGTTCTCAGACACATCCTCTATTTCTTTTTTAAAAAGAACACAACCTTGTTGCCTTAATTTATCATGCTCTCTTTTCCATACCCTCCATCATCAATTTTCCTGCCAGCTCTATTCATTCAGTGCCAACAGACTCCCTGCACAAACTTTGTCCAGTTTGACCCAGGAGTTTTCTTCTTTGCATCTCTTGCCATCTGGAGCAGCTGTTTCATACCTCTCCATCTCAATGACCTGTCATTTTCTTGCAAATCTCAGCTGAAGACACACATTTTTCTCCCTAGCTTCTTAATTCCTCTGTCATTTTGCCAGATCATTATTTAAATACAGAGCAGCTTCACTTAACTCCATGAGAACTTTGAGAACTCCTGGCAACAACTGTCATGAAAGAATTCTCTAGTGAGGGCAGAAAAGTCCACATGCACCATTAAAAGGTGAGAGTGATTTTCTGTTAGCCCTGCTAAAACTGTTCTGGAGACTTAAGAGTTGTGAACTCACTTGCTTTCAAATAAATGATACCAAATACAGGTTAAATCACACACTTACTTGTTCTCTTACTACTGAGTAATGGTTAAATAATATGCAAAATGTGACAAGAACTACCAATGTTAAGATTACCAATTTAGTACATTTCTGTGGAGTAAATGAATAAGCCAATGCAAAATCATACCCTCTAGCATTTCACAGAGGAAAATGAGGATGCATGTGGCCAAGCAACAATTTACAGTTTTATCACACTACACTGCTACAGTGCTATTATTCCACTTTCAACATCCTGTGGGATTCTGGGGTTTGTAGTTTACTGAGGCCCAAGTGCTCTGTGGCTGAGAATTCTAAATGCCCTCCCTAATCTGCAAACCCCAGGATGCCATAGGATGTTGAAAGTGGAATAATAGCACTATAACAGTATAGTGTGATAGGGCATGGAGTGTGGTCATGATGGCAAAAGTTATTAAGAAGGAAGAACAGACAAGCTAGGAGATGTTGTAGCAGTTTACCTTTGCCTGAGCCAACTGGGAAGGACAAGATTTTGCCCCGTTTCTCTCCTACTCCCTCCAATGCATAGTTCATTGAGTGCAAACTACTTTTTCAGCTCTCATAATCCCTCACCATTGGCTATGTTGGCCAGGGATGACATCTAATATATAAAAGTCAAAGTTTGTGAGTTTGTCTGTGTCAGGCAGGCAAAGACCTCATATGATTGGCTGTCTCAGGTGAGAACACCTCATATGATTGGCTGCCTGTGAAGATTCTACGGAATACTGGGGTTGGCAGTTTAGGGAGGGGCCTTTAGAATTCTCAGCCAGAGAGCTCTTGGGCCTAGCCAGTTGGTATGGAGATGAGGCCTAGCAGCAAGAAGGAGGAGGACAGTATATTCCCTCAGAAACTGAACCTCTGTATGTTAACAACTCTGAATACAAATTGGATTGAGGAACATGGGGAAAAGTTACAGGTATTGTACAATGCAGTTTGGGGAATCAGAGACATAGGTTACCAAATTTGTGTATTTCAACCGCATCTAATTCCTAAAGTAAGGTAAGGTAATTCCTAAGGTATTTCTAACAAGTGTTACCTATGAGAAAATAAAATCCTGGGCAACGCTGGGTAAATACGCTAGTAAGTTATAACCTAAATATTTTGAACAGCCTTACTGGCCCACCCTTCTTATTCATGATGGGGAGACAACATGTGGCTCTATATTTTGTGCAGTCCTTTAAATTTCTCAATTTCAAAAAATGATGTCAGCTCAGATCTCTGACAACAGGAAATCCATCCCTTCCCCATCATTCTATTTGGGATTAAATTTGTTCCATGTGCACTGAATGCTGGCTATGGGTGCTCAGTGAATTAAGTGACTGAAAGCAAGCAAGGGAGTGGAATACCCTAGAGAGGGAGTGAATCTCTGGGACCCTGAATCAAAACTCAGCAAATATCTTGTCAAATGTCCCACTTTTTTTTTAATCTAGTAAACTAAAATTCTGCAAGAAGAAAAAAGAATCTTGACATGAATTTGCATACAGATGCAAAGAGCAATGAAACAATGTTCTGTTCTGATTAAGAGGGAAGTACATCCTGTCCTACAAGACTGTAGGACACATTTCACTGAAAATACATCCTGTCCTAGAAGATTATTCCTGTGACGAATCTCACAGAGCACAAGGTCCAAAACAGTATTCACAATATGTATCAGAACTAAAAGAAAAAAGGAGACTAGTTTTGGAGTCCCAAAAATCCTACGGAAGTCTAAATGCCATGTAGTCATTAAGTCAGCTAATTGACTAAGAACATATATTGTATCTGTGCACCACAAATGACTGTTCCTACAGAGAAGGCTCACAAAGCCTGGGGACAGCATTGTGAAAAAAAAAAAAAAGAAAAGTATGCAAACATGTAAGTGTGAGTCACCCAATAGAGATAAATGTAGATTTGGGTATTTCAGCAGATCACCTGATCATCAATAGATCACAAGTGTATGGGAAATTTTAAAGAAGCAGCGGTAGTAGCAGCAGCCACGATTTGATATTCTAATGAAAGTTGCTTAATATGATTGCTTTTTGTCCCCAGTGACATTGTTTGTTCGTTCCAGTATGTGAATCCAATTACACTGTGTTTTCCAAACTGCTGACATTGCATTATTATCATAAACATGAGACTCCATGTTGTTACAAGAGGGTCTCAGTGATGGGACAGGGGAAAAAAAAAAGAGTGTAGAATTCTCTTGTTGCTTAAGAACTGTTTATGCGACCAAATAGATGTTATCAAGGCGTCATGTTACCCATCTCTGAAATTAAACCTTTATATTAACTGATGTTTGGATGCGTAATAGTCATAAAATAATGCCAGATCACTGAAATATCTCCTCATATATATGGCTTGGGCCCAGATGATCTGAAAAGCCATATCTCCTTGTATGAACCTATCTGAGCTCTAAGATATGCAGGGGAGGCTTTCTCTCGGGCCCACTGCCATATAGGCTTGCCTGGTGAAGACACAGGAAAGAACCTTCTCAGTGGCTCCTCCCACTCTCTGAAACTCCCTTTCTCAGGAAGCCAGGCCGTAACCTTCCTTGCTCTCCTTTTACAGGCAGGTAAAAAATTATCAAGATGTTTTTAAAATTTTTGTTGATTTTTCAGTTTTATATGGTTTTCTAATGTTTGTAATTGTTTTAAATGTTTTATTAGTGTTTTTAACTCTTTTGAAAGACACCTTGGGTCCCATTCTGGGAGAAAGGTGGTACCACTCTATTCTGCATTGGTTAGACCTCATCTGGAATACTGTGTCCAGTTCTGGGCCCCTCAATTCAAGATGGGTATCCACAAGCTGGGGCGTGTCCAGACGAGGGTGACCAAAATGGTGAAAGGTCTGGAAGCCATGCCCTATGAGGAGTGGCTTAGAGAGCTGGATATGTTTAGCCTGCAGCAGAGAAGGTTAAGAGGGGACACGACAGCCATGTTTAAATATTTGAAAGGATGTCATGTCGAGGAGGGAGCGGGCTTGTTTTCCGCTGCTCCAGAGACTAGGACGAGGAACAATGGATTTAAGCTGCAGGAAAGAAGATTCCACCTGAACCTCAGGAAGAACTTCCTGATGGTCAGAGCTGTCCGGCAGTGGAATAGACTGCCTCGGAGTGTTGTGAAGTCTCCTTCTTCTGAAGTTTTTTAAGCAGAGGCTGGATGGCCATCTGCTGGGAATGATTTGATGGGTGTTCCTGCATAGCAGAGGCTTGGACTTGATGGCCCCTGTGGTCTCTTCCAACTCTATGATTCTATATAAATATAAATGAATAAATAATATGGTTTCCACTTGGTTAAATCAAATTTTATTGACATTTGTTCTATTTGTTTTGCTCATTTTTGTCTGATAACAAAAGTTTACATCCCTATGTCCCATCCCATATCTACTAGGTTCTAGAGATAAATTTTCACAGCATTGTTATACGTGTAGCTTGCTATAGCTCAGTTAACCTCTTGATGTTGTTGTTTGCCTTCACTTTCTTTCCAAATTATAATGACTCTAAGGCAAACCTATCGTGGGTTTTTCTGGGGCTGGGAGTGGGTGATGTGCCCAAGGTCACCCAGTGGGTTTCCATGGCCAAGTGAGGAATCAAACCCTGGTCTCCAGGGTCATAGTTCAACACTCAAAGCACTACACCATGCTGGCTCTCAGTTAAACTCTTAATATAAACACTATGAAACAAAAGTGAAACTTTTAGTAGTACCCTTTTGTTTCTTACATTGGCCCATCTAACATTAATGTTGAATTTGGACATCACTTTTTTCTGAGTCTCCAAACTAAAGTTTGGAGAAGTAGACAAAAAGCTTGGTGTTCCCTTCTTCTGCTGCTCATCGCTATGCTCTCATGCTTCCAAAACTGATAGTATAAAATAAAATGAGCATAAAACAATCATGTAAATTTATCCCATGAAGCTTACAAAAAGAAGACCTTGTATTTTTCTCTATCATCAGTCAAGAATACAGTTAGATTTAGGCACTATGTTTATTCTTCTAAAGGATTTAAAATATATATTAGCAGGTAAACAGCCACAAACAACTAGGGATTGAAATCTCTCTACATTTTGTTCTCATAAGCAAAAGCAAATTATCTGATCATTTTGCTCCTCAATGTGACAAAGCCCTTAAAAAATGCACAGGTTTTGATGACTTTTTGCAATTTGGAGTTTTTTTTCTGAAAAATCTGTGTGTGATTTTCTACACAGAAAATCATAGTTTTGAACAGGAAACTTGTTTTCCACACATAAAATAATGTGCGTTTTCATGCAGAATTTAAGTTCTGATCAGCAAAAATTATAAATCCATTCAGGATTCCTCATGGTTTCTCAATGATCAGGAGATCCCTTCTTCATCTAGGATTTGAATATTCTTTGCCTTCCTACAAATAACATTCATTTGTATGTAGCAGTCTCATTGAGTTCAGTGGAGGTTACTCCCAACCTGTCTGGGGCTGCTGGGAGTTCAAGTAAAAAATCTCTGGAAAACTAATAATTCTCCATTCTAAATTCTAGTGAACATTCTCTTCTTCTATTCTTAGGGAAGTCATGTGCCAAAGATCACTCAAATAATAAGAAAAATGATTGCAGATCCAGAGGAATCTTCTTCCAAAAATATATACAAGCTGTTTCTCAAGGGCTTTTCTGAAACTACCTACTTTTTATTTGTTATACTGATCTCACTTTTTTTTCTTCATGTTTCTTATGCTTTTTGCACTACTAGTTCTGGGCTGAACATAAATTTGTGGCTCTGTTTGTGCTCCATGGAAGTTAGAACTATTTTTGGAGATTCTCATGTAGTGGGATATGTTGTTAAAATATATACTTTCTTATTGGGGTAGATGAGTTGACCGTAGGATGAGGACACAGAGGGTTGTCTCTACTTCCTTCCTTAACTTGCAAAATATTTGTTGCTTCTTCATTGCCAGAGCTGTCGCTAGCAGCTAGGTACTGTTCCACACATACCACAGAACACCTCAATAAGACTGAAGCTGGTCAAGACTCAGTGAAACTGGCCAGCCCAATAGGAAAGCAATTACTGTGCCATGTTATGTCACATCTCCAGTGACGGTGCTGGACAAAAAAAAAAAGACTGTCCACTGACAAAATTTTTAGATAAATGAAGGAGAGGAGTAAGCCTCCATTGGTGTTAGTGTACAATGGAAAGCCTCTTACCTGCAACTAAAAACATACAACATATTTTGGTTGGGAATAAATATGCTTACTCCCAATAAAAAATGTACAACAAAGACACTATGCTGGTTTTGTTGAACTCTCCTGCTGGCTTGTAGCAAAGTTATAGAACATAGCTAATACTGCTCCTCCTTCTGTTCATAATTCTTTGGATCCAAGCTGCTATGTTTTGGAAAGTAATGGGTTGGGAGTGGGAAGAAACAGAAGAGTTCTGATATAGGATTAAACTGCATATAAATACACACCTCAAGAAAACTATACTCTTTCCTAGAGAGTGAGAATAAACTATGAGAACTTAGACTTGCTGAACCCTGCTGCTCTACACAAAGCCTCTCAATGTTATTTTGCAGTAAAAACAGCAGTTTTTAGGGTACTGTAATAGCAATGTGTTCACTATATAACTAGTGACCTGTTGGTTATCATTAGCCATTCAGTTTTCTAGCTTTCTGCTTTATCCATACAGCCAAATTGGGCCTTCGTTGTTAAAAATGGGTGGTTTAGTCGGCATTATTGTCATATTATTATTAATGTCCTGGAAAGAGCGTTACTGTAATGGTAATAAATCTGCTGAGTGTTATTAATGTTCATGCAGTGGAACACACACTAAAAAGTGCCCTTTTAATGGCCATTAGAAATCTACCTACAGATGCTTTATAACCAAGGGGAAAACTGGTCCATAATAATATTTCATTAGACTGTTATTAGCAACTACCCCAAGCACTACAGCAACATATATATATATATATATATTCTGTAGAGAAAAGCTTAAGTATACTGGTCGCCATCATAAAATTACAGCTTCAGTGTGGGCACTGAATTTCTGTGAAATTTGTAGAATAATGGATACTAGCATAAAATGGTTGTTAAGATAAAGCTTATGAGTTCATAGCAAATGGGAAGTGTGTCCCAGAAAAAAAGCCAGAAAATATGAGGACATTGTTCCAGGGTGTGTGTGTGTGAATTCTCCCCCCATTTTTTCCAGGGAAAAAACTCTCATGTTTTCCCATATGTTTCTGATTGTTTTGTTCCTCCTTCCCCGGGCTTTCACATCTCTAGAGAAGGGTAGCAAGTGAATCTTTAGCTTGGAAGTCCCGTCTCTCAGTTTAGTACAGGAAATACTTTTTATTACAATGGGCAAACATAAAATTTTCCTTACACTGAAAGACCTCTCCATTGGTGAATGGACTTCTATTCAGACTAGAACGCTTCCATCAGGGAAGGACTCTTTCTATCAATGAAAAGGGACACTCCTGATAGAACTCAATATTTTCTTTTAATTGACTTTGTGGCATTGGAAGCAATACACTCTTGATTTAGCACAGGTTCTCCTTAGGGTCACCATAAGTCAGAAATGACCTGAAGACACACAACAACAGATAAATTAAATACATGAGACTCTCTTTGCCTTTTATTGCTGCTTCCAGTCTCTCATACTATTCAAATCTAGAACACGGCCAAAAATTGATCTGGAACTTAGGCCCTTTTCGCACAGCATTTTTGAAGCGAAAGGGCCCCTTGGGTAAATGTGAGGAGCGGTCTGCATGAAGCACTCACATTTACGTGATGCTCAAGGGCATGACATGGACCGCGCCCGCATCTTTCCATTTTCGGCTCAAAGCTGAAAATGCTGCGCGCTCGCGCATTGCTCCAGGGCCTCTCACGCACTTACCTGCCATGTGAAGCCTCCTGAGCTGTGCCGGTCACGCTTCCTGCCCCAGCACAGCCTCTAACTCCCAGGCTGCACTGCGGAAGGAAGGGGCGGGGCGCTCGTGCGACCAGGAAGGAGCTGCGGAGCTGAAGCAGCAGGGATGCGGCAGCGTTCCTCCCAAGCCTTCTCACGCTAAAACCCAACCCAGCAGTGTGAAAAGGTAAGGTGCGAAAAGGGTCTTGGTTTATTAAACCACAATTTACCACAATTGTTAAAGTTAATGAGTATGTATGTCGTTGTTGTGTTATTATGAAATAAAAAAACACAATTTACCATCTGATAGTTGTGCTTTGCTATTTTTTTCAAATTACAACTGAAGCACTGATAAACAGATCTAAGCTAGGAAAAGTATAAACCTCCTGATGTTGAATGAAATCTCACAGTATTTTTCCCAAATTGGCTCTACTGGCTCTACTGATACAGTATAGGCTGTACTGGCTCTACTGATGGAAGTTGTAGGCCAATATCATATCGAGGGCTTTGCCTACTCATGGATGGAGTATGATCAAGACAATCTCAAAGGTTGCCAAGCTTCTTTGGATTTGGGCTGGATGTTTATGGTCATTGTGTTTTAATGAATTGTTACATCTGTTTAAGTTTGTAAAATTCAATAGGGTTGAGCATTATTTCTCATGCTGAATAGATATGTGTGGACTCAACACACACTGAGTCCACAAACTATATTTCAAACCAGTGTGCAAAAAGTATGTTGAGCCAAATAGCTTTGTGTTCTACAACTTCCACATTTTATTTGAGGAGTGGTAGGGCTCAAGACTGCAGCTGGGTTAAGCCATTAAATGGCTATTCTAATAATTTTCTGATAACAACATTTCGACTTGTGACAAGGATTTTTTTTTTAAAAGCTTGTATATAATAGCTCTGTGGATTACCTTTATTGAACTCTGGTCCACAGAACTCATTTCCCACTTTGTTAGAGACTCGTTTCTCCCATTTAATACTCTGATAAAATCTGTTTCGTCAGGCACCACAGTTTCCCAACAATGGAAAATACACTACAAAATTGCATCAATTACAACTGGGGTAAAACACAACAGACAGCCTGGTCCTGTTTCAGTCTTTCCTTCCAGCTTGTTTGCAAGGTGCTGGTTATCAGATTTGGAACTCTGAATGACTTAAAATTGAGAAAACCTGACCTTCTATATGATTCTGCCAGAGTAAACTGTGTTCCACATTGTGTCATTATCTGAGGTCATATTTGTGTGTGCACATTGCAGGACATCTTTGGTGGTGATTCCTAAACAGCGCATGACAAACATCTTAGGACTCTAGATTAAAAGAAACCTCCAAACACTCTCTCCCAAATTTCAAGGTTTACATAATTGTTGGAACAATGCACTTTTTAAAATATATAATGCCATCCTGAACCTGATATACCTTAAGGTCTCAGAATATTTTAATCTGATTCTGATTCTAGATCTTTCTCCCTTATAAAGCGTATTTGATAACCCCTTCATTTCTTCTTTACATACTTTGATTCACATCTATATCCATCTTGTATTCAATAATGATGAAGGGTACTGCTTTTCCTTCTCTACTGTTTGAGGCCCCTTCCCCTTTAATTGCTAACTGTTCTTGATTTTGACTGTTCATTTTTCCACAGCCCATTTATTTTCTTCTTTTGTAATTTTGTTTTTGCTTTGTTTTCTAGGGGTGGCACATTTTTTCCCTTTTTGCATGCCAATTTGGGAGATTTCAGCTGAATAATGTCAAATAAATTATCAGCAACACACACACAACACACACCTATAGTTTCCAAACCGAGGCTGCACATGGTTCCCAGTATCCAGATTGGACTGTACATGTTGTCTGTCTTAATTACTATCTTTAGTTCTCTCATAATGAAATAAATGGCTTATCTAGAAAAATACACTTTGCCTTAGGGCAGGAAGCCTGAGGTTTTAGCTTCTAATATAATTTGGGGAGAAGTAATAGCCTCAAAGAGCTATAAATAATATCAAGGCTTACTTACCATATGTGTTCTGCTGTGTGCTCATAATTCAAGTTTTAATCAGATGTGACAGAAAATAAACTACACATAGTTAAATGGTGCAGTGCTGCTGAAGTGAATAAAAACTAATCCGGAGTTGTTCCTACTGCTAGCAATAGAGACAGAATAATTTCTAGGTACCTTTAAGAGAGTGAAGTGGAAAGAACACAACACTTGGAATAGAGAGAGTTACATTCAAATCCCAGCATTGAGAACCAGAGTAATACATTTTGGTGCCTGAAGACAATGACAAGATGGTTCTCCATCTCGGAATGGGTTAGCATCTTCCATCTTACCTGAGGGGAACCATCTCACCTAAGTGGTATAGAAGACACACAATTCTGTGTGTCACTATCCAAGAAAGTGACATAGTCAAAGTCTTACTATCATCATATTATAGTGGGTGTAGCTACTACCACCAGAAGGTTTTAGAATCCTTCTCAGTATCATGGCCAAATGATAACAGTTCTCTAGTGGCTTTTTTTAAATGTTATTTTGTGTTCAATAGGTCCTACTAGATAGTTTTCTTTTAGCCTGTTAGTTCAAAAACACAGAGACCACTGGGAACATAATCAGTTCTTTTTAGCCAACTTGCTCGTAGAGTTCTCATTCTGAGTAGGATGGGAGAGGGGTTATGTCTGTCGAGCCCAATTTCCTTTCTTTTTGTGTGGTGTGTCTTCAAGTTGTTTCCAACTTATGGTAATCCTAAGGCTAACTTATCATGAGGTTTCCTGGAGCTGAGACTGTGTGACACACCCAGTTATGCCCTATATAATTTCTTAGATCCATTCTCCAGTTGCCTCATCTAGGGGAGTGCACCCCAGCCCAGAGAACTTGAATGTTGGTTCTAGGATAACTTGGATAGAATTTGTTGCTTAGGGGTCCAGTTCTGAGACTTGCTTTGAAATGATCCTAGATCCCTTCAGCTAAAGAACTATGATTTCTTCCTCTGCTTAAACTCTGCTGGCTCTTGCCCAGAAAGTGCTGTAATTGAAGATTTATTATGTGTAAAATTCACACACAGCTGATTTGCATAGAAAATAGCATTTTGTGTGCAGAAAACAGCCTTTTATGTGCAAGAATTAATCTTTCTGCATTGAAATGTCATTTTCCATTCAGAAATGGCTGTTTTCTGTATAAAAAATGTTGTCATTGGGAATTTATTCCACTTACAATTTGAACATGGTTTATTTGCATAGAAAACAGCACTTTTTTTAAAAAAAAATTTTATTAGATAAATATTCAAATATATAAAATACCAAAACAAAAAAGGAAAGAAATTGTAGGAAAAACCACCAAACCTAAGTATATGTATGTATGTGTGTGTGTGTGTATGTGTGTGTGTGTGTGTGTGTGTGTATAAAAAATATAAAGAATAGTTTAACTCATATATCTGAAAACATTTGTGTTTAAATATTATTTTCCATGAAGAAAAGGCTGTTTCCTGTACAAAATTTGTTGTTACCTGCACAAAACAGCTATGTGCGAATTTTGCACAGAGTAAGTCCCAAGGCTCAAAGATTCTCATAAGTCCGGGATTCTTCTCAACACAGTTTCCCATCTTGTGAACATCATGTTTTGCTGACCATTTTCAAACATTTTTGAATATTCTTTCCATCTCTACTTAAAACTCAGGAAGATTCCAATTATATAGTTCCATGAATGTAATTCTGAGTTCTAGGGCAGCAGGGTAGGACAGAGCTGCAGAAAATGCATTATATTTTGTCATAAATAATTGCTTTCTGGACTTGACAGGGACATTTCGGATCTTCTTCAGGCCACATAGTATCCAGGGCTAGCAGTGTGTGAGAATCACTGCTATAAGTTGCTTTGTTGGCAAACCAGCTCAAAGGATTTGGCAAGAGAACAAGAGCACAACTGGTTTTCTTCAGCTGATGCTGGAACAAAGCCCCAGACCTAGTAGCCACTGCCAGGATCTACTTCTCTGGTGTTTCAGAAAGACAGCTGTACCTACAGGGATGCTGATTGTAAATGGCATCACAGACTAACTTGAGATGTTGCATTTAGTTTGAAGGGTAAGTACCTAGCAACTACTGATTCCTTGGATGAAATATTGGTTCCTATTATACATGAGTGCAAGACTTCAAGAGCTGGAAAACACAAAGGATATTGTAACTGCTAGCATTTATATAAGCCTAACAGCAAGATGACCCCTTCATAAGGACCAACTGAAACATTTGGAAGGGAGCATGAAATATTTTGTGTTTGTCAAATAGGTATAAACGGGAAGAAAGAAGAAACAGAACAGTCTTTCTGATGAAGTCCTGATAAAGTGTGTAATGGTCTTAAACTGGAATAGGGAAGGTTTGCTACATGGAGATTATTCCAGGCTTGGTGCAAAAATGATCTTTGATACCATCAAAATCTGAAGATAGAGAATCATAGTGCTTTTTCTTTGGAAACACACAAGCCAGCTGTTACTATACCTGCCTCTAGTACTGTGTTCTGTCTCTACTAATGGTGCAGTGCAGTCAAGGCTCAGAGAGCTAAAGCCACAAGATACTTTGATTGCCAGGTATTCTGATATCATCTTCCATTCCCCTTGGACTCCATGGTCCCACAAGTTTATCTACAATGTCCACAGTAACTGGCAGGAAAATTTATTTTTCTTGAAATAATATATTTATCAGATATCCCTGATGTAATCTGAACTATTTTGGGATGGCTTGCTCTTGAGTGGGAAAAATCCACCAGCGTTACAAAAGACCTGCACCTGGTGGAAAAGAAAACTACTAGATTTTTTTTTCCAAAAAAAAAATATAGATCAACACAGGGGGCTGCATTTTTGGACACTTCTTGGATGTGTTGCTATAGGGGGATAGCTTGCCTTTCAGACTTTACCATTGCATCATTGGTCTCAAGGACTAAGTAGGTTATACAGTTCCCTTCTCAGATAAAGAGCAGAGGTAAAGATGGCATCTTGTTCAGTAGTTACAAGACTGTAAGTCAGACTTGCTATCTTGTAACTTTTGAGATTCACATTTATGGCTGTCAATCAAAGCCACCCAAACTCTATCTTTCAGCCAAGCAGGGCCTCAACCAAATCAAGCCACTAGGAGATGACATTTGCAGCACTCCCCGTTTCCAGGGGAAATTGAGCAAAGCTGTTGCAACAGAACCCCGAGGGATCTCTCCATCTAGCAGTTTTCAATGTGCCCCAAGACAAAGAGAGTGCTGTAGATGTCCTTTTCTGGCAACCTGGTCTGCAGCACCTGGCTGTATTGACACTTGTCTTTTTTTGGGGGGGAGGAGGGAGGCGGGGGTGGCATTTTCAGTCACAGCTATGATGATGGAGCTCCATCATCATAGTTACATCTGATGATGAAGGATCTCAGCTGGTAGTTGCTATACTAATAAAACTTGGAGATTCACAGTTGGTAAAAAGTGATCTGATCATAGAAGCCCTCTGTTTATTATAAAATGGATCTCAAGGCATGTAGTGATTCTCTTTCACAGTCCTACACCGCTCGCTGCAACAAATGAGAGTGTTGACTTCTTCTCCCTGAAGAGGGAAGGGGGTAATGACGTCCCTTTACTGATTCATTAAACATCACTAGTCATATCCAAGAATCAAGCTGTGCTGGTCTGACTGTCTGATATGCACAAACTCTGCGCCTGCCAGATCTGATATAACCAATTATGAGGATATTTTGTCTGCAACACATACATAAGCAGTCAAGGGATCTAAGGGGAAAGTAAAATGAATTCAATCTCTCCCTGTCTCCTGCTGTAAACACAGGACAGTGGATCATGAAGCTTCTTCTGTTATATAGCACAAAGGTAGGTCAAAGTCTGAGCAAAACTTCCAGCTAACATCCTTTGAAATGATCCCATGCATGTAAGCAGCACTGGGTGGACTGAATGTTTCAGCAGCTGCAATGTGTAGGAAAGGATCAGTCATTTGCTTTAAAACACCATACTTTGAGGCCACAGAGCTTTATGAAGGATGGGGAGGGAACACTAAATAGAACTGGAACCCAGTGAGGTAGGAATTTTGCACACCTGGATTTCTTGCTTTCTATAAGCTTAACTATAACATTACTTTCAAGACAAGCATGTTCATGGCTTTATTCAGACTGCTACATTTTAGCACATGACATTTCTAATGCTGCTATTGTAATGGAACATGATTGTTTGGATAGTGTTCCATTTTGTTTGTGGGGAGGAAATGTACAGTCAAAGACAAATAATCAGGCTGTTTGGAAGCCATATTTACAGCCTGATCATATTTATTCATATATAAATCTTACTTGGATTTATTTCCAAGTATGCATCCAAAGGGTAGATCTAGAAACAAACAAAGAAGATAAGCCCACTTAAGTAAGCCTACAGATGTAGGGTAGCCACACTGAAAACTTAAGAGGGGTTCTGTAACTTTAATGGTTTTGGAAGTGAAATTTTCAGCACCTGTGTTGCTTGTCATGCATCCAAGTTATAAGGAACACTTGCTGAAATTTCCTCTTTGAAATAGTTGTTAAAGTTACAAGAACCCATCTGAGTTTTCACTCTGGCGGCTCTAAAAAGAAAAAAAAATCTTCTCTGTTAAGATGTATGTTGAGAGCTCTGATTTCCTTCTGGACTTCTATTCATAGTAAAACAACTGTGACCCCCATGCCTTACCCCACTTCCTAGGTAGTAAGCCCAAATGATTACAATGAGACACATTCCAAGTAAATGTATCCATACCTTCCAACATTTCACAGATAAAAACTGGGACATATGTGGCCAGGAAATATCAGAGAGAGTGGTCAAGATGGCAAAAGTTGTTAATGAGAAAAGCACACAGACTGGGAGAGGCTACAGTTTTTTGCTTTTGCCTGAGCCTACTAGAAAAAGCAAGACAAAAATTGCCCCCTCCTCTCCCTGCTGCTGAGTTAATTGTGTGCAAACTATTTTTGTACTTTGAACTCAGTTTGCACCAATTGAAATAAGTCTAGGAATAAAGAGGGCAAGTGGGAGAAGAGAAGAGAAAGTGGGATATGTAAAAAGCAGCTGAAAAAAATGGGATGGCAGAGGAGTGATTAAGACTGTTCCTGCTAAATCAGGACCGTTAGTGGGTATGCGTATCTAGGTCTGTGCTGCTAAAAATTCCTGTTCCCCTCCTCACTTAATGATCTGTATAAAAATACAAAATCCCTCCATTTCTTTCATGGCTGTATACTTTTTAGAAGTGTATGATCAAATGATAAAGAAGAAATCCAACCACACTGTGCAAATATACATCAAATGTTTCCTTTAAAAGAACCATTACTTTAGCACACTAGGAATCACTTATACAAATGCACAAGCAGACTATTTAGATGGATATGACACTTCATGATAAGTCCTCCCTGTTTTATATAAACAAAAACAACATCAGGTGTATACGATTTTGCAAAGGAACACATCATGTTGATCAGACCTGACTCAATATTTCTCTTTGGTGTTGCATACACACTCCACATATTTTCAGCAAGTCATCTTAGAAGACAGAGCTTGAAAATGGCATATTATTGGTGAGAATGTTAACCACAACCAGCCACCGTTCAAGATAATTAAGGCATAATCACTTTGTTTTGCAATCTGCGCCTAACAGCTAGTGATTACTGGGGGGAGGGGTAATTTGAAGGGAATTTTGAATTCTTAAGAATTGAATTCTTAAGAATGGTTTAACTTTTAAAGGGTTACTTTAATTTTTTTTTAAAAAAAACAGTAACATACAAGTTATTACACTCTACTGTTTAAATGATGTGTAATAACCAGCAGTGGCTGGTGGATCTGTTACCTTGGTGTGATGAGTCCATACTCAGTTTTAAATCCCTTCCTTCTGTAGCTGCCCTGGGTTGTGGAAAAGCCACCCAGGTGCTGGGGCCTATTCCTAGCAAAGCTTCAGGACCCAAGGAGTTCTCAACCAGCTGTGGGAAGAGTGACCCTAAAATTGAGGGCCTTTCTGCCTTACAGCGTTATAGTGCTATTATTCTACTTTCAACATCCTGTGGAGTTCTGGGGTTTGTAGGTTACTGAGACCAAAGAGCTCTCTGCTTGACAATTTTAAATGCCCATTCCCGTAATGTAAACCCCAGGATTCCATATGATGTTGAAAGTGGAATAATAGCAGTATAACCATGTAGTCCAGAAAGGCCCTAAGAGTGGATTCACCACTCCTGCAGAAAAGGATCCAACAGTTGACCCAGCAACAAGTAGCTGTTATTGTTCTTGAAACAGAGAACAATTAATAATCATTTAAAAACAATATTCCAAGGTCTGATTATAAGATCATCAGTGGGTGGCTGAACATGACTATGGTCAGCCTCTAGAGTATAAAATAATCCAAAGACTGTAGAAAAGCCCTTAAAGTGAGGCATGGCTCCTATTCTAAAGGAGTGATTTAATGATTACAAGCCTGGTACTGGCAGCCCTCATTTGAAATCCCTGTGCTTTCATCAGTTTTAAATTAGACCATTAACATAACAGTAAATAGCTTTCTGTATAGAATGTATTTACTTTTCAAAGACAAGCACAGCAGAGAGGAATCATCAGAGGGGACCGAGCAGCTGGGAGAAGCAGCTGGGACTGTAACAAATGGGGACATCCCCCCTCCAAGTTATACAGATACAGATTTAGATAATATTTAATTTTCTGCTATTTCCAGCAGATTTGCAGTGGCAATGCAGACATTCTCCAGGCAAGCCAAGAAGCAGGCATGCTCTCACTTTGCATCACAATGCCAGCAGGAGAAGCTTGAGTGCCTGACTCAAGTGTAGAGTAATTGGGGTTTCGCTTTTCATTTTATGTTTCATTTTCAAGCAGATTAGTCGCCAAATTAAAGGGCTTGGCAGGTGATGAAATAAGAAGGCTGAGGTCATACTTAAGCAAGCAAATCTCTGCCTTGGGCAGCATTTCAGCAGGAATGCTGAGGAGGGGCAAATGGCAGCTGATGATGCGCCGTCTGATTCCATGGAATCACCGCAGGGCAACAGAGCTGGAGCTACACAACAGCACTGAACTTAGCTGCACAGGACTACATATCCTCTTCCACGTAGGAAGGAGGCAACTCCAGAAAAAGACTGCACTAATGTTTTCCATACATATGACTCCCATGAGCATAACAGCAGGGGTGAACTCCTCTCTTTCTCTCTACACTTTTTCTTAATTCGTTAGTAATTCTTTTAAATTGGAGCCTTCTCTTGCCTCCCTTACAGACCTTCTGATGACGAGCCAAGGGGGAATTAGGGTCAAGGCAAATTTCTCTGTACATTGTGATAGCATAAGAGCTGTTTCCTGTAGCTCTGAGGCAGTCGTGGGGTAAACATGTCAACTTCTGATGTGAGAATGAATAGATCCAGTCATGCTTAACATGCATCCTATTGTCTTGGGTTGCAATGGACAGACACACTGTCAACATTTTTTTCTCCCTGTCCCTTCTTCCATCCCAATTTTAATTCTACTGGCAAAACCCGCCTATTAACTTATACTCAGTTACTAAGCTGGAGGCCACACTATCCTTGCAGAAATCCTGTATTTAAAGAAGCAGGAAACCACTCAATGTCCAAAAACAAACAAACAAAAGCTCTTCTATTTCACATTCAGATGGGGAGCTTTGTCCTTAAAATTCCTGCTTTGGATTTCACTTCTTTATTTGCTTAAAATAAATCTCTTTCTTAAAAAAAAAGTTTCATGCCCTGCTCTTTGCAATGTGACCTAAAGCACAGTTGTTGCTGCGGACTGGAATTGTTTTTGAAGTAGGTGGAAGCCCTTGTTAATATGGGTCCCTGGGATTAACAACAGCGAACCCAACCAAATAGCCATAACAGCGTGTGCAGCAGTAAGATTTTAAAAATGACAACTTCCTGGATTAAGACACAAAGCTTTCACTGTTTTCTGAGTGTGGCAGTAAAAGTCTTAAGGTGTAGTTTAAAGCAGAAAGTATCTCAGTGCCTATCAAGAAGCTTCTTAAAATACTTCATTCCTTCTTTTTCCAATATTAAGCCAAAGGCCTGTTGCTGATGCAGCCACAACAGTACCACTCATACCCATATAGGGGAACTCTAAGCAGGTTTCAGAAAACCCCAGGTTTGCAAAAAGGGGAGATTAGAAAGGTGGCGTGGGGATGGAAATGAGCAGCAGGGATCTTGAACAGCAGCATACTTTATCACAAAGCCCACTTGTAGTTTAAATATCCCCAAACTGACTTTTTAGAAAACTTGATGTTTTAAGCCCAATACAATGACCATAACTGTTACCAGCTGTACACTGCAATTTAAAAAAAAAAAAAAAGTAAAATGATTCCAACGGGAAGGAGACAAATGAATCAACACTTTGCAAGGAGGCTAGGGGAGTGCATTACACATAAATACATTTTAATAATTCCTTGTCTCAAGAGCTATTACTGGAATTTCTGCACTTCATATTTTTCACACTAGTTCCAGGCAAACTATGGCACAATGCTGTACAATCTGAATATTAAGTAGTACCAATAATTCTGCAATGACACTGTGTTCTAGTTTGCTTAAAATGAAAGAAGACAACTTACGTGTGTGTGTAGCCTGCCTAGATATACTTTTACCCCCAGAAACACTTGGGGAGGGTTTTATTTTGGGGAGAGGGGAAGGGAGGAAGATATAGCTCAGTTTCTAAAATTTGTAATGCTATAGATAGATAGATAGATAGATAGATAGATAGATAGATAGATAGATAGTAGTAAGATCAGTGATGTCCAAGACATTTTGCTGCCTGAGGCAGAGAAGTAAATTTACCCTAAGTAGATAGTACATCTGGCTAGTCAAATTATTTTGCCATCTGAGGCATAAATGTTTTAAGTGACACTTGCAGTACAATGCGATCATAGTAAATTAAATAAGAAATAATATGATGCCCTTTATAACACCCTTTGATGGTTACCTGAGATTACTCCCTCCTTCTGTTTAATGATCAGATGAGCCTTGCATAAGGCATCTAGGCTGAGACTCCAGGAAGCCATTGCCAGACAGAGAATATAATACCGGGCTTGTAATATTCATTGTAATGCACTTTCATTGGTTTATCTTTCTGAAAGATAATGTCATGTATTCAATACCTGGGTGGACAAATCTATGAGTTTCCTTATCTCCAATATCAAATTATTTTTATCTCAGGTCATTTTGGCTGAATTTCAGAAGAAAACATATATAGGTAGATTGATGGAAAAGAAATGTTCACCTATCCCTAGTCTGGGCATAGGTGACTAGGCAGTTGGACAGATGTTATGGGATACAGGCCCTGTTCAGGCATTTTGGGAGAGGGTTAACTAAGCAAAGAGAGTACGATAGTCCTAACATATCCCTTGTCATATTCTGAGAACTGAAGAACCAGTATAAAGGACAACCTCTTCCCTTCACTGAGGTTCCTCACATAGCTTAGCAACCTAGAAAATGAGGGTGTGGAATCACATGGAGAACTTCCATGGACACAGAAGGCTCTCAGTTTCAGGCTTATTACTTTTTACATGGACAAAAAAGAGCCCCTGTCTTATGCATTTTGTTAATCCTTATAGAGAGAAACAAAGCAGGACTACACAGTTCAGTCTTCCAACAGAAATGGCTGTAGAGCAGATGGTGGTAACTGGCACATTCCTTGAAGCAGGTTTGTAACCCGTTTCACATTGAAACTCAAAATTAAAGGAGCTGCCCATGGGGATGAACATCATTCCCACGATGGGCTTGTGGCTCCAGCAAAGCTCTTGTGGGTAGGAGAACTGGGAAAGTCATCTGTGCTGTAGAATACACTGCTTCCTGAAATTTATTAATGACAAATGCTATAGCCAAAACCTGCTTCTCATTCTGTCCTTTTCCTCTTTGATTATATAACATCATTTTTACCTTTGATTATATCTAAAATCCAGATTGAAACTACTGCCCCCAAACCCGATTTCTTATAATATCCTTTTAACTTTGATTATACAGTAGCCCCTCCACATTTGTGAGGGTTAGGGGCACAGAACCCTTGCAAAAGTAGAAAAATAATGAATAATCCTCACCTTGTGATCCCCCCCCCATTCTTTTGCTTCTGGCCCCAGTGTTGGGGACAAGGGATAAAAAAAGACACAGCAAAGGGCTTACCAGTACTTTCCCCTCACAGAGAAAAGCACATTCCTCCCCATCTGGTTACTTCTGGTGGCCACATTGAAAAGGGAGGGGTAGGAGCAAAGAAAGCACCTGACCAATCAGCAGCCATTACCCAGCAGAAAGTGCAGCCACATGGGAGAAACGACATGCTTCCAGCAGTGGGAGGAGGGGTTTGCTCACCCAAAAAAGAAAAAAAAAAGTCCATTTTAAACACAAACCTGGCAAGCCTGGGGTGAGGAATGCAAGGCGATGGGAGGAGGAAAATGGGGGAGAAGGCAAGCACGTGGCTCACGAACAATCAAATTTGCAAAAATCAAACCACAAATGTAGAGGGAAGACTGTATAATATCCTTTTACGTTTGATTATATCTAAAATCCAGACTTTAAAGGAACTATTCAAGGTGCTGAACCTCATTCTCAAGATAGAGATCATCACTTCGGACAGTTCCTTTAAAGCTTAGAATAAAACCCAACGCCAACATGAGAGCTGCCATTGAGAGGGAGTCATGTTGCTGCAGTCCCCCACAATGTGCTGTGCTCTGCATAACAGTAGGGCTGGCTTTTTCTCCACTTATATGAAATGTGAGCAAATGCAGGTAAATCCAGCAAAGTAGGAAGGGCCTTCATAATTCATGTACTCAGAGCAAAAAAGATTTTTAAAATAAATTAGTGAAGTACCGGAGGGAGCTTTGTTGTCTTCTTTGCTTTTTTTCTTTTTCTTTTTTAAACAAACAGGCCTGAGGTGAAAACAAACAAACAAAAAATGCAGCTTTTTTTTTTTAAAGCTGTCTCAGATTAAGTTCTTTTCCTATTTGCCTGCAGGGAAAGCCACGGGGTTATCTCCTGATGCCTTGCCACTTCGTGCCTGCCCAGTGGCTACGTAAAAGAGCCAGCTTGATAGAGCTCCCATCTCAGGCTCTGCCACAATGACTGGAGTCAAATAGCAGTAAAAGAGAAGTTGCCAGAATTTGGGGCCTTGAACGGAGGCTGAACATATGTAACTCACAGAGAGCAACTGCTATGACAAGGGATGACAAAGTCACACAAAATAGGAATGGCTGCAGTATCCATTCTCCTATCAGTCACAGGAAGTGTATCACATATCATTAGTCTTTAATCCCTTGGCTCTTACAATAGAAGTCAGGTGTCTACACATCCCTGGATTTTAGCCACAATCCTAGAGCAAAGAGAAATCGATTACTTGTTGAATTCCAGTTTCAAAACCATGACGACATGAAGTGAAAGATCAATCTGTTCTGAGAAATGATGCTCAATGAGTCAATGAGAGAGGATGTAGGCAAGGCAAGAAACCATGCTAACCTAAGCAAGGTAGCATATGGGTAGTTCAGGTAGATCTTTTCCACCTCATCAAAATCCCACTGACAGAAGGTGCTAATCAAGTGGGAGTGAGTCATGTACTGATTTTATACACCATTTCATATATATTCACTCCCTAGCCCCATAACGGGGTGACTCAGAGAAGAAAAAGGTGCCTCACTCAGTAAGGACAGAAAAGCAAGTGGACCTCCAGCTTCTTAGCTGTCTGATCAACTTTGAATTTAGGTGGCTCCTAGAAATCATGCACTCCTACATAGCCTGACCAACTACTTTATATTGTTAATGGTCACTGGTTAAAAATTAGATACTACACACACAAGAATGAACAAATGGACTCAATTCAGAAAATCCAACTACTTAAAATAATAATAAAAAAGTGCTTCCACTCTAATCCAGACCTGGAAAGCTGACAAATGGAGTTCCATTTACTTGAATAGGCTCTGACCTCAAGGCAGGGTGAGTGGTACTATTTCCCTCACTATAACAGACATACAAGGATGAGTCATCCTCTTCCATTAACAGAAAGTTGAGGACACAATTATACAGATCAGTGCTCAACACGGGATTAGATTCCATATGTTCTTCCCAGCTTTCTTTCCCCACTTACTCCATTAGTTTCTAAATCTAACAAACATCAAAACTCTGTGTGTATAACTTAAGGATTACATTTAGGGGTAAAGAAAAATTAATTTTCTGATCATCAAAGGAGTTCAGCACTGAAATAAATTCTAAAGGAACAATATTAGAATCCTCAATAGTTATAACAAAACGTAACACAACAGAGTTTTGCAGCATCTTAAAGCCTACCACATTCGCTGTGGCTTAAGTCTAGGGATTCAAGCCGACTTCACCAGCTAGACAAAGCAATAATCCTCACTCAACAGATATACATGAAGGGGCATGAAGAGGAGAAAAGAGCTAAAAGGCTTGGAGTAATAGCAATGAAATGCAAAAAGTACCTTTCTGTAACTGGTGAGAATACAGAACCAATAAACTATTTTTTTTTCCTTCTGTGACTTCCATTTTAGTCCCCCAAAAGACTTGCAATGGCCACAACTGCAACTTAACAAAAAGGTTTTTAAAAGTCCCATCACTTTTTCCTGATCGTGAATGAATCCTGAGCTCCTAAAACTATGAGATGGCATGTTACATGCACACAAGCCCTGATACCAACATCCTACACAAGGTAAGCACAGGCTCCACCTCAGACTTTTTGTGTGTTGACAGTGTTGTAGAGGTAGGACAGGGTTCCTGAACACAGGGAGGCCTTTGAACTCCGTCAGTCAAAAAGCCGTTAGAAATCATGTCCATACATTTGTGCTTCATATGTGGAGATCTAAAAGAAAACCCCCTGTATTCTGGGATACTGGAAGTAGGTGCTTGAATGTATCTCTCTGCTCCATAATCAAGATGTCACATTTTCAATGAAATGCCTGAACAAAACTCTCATCCATCTGAAGGACACATTCCTCAGAAACCACTGAGAATGACTTTCAAGGTGTAGCCACTGCTATTATCAAGAATAGTGAACGAGTATCTGCCAAGGCCCACAGTTAAGCAGTGTCCACTGAAAATTCCCTGAGACCTCTTAGCCACCATTCCTTCTTTTTGCTGCCACTGTCTGTTCACTTGCTCATTCCAAGTGAGGGGCAATTTCAAGAACCAGGAAAAGGAAGCTATCTAAGTTTGCCTTACCTGCTCAGCCTAGAGAACAAACTTCTGTAACCTGGCACCTGTCAGCTGTTTGGATTTCAATCTCTATTAGTCCCAGACAGCACTGCCAATAGTCAAGGGTTCAGGGAGCTGTAGTCCAAAAGCCCTCTACATTTGCAAGTTTCACTTTTGTGGATTTTATTATTCACGGATTATTTGCTGTCTGCTCTGCCATCTCCCTATACCATTTTTAATGGGGACTGCAAGCCTCATGAGACTGAGAAACTGTGAACGAGGCTTGTAAGTCCCTCTTAAAAATGATGTAGGGCAGCAGTGGAGGTGGCAGTAAGCCCCACCAGCCACCCATTTCTGCCTTGTGAAGGAACCCTAATGCCTCACAGGAATCCACACTGGATTGAATATGGTGATCAAACTTTTTTTTGTGTTAAATATGGTTTGGGAGGGCCTAGAGTTATTCACATTTTTTTTACTTTCACGGGGGCCCTGTGCCCCCAACCCTAGTGAATGTGGAGGGATGACTGTATATCCAGAGTGCACTAAGTTGAGAAAGACCATTCTAGAAGGACAGGACAAAGACATGGACATTTACCTTGTGAGAAGATGAGTGGGAACAGCTTTGGATATATGGGTGTAGGGGTGTGTGTGAGAGAGACACATGGTGTCTCTGAGCTTAGAACCAGCAATTGACTCCATGGAAATGTTTCTGATAGTGGTCTTTTTTTAAAAAAAAAAAATCCATGGTAAAACTATAAAGATGAGTTCAGAAGTCTTGCCACAGACCACTGCCTTGACGCACAAGCAGTTACACAGAAAACAACACTCCTTCATGTGCTCTTAATACCACAGTTTAAAATTCTGAACTAATGTCAAACTCTTTTTTTTTTTTCAAAATGTATCCACATTTTCACATTTCACATATATTACTGCTTTGGCAGGCTGGGAAAAATTCTGATAAACGTTTCTGGGAATGAAAAGGGTATTAATGGGATCACAATGCAGGAAAGTTAAGGAAGGCAAAGGGAGTTTTGGTTCATATGATGGAAGATGGTGGGGATCAAGGCTTCTTGGATGTTCGATTTGCCCTTCAGCACAATAAAAACTATAGCTTTGAATCATTTCCAGCCTAATTGAGATTTCTGCTGTGGACACATTTTCTTCTTCATCCAGGCCAGTTTTCATTCATCTTCCTCTCCTGCAATGCAGTGACAGCTACTCTCTCTGTGGAGTGTTGCCTGGCTTCCCACACTCCAGAGGGAGATCCTCTCACTGGTGGATCAGGAGCATCTTTGCCTGGATATAAATCATATGTTCCATTGCTAAGAATGAGACTGGAAAATAAACTTTAGCAAATCTCTTTCTGTCGTGAATGAAACTATTTGGAGAACAGTACACAGATCACTGTTCAGTACTCAGGCAGGATTAATGAGTTAATAGCAAGTGGGCAGCTCTCTTATGCTGGGTGAGACTGTTGATCCTTCTAAACTAGAACTGTCAACTCTGACTGGCAGTGGCTCCCCAGGCTTTCACATGGGATTCCTTCTGAGTGTTACCTGTGGATCCCTGGGGTTCTTCCATCCAACCAGACACCAAGCAGACACCAGCTCAGCTTAACTTACGAAATCAAATATAATCAATATTTTCCCCCCACAAATGCATTCTCTGTTACTGCCCTAATATACAATGGTTGTTGTTATACATATGTGGAATAACCACCATTGTATATATTTATAAACACACACACAGAGAGAGAGAGAGAGAGAGAGAGAGAGAGAGAGAGAGAGTACAGTGTTTGTTATCGTGTTATTTTCTATTGCTTGATTTCCAGCTAGGGTTGTATAAGAGCTGAATGCAAAGCATCTACGGATATAAGGAATGTGCAGGTTGCTTGGGAAGGAAAATTCAAGTCCTAAGGGTCCTCTGAGTAAGCCATTTTTTCCCTGCTTTTTGGGGGGGGGGAGTATTTTTTGGCTTGGTGAAATGCAAAGGGCGCAACAAATCTGCTTTTTACCAGCGAATCAAATGGTTGCTGAAGGGATTTTTAAAGCACACAACAATACATAATTAAGCAGTTAAAAAATCCCAACACAACTGAAAACTGCATGACATATATTACCACCATCCTATATTAAGATATCAAAAGAAAAGGTATCTGAAAAATAAACCTATTTCAGTCCTTGACTTGAGCACAAAGATTGCATTTTCATCTTTTAAGTCTGCATGTCCTAACATAATTACAACTTGCCCCTAGGACTTTTGCTTTCTATGACACAAAATGTCAAAAGATGCCATCATCTTGTTCTCTCAACAGAGGTAGGAAAGATGTTGTACAATCTAGTTTCCATTCCTCTACCCCCAGCACACACATTTTCCCTTTGACTAGTTGCCATGCCTTAGTCCCCTCTAGCAATGACAGACCATTTCTAATCCAATTATCACAGCCCAAGTCACACCTTGCTGCTACAGACTTGTCATGAGTTTCACCTTGAAAGGTTCATCTGACAGAACCTTTCATACTGAAAATTCACCTCGATCATTCATTTCTGAACGAACACTTTCCACCAGCATGCTTTCACAGGGGGAGGAGGATTCATAATTCCACCCTTCCTCCCTTTCTTCCTGGATGTTTTGTTTTAAAGTTCACTCCATAAAACATTCTATATTTACTAAGAAAATCAAAATAACTATATTAGCATTCCTCATTTATTCATTTGTAATATGCTTCTCTCAGCAGAATAAAAGAAAGATCAAATTTGCTTTTGTCCAATACATGTTTCCATCATCAAATTGGATGACCCATGTTGATAGGTTTAATGCCATAGAATCATAAGGAGAATTATTATAAACTGGTTTGGAGATGGTATCTAACACCAGTAAGGTTAAATCACATAGATAAGAACTATTAGAGGTTGTGTTGGAGGTGTTGTCGAGAAATTGCTACTAATATTCATATGTGGTGGAGTTGTAGATGTGTACAGAAATTTTGGCAAATGGTGTTTAAAAAGTTAAAAGAAATAACAGAAATTGATTTAGAAATATGTCCTAGCATTCCATTGTTATCTATATATGATAAGATTAAATGCACCCAGGCAATGAAGGATCTAATTACAAATTTATTAACCTCAGGAGGCTAATTATATCAAGGAAATTGGAAAATTCAAGGAGATTTTCCAATGGAGGATTGGTATAAAGAAGTATGGCAAATCACGATTAATGATAAGTTAACACATGGAATTAAGGTCAAAAAGGGAATAATGAAAGGGAATGATTTTGATGCAATATAGAAGATATTCGTGGAAACGGTGTTAGTGAAAAAGGAAGGTATAACAGAGGAAGATGTTACACCTCCAGAAAAAGAGTTAGAATTTTGGAAAGTGGAATAATTTGAGGCATAATAGGCTCTGGGGATGGGGTACACTTAGCAATAGTGATAGGTTAAATTTAGGATAGAATAGGTGAAATAGTATATTGGTATGTAGGGTAATAAAAGTAACTAGGAAAGGATAATTATAGTTTAGAAAAGAAATAAGAATAAAATTATAAATATAAATAATAGTCTATTTTGCAAATGTTAATTGTGGGTATAATTAATAACAACGGGTATAATGAGAATGAGATTCAGATATATATAACCAAAAATATATAATCAGTATGATTTATAATACATTGTATAAGTAATATTATGTAAGTGAAATTTGGAGAGAAATAAAAATGTAAGCATTTTTTTTCTTTCCCTTTCCCTTCACTTTTATATTTGTCACATTATGTATTTTTTTTCTCACAATAATTTTTTTTAAAAAAAGATGCCATAGAATCATCGAGTTGGAAGACACTGAAATGACCATCTAGTTCACTCACCTGCTGTGCAGTAATCCTGAGGGACAACCATCCAACCTCTGTTTAAAAATTTCCAAAGAAAGAGAGTCCATACAAAAAGATTTCTCCAAAGAAAGATGCCCATTCCTATAAAAGTACATATTATTATTATTATTATTATTTTTAAAAAAATAGAATATAAGGGCCATTTCACACATTGTGAAGGAACAGGTCCAGATCTCTGCCTCTTAAGGAAGTTGGAGGTGATCTCAAAATGTACGTATATTGCCTGGTTTTGAACCTGGGTTGCTGATTCATATTGCATATAGACATTAGTAATTTACCTGGTTTACTAAAAAGTATTAAAGTTCTTGGCCAGACTCCTAATATAAACCTGAGCAAGAATTTCTCCTAGCCCAGGAGAAGGAGTCTAGGTTCTCCAGTTAATTTGCTAGTGTCTGAATGGAAGACACATCCAGCATGCTTGTTGCAGTTACACTTGACATTCTCAGGTGTACACTTAAGATATCTTAAGTAGCCTTCAGGTACAGGATTGCCCATCTCATTTTAATACAATTAACCAATTTAAACAAAAGGACTTTCCAGGCAACTCCTCCATAGAAACAAGACACAGCAGCAGCCCTTCCACTTCAAAGATTTCACATTCCAGCTCAGAGAAATGTGCAATTAGAATTTCTTGAGAAGGGAAAGGATAGGCCATCAGAGGAAGAACAATGTAACCTAGGGCAAGCTGGCCCTATCATTAGGTGGAGTAATGCTGCTGTCTCAGGCAGTAAATGCTGTGGAGTAACAGCAAAGCACGTGCCTGTGTCAGGTAGCCTTTTAACCTAGCCTGCTGCTCTTGGGTGCAGTGGAAAATGTTCTTCTTTCATTGTTGAAGTAAAATTCAACTGCCAATTCAAGTTGTCTTCTGTATACAAAATGGGCAATGACATCACCTTGTCATTGCCCTCAGGCAGCAAAATATGTTGGTCTGAGCTTGTCATTCAGATGGCTTAAATCATTTTTGAACCTCTCTCACAGTGATTTCATTAACTGCTGAGAGTAGATAAATACAGAGGAAAATGCTAAGGAGAGATGTTTATTCATTTAGCATTAAAAAAGCTTTACTGAGCATGTCAAAATGAACAGTTTTTATCTTACACATAAAATTTATTAAAGTCGACATCTGGCCAAAGATATGGTAGGTACCAGAGAGGATGACGTATCGTCACTGAGCAGACTTTTTACCTGATTGAAGGCAGAGGGGCCCAGAACATCCATATTCAGGGATCAAACACCCTTGGAAGACTACATTTTTCAAAGATGCAGTGCTGAAAATTCCAGCAGAAAACCTGGTTTCAAGGTACTGGCTCAAGGGACTGTATGCTATTTTATGCTACTTTGCTGAAGGAAAAGAAGTCTGGGTCTAATCTAGAATTGAATGAAAGACTAACCTGGGAGATGAATCCATGAGGGGAAAAATGAGACAGAAATACATCTGAGAAATTCTTTGGGAATTTTTACCCAGTTTGGAGCTTGGCTGAACATTGTGAGCTAAGAAAATTTGTATTCCTAGGGAGATTTTTTTTAAAAAACCTTTTCTTTATTTTCTTTCAGTATGTTTCTTTGTGAGCTGTTCCCAGTAACACAGTGAGAGTACACCAGGATGTTAAACATCAGTTTGCTTGATGTTCTTTGTACAAGCCTGTCAAACTCCATCTCTTACTGGGGGTAACATGCTATGAACAAGACAGCTATACTCATGGGTTGGGGCCAGCTAGTACCGCAGCTAAAATTAAGCAGCTTTTAGATGGCAGAGAAAATAGTTTGTGAAGATTATTAATGTTACCTTGATACAAGAAGGGCAAATCTGGGACTGAGGCTGATTTGTAAAGGCAGGAAAAGTAAACCTCCAAGAGAATTCTTTACAGTTCTTCCTCTGTTCTTTCTTTTGCTTTCACACTAGCTAACTCGAGAGACAAAAAAACCCAGTGAGCTTCAGATGTGTTTTTGAACTATAACTCCCATTGCCCTCCTACAGTACACCCAACAATGTGTGCAATCCACAGCTTGCAAGTAACTCAAAAGGATTGCAACATTTAATTGCAATGGACTGCTTCTCATTTTTCTAAGAAAGAATAGAGTGATGTTTGGTGGATAAGAAACAGTAGGTAACCATTTATTCTAGTTACTTCTTGTATGGGAGGGACTTGGACAAATGTTGTCTCTTACCTACCTGAGATATGAAGTAGCTGGGAAAGTTTTTATTACTTCGTTTTTGTACTATTTTTAAATATTAAACTTGCTCCAAGTGCCATAAAGCAGCAGAGGACCTTGCTGCATGCTTGTGATCCAAAATAATCAGTAGCAGACAGCATGCCCTCCAATTTCTATCTTTATTTCTTTATTTATTTGCATTTTTATTGTTGAAATCACAATAAGTCGATACATAATATTCATTCACAACACACTACATTCCATATACATCAACTTCCTCCTAACTGGTCTTGGTATAAAAACAGTCTATGAATTTCCTATCTGTTTTTCAGTATTTAAAACATTGATCTCATCTCACATATACTGAAGAGTTTCCTATCTTATATTAAAATCCCATTTTGATATTACTTATATTTATTTCATATTTTTGGATAGTCTAGTTTTACAGCATTTTAATCTCTTCTCTTCCAAAATATTTATATCTGTACCCTCGCCCAACATTTCACAAATGAAAACTGTGACATGTGTGGCCAGGTAACATCAGAGTGTGGTCAGGATGGCAGTTATTAATGAAGAAGAACTCACAAGCTTGGAGAGGCTGCAGCAGTTTGCTTTTGCCTGAACCTACAGAGAAGGGCACAATTCCATCCTGTTCTCTCCTCGCTGCTGAGTTAACAGAGAGCAAAATATGTTTGCACTTTGATCTCATTTCGCCACCACTGAATTAAACTGAGGACAAATGAGGAAAGTGTGGTGGGAGAAAAGAGAGAAATTGGGACATTTTAAAAGCAGATGAAAAAGTGGAACAAGAGAGTATTAACTGCGACTCTCCCTGCCAAATTGGCACAGTTGGGGAATATGAGGGAGATGCAACTTAGGAAGTTTAGTAGCTGCTGGCTGCACTTCCAGCAGAATTCCTAGAGTGTTGGATAAGCAAAGCATAAACTGCTATCATTTTTTTTGACAGTGTGAACAGAAAAGTAGAAACATATTTTTTAAAGGACTGGTATGTTTTGAAAGATGCAAACATATTACTTAAGTACATACAGCATTTTACCATCATTACTTAAAAAAAAAAGCCCTGGATTTTAGGTTATTGGTATTTGGCCATTTCCACACTAGACTGTTATAGTGCTATTATTCCACTTTCAACATCCTATGGAATCCTGGGCTTTGCAGTTTAGGGAGTGGCCTCAAAGGCACCTCCCTAAAGTGCAAACTTCAGGATTCCATAGGATGTTGAAAGTGGAATAATAGCACTATAACAATCTAGTGTGGAAATGGCCAAGCGGAGAAGGTGAGAGTGAATGTGGCTCTTTCTGGCAGCTTAATGAACTAGTATTACTAACCATTTCTCTTATTAGTTTTAGCATGATTACTTCCAAATCATATCTCAAAGAATTCAGTGTTAGTCTATGATAGGTCGTGATTGTTCCAAGAGGGGCACTCACATACACACAGTTACAAATAGGAGGCTGTGATTAAAACACTGAGAACATTTGTGGGATTTTAGCCATTCAGAAATAACACAGTCATTAATTTTTTATGTTTATGCAGAAACCTCCATCTCTTCACTTTCAGGAAACCAACAAACTGCATTATTTAGAATAATCAAATTAAGACCCATTTTGTCACAATATAAACCGTGCTTACTACATGAGAGGGGGAGGGAGAAAGATTATGTAATATTCTGTTTCTATTTTAGCCACATAAAAATTTAACACACAGCCAGACCTGGTTAACCTATGCTTGGGTTATCCAGATGTCTCTCAGTCTGAAAAGCTTAAATTATAACTAGGGTGGTAACTTACAGTGACTGTTGATAGGTCATTTTAATTCAGACAAGCATGCACAAGTGATTTTTTTCCCCTCAAGACCTGATCATAAATCCGAGTCAGTTTAACAAGATCTACTCGGCAATTAAGACTGAAGCATTTTCATGTTACCAGATAGAGGAAAAGGTCACTTAATGAATTTTGTTGGTAGCAAAGGTACTGCAAGGTTGTAAACTATGAAGTTCAAATTGAAAACACATGCATGGGATTTACAGCAACCACCTCATCAGTTTATACTTATTTTTAGTCGTTTCTCTTACCCCTTTTGTGATCTATTCCACTTAAAAGGACACATGGTGAAGTCATTCTTTTCATAAGTGCTTGTGTTTATATATACACACACATGCACACACGCACACACAGATCTGCATGAAACTCCAGCTGGATCTGACACAATGCTATTAACGCACCCATTGTTCTTTTAAATTTGGGGGTATTTCCAGAAGGATATATATTTATTATTCAGTGCTAGTGAAAATGTACAGTTTTGTCATCTGTGGAGAGTACCGTACATACTTGTGTATAAACCACCCTCTTGTATAAGTTGACACTAGTTTTGGGGGCAAAAATTATAGATTTTGATATGCCCAATGGGTAAGTCGCGGGTCATTCTGCAGAGAGGGGAAAACACCAGCACTGCCTCAGGAGACCATCTGGCTCTGGCTGCCACCATTTTCCTGCCCAGGCATTCGAAAAGGCCTTTCACTACTCTACTCAGAGAAAGGGATTTTTTCCTTTTTCAATAATAGTTAAGGTATAGCATTAATTCTTATTAAAGAAAAAATAAAAAATAAACCATTCCCTTCTCTGAGTAGAGTGGCAAAAGATGAGAGCTTAATCTGTCCAAGGAGAGCCAAAAAAGATGTACCAGCCCCCTCTACACTTTTGGTGCTACTTTGAGGGGAAGCACCATTTTCCCACCCAAGCATTCAAAAAGGCCAGAAGCAGCACCATGGCATAGAAGTAAAGGCAACTGGTGCTCCTCTTACGTTCTGCCAGAATGGATTAAGGTCTCATCTTTTGCCACTTGACTCAGATAAGGGGATAGTTCCCTTTTTGATAAGAGCTGAGTTTCAGTACTTTGATCTGTTGATAAGTCAACTCAGATTTTTTAGGTCAATTTTTTGACTAAAATTTTTAGACTTATATACGTATATACGGTAATAATACCGTCAGGTAACTTAAGTTGTAAAGCTTCCATAAACTAGGCTTTCTATGAATTACACATATCCAACACAAATATACATAGATAGAATGCAGTTACACCTCATTGTGATTGATCAGCCTCAGTCATCTTTCTGGCTGTGGCTTATGGCTATAGAAGTTGTCTATGGATATAGGGATATAAAAGTACTCTATGAGTTATGGAAATAAAAGCAGTCAATAACCAGATCTGATGATTTTAAGTTACAGGAGAGTAGATTTCACTTGAACATTAGAAGGAAATTTGGCAATGGAACCAACTGCCTAGACAGGCAGTGGGTCTCCCTTCTCTGGACATCTACAAAAAGAGGTTGGACTGCTACCTGCTGGGGATGCTTTAGCTGGAGATCCTGCATTGAGAAAGTGGTTCGACTCCGTGGCCCATGAGGTCCTTCCAACTCTATGATTCTTTGATTCTTGTCTAGTTGTCTCATCTTTTGATATTTGACTCCTGTTGTGTTGGAAACCTCATGTCTTACCTCACTTGTTTTGTACACGGAACACTATATTTTGGTTATGCTTTTCTTCCTGTGGGCCAGGATCAGATCTCTTGAGCTTATCCTTCTGTGTAAGTTACCCTAGGTATGCTTGTAATGTCCTATCGTACATTACCTGTAGTGTTAATCTGTATATAGCTGTTCCTTTCCACCATTATATTTAACTAATTTCATCTCCTTTATAGGGATATGTATTTATCTTAATCTAGAAATTGCCTTTGGTAATGAATTTAGCTCTTATCCTTTGGCTGTTATTACTCTTTAAGCTTATTTTTCCAAGAGGATGCTAGTGTAGCTCCTTGACTCTTAGAATTATAGACATGTGCTACAGAGATTTGGCTTTCAGTTGATCTGTCTCAATGGATGTTACACAGTTGGAGGCAGTTCCTTTCTTGCAGGGTCGATGTTAACCAGAGATTTGAGGGAATGGTTCCCCACTCTCATTGAGATAATAAATAATTAGATTATAACAGCAGTCTTCCAAGTAGATGAAAATCTCCCAGGAATCTATTAGTAAGGCTGCATCAGGCAGAAATTAGCCAAATGTTCTCAGTGCTTCTAGCAATCACTAATAAAGGTGATGCAAAACCTGGCTTTTTAAAGCAAAGGCCCTGTGGGAAGGGGCTGGGAAAATCACCTGTCCTGTGGAACTGGTGATTTTCCAAATACCCTTTCCTATAGTTAATTGGGTCCAGCAGACATGAAGAAAACATCTCAGGTATCATGTTGATGTGCTTCCTCCTTTCTCCAAAGCATGAGAAAGAGGCTACTAAATGAGTCTCCACCATGCCCATCATTGTCTTCTCTTCATCCTTCCACAGCAGAGATCTGGGGGGCAAGATCTTACAAGTTCTTTAAATCAGCTGCTAGAGCTCTCATTAAAAAGGACATCTTCCCTTCTTCCACTTTCCGTAGCAGGAAGAGTGCAGCCAGAGAATAGATAGGCATGTGTGCCAATGAGCAGGGCATGACAGAACTGAAAAACAGACATCTTTTTTTCTTTTCTTTCTTTAAAAAGTAGCTTGGGCTGATGGTGGATAGTGGCATTTCTACTCATTGTCCCTGCACTGCCAATTCTAAACAACACTACTCTCCATGTTACGCATCCAGACCTGACTGCCTATAGGACAACTGTGACAATGGTGAACCGGGGAGCTTGTAAGGAAACTATAAAGTAATGAAATTTGTGATCTTGAGGAAAATGTAGCTGTCCTTAAAATCCTAAATATTGTTGAGGTCAACCTCTAAAGCCTTTGCCTTTTAGGCGGCATATGCATTTTCATCTTTTTAAAAATTGTGTGTGTTATGTTAGGATATGCAATACACTATATGCAGCTTAAACAGTTTTGTTAACGGTTATTTTGTCAGCTTTTAATAGTTTAACAATTTTTCCTAACTATTACATGCAAGACAATTTTATGACTACCATAAGCCAAATAATAGCATGCTATAATTCATAGTTAAAAATAAAACAAAAGATTGTGCTGCATTCCAGAATTTAGTATCACAAAATGCTACAAACAAAACCTGCCTTGACCTTCAGTTATCTGAAGCTGTCCCCTACAGTGGCAGCCGGTGGTGCAGTGAATCCACTTGAGAATTTGGTCCATTTCTCCAGAGTGCTGAACCCTTTCTCCCCACACAGTATCAACACCTTCAATAGCCTCTTTATAGTTCAGACTAAAGCATGGAACAGATTAATCAACCTACTGACACTGATCACTCTTGCATGTAATTTTCACACTGCACACAATTATACCACTATGCTTCCATTCTTATTGCCATGGCTACATTCTATAGAATCCTGGAGTTTGTACTCTTTTGAGGCATTTGAGCTATATGGCTAAGAATTCTAAGTACTTCTTCCTAAACTAGAAATCCCATGATTCCATAGAATGCTGCAGTTAAAGTGGAATCATAATGCTGTAATTATGTAGTATGAAAGGGGATCTTCTTTATCAGCTGGATGTGCAAGTTGGTGGTACAAAAAAAATGAAGAACTCTTGCCTGACTCTCCTTTTAGGTCACTTGAAAACACTAGGAAAGTTACATATTTCCTCAGTTCCCGATGAAATTAACAGCAGTAAATCTGAATCAAATTCTCAGTTATTACTGGAATCCCAAAGGTTTTACGGCCAATTAATTCAGTATTGCCCTTTTTTTTTTTTTAAAGAAAGTAGTCTGCAGCTTAGTTCGTGCAGGAATGAAGATATTTGATCCCTTTTACTGTACCTGATGCTAACAAATGTTGCTTTGCTGTTCTTTAAATTCAGTAGTAACGCCAGGGATAAAGAACAAGCCATTAAAGAAAGTCAGTTTCTGCTTCCCACAGGACTAAACACATTGTTCTGTTATGAGGTGTGGAGGGAGAAGAAAAAGACTGTGTGGGACCTTGAAGGCTAACATATAGAGTTGAAAGGGAGATTGCAATGAGACTGCAATTGCAACACCATTTTTAATAGGGACTTAAAAGCATTGTTCACAGTTTTGCAGTCTCACGAGGCTTGCGGTCCCTATTAAAAATGGTATAGGGAGGCAGCAGAGGTGACAGCAAATAATCTGTGAATAATCAAATCTGTAAAAGTGAAACCTGCAAATGTGGAGGGCTGACTGTATATGCAGTGGGAGGCATGAGGCTGGAGCAGTCCCACAAGGTCTCCTTAGTTAGGGGGCTAACGTAGCCCTCCTAAATTCCTACAGCCATCTACACCTGATTTAAACGAAAGATGTGACTCCTTTGCTCTGTTGCTATCAAAGCTATCTACTACTAGTGAACTTGCATCCAGTTCATCAACTTCTTGGAGTGTTGTCCTGAGTTTCAGGTCTGGATGTGCATGTTTTGGTGTCAAAGGGGGGAAAAATCCTGAGAAACTATATTTTATGTTATCAGAAACAGCACTACACAGAGATGCCCTTAACCCACATTATTTATTAAAATCTCCCAAAGCACAGAGCAACAGCTGATTTAAATAAAACTTAGCTGAATAGACACAGACTTGTCATTGGAGAGCATGATTCAGGACACAAATGCTCCTTGTAAACCAAAATGGAAAGCATTGTCTTCTCTTTTCTCCCACAAGGCCTGCTAGCCCAGAGGCCCTTTGAACTAGCTGCTTAAAGAGGTAGTACTGAACAGTACAGACAGAGACAAATAAGTGATTCAAAGCAGTCATTCACAAAACTGCTGTTGGTGATAACACAGAGACATCTTCGCATCAGTAAGCTACTGAATACAGTCAGCTCTCCACATTTGCAGGTTTCACTTTTGCACATTTGATTATTCACAAATCATTTACTGTCAGCTCTGCTGCTGCCCTATGGTATTTTTAATAGGGACTGCAAGCTCCGTGAGACTGAGAAACTGTGCACAAGGCTAGTAAGTCCCTGTTAAAAATAGTGTGGGGCACCATCGGAGGTGACAGCAAGCCCCACCAGCCACCCACTTCTGCCTTGTGAAGGAACCCTGATGCCTCAAAGGAATCCATGGTGGGTTAAATATGGTGATCATACTTCGTGTGTGTATTAAATATGGTTTGGAAAGGCCTGGAGTTATTCATGCTTTCTTCACTTCCACAGGGGTCCTCTGGCCCTAACCCTAGCAAATGTGGAGGGATGACGAATGTGGAGGGATGACTGTACATATATATATGTATGTATGTGTGTGTGTGTGTGTATCCCCATATCCCAATGGTCTCCAAGGGCTGTGGGAAGCATTTCCACTCTGTTCCTTTTTTTTTTTTAAAGGCCTTTTGTCTGCTTAAAATGCCTCAGAAGGCCCTCCAAATATGACAAAAATGCCCTTCCCCAGTGCCCTTCACTTAAACCTGGAAATGCATTGAAGCACCAACAACAAAAGAATGGATCTTTAAGGTTGCTGAGTTAGCCAAAACTGCTAGACTAATGTGGATTTTAAGGATAAAACAACTCAATATTTTTTTAAAAAAAAATGGAGACTGTTTATGGCTGTTTTGAGCAGTAAGAAACCTGACAATATGATAATTTGTGCCTATTATTAATTGTACTAGGATTATTCAGCTGCATCTGTAATGTTAGAATAATATTTTTTTTTCTTTTTTTCTTTCTTTATTTCCTTTATTACGGGTTAGTTAAGGAGGGGTCAGAGCCCTTTTGTGTTTTAGTAGGTGTTTAGTGTTTCAGTTAGTCAGTGTTCAGTGTTTTAGCTTAGCATCTTAGTACTGTGTTGAAGGCCATTTCCACACTACACTGTTATAGTGCTATTATTCCACTTCAATATCCTATAGAATCCTGGGGTTTGCAGTTTAGGGAGGGGCATTTAGAATCCTCAGCCAGAGAGCTCTTTGGCCTCAGGAAACTACAAACCCCAGAATTCCACAGGATGTTGAAAGTGGAATAATAGCACTATAACAGTGTAGTGCAGAAATGGCCTAAGCTTTAGGTTTAGAGGTTTTTTCTCCTTCTTTTTGAACATATGAATTTGATTGTTTGTTTTAAAACTAATACATAATCTAAAAAAGTTCCATGCCCCATAAAGAAATTTTGGGGGATTGGCTAAATTTTTTTTAAAAAAATACTTTTTTTTACACCTGGGGGGTGAAATGGTCCCCGGGGTATAAATTTTGATGGAATTATCCATGGTGTTGAGCACCATGGAAGCTCTCCTGAAATTTGGATGAATCCCAAGAGGACTTGATGCAGCTTTTAAGATGAAAGCCAATGGCTACCTCTGTTCTAGTTAAAAAAAAAAAAAACACTCTGACAGATGTGTTGGTCTTATTTGTCATAAAAGTAATCATTCTGGTGCCAATTAGTCTGGTGGAAAGAATTATAGCACACCATAAATCATATGATCATGAATAATCATATTTATGGAGTATCAATTAGATGAACCTCTGTCTTCCCACACCCCTCAGAGAATTTTCAAAAATATTTTTTCCTGGAAAACTCTTCCACCAGGTCTAGACATAAATCATACTTATTTTTTCCACATGTGCTCTGCTCTCCCTTCCCCCTTAAATTTCTGATTTGCAATAAAACTTTGTTTAAGAGCCCTGATGACACAAACAGAATTTCAAAACACAATTTTGATAGGATGCAAAAGTCTAATGTCTGGTTGGAATGTACATCTTCATTAATTACATTCTTCTAGGCAGAAATAAGCAATTTTATCACTTTTGCCTCCTCTGCAAAAAGTATTCACAGTGTGGGACTCATTTTGTGGGGGGAAAAAAGGGATTGCACAGAAAACTGCATTTTCTGCATGGCAAAATAAGTGCTCTTCATGGAAAACTTGTTTTCTGTATTGAAATGCTATTTCTATGCAGAAGACGTTACTTTCTGTGCTAAATAAATATACTTTAAAAATGTGGGTTTTCAACACAGAATAAGTTGCTTATAAGTAAAAATGCTTACAAAGATTCTCATCCATCTTCAATTTCTCCTTTTTTAGGATTTCCTGACACTTGAGACCCCTCCCACTTTTAAATCATTTTTTAAAATATTATCTGCATCCCTACTGTATAGTTACCTCTGCCAACCATAAAGGAGAGGAGTAAATTTGTTCCTTCCTCTATTTGATGCAGGAAGAAAGAAACAGAAGGTTGTCCTGGGGAGAAATACACACTTCATAATAATTAGATATGTCAATTAGAGCTGCACCCCAAATTTTGCAAGCTGGGAAGTCAAAGGTGCAGAATACTCTTGGATGTGAAGCTTTACGAGATAACTACTTTAAAAATGTTTAGGTGAATCCTGTTCTTGCTATATTGCCAACTCTAATTCCTGCTTTGACTTCTCATGCCCCCGACAAAAAAAAAAATCTGACCAAGAGAAGCAGGAGGAGGAGAAAGAAGAAGACAAGGAGGTGGAGACAAATTTCATCCACAGAAACTTTGAGGTGTGTGATTTTCTACTTAAATTGTATTTAATGGCAAATTGTGTCTCCTTTTGCACAATTTAAATTTCAGACTAAAAGCTTGAGCAGATTTAATAGCACTCTGACATGACTAGCAACTAAGAGTCACCACTGCATTCTAGGTTTTTTTTTAATCAACTGTATATTATTCATTTGATCCACTAAGTTAGGCACTCTCAAATCCTATTGAATTAATTCGGACACATATGTCAAATTGGTGAATTCAGAAATGCTAAGCTTTTCTAGACTGTGCCCTCTATACACTCTGCAAAATGCTGATCAGGAACAAATTTAAATCTAGTGCTTCAGAAACAATTTGAATTTTACTACAAAACAAGCTAAGATAAAGATAAAACTAGCTTCATGGTTTCCCTGTTTCTTCCATCTTCCAGGTCTCTATAAATGAAGAAAAGACCACCAATTTTCCAGTCAACTGGGCTGTTGCAAACATGTGTCTTTTCAATTAAATATAGAATGCAAAGAGAAGTACAAAAAACACCTGCCACCAGTACAACTGATCAAAAAAATGTAGCATATTATTCTGCTAGAATGAATGAATGAATGAATATATAAATAATAAAACTCAGACTACACAACTAGGCAAGTATGAACAGAAAGGGCTGGCAACCAATTTTCAACTGTTAATCAACTGTCTTTACTGATTAACTGATCTAATAACCAATTGTCAGTTCAGTCCTATGTGCATTTATTCAAAAGTCAGTCAGTCCCAGAAAACCCAGTGATAGGTTTGCCTTAGGGTTGCCATAAGTTGGAAATGACTTGAAGGCACAGAGCAAAAACAACAAGTTCCATGGTACCCAATAGAGCCCTGTTGTTGTTGTTGTTGCTGCTGCTGCTGCTGCTGCTGCGTGCCTTTTTTGATTTATGGTGACCTAAGGTGAAGCTATTATGGGGTTTTCTAGGGTCCGAGAGTGTGCCCAAGGTCACCCATGGGTTTCCATGACCAAGCGCAGAATCAAACCGGGGTCTTCAGGGTTGCAGCCCATCATTCAAACCACTACACCATGCTGGCTAGTAAACATGTTTAGCACCAGAACCTAAATTTATATAAATTATAATTAAGCATTCTTCTCTTTGTAAGGTTTTCAAATGAAAGAGAACTATGATGATATTTCTGCTGGAAATGAACTAAGTAGAACCCCACTTAGCACTTCATGGTTTACTTTTCTGGATGTCTCTCTAGATCCCTAGAATTGTACTTTACTGAACCAAAATGTCTTAAATATTTTTTCCTGATATTTTATTTTTTGACATATTTCTGAAATTTCTGATATTTTATTCCCCTCCCCCTAAGTGGTGGCCATGTGGCAGAATACTGTCTACCATTATTTAAAGGAACTACAGTTTACATGGCCTATCTTTGGATACCAAGATGAGACTATTTTGCCCCATTTCTCTGTGTGTAAAATCAAGACAGGATTACAATAAATCCTTTCCACACACAGCCTCCCTGTAATCAGCCCAACTTCTATTTCAGGATGTCAATATGTGATTAAAGCATTGGTTGGTTAGTTAAGTTGGCATCAGCCAACTCAAGCTTGCAGTTCTAAAAATAAGGCAGACTTCAGGACGAGTCAACGAGGCAAAAGTCTTCATTTAATGCTTAAATATTTGCTCGGATGTAGGAAACTTGCCAACAGCTACTTAACTTTAGAGTTCATTGAGATGGATTTGCAGAGCAGCACAGAGCAACACCAGCCTTAAACCAAGGAGCTATGTCATTGAAACCTGAGGAAAGTTTTACCTCATATGAGATTTTGACCTGGGACCTGGTGGCCTGCAGTTCTACTCTAAAATATGAGTGGAGAAGGGTATGGCAGGAACAATTAGGAAGTTGGTAACCTTACCTGGCCTACAATTTTATATCTAGCAAATGAATTAAAAGATCTGCAACACATAGAAACAACGTTCCTTCTCCAAAATTACTTCAAAACTTCCTTATGGATTCCACAGTTGCAAATAGTTGCTGTAAGGAACGTATCACCTTCCAGAACTTGTTTGACTGCAAATCCCATCAGCCCTAGCTAACACAGGCCAGGGTTAAGGATAGGAGGTGGTATAACCTAACAATATTGGGAGGTCCACAGAGTTAGCAGAGTCATGACAAACTGAAACTATAAAGGGATAAGAAAATTAACTTAACTTGCTGTCTAAACAGATTTCTTGTTAATCTCCTCTTGAGTCACAACCATCAAGCAGGGCTGGCTTCAGGGAGAAGCCCCTTCCCACGTGCACTACTGGGTTTTGCCAATTTACTCCCTTGGCTATGAACTTACTTGGCAGCAGCAGCTGTATTTAGCAAACCACATCATATCACCTTAATTTCCCTGCAATTCTAAAAACTGGTAGCCTCCCAATCGTCATGATTCCAGTCATAAGACCATAGCCATGGGTTTGAGTGCCTGAGTGACCAAAGGACAGGGTGCTAATTGCTGCTGGGGGAAAGGCAGATCTGACGCAGATTATGGGATGTGTTTGCAAACAGGGCATTAACAACTTTGAATGCAGAACTAGCCCTCCGTCTTTTTTGGAAACAACTAGAATCAACAAACTAGGATCAACATACCAGTGATTAACATATTGAGCCAAGAGGCTTGCTAATTTGTTTGACTTAAAACATTCACCACTCATTTTCTTAAGAATAAGGACACAGTAATAAATGTGTGTGTGTGTGTGCGCGTGTGTGCGTGTGTGCGTGTATCTATCTATCTATCTATCTATCTATCTATCTCTGAAAGAAGTGTATCATCACCCCTTGAAATTCTCTTTACCAGCAGCATCATAAATTTCACTTTAACGAAGACTGACCAAGTGGCATACCAGATTCTTTGTTTTATAAAAATTGTCCGAGGGCATCAGTTGTATAAATCACCACCAAAAACAAAACAAGCAAAAATAATAAAAAGACAAAAGAAATACCCTGCCTAAAAAGCTACAAAGGACATAACTGCAAACAGGTTAATAAAATATATGTGCAAAATATAGGACTAAGGAGCTGTGTTTTATACTTACATATATTTCACAGTTGTGGATAGCTAAAGAACAATATGCTAAAAGGTAACTGCAGTAATTCTCCCCTTATCTGCACTTTTGCTATTCATGGTTTAAGTTACCTGCAGTCAACTTCTTCCCTGACAGACTCACCTTCCTTCTCCACACTCTTTGCCCCCATCTGTCCCCTGGCATCCATGCAACAGCCTACTGCAGGTGCTGCCACTGCACCTTGCTTGCCTGCACCCCACTTTAACTGCCCCTCTGCCAGCATCACCACAGCTCTGGTGTCACTTCTATGGTTGCACTTCACAGGGACCATACAGAGGCTTCATACCATCTGGTAGTCTGAAGCCCCTCAATGACCCCTGCAAAGATACAGAGCTACCTCCTGTGATGGCATAGGGTTTGGAACTCTCTTGCATCCACAACAGGTCTTGGAACATATCCTTGGAACATATCCTTCAGGAATAAGGGGGGATTACTGTACTTGAGTATGTACACAAAAATAAATGGGGCATGTATTGTATGCAGAATTTAAAAAATTCTTATATGCACCAGGGGAATTCCCAATATGGAATCTCCTCAGCGATGTTGGGCCAATAAACAAAAAGCATGTCCATGAGGAGTCTGGGAACAAGGCCAACAAGATTGACATTGGGGGATAGTCAGACTGGAATACACTCAGCCAGCCAAGCTTAATACCACTGCAACTCCAACAGCAAGCACCAAGCCACACTATAACACTGTACATTAGGACTCTTGAAGTATATCTTTGAATAGAAACCATTCAGAATACTGTTCTTTAGGTATCCCCAACCATGTAGTATTTATTCAGCTCTTGTTCTTGTCTCATACATACACACTTTCTTAATCTTTTTGCAGCTTATCATATTTCTGGTGGTAGTTCTCTCATCACTATTCATCTCCTCATTGTAGTCATGGCTGAATAAACATCTTAAAGGTACAAAGTTCTGTAAGGAAAGGGTAAACAGAGGTCAGCCTAACTATTGGAGTAGCAGCCAAGCCTCATTTTCTCTCTTTTTGGCTATTAGCAGTGGTAGAGTGATGAATCGTAAATGACATAATAAGTGATCCATGAGAATCATCCTCCACTTTGATGAATAAAATTTATCCATCCTAATTGGTTGGGGTCACAGGATCACAGAAAAACAACAACAACAAATGGTTCAAAGCTTGTTCATATGCATGAGTCTGGAAATGGGGAAGCTAAAAATCCATCCACAGGTAATTTAACAGTTCTCATCAATGATGTTCAAAACTTTGTAGAAATTAAGACCACTGGGGAGAAATTTGTCTTTTGCCTAAATTATCTCCTGGCATGGTATTACATAATTGGGCAACATATTAGAACATGATGGCTGGAATGTGTTTAATTTCTGGTCTATTATTTACAACAGTCACATAAATCACAAGGAGAACCCATTAGATGAAAAAACGAATGTTTTGCCCAAGGCTACCATTCTTTGGTTTCAGCTAATACTAATCTGTTGGCAGCTGCCAAAATTACTGGGAGGACTTGCTGTAAATATTCTGGAAACTGCACACTGTAACCCACCAATCCTCAGTCACAGTGGGCTGCACATATGCTTCTGGGCACATGCAGTGGTATGTGTTAGATATCTAACATTTATGTGTATACATTCTCACACACAGAAGCCTTTCTTCATCACTTCTGACAATCTGTTGTCAAGAATAAATAAGGTAAGATTACTATGTCCTCCATCTCTCCATTATCCAGGAGTGGGCAAAGCGTGGCCTATAGGGTACAAGCCTTTTTGTAGTCCCCATCTCCCCACAGAGCCCTCCTGACGCTACCTGGGCTGAAATATGGCTAGTAAAGTCCCCCAGGAAAAGTGGGTTTGTGTCTGTTCATTGTGTCTATTTGTCCCCCCCATCACTCACAATTAACCTTCCCCAAACAACAAAACTGGCCTCTTCTGGCCTTGATATTTTGTTACGCTTTTCCACTTCTAGACCCAGCATGGCCCATAAGAGGTTATGGGCGCAAAAACATGGTCCCTAGGCATGACAAAGTTGCCCACTTCTTCCCAAAGCTCACATATGTATGGACACCATTTGCTGAATATGTGTTCATGCTGTTCTCTGTTCTGCAAATATTGGGATTTCCCCTGATTTTATAGAATCATAGAGTTGGAAGAGACCACAAGGGCCATCGAGTCTAAGCCTTCCTGACAAATGGTGTGACGAACCCTTGTGGGGGGCTTAGCAGTGGAGCATCCTAGCAACCCTGTGAATTTAAATTGATTGGATGTTGGGAATGGAACCCAGGCTAGCCAGAGCGACGGGCTAGATGGGAGGAGTGAGTAATTGAAATTTAACTGAAAAACAAGAGTTGAGATTCTGGAGTGTGGTGAGTGTGTTCAGAGTTGAGAGAAAGAAATCCATCTGAGAGTGTTTGAAAGAGGAAAAGAAAGTGTTTGCTGGCTTTCAATATAACAAGTGTTGTGTTGTTACTAATACTTAATCTACCCACTACCTTTTACCCTGACAGTTTGTAAAATAAAGAATTGCTTATATTTTTGTACAAGCTGTCTCATTGCTACCACCAGTGACATAGTCACTGGATAAATAAATCTATGCATGGCCCTATATCTGAAAGGGTGTGGATTTAGGGAAAGCAGTAGATGAAGATAGACTGGGAGAGGAAGCCAGTGGGGGACAAAAGTTTATAAGGATGCTGCATTCTCTAAGAAGGTGGAGATAAAGCAGACCTTGAGTGTCATAACTCTGAGTTCATTCAGAGACCTCCTCAGTTCTTGACATATGGCTACCCAGCCTCTGTTTAAAAACCTCCAAAGAAGGAGACTCCACCACACTCTGAGGCAGCACATTCCACTCTTAAAAGGCTCTTACCATCAAGAAGTTCTTCCTAATGTTTATCGGAATCTCTTTTCCTGAAGTTTGAAGCCATTGCTCTGTGTCCTAGTCTCTCGAGCAGCAGAAAACATGCTTACTCCATCCTCCATATGACATCCCTTCAAATATTCAAACATAGCTATCATGTCACCTTTTAACCTTCTCTTCTCCAGGCTAAACATGTCCAGCTCCCTGAGCCACCCCTCATAGGGCATGGTTTCCAGGCCTTTTGCGATTTTGCCATTGACAAGCTGGAACATTTGCCAATGTTCCAGTTTGTCAAAATCCTTCTTGAACTGTGGTTCATCTTTATAAGTAAAGGTGAACTGCCTGTTCTGTTAGTTTCTACTGTTGCATAAACAGTTAAATAGGTGACTTCATTGGGAGGCAATTCTGAGCCTGGTCTACCCACACTGGCTAAGATCCTTGTGCATGTGCTTGGTAGTCTCCTTATTTATGTGGCAAGTCTCCTGTTGCCATTCCAAACAGTATGAATTAAGAGAGACAGAGGAGAAGATCTCTGTGCTACCAAGTAAATAGAGAAGCCGAGTAATCAGGTAAGGTCCGAATATCAGAACTGTATGAGTCAGATGTGAAGCTTTCGGGAGCTACTTTTAGCTCCTAGGTTGCCAGCTCCCTACATCTTCATTAAAACAAAAACAAACATCACTAAACAATCTTTCTCAGATTCACACATTGACCCAAATCTGAGAGTGGCAACCACACAAAGTTTAGCTAAGACTTACATTAGTACAGTATTTTAGTCTGAGATTTACTTGATTATTATTCTACCCTTACACCCCATACTGTAAATGAGGAAAGTCACTACTATTGACATATCAGTAGACAGTTGGAGGCCAAGTTACATGACTCAAAGAAGGATTATCTGATGAGTCCATGACAGACTTCAGGCTAAATCTCTCAACCCTATATCCTGTTTCCACCACCTCCTGTTTCCAGTTAGGAAGCTGTTGTTGTTGTTTTAAACACTGGCCCTTTTCACATGTGGGGGGGGGAACGGTGTAGAGCGACCTCTCACAGAGGTCGTCTACACCGTAGAGTGGACTGGCGTGGACTACTTTTCGTAGTTCCACACCAGAATCCACTCAGGAGTGGCCAGAACTAGCTGGGCTGTGTGTTTTTTAAAACGTCTTTTTAGAGGTTTTTAAAAAGCACGGAGCGCGCAGCCCCGTGCCACTCCGTCGCCCGGCTCTAAAGTGGATCTGCAGGCGCGCGCAAGTGCATGCCTGCAGATCTGCCGGGGGCGGGCTTCTGGCTGGCGAGCTTCTCCGGTTGGTGGAGAGCCTCCACCAACCGGAAGCTGCCATCTGCGACGCCGGAGGAGTGTGGAGCAGCAAGCTCGCACTGCTCCACATGGCGACAGACTTACCCAGCTGGAGGTAAGCTCCGTTTTTGGGTGTTTTCGCCCGTTCCCACCCCCACATGTGAAAAGGACCACTGTCAGCTATTCTGAGATTAAACCTAATTTGCTTCAGTGCTTCAGTCTTCAACCATTGTCAAGAGCTGAGGATGACTAGTCGCTAAAGAGAAGACGGAATATAATCAGGAGGAAACATCCATGACATTCTTGCCCTGTCTTGAGCTATGAATAAAAGATTTTGTCATTCATAATATCATTCTCACCAGGGGCTTAGACATCAATGTGAACGTCGGTCTTTGACCTGTGGCAAATGATCACAAATATAGGGGCAAGAGTATAGAACAACAAATACATATTGAGAATATTTGTCTGGACAAACAATAGCTGTTGATTGAAGCTGACAATCCTATTGAACACTATTATGTGTACCAGATCACACATTCCATTCTTGTACCTGTTCGAAGGCCAAACAAAATCATCCCTGCTATTAGTTAGGGAGGGGCAGGATTCTGGTAGAGCTTGATTTTGTGACACTATTTAAAGACAGCAAACTGTCAGTTATTTAGTTTATTTCTCTATTTTTAGCAGCATATTGGCAGGGGGATGACATTTGGATTTTTGCCTCAAGCATTATAATACTTTTTTTTAAAAAAGAAAAAAAAGCACACTTGTTTATTTTGTGTTTCCATTTCTCCAGTGAGTTCAGGACAGGGAACATGGTTTTCCCAACTGCTATTTAAAAAAAAAAAAAGGCAAGATAAGACTGGCTGAGAGATAGCAACTTCCTCAGTGAGCTTCATGGGTGAGTAGGAATTTGAACTCAGATCTTGAGGATCTAAATCCAAAGCTCTGAATTTCTCCGCAGTGATCAGAACCATTCACACATGTAGGGGTAATGTATAGTAGAAAAACAAGTGTATGAGTTGTTCATAAGACATTCAGAACATTGTCTGTTATTGATATTAGAAGGTTACTTTACACAGAGAACAGCTGACACAATAGCTAGGTTTCACTGAATTCTTATTCACCCTGGCACGGCATTCCAGGAGATAAAGTGCTTCATGCACTGTAAGTGGAACTGAACTTACCCTCACCTGAGCTGTGAAAAAACAGGGAAGAATTTGGCTGTAGTTTTTCTGCTTCTTCATTCTGGAAGGAGGAGGCCTTTTCTTAAGTCTTACTATTGAGACAATGGCCATTTCCACACGGGGTAAATAAAACGGTGCAGTGTGTCCTCCACGGAGGACCTCTGCACCTTGGAGCGGACTGGGTCCGGACTACTTACCATAGATCTGCACCTCAGTTCACTCCAGAACGACCCCAAGTGGTCCTCCATCATGTTTTTGAAAGACCTGATTTTTCAGGTCTTTCAAAATGCCGGCATGCACCATTGCATACCTGTTCTCCGATGCAGGTTCGCAGGCTCGCACCAATGTGAGTCTGCAATCTGCGGAGGGTGGGCTTTAGGCTGGCAAGCGTCAGTGGTTGGTCGAGACCCACAACCAACCGGAAGCCGCCATTTTAGACACCGGAGCAATGCGGATCTATGATCACACAGTGATCCTCCTCACCCCGGACCAGACCGGACCTACAGAAGATCGGGTGAGTAGTGGCAGGGAGCGATTCCCTCGCCATGTGCGGAAATGGCCAATGTGTAAAAGCTCACACTTTGGAGGCATGCTATGGAGCAAATAAAATAAAATAAAATAAAATAAAATAGGCACAACCACCATGGATGAGTGTGGCCTTTGAGAAAAAAAAAAGTAGCTTTTTCTCATTCTTTCTATTTGTTTGTTTGAATATAGTGGCCCTTGTCAGGCCTGCAAGGGTCTTATTACCTAGAAATTAGGTACTTCCCTGGGAATAAATGTCTGCTTTCACTGATCAATTTGTGGCATGAATCTGAGAAATGTTCCCTTTCCTTCTCTATCTCCTACTCTCACACATTCCTGTATACAAAAATAAACTGGATTTGTGCCTTTGAGAGGGATGATTCCACTGGTTTCAAGCGATGAGGAAGATACTGCATGGCAAGATTCAGATTTCAAAAAACTTGCTGATGCCACCACTCTATTGTCAGAAAACAACCTACAGTGGTAAACCATGCATTGTCCTCTCTCAGCTGCTCCAGAAAATGTTAACAATCAGTTTTCTGTGACTGTTACTAATGTCTTTGAACCCTCTGTTGCAATATAGACATATAGGAAACTCCCACTCTACCCTCTCTGTCACCTCTCCCTTTTGTATTTTTGTTATCAGAAAGAACTCCAGAGGGACCTTTCAGGGACCTTGGACTACATCCCATTCACTGAAATTCCTGAGAGTCCAAACACACTGGCATGTACAGAGTCACTTCATATTAACTGCAACCATTACCGGAGATATCTGATCTAGCCCTGGTGACGTATACCTTAATTGTATCCTAAGCATATAAATTCAATCATAATTTAAATGCTGACTATGATCTATAATGTCTCTATACTGCGTCCCAGCTGCCTGAAGCACCATATTCTCTTATGTAAAAAGGGGAGGTCTTTACTCAATCCCCAGAAACACAGCTGGTGAAGACACGAAAAAGGACCTTCTTACAACCATCTATTCTGACTGACAGAAACTTTCCAGACATTTCCTTACAGTACTTACCACCTGAATATTTAAAACTGAAAAGTTCAGAGACCAAAAAACTTCTGAAGCAGCTATGGATATTTTCAAGGTCTTGCATTTTGTTATATTTTGGTTCCACATTCTCTTTTCAGCTGAGACAAGATACCAGATTGGGCAACAGAACACATGCATCTTTATTCTTATTTATTCATAATGTGTACAATTCAGAGTGTATATTTGGAAGGCTGCAGTGTTTATTAGAGATGGAAAGAATACTCAAAAATACTTGAAAAATGATCAAAAAACTTTTTTTCCTCAGGTATCAGGAAAACTTGATAAGGACTAGACTAGATGGGCAAGAATCTTTACATTTCAGGACTTATTATGAGCAGAAAATGTATGAGTATGTTGGGTAACTACCACACATTATATTTTCTCACATCTGTGTTATGGGCCAGGCATTCACATAGAGATGGATCCAAGTTATAGGTTTTACAGACCCCTAAAACCATATAATTCTGCTATTTATTTTTGCTAGCTTGAATTCTCATCTGCCTTCAGTTACATCAATGTACAACACAACCCTGGGGATACACACGTTCAAAATGGCACATGTTCACTTTACATTCCCAAGAATGGCAAGGAACAAAACCAGCTTGGGCCTTGAATATTTCTGTCTATATGCATCACTCAAGGGGTTCATGTTTTGTACAATGAAACATTGAAAATCACATAGTCACTCTGTTTTTACATCTGCATTCCAGAAAGGAATGTAGGATTTTCAGAAATTACATTCAAAGGAGTCAACACTCAAAGACACTGTATTTAAATGTAAGACTGAACTTTTCAACTCAGTTTTATTGAGAGGCTTGCATGGAACTTTTACAACAGCGAACTCCAGATCCACTTAGCAAACCAGGGTGAATTTCTGTCATTTAATTTAATTCCTAGGTACTTGCATTTAGCACAAAAACATGCAAGATGGAGGTAATGAAACAGCAGGGAATTTCACTTAACTGATTTTTTTTTCACCCATGGCTGTACTTTCATCTACCCGAAGAAGCTTTAGAATGCTTTGATGGCTGACGTTAGGAACTTACGGGCTGTTTAAAAAGCCACTTGCTCAGTTCTCCCTGCCCTTCCACCAAAATTTCAGATCACCAGACCGAAATAGGAAAAGTCACACACATGGCAGATTTAAGAAGCAATTAAATGAGTAGGACACCTGTCATGATGCAAATTAGTGTTTTATCAAACTATGGCCCTTTCTGCACCCTACCTGATCCCGGTGGTGTCCTGTGAGGATCTTGGTAGAGGTTCTCCTGGGAGGGAAGCATGTCAGGATTGCACCCATCTGCACCAGCTGCCTCTGTGAATGGAGGAAGCATGATGGTACTGCCTCTTCCTTCCACAGCACAGCTGGGCTGCACTGGTGCAGGAAGCTCAGCCATTGCGCTTCCATGACCTCCACACACAGGTAAATGCAGGCGCGCACTGGGAGGGCTGTGTGATCACCGGTCATTGACAGGGAAAACCTGTCAATGATTTGTGGCATGATCGCATTGCCTGACAATGAGAGAAGGACGGGATCCTTACGATTCATTCAGAACCGTCAACCAGGTCCCATCCTTCTCCTATCCCCAGTGCGGGACAATGATGGCCTGTAGAAAGGGCTTATGTTTGGGGCCAACTGCAGAATACATGAAACTGCATGAAGAAAATCCTGATTTTCACTGAAGGGATGTACAGGATGAACAGACTTGGGGAGGAAGCAATTTTGAGCAGAAAGGCATCTTGGTTTAGCTGTTTCTCCAGTCCGAAACAGAGTGGCCAAATATCTAGGCATGCGAAAATTTGTCTCTTGTAATTTTATTGTCTTATTTGAATACTATCTCTATTTTCTTCCTGATGTTTTTTCATCCTAAGCTGTGAGATGTGTGGTGCCTAAGGAAAACTCATACTTTTTAAAAAAATGTTAATGTGTAGAGTTCTTTTTACGGTTCTTTCACCAACTGATAACGGTGCACTTGTGTCAATTTTTTTTTTCAATTGGGTACAATTGAGCCATTCACAGTTCTAAATGTTTATATTGTTGCTTGCTGAGCACTTTATTTGTCCAAATGCCCTTTGAGCTTCATAGGGACTAGGCTAACTTCTTGAAACTCTACGAATATTTTCAGGTAATTGCAAATCTATAATAGTTTTCCAATTGCATGGACTTGCAGAGTAAAAAGTTTTATGTTTGTAACAAATCTCAAGTGCTATGAAAAGGGTACTTCTACTGACACCCTTCTGTGTCCCACCAGTGAGATCAATCCACTGTCCTGGGACATAAGAACAAGCCTCCTCAGCTTTGCTATCCCAACTGTGGAATGCCTTCCCTGTGGAGACCCAACTGGCACCAACATTCAAGTCATATCAGCACAAATTTAAAACTTGGCTGTTCAGCAAAGCCTTTGGGCCTCGTTAACTCATTCCAAATATGGTGTACATAGTTTTTAAAACTTTGTTTAGATCTTTTAAATCTGTTTTAAACTTATTACTGCAGTTTACTATGTTTAGTTTATTTAATTATTTTAGTTTATTTAATTATTTTGTTGTGTAGCTTGTTTTAATACTTTTCTTGAAGCATACTGAGATCTGGATATTAGGTAACATATAAACAATAAAATTAATAATATAAATAAACACAGTCCAATCCACCAAAATCTTTTTGCATTCGTACATATACTGTCCTTTACATGTTTGAAAGCATGGTCCATTTGAAAGGCTGTCCAGTTCAAGTCCCATAGCCACTAAGCAGCAGAGTAAGCAGCATACACCCTGATCATTTGACACAATCTTCCTCAATGTAGTGACATACTCTATTTTTTTTAAATTTAATGTTTAGCAGTTTTTACAAAATTTGCATCTGTACCTATAGGGTGAGTTTGGTTGCAAAACATAAATTGCAAAATTTTGGTTGCAAAACATTTTGGTTGCAAAACATAAATTGCATGCAGAGTTATGCACTGATTGTGTTATACAACCCTTGTGTTAAATGACAATATGGAACTACTGAATGTACAACCGAATGCACAAGTGAAAATTCATCTCACTGCATAATTATGACACTTTGATCCCATTTGAACTGTTACAGTTCCATTCTATAGAATCCCGGGATTTGTAGTTTGGTGAAATGCCTACAACTTTTCCCTGTAGTCAAATGAACTGCAGCTTTACAATTTCCTGGCAGAGAATTCCGAGCACTGCATAAAAATATAAATTCCAGTATTCCAGTAGAGGGAAATGTGACAGTTTAAGTGGGATCAAACTGCTACAGTGGTGTAGTGTGGCTATAGTCTGAATGTGCAGGGGCATCTGCCTGCACAATGCCACCATCTGTGCAACTCTGCAACAGCAATCCTCAACTGAATCTGGGATGTTGTAGAGCATACAAACATGCCGAACTGCCTCAAAAAGGGGAACTTATACGTGCTTAAGACACTAACAGGAACCCAGCCATAAATTTATGTAGAAGCCTCTGTCCTCTTTTGTCCTCTTTGTTGGGTGAGGGATGCATTTTTTTCTTTTTCTTTGCAACTCAGAACTGGTCACTTCATTCCAAAGTGATTCCTTACAAGTTTTCCTACTCCCCACCCCCCACTTGGCTTCTATATCAGTACTATCATTAGATTTCCCCCTCCCTGCCCTTTACTTCATTTGACTGGAGGAAGTGGTAAGTCTCCTCTCAGAACTGAAATATTTATAAAACAGATATCTAGGGGTTTTTTTAAAAAAAAAATCTATCCACCTATTTATTTATTTATTTTAAAATTCAAATGTGACATTGACATGTATTTTAAGTCATGGGTATTATGGATTCTACATGCACTCCCCTGACATCACTTTGGAAAACCAACTCTTAAATCAGTCATTCCAATACAATTGTCACTCTGCTTCCCAGCTCCTCAAAGAACAGACAGTTCTTACTGAATACAAGAACTTTCCAGACAACCAGAAATGTTGAAGTAAAATAAATGACTGATAGATAGATAGATAGATAGATAGATAGATAGATAGATAGATAGATAGTGTGAGGAGGCAAAGCACTAAGTATCACTGCCTACAAGGCCTGTTCTTTAAACCTGACATCTTGCCTTTTATAGTTGCTTTTACTGCATACATTAAAAGAGTAACTTTCCCCACTGAGAATGCACCACAATTATTGCAGTGGAAAATTCCAGTGCAATAGGTGCCATTAAAAACAAAAGACTAGGTGGGAAGGCTGCTTTGCTCAGGGAGCACAAACAGCTCTCACTTTTTGTAATCATGTTCTGTCTGATACAGATATAGTTCTCCCAATCTTATCCCCCCCAACATCTGTATTAAAATATAACTAATTCTGTTTGGTAATTCTTTTTTCCTTCCCCACCAAAACATTTGCCTGCTGTTTGACTGAAAATCTCATATGCATACTAGTGGCAGTTCCTTAAAACTGATGAAATCTATGTCAATGTTGTTGTTTAAAGTAGCCAGATAACTCTATATCTAGTGTCACGCTGGCACAGAGATGGGCAACTTCTGGCCATCCAGCTGTTGTTAAAATGAAACTCCTATTATCCCTCACCATTGACAATGCTGGCTGTCACTGATGGAAGGCTACAAGTTACCCATCCCTACACTAGTAGATTGTCTTGAGCATGACAGGTATTTCTTCCCTTTCTCCTGTAGCCCCTCCCAGCCACCCTAAAATTAAGCTTCATAAGATTTCCCCCTCAGACCAGATTTTAGGTGGCATGAAGTTTGGGCTGAAGAGGAAGGTGAATCATTCCCCCTCTCTCAATTCCACTATTGGAAGCATTTTCATTAGCAAAGTCACTCTGTTTGATAGTGGCCATAATACCTAAATTTATTTGTCTTCCAAACTGGAAAGTCATATCTGGGCTGGTAAAAGAACTTCTGATTATCAGAAAGGCAGTCTATCCAAGATATCACTTGGGGTGGCCATGGGCTGGTCCACTATTCCTGTGTTTTCTCCTCAAGACCATGCAATCACAACAAATACTAAAGAAATATTAATATTAATATTAAAGAAAAATTAAAGAAAACGTAAAGAAAATGTAAGAGGTATGAGACAAAGAGCTGTTATGATGTGAGAACACAGAAAATGAGCGCTGGAGGCAGAATGTAGCTTAAGAGATAAGAAATGCAGGGATAGATCTCAGAAAAGAGAGAGAGAGATTGTTGTTTGGGATAATAAGAGGCCATGCTCCAGGCTGTTGGGGAAAATTGTCAGTGAAGATTTATGGGTTTACCCATTTCAGCTAATCATGAATAAGTAACATGTATATGTTTTAGTGGGGGCTAGCATTGCCCTTAACTTTTTCCAACACTGGCACAATAGCTTCTTCAGTACGCATTCCATCTCACCCTTTTTTCCTTCCCCTTCTTCTTCCTAGCTCGATATATTCCTTAATGGATGAATAATCAAAACTTCAGTTATACATCCCCGAAGTTTTGCTGCCTCATCAGCTTCTGGCCTCTGCTTCTGCTATACTTGTTCACGTGTAAACCATGGATAACAAGGAAAACTTTTTTTCATTGCCACAGTTGCCACCAAATATCACCTAAAGCAAAAGGTTGAAAGGAATTTTGAGATTTCTACAAAATATCCGAAGTATTTCAAGAGAAAAAAAAGTTTCAAAATGCACCAATTATTTTAAGATTAAATAAGTTTTTCTTCACTTCCAAAGGTGCCAGGATCAGCTGTCAAAATGTTGAACCCCCGCTTCCAAAAAAAAAAAAACTTTAGAAAAATTCTGAATGTGATGCGACCAATGGTCGGCCTGTAGGGCACAACATATTGGTCCAGGATTGTTTTAGATTGCCCTTCTCTGATGCAAGCTAATAGTCACCATCATTTGGACCCCAAATAATGTTCACCAACTATAGTCTAGTCTGGGCTGGTGAAAATCTCTGTTAATACCCTAGGATGAGGAATGTTATGGTATTTCAGATATTTGCTAAAAGACACCATTAACCCTAGGGCCCTTTCACACTTTACAATTATAGTACTATATTCCACTTTTAACTCCCACAGCAACATCCTATGGAATCCTGCGATCTGCAATTTGGAGAAAGCATTTTTTAAAAAATTCTCAGCCAGAGAGCTCTAGCACATTTCAAAACTAAAAACCCCATGATTCCATAGGATGCAGGCTGTGCACGGTGGCGCTCAGGCTGCTAACACAATTTGAATATAGTTGTATTCCACACACATATGTATACACATTTGATTTTCCATTCCAAATCAACAGCATGATCTACAAGGAGCTTAATAGAAATGAATAGTTCTGAATCTACACAGTTCATAGTCCACCATCTGTATGCAAAAAAGAGGTCAAGCATAGGTCACATTGTCAGTTACATACCGCCAAAAGATGGATATTTGTTTCTTTCATTAATCCCAGAGGCTGACCTACATGTTAGCTTGCACATGAAAATCTAGAAAGCATATATTTGATCACGAAAAGGTCACACGAGTTCTCAAAACGATCTGGAAATTTTAAATAGTGTATTAGTGCATTTCATTTTGACAGTCTATAATCTTCATGACTGATGTGGCACATTAAAAGTCACTAAGAATATCTAACCAGACTAAAAATATCTATGAAGTTTCGTTGACAGTGAAAAACTTAGCAAATGTCGTCTGATTTTGGTTGGGCCTTGGCTTGCACTTTCTCTAAAACTTTAGGTGACATAAATGTAAATTATTTCTAAAATTAAGAACAATTTAAAACATTGCACTTAATAGGTTTTTAACTTGCTTATATCTTCAAGTTTTGATGTATTTTTAATGTTACACAGCAAGTGTTAATATGGAAATAATGCAGGATTTTAATTTGTTGCTATGTTAAGGGATTGACATTATTCATAATATAGGGCCTTAGTAATAATGTTGAAGATTTACTAATAATTTCTGAAGATTAATAATCATTCTAACCACTATAACTTATTGGTTTATATATTCTGATTATAATACCTAGGTTATAAGTATAAATATGAGTATAAATATAAAGAAATATAGAAATAGATTTACTGTTTTAGATTCTTCTTTTTTCTTAATTTTTGAGGTCTTTATACAGTTGCTTAGAATAAATTAACTATAAATAATAATGTTAACAATTAATTTATAATTTTTTTAAATATACGGATATGGTAAATTTTCTGCAATATATATATATATATCACTAAGGCTCTATATTATGAATAAGGTCAATATTCAATATATGTATACACACAGAGAGAGAGAGAGAGAGAGAGAGAGAGAGAGTTATAACTCGTATTAGCAACAAACATTAATTTAGATTTTAATTAAGGATTTAATACTTAAGTGTAATTATTCAGTGGGAGTTGTTTGCAACAAGGGTGGGAACCAATTTTTAATTATTTATAGGGGGGTTTTTTGTAATTGTTTCTTGTTTTTTTGTAGTTGGTTGTAGTTTAGTTGGTTAGCTGTTTGTTGTTTTGCTATAAAGGCCATTTCTGCACTACGATGCTATAGTGCTATTATTCCACTTCCAACATCCTGTGGAATCCTGGGGTTTGCAGTTTAGAGAGGAGCATTTAGAATTCTAAGCCAGAGAGCTTTTTGGCCTCAGTCAACTACGAACCGCAGAATTCCACAGGATATTGAAAGTGCAATAATAGCACTATAACAGTGTAGGGTGGAAATGGCCATAATGCTTGCTTGTTTTTTATATGCATTGTCTTGGTTTCGTTTTACCTTCATTTTTGTGTATTGTTATACATTGTTATTGTTTGTGTTTGTTTAATTATACGTGTGTGTGTCTCTGTATGTATATATATGGGTATATGTATATGCATATAGCACTTAAAAAGGAAATTATTCAACGCCATTTCAACAGACAGTTCCCAAAAGCTATTGAAACAAAAATTCCACTTGCTGAAGAAAGAACAAGAAGGAGGGAGCCAGTCTAGCCTCCTTAGAGATGAAACACCTGAACTCAGGAGCAGCCCCCACAACGAACTTTTCCCACATTCCTACCTAACATGCCTGTGAGGCTGGTAGGATCCAGAGAGTGCCTCATCTCAAAGCCCATGAAGCCCAGTAGAATATGTCTTTGGATAACTTCAACCTGAGCTTCATAGGGTTTTAGAGTTCATAATCAGCATTTTGGACTGTGCTCAATGACAGACTGGTAACCAGAGAACCTATTGTGACAAGAAAGTTTTGCACTGGCTATAATCAGCCCTGGTCAACAGTCTGGCTGCAGCCCTTTGATACAGATGAAGTTTCCAGGCACTTTGCAAAGGCAGCCCCAGATAGCGTGCACTACAGTTATCCAAACAAGGTGTAAGTAAGGCATGTGTCACCATGGCCATAAAAGACCATTTATGGGCATTTACTGATGCAATCATTCAATGCTGTGCAGTTACAGGAAAACAGCTGGATGCTGTACAGCTATAGGAAAATAACTGGATGCTTCTCTGCTGCCACACCTCCCCCCCCACCCACCAGTAAATGACCTGTTGGCAAGAAATGCAGCACCAAAATGGCGGGTTTTCAGGGTGAAGAGAAAACATTGCATAGTTCTGCCTGGTGGAACTTTATACTATATCTTCCTGCTGTAGGATATGTTGTCCATCAAAAGATACAGGAGGCTTGTCCCATATTCAGCCTGGCAACCTTTCATTTGTGTAAGTTCCCTTACACACACGGTTGTCCTTTTCAGCCATTGTGCAACAGGAATGGCACACTGGGTTCATGGTTACATACACAAAATTCCACAAATCTAATCGTTTCACTTGGGCCTAAATCCTATTGATAGTCCTGACCACAGTAAGGCCACTAAATTAATTGGATTTACCTATATGTTCAGCCAGCATTCAATAATTGCTTCAATGGATCTATTCAGGCTAGGATTACGTGGCTGAATATCCATATATCTGAATGTTTATTCACTTTATTCACTGGGATTGGAGAAAAAGCCACTGTGCATCCTCCATTGCACAATGGGACAAGAAACAGATGGTTTGGCAGATATACCATCAATTGCACAACACTGTGATTCAGGGTAGTGTATCTCAGTCACTGTGTAACTATATGAGTGTAAGCATGAGTGTAAGCATGACATAAGATCTCAGAAGGAAAGAATAGCTCTGCCATCAGATTTTGCTGCCATCACAACAGCAGCATGAAGCAAACTATGATGTAGGATCCAAGAAACTGCACACGCGTGCACACATATACATACAACTCTGCACAAAGAAAGGCTATGTGAAAACATGTTTAATTTTGCACTGAGAGGAAAGGTTGTATTGAGAATGCCTTCAGCACACTTATTAAACTGAAACAGAAACACTATCTCACCTTTCTGACAAATTATCTTGTCCCTCATCTTCTCTCATATCACTGTAGTTGTTTAGGGAGGGAAAAAGCAATCTTCAAAAGAGAAGGGAAACAGATAAAAAGCTACATAATTTATTTACAGTGTCTCACACAGTTACTGAGCTACATTGCCAAGTTTCAAAAATAGAAAACAGAAACATGAAAAAGACTGGGAACAAGCTACCAACATCCATGAATAATTAAGAACCAGTGCCAAAAATGAAGCACAACTTGGATAAAGTTCTGACTAATCTCTTTCCCTAATTTAAACCTGTTGGGAGTGTTTGGCTTGAATCCTGATGTGGAATCCAATCTTTAATCTTGTATAAAAGTCCATGTCAGCATAAGGAGAGCTCTAGTGGTCAGCAATTGCAAAAAAGTAAAAGTTTAGACTCTTGGAACCTCTTTTACAAAAGGACCTTAGCTAAGTGGCTCTAGAAGCCAAGAGTAGTAATGACAAATTGCAATCTGAAGGTGCTCATCATGATAATCCCATAGTCATAGAATCATGGAGTTGTAAGAGACCACAATGACCATTGAGTCCAACCCCCTGCCACACAGGAATACATACTCAAAACACCCCCAGCAAAGGGCCATCCAGCCTCTGTTCAAAAACTTCCAAAGAAGGTGACTCCACCACACTCCGAGCCAGCGTATTCCACTGTCAAACAGCTGCCAACACTGTCAACAATCACGAAGTCACACTGGAAGTCAAAATGACAAAACAGATGCTCTCTTTGGACATATCATGATGTTGTGACATGACTCACTAAAAAAAAATGATAATACTCAGTAAAGTTGAGGGCAGCATGAAAACGAGGAGACAAGGCACATTACAGGTGGATTGATTCAATCAAGGAAGCTATAGTCCTGAGTCTGCAAGACCTGAGCAAGGTTGTTAATAACAAGGTCTTTCATTCACAGGATCACCATATACTGAAGCTGACTTACTGGTTCATAACAACAACAAAACTATTAAAAAATGAAATTCTCATTTTTTATTTTATTTTTTTTTTTGGTTTACAGTAGAAACTAATATTGTCTTCCAGAGACATATCTGCACAATCATGTTTCCTTCCCATCACCTCTTCTATAAAAACCTTCGGATACCTTCAGAAAAAGACAACAATGATGGGGGACAGTGTACCAGCTGACGTTTTCTAGTTCAAAGGAGCTCATGCTGAACAAGAAAGGAAAGAATCTTCCCACGTTATGCATGATTATGCCAGAAATGAACAAGATGTATTCATCTGTGAAGAAAATATTATGCTAGCCTATGAAGTTTTGCAATATTTCATCATCTTAACATTATATTATAATTACAGTGTATCTTGCAGAGATATAGAAGCATACAGAAAATGTCAAGGCAAACGAACAAAAGGTTGTGTCTCTCTATCTGATAGTACAAAGTATTCAACTTTACTATGATAGAAACCATGATTTATAGTTGTCTCTAATCACACCTAAAACCCAAGAGACGCATAAAGTATGCTGAGACTTGACTGTTACAGAACAAATGCAATTCATACGAAAGGATTTAGATGACAATTCCTTGAAATATAAAGCAATGTCAGACTGAAGGTCATAACCAGATTTTGCAGGGGAATTCTTGTCTTCCCTTGCCCATCATATCCCTAATTACTCACTTCTTTTCCCCATGTATATTTCCACATATATGTTTCTTCCTTTGCTTTTCTCTCTTCCTCTGCACAGGAGAAAATTCAAGGTTGGGTAATTCCTTTATTGGCTCACTGAAATATCACAAACAAGGCAGGCTTTTGAGCTCACCAGAATTCAATCACTCATGAGTTCATCACTCATCAGGTTCAGATGGTACTAAATTTAGCGGATTGAGGAAGGAAGACTTGTTCTTTCTACTCATCCGTCCCACAACTACTTTCTGTTTCTGTTTTAAATCTGAAAGATGTGAAATAAGGATACATATAAAGCTGCAGGCTAGGGTGGTTCATCCCAGTTATTGGAACGAGGGCACCTAAGGCCTCCTTACATTGAATCAGATCATAAGGCAATTTAAGTCCAGCACTGTCTCTTCTAGAAATCTTTCCCACTTCTGCTGTCCAAGAACCATTTAACTGCAGATGGCAGGGACTGAGTTGGAGTCCTCAGCCTTAGCTTACCTTCCAATTTATTTCATCTTCACTCTACAGAGAGACCAGTGTGTTCCAAACTCCATGGCTAAGACCTAAAGAATTGTGAAACTAACTGAAGAGCATGAAGAGGCTTTAGACTGATTTTCCTGAACCTCCCCCTGCCCAAGTATGTCACAAATTAAACTTCTTTGGAAATTGATGTGTGTGTCTCTCCACGCGTGTGAGGATGTGTTCAAAAGCCATTCACAATAGGCAGAACTTGGTAATGGAACTTTTTGGGCTTTGATTTCCAAAATCCTCAGCCAGCCTGTGACAGCACAGTATGGGAAGACAGTCAAAGAGGACAATCACCAGCAGGTCCACCTGGTAACACATATGTCACGCAGGAGCCTAAGCAGATCCTCAGTTCCTAGAAAATGCATTCATGATTTCTGTTTAAGGAAGAACGGGGAGAATTCAAAGTCAGTCTTTGCATGTATTCCTCTTACTGATGAATTGTGAATCTTGGACACTTCTCAATACTCCTTGGGGAAGTTTAAATAAAGACCTTAAAAAAAAAAAAAAGGAAAAGCTGAGTAGACTATGGTAGTCACAACAGATTTATAGATTTAACCAGCAAGTTCTAGAGACGCCTATTTGAGAACACAGAAATTTGCCTTAGACCAGTCAAGAAATTCATTAATTCTAACGATTGCCTGAACACAAAAGGAAAGAGATTTCTCCAGATTGGCTCAAGTGCATCCAGATATGTCCAGCTACATGACTGACCAGTTATAAAGCCATTTGTTCACTAGTGCAATAGACCTAGTAAACCTAGTGCAGAAGCTTTGTTTGTCATTTGTAGAATACTCATATCATCACATTAAAAACTACATTTTTGAAAGTATTTCATTTTCTTTGGAAACAAATAAGGAACACATTTGTCCTTAAGAGAAATATATATATATATATATATATATATATATATATATATATATTAAAAAAAACAGACTATAAATTTGTTTCCTCCTATCAACCTTATACCTGGGATATACTTATCTAACAGGAAATTTGTGTCTCTTAGGAATGACTTTGGGAAGAGCTGGACTATCACATTACTCTGGTATTCTCCAGCTGTTCTGCACTGATTTCTGTGACCAAGCCTCATACCACTTTTCTATACCATACGCCACTCCTGAGCAAATTGAAACTTAAATGCTAGAGAAGGAGATGGCCCATTCTCATCCAGTCTATATTCTGTGTCTGACTCCTCTTCAGCCAACACACAGAACACAAAAAGGGGAGGGAGAGAGAGAGAGAGAGAGAGAGAGAGAGAGAGAGAGAGAGAGAGAGAGAGAGAGAGAGAGTGTTTATTTTGGGAAACTAACAGGTTTATTGAGAAGGAGAACAACTGTAGGTATAGAAAGCAAACAAACAAATAATAAAAAAAAAACCCTAGAGAAACGTGGTTCTAATTTTTTCACTAGTTAGCTTCCCAGTTGGGTAACTCCCTCTTACTGTAGACATGTTAAAGTCAAACTTTTTGGAAGACTTCAAGGCTTTACCTAATCAGACTGTTGGGCTCAGTGTTAAATCAGGAAAGGTTAGGAGCCTGTTAATTTGTATAGATTAAATTATATTTAATTATGATTTGAAATTGAAATTGAAATCATACCTGCCTCTGGTACCAAATACTCTGTTAAAGAAGTGATGCTCAAGAACTCATTGACTTCATTAAATGAGGTACACCTGCATATATACATTATTCTAAGAACAATTAAACAAGATGTAAAATTTAAAGAAATTCTTTCCCCTTCCCCCCCGCCCCCACACTCACATACCCCAATCAAAATTGCCGCAGGCCAAATAAAATAGTTATTGGTACTCTCAATGTTGAGACTGCTATTTTACCTCCCTGTTATGTAGCTGCTAAAGATAAGGAGCCTTTTAGGGAAAATATGGAGTATCATAACCATGGCTGAACGCAGAAGGATTCAAAATCAGATTTTCGATGATCTAAGGACACCAGGCCATCTGCTTAAGAAATGAGCAAATACGCCAGTCTCCAGAATTCAAATTTCTTTAATCTCATGTTCTTTCCATCAATGTTATAAGACATCTGCACATTCGGAAAATCTGCTATCAAAAAGATAAGTGTGCTATAGTCGATAGAACGTTGGACTGGGATTTGGGAGCTAAATGAGACATGAAATACTGTGGGAGACATTAAGCCAGACAAGCCTACTCCCCCTGATCTAATTCAAGGGGTTGATATGAGGATAAAAGATGTAGGAAGAGATCCATCAACACCATCTCGGTCTCACTAGATGAGACACAGGATAGAAATGCAGCTAACAAATGAAGTAAAGAAAACCCTCACAATTCTCTGCTTTTGTCATGAGTGTTATATCAGCTGAGAGCCAGCATAGTGGTTTGAGTGTTGGACTAGGAGTCCAGGAGACCAGAATTCGAATCCCCACATAGCCATGAAATCCACTGGGTGGTCTTGGGCAACTCGCACTCTCTCAGGCCATTTCTGCATGATGACACTCTTCCACATCATCACGCTGCAATCCCAGCTCTGGAGGGGAGCGTGTCAGCAACGCTCCCCTCCGTACCTGCTCACTCCATGCAGAAGGGAGCGCAAAGGCAATGGAAGGACGTGTCATTATTGTGCTTCCATGGCTTCTACACAGCCAGGACTGATGGGAGCACTGCACAATCACAGGTGCAAAATTGGTTATTTTCTGTTTTGCAAAAATTGTGTGAGCACAACACTTGAGGATGGGATGGCAGTGGGCTGGTGATGACATTGTGTGAAAGCACGACCTGCCAATTGCTTCCATCTTGTTCCAGAAACAGCACAGCCCCATAATGTGGAAATGGTCTCGGTCTCAGTCTCAGAAGAAGCAGGGGCAAATCCCTTCTGAGCAAATCTTCATAAGAAAATGCCATGATAGATTCATGTTAGTGTTACCATAATTTGGAAACCATTTGAAAGCACAGGACAGCAACAAACTGTATCAACTGGAAAGCATAGTTCATGTCTTAGTTGTCTGAGACTTGCAGATTTTTATAGATTTAAAATAGTCCCTTGTTTTATACACTTCTGCAGCAGTGCACTTCATTTCTACCAGCTCTCGGCATGTGTCCCAGCATAGTCAAAGTGATATGACTTCATTTGCAAGGCAACCAATGCGTACATGGTGGATCCTGGTGGCTCCTGCTTGGTTTAGTAATGCAGCTCAGGCAGGTTTTTCAAGCCTGGTGATCACAATCCCTCTCATACGTTTTCCACTGTCTGTACTGTATAATTTAGCGGATTGACTTTTAAGTCACGCACTTACTATGGGGAGATTTTTATTCCTTTTAATAAATCTTCTGCAAAGCTTTCCAAATAGGCCCTCATCCACATAGCTCCCAGAATTATAAACCTTTGCCTTGCCTGTTTGAATGAAGTCAAGAGTATTACGCCAAAACCTAAAATACATTTGGGCTTTTATGTGTTTCACAAATATTAATCTGATGGGCCTGCAGTTTTCTAGATTAAGTTTAGCGATGTCTTCTTACTCCCGCCCACTCTTCAAATTAGTACTACAGAATTTGCTTTTTTTAGGCTCTTGCCCAAACTAGGTTGTCAGAACTATTCATTTTTCTATGCCTGCCAAACCAAGGTTGAATCGCCTTAATCCTGAAGGCTTGCTACCTTGACGTTCTTCTACCTCTTTTTACCTCCACCTCAGTGATTCTGATTTAGGAGACAGTCATAAATGTTCTCTTGAAAATGTATTTGGAAATATTCATTTAATGCTTCAATTGTTTTAGTATCCTGGATGACTACATTACGTTCTATAATCCATAACTCTGTAACTTCTTTCTTCCTTGACTTTTTTCTTTTTCAGCACTGAAGGGGAAAGAAATTGCTACAACTATTTGTTTCCTCCAATCCATTTTTTTTTCTTAAAAGTCAATATTAATGTCTTCTTTGGCCAGATAGTAAGCTGCATTCTGCCAAGTAAGGCCATAGGATAGAGTCCCCACACAGTGGTTGCAAATGTGTGGCATGTAGAAGGAGGGATGTGAAGAGTCTTTATTTCATTCAATGCATCCCACCTCCATTTTCTTCCCATTCTTAGTCCAACAGCTCAGTACTGTCACTACTGGCTGGCAAAAGTTCTACAGAGTTTCAAGTTCAAGTTCAAGGTTATTGCATTTTAGCAGCCAGCCATTCTACAGAGTTTCAGACAGCAAGCTTCTCCAGTTCAACGTGAGACTGAATTTGAGACCTCTGCATGCATAAACTTCCCTTCTTTGGAAACTAACTGGAGTTTGTCAGCTGGTATTAAAATTGTAATGGTTTCGTCTCTTCACAGTCTTTGCTCATTCCATTAGTCACATAGTTTACCATGGTGTGGTTGTTTTAGTATCCTGGATGACTACATTATTTCCTAAACTTTCTACTAAAACTAACAACCTCATATGGCTATTTGGCAAATATAGCCACTATGGTATGGATGGGTGGGGTCAGGTTGACATATGGCATAGGGAAAGGAGAGTCTTAACCCTTTGTAATTTTCAAGATCAGACTGCTGTCCTCCCATTGTCCTCCCATGCCCTCCCACTGTTATCACAATAGTGGAAAGAAGAAGTGCTTCAAATGGCAGTAGTTGGAGCTTGCCTCCATTTACAGATGTAAATCTTCATACATTTCATTCTCGCAGGCAAGAATGAATAATGTTAACCGTTTTTTTTTTTTTTACTGTCAGGAGCCATCAAAACCTGTATCGTTTTTGAAGCCTGTTCACAGTTTGGGACTTCTTTTCCCCCCCAGAAAACAGGATATACTGCACAGAAAATAAGTTTCCAATACAGAAAATTATACAGAAAATGTATAAAAAATGTATAAAAAAAGAAAAGAAAAAAAAGAAGAAACGAGAAACACTTCACCATTTTTTAATGCAGAATAAGTCCTAAACTGCAAAGATTCTGGGCTGTCTAGGAGTCTCCTCCTAAGGGTTCCACAACACTCAGACTCCACTTTTTTTAATAATTTTTGAATGGTTTTTTATGAAGTCAAATTTGAACACGAAAGGGTAAACTATGCAACAAAACACAGTTTTCAAATACAGTAGAAACAACTTCTGTGATACTCAAATGCCTTCTTGAAAACAAGACTTGAAAACACTGGAGAAGGAAAAGACACACTTGAATACGGTGAGAAATGGACCTATATTCATACTAGCCTCTTAAAATACATACCAGCCTTATTGGCAAGAAACAGACTACACTCAAGGGTATAAAAATGGATTCCTCACTGCAAAACCCTGATAAATTCATTCAAGCTCTGCCTCTTCTCAAAGCCAGTCTTGAAGGAAAACAAGATTTTCTTTCCATGTGTTTCCTTTCTTTTTTTTAAAAAAAAGGTTTTTGATCTCTATTAACCATGCTATCCCAAATGGTATCACACACAGTAGGACAATCCTAAGTCGAAAGACATAATGCACAGAACTATACAAAAAGCTGGATTTTGATTTATGCTACACAGCACAGAGCACTTCAAAGTAAAGTGTGTGTGCAGGGCTGAAATCAGAGCAAACCCTTTCAGATTTCACTAGCATGTGATGGAAGGCAATACATAGGCCTAGTTTTGTATAATCAAATTGCAAAACAAAAAGAGGGTGGGGGAGATCAAACAGTGTATTTTTGGAGTGCCACCGTGGTAGAACTAGTATACTTCATAAGGCTTACAGCAATGCTATCATGCTAGTTCAAAGAATCACCATTAAAAATAAAAAGGGAAAGGAAGTTTGCTATTTGCCATGACAGAAAGAGTGAATTAATGTCATGCTACATGTTAATCCTGCTTTAAAAAAAAAAAAAGGAAAGAAAAGGAAGGAACAAGACCCATAGAGCCTAAATACATTTCCATGGGTCTGTTCCAGATTATTTCCCTGCACTTGTTGGCCACAGACAATGCCTCTCAGATGATAAACATCACTTTTACAGGTAAATAGCGTTTGGGTCCTGATTAGGTCTAAAAGGGACAGAAACTTCACTTTAGTCAAGAGCCCAGGCACACCCAGCAGAGAAGAAACAGAAGGAGGAGGTAAACAGTGGCAGGAGCCTGGTTACATTTGAGAGGGCCAGAAACTAGGGTCCCATGTAGCTCACCCTCCAAAGTAAAATAGGTAGCATAAAACACATTCTCCAATAAAGCTGGATTAAAGAAACATTTAGGTGACAATTCATGTGAAAAACAAAATCTTGACATTTTATCCATAGGAATGGTTGGCTGCAACCACACCTTTTGGAATCTTGTAAATGGTGGGCTATGTGGCATATAACCTAGCCACTTATTTAGAAAGAGAGAGAGAGAGAGAGAGAGGAGCAGAATGAGATAGAATTAGGGCGCTTAAGAGCATCCGGAACATTCCTGGAAACAGCCACATGCGCAACCACAGGGCGGCTCAAAGAGTCACTGTTAAAAAGAAGAAGAAAAGGAAGCTCATGACTTGGCATAACAGACAGGGAGAATTAAAGTTGAGCTACATGTTAAATTAATCCCGCTTTTGAAAAAGGAGCCATAGATCATCGCTCGCTGCCATGTCTGTCTGCCTAATTATGCCATTGTATTTGTTTGCCACAGAAAAATGTCTTTCAGGTGATAAATATTCCCTCTACAAGTAAGTCGCAACTGATTAGGGCTAAGAGGGCAGAAACTAGTGAGGGGCTTCAGTCAAGATCTGGAGCACACCCAGCAGAGAAGGAACAGAGAAGGAAAATGAAGGTTGCTCCTTTGTTATGCACTTAGGGCAACTGGAATGTTCCCAAGAGCCGCTCCTTTCCCAGTCAAGGCTACATGTGATAACTCCCTGTAAAGTCTTGAGTTTTGTGTGTTATGGGAAGGTACTCGATACTTTCTTATGAAATGTTATTCAAAATAAATACACTGCTATAATCTACAGGTATGCCAGCATATAGTATCAGCAGGACCCTGGTTTGAGTTCTACAAAAGATATAACACTTCAGAGGCACCCGTTGGCTCAAACATGCACTGGTTCAAATCTATCTGCTGCATTTTCACATATTAAGCCTTTGTTTTCACACCATAAAGAGGCATGGTTCAAAAGGAAAGAAAGATGCAGATTTTTTGAGGCAGGGGCAGACACGTAAGCATCACAATGCAGGGCATACTTATTAGATTTTTCGTCTGCCCAGGGCAAAAAGGTGACCGTTCCATCAAATCCTGTGTTTTTCCTTTTGCACTTTAACCGGTAAGCACGGCCTTTTGTTTTCATTTTGAACTTTCCTACCTACAAAGTCAATAATTCAATAATAGCTAATTTTTTTTTTTTGCTCAACTGAGAAAGACACAATCACCTTGAGGCACTGATTAGCCCATGGAAGAATTAAAAAAAAAGAGAAAGAGAGAAGTTAGCTGAAAATAATATGAATGCTCTGTAATGTTATGAAGGTGAAGAAAAATAGGGTTTGGAAATGAAGGTACACTGCAGTGTTATGGTAGTTGCTACTAGCAACAACTACAATATCATGTTATAGATTTTATATTAATTTGCTCTATTTTGGCCTAAGGTAGTTCTGAGCTTGTTTAAGATCTTTCTTTGCTGCACACATAATATTTAGCATCCTTTACTCTTTAGAATAAGGTTTTAATATATGTTTTTCCAAACCCAAACATAGTAGATTTCAAATATATTGTTACTCCTTCTCTGTCTCCCCAAGTACCAATAAATTTCAGGTTAATGCCCACCTGGGTTTGATATCTTTTGGATGAGAACACTGGAGATTTAAAAGAAATACTGCAAATATTACAATGGCACTTGATTTCAAAATGCACAAGCAAATAATGCCAGATGCTCCTACAAAGTGGCTAATCCACAACCCCACTTCAGGTTTCCCAGACAGAGGACTTAAATTGTCATAGAATCATAGAATCACAGAGTTGGAAGAGACCACAGCAGCCATCAAGTCCAACCCCCTGCAATGCAGGAACACCTATCAAAGCATTCCCAACTGATGGCCATCCAGCTGCTGCTTAAAAACTTCCAAAGTAGGAGACTCTACCACACTCTGAGGAAGCATATTCCACTGCCAGACAGCTCTGACTGTCAGGAAGTTCTTCCTGAGGTTCAAGTGGAATCTCCTTTCCTGCAGCTTGAATCCATTGCTCCTCGTCCTAGTATCTGGAGCAGCAGAAAACAAGCCAGTTCCCTCCTCAGCATGACATCCTTTCAGATATCTAAACATGGCTATCATGTCATCTCTTAACCTTCTCTTCTACAGACTAAACACACCCAGCTCTCTAAGCCGTTCCTCATAGGGCATGGCTTCCAGATCCTTCACCATTTTGGTTGCCCTCCTCTGGACACATTCCAGAGTCTCTTTATTATGTCTGACCCTATTGTGTGTTGCAGATACGGATGGAAAAAATATTTGAAAATTTTCAAAAAGAATTGTTGCAAAATATTTTCTTTGAGTGGCAAAAAAACCCTGACAAGAAATATCCCTGGACCAATGAGAATTTTCCCTGTTTGGGACATATATTGCATAAAATCCACCTGTGGTTATTTTGTATGGAAAATAGCATTTTCTGTACAGGAAACAGCACTTTCTACAAAGAAAAAAAAATGATATTTCTACACAGAACTATTATTTGCTATGAAGAAAGAGTGATTTTCTGTACAGAAAATTCTAAAGCTGGAGAGTTATTCTGCACAAATTTGCATTATTTGCACAGAAAACAGCATTTTCTGCACAAGGCTATTTCTACACAAGAATATTATTTTCTAAGAAGGAAAAAAAGGCTATTTCCTGCATACACATGGACAAAATTATGTTTTCCATGAAAAACAACCATGTTCAAAGAAGCCCCAAACAGTGAATAGGCTGTGGTTTTAGAAGACTTTCTCACACTGGGATGAAAAGTGCTGAAATTGTTCTTTGCTTCCTTTGAAAAGAAACTTAGTGAGGAATTACACCTCTAAATGCAGGTAGTAGTGGTGGGATCTGCAGGACTTCTTATGTTGGTCTCAAACTCCCATCAGCTCTGACCAGAAAAGTGGTGACAACAGTTGTAGTTCAGCTAGAGACACAATCAGTAGTCACAAATTGTCTCGTCCTCAATGAGAAAAGTTTTCTTAACACACTGAGATATTGCCTCTGAGTATACAAGGTCTGAGATTTTTCACACACCACCAGGAGTGAAAAGAGCAGTGCTCTTAAGCCCAGTAGCAGCAGGGGGAGAAGAGTTGAACTCTGGCCCTTTTTGCATGGCATTTGCCATGTGAAAGAGGCCCTGGCATGTCACGCAATTGCGAGGAGCGATCTGCATGATGCACTCACAATCATGCGACACTCCAGGGGCTGGCAGGGCCCGATCATGCACCTTTTCATTTTCGGCTAGAAGCCGGAAATGGTGCATGATCGTGCATTGCTCCCAGGTCCCGCAAGCACTCACCTGGCGTGAGGAGCCTCTGGAGCCAGGCCAGTCACACTTTCTGTCCCAGGCTGCACTGTGAAAGGAAGAGGCGGGGCTGTTGTACAAGCAGGCAGCTCATGTACAGCTGAAGCAGCAGGGAAAGGAGAGCCTCTTGGCAGAGGCTGCTCACGTGAATCCTGCACCCCAGCGCCGGAATAAGATAAGGTGAGGAAAGGGTCTACATGTGAAAAAAGAGTTTTGCATGAAAAAGTTGCCTATTGTTTATAAAATATTTTCTTTGGCATGCATACATGCAAAACAAGAAAAGGGTAAAAAAATTACAGCTTGCCTCTCAGGTCCAAAAATAAGCCCCCAAATTGGAAAAAGGAAAAAAAAAATTCTAATAGGGCCTTTCTGCAGTACGCTGTTATAGTGCTATTATTCCACTTTCAACATCCTGTGGAATTCTGGGGTTTGTAGTTTACTGAGCCCAAAGAGCTATCTGGCTGAGAATTCTAAATGCCCCTCCCTAAATTGCAAACTCTAGGATTCCACAGGCTGTAGAAAGTGGAATAATAGCACTAGAACAGTGTAGTGTGGAAAGACTCCTGGTCTTATACAAGAAGAAGACAGTTTTTGATGTTTTTCCTCCCTTATGTGACATACCAAAATAAAGATTTACATCTCAAAGTTTAACAATATGTGGAGTTCCACGCATTCTCCATCCCACAGGTACAAGTTCTGAGAACGCTGTCATTTTAGTTCAGCCTCCAAAGGTAGCTTGCTTTCCTTCTGCTTAACAGCTTCTTATTCTTCCCTTTGGGGGGGGGGGGGAGGGCTCTGCTTTCAAGTTACAGCATTATCTGGAAAGCCCCAGAACTGAATGAATTATTACCTGCTGAAGGGCTTTGAAGCTTACTAATGATCCATACCATGAATGGCAAACTTAAATGTTGCGAGAAGCATGGCAAGGGGTTTGCACAGACAAGGCTATTCCGAAAGTCAGATTCATTTAACCTCATATACATTGAAATCCTCAGATTAGATGTGTTTCTAAGTGCTCAGCTCCCAACAGCTTTGTATCTTTTATTCATTTGGCTTCTTCCATTTAACTAACCATTTGGAAAGAGTTATGTTTAAAAACAGATGAGATTGTACTGACCCTTGGATTCCCCCTTCATAATCGGTGGTACTTTTGCAGATACAAGGCATTTTATCCTCCCTCTACTGGAGCAGGAGACATTGATTGATGGAGTACTTGCTCAAGAACCAAAGCCATAACTTTTAGCTGTTCCCCTGAGGAAATTCTACTTTGCCCCTGTGAGCCCTCACAAGTCTCTAACCAACAGAATACATTGCTTGAATTAACACAGTTGAATTTTAACTTATGCAATTGGTTGGGCAGCCATTTACATGGGGTCCCAACTGGTTATTTATATGTACAGAGGGCAGGACAAACTTTGCATCTAAGCAACTGCTGCCTTTCTATTTGAGGTGGAAAGTGCAATTTGAGGTGAAAAGGGCACAATACCTAGGCCTAGCAAAGGAAAATGAAATTTTTCCCCAAGATCTTAAATCAGTACTACTTACTTACATGTTGCTTTACCTTTAAACAATGATTTCAGCAGACCTAGTCAAATTGATCAGCAATTGAATTTAGGCCATCACGTTGCTCTGCTTATTATCCAAAGTCTTGTACTTTTACTTATTTTGCAGATTGGAGTCCCTGTCCACTTCAAACTTCTCATTTTTTAAAAAATACTTTGTTCACATATACATTCCAGCCTATTTTTACAACCACAGTAAAAACTAGGGGAAAAGATGGTTATCAGGAAAAAAAATGTTGTAACACATGACATCTGGACACATTTCAGAAGTGAGCATTCTCTAAATTAACTGATTTCAACTGTACTTTTTAGAACCATGCACATCACAACTCTTTCATCAAAGCTCTGAAGATCCCCATTTTTTTTCAAATGTGCAAGCTACACCATACATTATAGTGAAATCCATTGTCAAGTACAAGGATGATACATACACCAAATAACAAGTGTACCTTTCCCGGGCTTGTGGAAAATCACAAAATAGAAAGAAGGGAAGAATTTCTAAATATATCTTTTGTAAGAGTGAATTTAATAAGTAGAAAGAAAAAAAAAACATCACCATTGTAAAAACTCATAACCTGAGTAACGCCATGCAGCAAACTTCACAAAGCCAACGCAGACTGACTTAATGTTGTGTTAATCTTTTCTGCCACATCTTTTCCTGTTTTATATTCAAAAGCATATATTGCTTGAAAGTTGACTCAGACCATCTATCTATAAATGCCTTGCAGTACCATGGATAATGCAACTGTTATGTTCATGGTTTCCCAAAATTTATTAGACAACATCTCCAAATATTTTTATCCCATCTTTTACAACATTTAGAGTACTTCCCGCTAACCTAGATGCAATTCTAAACAGGAATGAAGATGAAAGGATACCAACATTCAAGTAGTCAAAGGCATAAATAGAACCAAACCAAAGGACTATTTAGTTTAACATATTGTTCCTTTGTGCTAGTAACTGGTCAAATCTGTCATCTTGCTTTCTCCTGCATTTCATTTTTGATAGTCTGATCCAGACCAGACTTAAATGAAACACCCAGCTTTCCCTAAGGTTAGACAAATCAGCCCTTTTATTTTCTTCTTCCTATCAATCATGTAAATTTGGGTAAACTCAAATTTAAAAATAAACACAGTAAAATTGAATTCTCACTGATCTAGATCCTACAGAGGCCAAGCAGATGCTTTTGGGAACCCTACCAACTAGACATGGGTACAATAGAACCTTCCCATTTGCATTCTTTCTGTGACTGGTTTTCAGTATTGGAGACAGACAGTGCATATTCATCATGGTTTGAACCACTCTTTCTCATGATACTGTCTCACGTGCCATATTAGCAATCATATGTCTCATCTCTGGCCTGTGTTGATTACCAGAGATACGGGAAAACAGCAAAATGCAAACAAAACACAACTTCCAGCCATCTTAGGCCCTCAAGGAAGATGAAATGCTGGCTGCTGTATGAACCAGACAGTAAGGTTCTCTCACACTCTTTCTGTTTCAAAACACATGCAAAATTTCTTGAAGGCAACTCCCTCCCTTTGCACAGCCCTCTTAAGTCTCTGCCTTGATTGGGGGCTTATTGAACCAGGCTCCAGAGCCTCTTCAGAATCGGATCCCTGTTGCTCCAAAGGAGCAGGCAGAGGGACATTCGTGCCTGCTTGATCCATGGCAGCAGGGGGAGCTCTTGAGCTGCAGGGCTCATCTCCACCCTGAGCAACAGGGACCAACAGCTGCTGCTCGTCATCAGCAGCTCTGATAGGGGCTTCTATTATCACAATGTGAGTAGATCAGTGTTTCCACTCACATGGTTGTGGTTCTCTGAACAGGTCCTGTGGTTCTCTGAACAGTTACTGATTTTTCCAGTCTTAAATTTGCTTCACCTCACAAATGCATCAGTTTGCTGAAGAAGGAGCAGGATCCATGCAAGTCCATGCCAACTTTCACTAGTCATATCAACCTCAAGGATGCAACAGAGACTTCAGAAACAAGACAACTTCCATGTATTAGAAGGTGGGGATCACTAAAGAGAAAAGAGCCATGCCTCAAAAGAGACCCACTCAACTTATTTATATTCCTCTGAACATTTGTGCAAAAAACAAGTAAGTAGCATTGAAGTCCCCACGGGTTTTTGAATGGAAATTTCCTGAAATGGGACAAAACTGTGTCCTGGTTTAAGAATTTCCCATAGAAAATAATCAAGAGCATAGTACACAACATACATAATTTTAATGCACCAATATCAGCCCCACTCCTCTTTCTTTGCCTTTTTATCTGAGATGAACAGTCTTAAATGTTACAAGCTTTAATCAATTTTTATTCCCTTCCTTCTTGTCTCTGTGCATCAGGGCTGATGGCATCTTGGCCCTGGTGTACATGCATAAAAATGTTTGTGCATGATTACTAAGACAGCCTGCCACATTATGCACTGCAGCTGGCAAAGTTCATCTTAAATGGTTAAGTATGATAATGCATTCCAGGGCAGGCTGCTGCAGAGTAAATTAATACAGTGTACAGCAGATTGGCAAGGAGCTTCAGCAGTTTGTGATAGCTTGTTGGGGAAGGAATTATCCTTTACATGAAAGAGGGATATTCCAGTGCAAAACGAGAGTCTTGTATTTCCATCTGCGAAATGTTGGCAGATATGCATCTGCTAGGCTAAAAAGAGTGTAATTAATATTTAAATTCCTTGATGGGCAACGTTCATGGTCTCTCTAACCACACAGAATGAATGATGTGACAGAAATTTTGCAACGGCTACTGTTCTCATTCCTTTAAAGGCCAGAGTAAATGATTGTGGGTAATCGGGTCAAGCTAAACAGACACTTTTGAAGAAACAGTTTAGACAAATGGAAATCAAAGCCCATGCTTGGAACCATATAGTTTGACTAATCTGAGGCAACATTTCATGTTCTATAGAGCAACCTCACTTGGAATTCTGAGCACAGTCATTGTAGATATACTTCAAAAATAATATTGTAAAGATAGAATAGCTGTGGAAAAGGACAATTCAGATGGATCAAAGGGTTGAAACTAGTCTCCAGTGAGGAAAGGTTACAGAACTTTGTTGTTGTGTACCTTGAAGTCATATTCTGTCTTTTGAGACTCCAAGGTGAAATGTTGCTGTTGTGTGCCTTTAAACTGTTTCTTATTTATGGTGATCCTAAGGCAAACCTTTCATAGGGTTTTCATAAGTTGTTCAGAGAAGGGTTGCCATTGGCTCTCTCTCAAGCCGAGAGAGTGTGACTTACCCAAGGTCACCCAGTGGGTTTCCGTGGCCAAGCGAGTATTTTGAACCCTGATCTTCAATACTCCAACCACTGCATCAAGTTATAAAACTTTTTTAAATTTAGAACATAGATATTGTTGGACTGTAAACTTTCATAGCCTTTCATCACCAGCCATGTTGGCTAGAACTGCTGGAAGCTGTGGGTTAAAATTTTTGGATGGCCAAAGCTGCCCAGCTCAGTATGTATGTATGTATGTACGCGCGTGTGTGTGGGGGGGGGGGCATGACAGACATGTATAAAATTATGTGTAGTATGGAAAAAGAGAAGAGTAAGAAGTTTATGTCTTTCTTGTAATATTAGAATTGATGTTGAATCACAGGAGAGAGAAAAGAAAATACATCTTCACACAACATGTAGCTACCAAATTTACTGCTCGACAGTGGAGTGGACGGTGCCAATTTAGACATCTTTCAAACATAAGATGTATTTATGAAATATTCCTGTTACCCCATTGTTTTTTTGCTGTCCAGGGTTGCACACAAGAAAATACAATTATTTTCATATTTTCTTTCTGTCATAAAAATCCATTTGCATTTAACACGTTCAAAAGAAATCCACTGGTGTTTTTGATAATGATTTGGAAATAAGATGAGAGTGGAAGGAAACTCATCTCTCAGCAAGGGAAGCACATTCCTGCAACTTTGAGGGATGCCTTTCATGGCCCAGCCAAACAGAGTCTTAGTTAGTTTGCTCTGGAAAGAGGTTGGTGTATGTAAAGAAAATGACTGTGGGGGAAAAAATTCTTCTGAGGGATCCACTTAATCAAAGGTTTTGATGGTCATGATTTTTCTCACCCAGCACTCAGTATCAGCATTTGGGGCAGCAAGGTAGCCTTGTGTCTTTCTGCTGTACTTCTCACACATTTTCATCTCTGCCCCCAGTTGTCAACTTCACAAATGCAAAATGCAAGCAAGTAAAAATCATGAGGGGGACGGGGAGAACATGGGAGAAAAAACTACAAGGAAGAAGGATTTTCAGCAAGTAACAATTGATTTAGATTAATTTTAGTTGCATTTGCTAGATCTTAAATAAACACATATCTGGTTTCCTGAAACAATCATCTGGCCACTACTAGAAACAGAGTTGTGTAGCAGGTAGGCCTTTGGTATAATCTGGAAGATCTCTCTCTCTCTCTCTCTCTCTCTCTCTCTCTCTGTATTTCTTCATAGCCCCTTTAGCTCAAACTTGAGATATCAACTGGCTAGCAAACGGAAACTTATGCCAACTAATTACAAGATTAATTATGCATAGGTATTCAGTAATTTAGTTGAAAGTTTGAATTTGAAATACCTTTAAACGAAACTATTCCCCCAAATCACTGTTCTGTAGAAATATCTCAAGCTTCCCTCTATCCCTTGGCTTACACAATGAAGGAGGGCTGGACAAACATAAACTTCTGGTGTTGGGTGACAGTAAACAACACAATAAAGAAACTCTGAGGCCATTTCCACACTGGACTGTTATAGCGCTATCATTCCACTTTCAACATCCTGTGGAATCCTGGGGTTTGCGGTTTAAACTCCAAACCCCAGGATTCCATAGGATGCTGAAAATGGAATGATAGTGCTATAACAGGCTAGTGCAGAAATGGCCTGAGCTGGGAAAGAGTAGGATTCTACATTTGCTGATCTTGTTTATAGGTGTGTGTGCCTGCCTGCAACATGAAAGCCAAACAGTTGCAGAGATTCCAGAATCTCTGACTGAGCATGAGTGAAGAGCAAAACAAGGAGAAAGGGGGAAAGCAGATAGGCTTGCCTCAGTGGTACTCTCGCCTCACCCCAGGCACACACCAGGTACAATATACCATAGGTTTGGCCACCAAAATGGAAATGAAATTGGAACTCATAAGAAATGTTAGTGAAAGAATAAGTCATGCATTTGGATCTATTCTGGAATATGCTTTCAAGCGGTCTCTTTAAAGTTTTCTTTTTTCCCTTCCTTAGCAGTTGTTTGAACTGAACAGGCTGTTTCATTTTAGATGTGCATATTGTTAGTTTTGAATAAAAAGTCTACTGAAAGTCTGTTGAACTACTTTTCATTTTTATTTTTATTGTTACATTTTATATATATTATATTATATTATCAACTGTATAAAAGTCAAAGTTTGTATGTTTGTCTGTATGAAGCAAAGACTTCATATGATTGGCTACCTGAGAAGATTCTGTGGAATCCTGGGGTTTGCAGTTTAGGGAGGGTATTTAGAATTCTCATTCAGAGAGCACTTGGGCCTAGCTGGTTGCTATGGAGATGAGGCCTAGCAGCAAGGAGGAGGGCAGTATACTCCCTCAGGAACCCATCCTCTGTATGTTAATAACTCTGAATACAAATTGGATTGGGGAATATGGGGAAAAGTTACAGGTACTAGACAAAACAGTTTGGGGAATTAGAGGCACAGGATCTAAAATCTTTCTGACAAGTATTACCTATGAGAAAATAAAATCCTGGGCAACACCGAATATATACGCTAGTATTACATATTTATGGTGCAGGAAAATATCCCACTTTCTCCCATATTATTTCTGCCTCTGGTTCTCAATTTTCTGTTATGGAAGTAATGGCCAGGAATATACTTCCACTTTGGCCCTTTCCGCATGTGGGGGGGGGGGGACGGGTGAAAACGCCTGAAAACGGAACTTACTTGAAGCCGGGTAAGTCTCTCGCCACATGGAGCAGCGTGAGCTCGCTGCTCCGCAGTCCTCCAGCATCCCAAATGGCAGCTTCCGGTTGGTGGAGGCTCTCCACCAACCGGAGAAGCTCACCAGCCGGAAGCCCGCCCCCGGCAGATCTGCAGGCACGCACTTGCGCCCGCCTGCAAATCCGTGTCGGAGCCGGGCGACAGAGTGGCACAGGGCTGCGCGCTCCGTGCTTTTTAAAAACCTCAAAAAAGAGATTTTTAAAAAACATGCAGCGCGGCTAGTTCCGGCTGCTCCTGAGTGGATTCTGGTGTGGAACTACAAAAAGTAGTCCACGCCAGTCCACTCTATGGTGCAGAAGACCTCCATGAGAAGTCGCTCTGCACCATTACAGAAGCCCGGTGCGGAAATGGCCTTTGATAAATGAGGTATACCTGAATCCACTTTTGCCTAAAATACACCTTTTTAATGTAATTTGCCCTACTGCAACACATATACCATATTTGTTGGCATAGAAGATGCGCCCATGTATAAGATGCACTCCATTCATACACTTGCAAATACTATTTGCTAACATACAAGACACACCAGCATATAAGACACACCCCATTTTCAAACAGCATTTTTTGGGGGAAAAATGTGAGTCTTATATACCAACAAACACAGTATTCTTCTTTCATTATGATTTTATTTTTATGCTGTCTCCTATCTAGAAGCAGAGCTATCTCCTAGTCTTGGACTGGGGAAGGAGACTTTGAGTCTCATTTAAAGAGTCCTCCTACCATATCTTCCTCCTCCCCTATTGACTATTTAATTCAGGGTGATGTTTCAGTCCTATTTTCCATTCAAAACACAGTTGAATGCTTTGTTTTAGGAGAAAAATGTTCCTCCTTGGAGGATTCTGGAAGCACAATTCTCAATTTCTTTTTTCAAAAACAGAAGGGTATGATAGGACATAAATGGGCTGTACCAAAGACCTTGGAAACTTTCGATGATACAGCTCTTGCCTCTTCCTAAGTCGAACATAATACCCTCCAACATTTTACTGATGAAAACCAGGATATGTGAGTGCAAGCAACATCAGAGTACGGTCAAGTTGGCAATAGCTATTAACAAGGAGGATCACACAAGCTAGGAGAGCTGGCAGTGGTTTTGCTTTTGCCTGGGGAGGGGAAGATTCCTCTCCTGCTTCTCCTTTTGTCCTGGTAGAATTAACTGAGTGCATATTACTTTTCCACTTCGAACTCAGTTTGCAGCTAATGAAGTACGCTGAGGAGAAAGGTGGAAAGTGGGATGAGGGGAGGGAAACTGAGGCCATTTCTGCACTAGACTGTTATAGTGCTATGATTCCACTTTCAACATCCTATGGAATCCTGAGGATTCCATACCCTCGGGCCCCTCCCTAAGCTGCAAACCCCAGGATTCCATAGGATGTTGAAAGTGGAATCATAGCACTATAACAGTCTAGTGCGGAAATGGCCTGAGTCATTTTAAAAGCTGCTGGAAACTTGAGACAGCAGAGGAATAATCAGGATTCAGAACAGTTAGAAGGTATGTAACATTGTGCTAGTGGACATCCATTAGCATGATTGGATTTCATTCCCTCTCCTTCTACAGGCCTTAGTGATGCTTGAAAGCCACTAACAGAGACTTTTTAAGCCCCCCAATACAAGTTTTAAACACGGACAATTCTAAATGTCCCTCCCTAAGCTGCAAACTCCAGGATTCCATAGGATGTTGAAAGTGGAATAAAAGCACTGTAACAGTGTAGTGCAGAAATGGCCTTAACGTTGTGTTACTCTTAATGTTGTGTCAACCTTGATGTTGTGTTAATCCAGCTCCTGGTTCTGTTGATGGAAGCACTTCCACAAGTAGAATAACAGCTACATTAGGTCTCACCTATTACGTTTGTTTGAACCTGCAGGATTTCATTGTTTCTTAGAAAAAAATCTAGTAGATAAGAAATGCAGTTGTAAGTATCACCCAGTTTGATTAATGAAGATCTCAACCATAACAAACATGCAGATAATGAAGATGGCAGCCCTAAAAACAACCACAAATCCCACTTTTCTTTTCACAGAATCCCATTTTTTCCAGGTTTCTTACAAGGAATTTCCAACAAATATTCTGATACAGTAATCAAATTATGAGCCAGAGTTTAAATATTCCCCTTTTCAGCACAGTTTTTCTTCAACAAGAGTTCAGCTGCCAATCTAACTCACCATTATCTTGCTTTACTGGTCTTCCTTTGCACAACTGTACAAATATTAGCCTTCCTAGTTATCCTGTGCTAGTCAATGAAAGAAAATGACTTATTATTTGGTCTCTTGCAAGGGCAATAAGAGTACATGGGCAGGAAGGGAGTGTAGCTTTTCTACTTACCCCTAGTTCACTGAGAAAACAAGACAGAAGAAAAGGTGTTTTTTCAAGTGAACTTAACACAAAACCTTAGAACCTTCTAATCTATCCTGAGCTATTAGCCATATTCACAAAATTTTCTCAGCAACTATGGCCATTTCCACCCTGGGTAAATAAAACGGTGCAGTGCGTCCTCCACGGAGGATGTCTGCACCTTGGAGCGGACTAGGTCCAAATTACTTACCGTAGATCCACACCTCAGTCCACTCCAGAACGACCCTAAGTGGTCCTCCATCGTGTTTTTGAAAGATCTGATTTTTCAGGTCTTTCAAAATGCCGGTGTGCGCCATTGCATGCCTGCTCTCTGATGCAGATTCACAGGCTCGCACCAATGTGAGCCTGCAATCTGCAGAGGGCGGGCTTTAGGCTGGCGAGCTTCAGGGTTGGTCGAGACCCATGACCAACCAGAAGCTGCCATTTTGGACACCAGAGCAGTGCCGATCTATGACCATGCACTGCTCCTCCTCATCCCAGACTGGACCGGACCCACAGAATATCCGTGAGTAGCAGCAGGGAGCGATCCCCTCACCGTGTTCGGAAATGGCCTATGAAAGGGATGAGAAAAGTCCCCACCCCAACTTTTTGATGTTGTTGTTCTTGAAGATCTCTCAAGACCACCACCACCCCTGCAAAAACATGTTGAATGGTATTGCTGAACTATGAGTACTAAAAAAAAGCCAACATGATGTAGAGCATTTGACTGCAACTCTGGAGACCAGTGTTTGAATCCCCCCACAGCCATGGAAACCCACTGGGTGACCCTTGGGAAAGTCACACTCTCTCAGCCTCAGAGGAAGGCAAAAGCAAACCCCTCTGAACATATCTTGCCACCACCACCCCATGATAGAATTGCATTAGGGTTGCTGTAAGTCAGAAATTACTTCAGGTCACACAACAAGTACTAAATTGTCACTTTTAAATATTAAATCTTAGGAGCAGTAGACAGAACTACACATTTAAAATATGGTGCTGGAGGAAAGTTCTGCTAATACCCTGGACTCCCAAAAAAGACAAATGAGTGGGTCCTAGAGCAATCAAAGCCTGTATTCTCCGCAGAAGCCAGGATGACTACACTGAGAATTTCACACTTTGGACATATCATGAGAAGATGTGAGTCACTAGAAAAGGCAATGGTCATTTCTACACTACAGTGTTATAGTGCTATCATTCCACTTTCAACATCCTGTGGAATTTTGGAGTTTGTTGTTTACTGAGGCCAAAGAGCTCTCTGGCTGAGAATTCGAAAAGCCTCTACCTAAACTGCAAATTTGAGGATTGCATAGGATGTTGAAAGTGGAATAGTGTAGTGTATAACAGTGTAGTATGGAAATGACCAATATTTGTGGGTAAGGTAGAACGCAATAAGAAAAGAAGAAGACCACATTACAGGTAGATAGACTCAATGAAGAATTGGCTCTGAGTTTGCAAAACCTGAGCAGAGCTGTTGATAAGATGGTGACTTGAAGGTTTCTGGTTTATAAGGTTGCCATATGAAGTCAACTTGAAAGTGATTAACAACAAAAAGACAGAACTAAGTATTCATAGAAACTTGGGTACAAATGGCTGGTTAAAACTTGTTCCTCTAGAGCAATTATATCACAGAAAATAACTCAGAGGATGTAGAAGAAAAAAAGGGGGGAAAAACATACCTAGGAGCTTGTTATTAGCACTTCACTCAGGAAATAAAGAACAATAGCTGTGGGAACTACACTTCCCTTTAGAACTGCAAAGAGGGATCGAGGGTGCATCACCCAAGCATGTCTTATTTTGCCATTGCATTGCAGGGAGTCAGCATATACAAACATCTGCAGCACAGCTCTTTCCATATACATCTTATAGACACGAGAGTACCTTTCCAATTCTGAATTCAGCATTCGTAGAAACAAACAGCTTTACTCTTTCCCAAGGCCATAATTTTTGGTTTGCAACAAGTGGTGCATAATTCTTAAGAACTTGAAGTATGTTCTGCAGACACACTTTGCCCATGTGGCTTTGGGTGCATCAGGATATCTAAGGAGGCTTGGAAAACTATGGCCATTTCCACACGGGGTTTTTAAAATGGTGCAGAGCGTCCTCCAGGGAGGATGTCTGCACCTGGGAGCGGACTGGGTCGGACCTACTTAACGTAGATCCGCACCCCAGCCCGCTCCGGAACGACTCCAAGTGGTCGTCCAGCATACTTTTGAAAGACCACTAAAAACAGGTCTTTCAAAAGCACGGAGCACGCCACTGTGAGCCTGCTCCCTTAAGGCTGCATTGGTGCGAGCCTGCGATCTGCCGGGAGCGGGCTTTAGGCTGGCGAGCTTCAGCAGTTGGTCGAGACCCTCGACCAACTGGAAGCCGCCATTTTCGTTCCTGGAGCAATGCAGAGGGGTGGCCACGCACTGCTCCGGAGCAGCGTGGACCAGACCGGGGAGCCCAAAAGTCCGGTGAGATTCCCTCGCCCCATGTGGAAATGGCCTATGTCTTGAGAGGAATTGTTACTGTTATGCATTATAATTTTTAAAAAAGTTGCTTGATAAATTATGTGTCTCGTTGTTGTTGTCTTCTTTTTTAATGAAAGAAAATCTGAGGCATTAAGAAAATCACTTAAATGTGTGTGGGAATACCTTTAAAATGCTTCATAAAAGTCTTGCAAAACTAAATAGTAAAAGTGACTTCAGTAAAATGAAATGAAAGATTTACATACTAGCAATGGGGCCAATAGCTATCAGTAGTCTTGATGTTTGAGTGTTCCTCTTTTCCCCATCATTTTACAGACAGCTATGGAATAAATGGCCTATTCACCAGGACAAGAGAATGTATTGTACTCCACACTGCTGCTGGACCATGACTCCAACCATCTCTCATCATTGGCTATGCTGGTAAAAGAGGATGAGAGCTGCAGTCCTCATAGAGAGCCACATATTCCCCAGGCCTATTATGCAGCAAACCTTACTAGGAACCTTGCTGAATGTCTTAATTCTATTATTGTTCTGTATGAGCCCAGATGTATGTCTTTGTACTGTATACAAAATGATCCTCCTAAGTTTGACATTTTATCCTTTTTCAATTAATAAGTATCCCACCCAGATCCTCTATCTACCTCATCTTTTTTTTTCACCCCAGCTTCTGCCCTTGTGTGTTATTATTTTGTGTTCTGATATTTAGAATAGAACATCATTTACTAAAAGGAGAATAACAAAGAAAGTTGGGTATTTCAGAGTCAAAATTGGGGTGGTGAGAAAGAATTATTGTGCATCCCAAAATAAGCCTTTCACTCACTCCTTTTGTTCAGGAAACTCACGATTCAACGGCGTGGGTGGATGAAAAAGTGATGTAAATCTAATGACACACTAGACTATGTAACTTGTCTTTCTCCGTTCATCTCTCAAAATTCGTCTGTTTGTTATGTCCTTTTCTCTTCGTATTGATTCCAAATGATGCTGAGGAATTTTTGTTTGCTTGTTTGTTTAACAGCTTTTCCATTTGGAAAGTCAGTAGCTACACCTTCACTACTTGCACACTTTAGAATAACATTGAATATTTTAATAATTTTCCAGATTTCACACAATAATGAATTAAGACTATATATATGTGTGTGTGTGTGTGTGTGTGTGTACGTGTGTGCTTGTGCACATATATATATTTATATCTATATGCCTGAAAGTTCTCCCCACTAGTCAGTGAGACTAATTTCTGAGTAGACCTGTATAAGATACTGTTGTCAGGTTACTGTACATTAAAAAAAAAAAAAAAAAGACATGCACTTCAAAATTTTATAAATGCAAAGGAAAACAATTAGCTTCCAATCAGGAAACTGAAGAATGCATATATAAGATATTACGAGTGCCCTCAAGCATTGCAATTCTTTTTCAAAGACTTTTGTTGTTGTTTTTATGAACTGGTTTGGAATACTAGGCTCTCTGCATATCAACTATGTTGTAGTTACATGCTGGACATTTCTCTTCTTCTCAAGAATTAGAAAGAAGACTCAGAAATATATACCATTCAACACTTAACCAATGAAAACCAGGACATATGAGGCCAAGCCACATCAAGATGGGAAAAATTATTAATGAGAAAAAAACACATAAGCTAGGAGGTGCTGTGGGCATTTGCTTTTCCCCTACGCTACAGGTAAGACAGAATTCTCTACTGTTCTCTGCATAGCTGAGGTAACTGAGTAACAAACTACATTTACATTTTGAATTCAGTTTGCAGACTCTGAAGCAAGCTGAGGACGAAGGAGGAAAATGGGAGAAGGACAGAGAAACTGGGCCATTTTAAAAGCAACTGAAAAAGTGGGGTGACAAAAGATCAATTGGGATTGTTTCTGCCAAACTGGAACAGTGTAGGACATGGAAACAAGTGGGGACTTATTTCAAGAGTCAGGAAAACTTAATAATTAGCACAGGAAATGAGGGATCAGAACAGGAGTATATCCTGCTGTGTGTGTAAGGATATAATTCTGACTTGTTTTGCTCTCATTTTGCTCTTGGCTACAGAAAAAAAACTGTGCATTTTCCTAAGTGGTTTTTGAGCTTTTCTATCCCATGCGAAGTAACAGAAAGTTTGAAAACTCTTGCCTTAGAGTAAAAGTGACAGTATTGGATGGGTTACTTCTACTTTTGTAGTCAATCAGCCTGCCCTGATGATCTTGTATCCTTCAAGTCCATCTTATATTAATACATTTATTAGGCCAACTGAAATGCACAAGAATCTTTGTGGAAGCTTTTGAAATCCAAAGTTTCTTCATAAGGCTTTTTTTTTTAAAAAAATGCATGCAGGAAAATGGAGGGGGGATGATGCGGTTAGAATTACATTGGCTGCATGTTGTTTTCAACAAGAGCAGAGTGATAGAATTTAATTCACAACGTGAGGATCAAATCAACTGTACACATAAGGACATCTATCCTTTGTTCTTGTCCTTTATGAGATTCCTTCAGATGCGACACTATGGAGAAATTGGGAAATTCAATAACAGCACAAGGCTACTGAGTCTGCTGAGAAGTAAATCGTATTAAATTCAATGGGGCATATCCACTATTTAAGATTATGGTAGTTTTAGACTGCCCCTGCTCACTTACCTGAAAGTAAGCCCCAGTGAGGATAGGGGGACTTATTTTGGAGTAGATAGGTACAAGATTGTACTGTCAAGGTTATGCTTATCTGAATGAAGAGCTGTTAATTCAGATAAGGTAAAAGTAACACTTCTCAAACCAGCAAAATTGATTTGGAAATCTTTAGAGAGAGACTGAATTTAATGATTTCCTTTCACATACCCTTTGCTGAATCCAGGCAAAACTTGGTTTTCTCATTCTTTTTATCTTCCTAAGTATTATCGTTGTAGCCACTGAAGTACTGTAGGAGCCCACATCACTCAGATCATATTAAACAAGAGTTTTTGTTATTGGAATTCACAGTATAGCTGGATGGAAATATAACACGATGAATATATTCTCATTTTTGTCATATTTCTGATTATATTTGCTATGTCCTACCCCAGCCCCATTCAGGTGAAACAATATTATCCTATGATACAATCTGGATAACTGCTGAAGTTCCCTGAACAGTATACATAGCAAGCATAGAACAGGTAACAAGAGAAAAGTAAATATGTTTTACTGATAAATATCAAATAATATGCTCATACCACTCCCTATTCCTGCCAGCGTGTTTCTCGGGTAATGTGTAAATGCTATAGCAAAAATGAAACTTTAGCAAGATAATTGGTATTTGTAGCAAGCTATAGGGACATGCAGTACAGATCCTCTATAAATATTTATGACAAGTAGGACCTATGACAAAATGCTGCAGTGTAGACCATCACTGTTCAGCCTGTCAACTAGCCAGCCAGCCAGCCATTTTGGCCTTTACCATTCTTCCCTCCAAGCACATATAGAGATGCATACCCAGAACGGAAGGTTGGTATCCTGCATCAAACACAAAGCCATCTTGTGGTGGCTGTGCTTTAACTCTTATCTGATCCTTGATACCCACCTTAGTCAGCTTTCCAGAGCAACAGAAGTCTGTGCTGCTGCCAAATGAGGCACTGCAGCATAATGTGACCAGTCCCCTTCTCCCAGTGAATAATGCTGTGATGAACAATTGTGACCAGATCCCACAGTGGTCTCCACTTGTGCTCCCCACAGCATTACTAATTGGCAAGAAGAGGCTTGCCATACCATCCTGTGGCACCTCACTCAGCAGCAGCACAGACCTCCATTGGTCCAGAAGGTTGATTGGATTTAAGGTGGGTTTCTGGATCATTTGTAGTTGTGGCAACTGGATGTCACCTTAGGTTTGCTTTAGTATATACAATAATTTCCTCCCAACACAGGCTCATCCAGATGTTTTCTACTACAGTTCCTATCAGCATCATCTAAGATAGCTAATGGAAAGAGATTGTAGAAGTTGCACTTTAAAACATCTGCAAACCACCATGTTGAGGAAGTCTATTCTACTATTATCGTTTCTTCTTACAATACACCATTGAAGAGAGCAGTTTTCAATTACATAAAAGTCTAGAGGGCTATCCTATTTTAGATCAGATCATACTTTGATAACATGTTGTGTAACATTTTCTTCATTGCTGATCATTGACCTTAACAATACAGATTGATTGATTATCAACTTAAATTAGTTTATAACTATGCTCCTATTCTGTTAAGAAACTGACTTAGTCTGTGTTCCCATATGTACCCCAATCCTTTTTTGAAATATCCATAGCCCATTCTAATGGCATCTCTGTAGTTTGATCATAGCTTATTAGGATATATAATTCAGCTATCAAACCTAAAAACATTTGTTTTAGTTCTTCCAGTGTCTCAACTTTAATATAAGGCTTATTTCTTGATTTTTTTAAAAAAATATATCCTTCAAAGAGATTAGGTGTAGAACTTCGTGTATTTGAAATCAGAAAGTTCCAGCTGCATTCAACAGCTCCATCTTAAATCTGAGTGCTATATTTATTTCCTGAACTAGAGTAAAAGTCACATATATTTTAACTATTTTCTTAATCACAGTTCTTCCGTGTACTGCCTATACCAATTCCCATTTATTCTGTATATTTCCTAATTAATAATTGTGGCAGTTTTTCAGATGCCCATTGTTTTTCCATCTCTAATTTCCCCTGTGAATTTTCTTCTTTTCTATAAAACTTCCTACAGACTGTTGTGTTTAGTCACCTACAATTATCACCTCTTTCTTGTGTCTGATTCTCCCTGGGGTTCTTTTTAAATTATCACCTTGATATTTCAGATTTTGGCATCTTATTTTTTTTTTAGTCTCTAATTGGCTCTTTATGCTTTGATCTTTTCTCTTTGCCAGGTGGCAAATAGGCTGTTTAACCATTTTTTTTCTTTTTATATCTATAATGAATATCCTTCTGTTTGCCTTCTCAATCAGCTGGCATCTACAGTGTTAACAAATCTAAATCTCTAAAACTAAATGCAGGCGTTTTATCAATGCTGAGAGCAGGCCCGTGAACAATTGCACACAACAATGAAATTTGACATTAGTAACTCATCATGAAAGTTTGTTTAGTCATACACACATGATCCTTCCACCCGCCTCCCCCCAAAAAAAAATTAATCCATCATAAAGTCAAAGAAACAAACATCAGTAAAATCTCATAATGCTGGAATTCTGTGAACATGGAAAACCCCACAAAAGTTTGGGCTTCCTGTGTCAAAAGGTTGGTTCATGAATGCCATGATGGATTTCTTTGGCTTTATTAAATATGAGGGAAAACTGGGGTTGTGTTCTTGAAGACAATATTCAGTAAATATCAAATGTCATGAAACACAGATATGAAATAAGTAATATATATTTCAGCTAAATTTGTTATGGATAGCTGAAGATAATACAGTACCTGGAGACTCCCTCCAATTACAACAAACCTTAAAAATGAGACGCTATTTTTGAACTGTCTCTATATTATTATGGAATCATTTGGAACATAAGATATTCAGGGTTAAAATTCACTTAACAGTGTCTTACAGTTTCCTTTATAATTTTATGGCTTTCACCATACACCATGGGACGGAGGGGGATGGAATCTACGTTACTCTCTTTTCTATTTAAATTCTAGTCAGCCAGCATTGGTCCTACCATGTACTCCTCTGATAAGCTGTTATGCTGTAAATTTCTGAAGCTAAAGCTCTCTCATGGTCTCTGTCTCATTGAACGATTAAATGACAGATTCATGGTGACTGATACAGCAACTTCTTTATTTGGTAATAGGGAGGAAATTCTGATATGGTAATTTATGACCTTTAAGTGTTGATATGAAAATCTAGTAGACAGGCCATCATTTAAAAAGAGAAAGCGAAGAAGTTGCTAGGGGCTGGTGCAGTTTTGTTATTAATTGCTGTCAAGTAGACCTTGGCATACAGTGACCCTATGAACGAGAAACTCGAAATCACCCTGTGGTCAATAGCCCAGTTCAGACCTTGCAGACTCAGGCCCATGGTTTCCTTGATCAAACCTAGCTACATGTAAGGTGGCCTTTCACTTTTCCTCCTGCCTTCTACCTTGCTAAGCCTTACTGTGTTTTCTAATGAGTCACAGATTCTCATGATATGTCCAAAGTCCAGCTGTCTCCATTTAATCATTTTGGCTTCTAGGACAGTTCAGGCTTGATTTGCTTTTGGATTAATTTATTTTTCTTTTTGAGCAGTCCATAGAATCCACAGAACTGTCCTCTTGGACCACATTTCAGATGAGTTGATTCTCTTCCTATCAGCTTTCTTTATTGTCTAACTTTGATAACCACATGTATGAATCAGAAATATAATGGCATGGACAATCCTAACTTTAGTACAAATATATATCTTTACATTTGAAGATTTTGGCTAGTTCCTAGTCTTCCAAGTCCTAATCTTCTACTTATTTCTTGACCACAGTCTCCATTCACATTTTTGAGAGAGCCAAGATATGGAAAATCTTTAACTCATCATTGTCTAAAGTTAAATCATGTATGGTTTGTTTTCTTAATGGTCCGGTACTTGATCAGGATAAGAGCTAGTTTTTCCCCTGCCGCCAGAATCATAGAATCGTAGAAATGTAGAGTTGGAAGAGATCACATGGGCCATCCAGTCCAACCCCCTGCCATGCAGGAACACCCTCAAAGCACTCCCAACAGATGGCCATCTAGCCTCTGCTTAAAAACCTCCAAAGAAGGAGACTCCACCACACTCCGAGGCAGCGGATTCCACTGCCAGACAGCCCTGACTGTCAGGAAGTTCTTCCTGAGGTTCAGGTGGAATCTCCTTTCCTGCAGCTTGAATCCATTGCTCCTTGTCCTAGCATCTGGAGCAGCAGAAAACAAGCACTCTCCCTCCTCTACATGGCATCCCTTCAAATATTTAAACATAGTTATCATGTCCCCTCTTAACCTTCTCTTCTGCAGACTAAACATACCCAGCTCTCTAAGTCTATCCTCATAGGGCATGTCTTCCAGGCCTCTCACCATTTTGGTTGCCCTTCTCTGGACCTGCTCCAGTCTGACCATGTCCTTCTTGAATTGGGGTGCCCAGAACTGGACACAGTATTCAAGATGAGGTCTAACCAAAGCAGAGTAGAGTGGTACCAGTACCTCCCTCGATCTAGACACCATACTCCTATTGATGCAGCCGAGAATTGCATTGGCTTTCTTGGCTGCCGCATCACACTGCTGACTCATGTTCAGCTTGTGGTCTATTAAGACTCCTAGATCCCTTTCACACGTACTGCCATCCAGCCACGTGTCCCCCATCCTATGTTTCCGTATTCCATTGTTTCTACCTAAGTGTAGGACCTTATACTTCTCTCTGTTGAATTTCATTTTGTTAGCTTTGGCCCAGCTCTCCAATCTATCCAGGTCATTTTGAATTTTGATCCTGTCCTCTGGCGTATTAGCAACCCCTCCCAATTTGGTGTCATCTGCAAATTTGATGAGCATGCCCTCTATTCCTTCATCCAAGTCGTTGATGAAGATATTGAACAGCACTGGGCCCAGGACAGAACCCTGTGGCACCCCGCTAGTCACTTCTCTCCAGGATGAAAAGCAGCCATTTGTGATCACCCTTTGGGTTTGGTCGGTCAACCAATTACAAATCCAACTAACAGTAGCCCTGTCCAGCCCGCATTTTACTAGCTTCTTTGCAAGAATGTCATGTGGAACTTTGTCAAAGGCCTTACTGAAATCGAGAAATGCTACATCCACAGCATTCCCTTCATCTATCAAGCTAGTAACTCTATCATAAAAAGAGATAAGATTAGTCTGGCATGATTTATTTTTGAGAAATCCATATTGACTTCTCGGAGAAGTCTCAGAGAAGGAGAATAGAGAATAGAAAGGGGACCAACTGAGGCCATTTCTGCACGACAGCACTCTTCCACATTGTCACGCTGCAATTCTGATGTGGAAAGGAGCGTGTCAGCAATGCTCCCCTCTGTACCTGCTCACTCCCTTTGGAAGGAAGTGCGATGGCTCCGCTTCTTCCTTCTGCAGCACAGCTGGGCACTTGCCGTTTTTGTGCTGGGGCAGGAAGAATCACATCCGCACTTCCGTGGCTTCTGCACAATGGTAAGTATGGAAGCACTACACAACCGGAGGTGCAAAACAGATTTTTTCCATTTTGCAAATACTGCGTGACTACAATGCTTCGTGATGGGATGGCAATGGGATGGTGACAACATCATGCAGAACCGTGATCTGCCAATTGCCATTCCATTCCAGACACAGCACAGTGACATTGTGCGGAAAGGGCCTTAGACTCACAAAGAGGTTTTAAAGGATAAACCATTTAATTTTTTTGTTGTCGTTGAAAGAACGGAAACCATTTACGGATTTTTTGAGTTAAAAAAGACATATAAACATGCAATAATCCATGGCTATGCTTACTAGTAATTCTAATGAATCTGTAATAGTAGAATAATATATTTCTTTCTTTTTATGTCGTTCTTTTTCATTACAGTTTCATTTGGAGAGTCAGGCCATTTCTGCACTACGCTGTTATAGTGCTATTATTCCCCTTTCAACATCCTGTGGAATTCTAGGGTTTGTATTTATTGAGGCCAATATTTTTATTGAGAGCAGAAGGTTCTAATTTTACTCTCTGGCATCTCCAAGTATGTCTTAGAAGGCTCCTTTCCATGATGGTAGAGAGCACTGCAAGTGAATGGGGACATTACTAAGGTAAATGGCACATGGTTTGACTTATATGCCTTATATCAATGTAATGTATATACTCATATATGAGTCTAGAAATTTTAGTTAAAAAATCAACCCAAAAAACCTGGGTTGACTTATCCAAGGGTCAATGTAAGTTCTGTACCTTAACTCTTATCCAAAAAGGAACCATCCTGTTGTCTGAGTAGAGTGGTGAAAAGCAAGAGCTTAGTCTGTCCTGGGAGAACCTAAAACCCCCCCACCAAACACAGTGTTGACCCTGGCCTTTTTGAATGCATGGATGGGAAAATGATGGTGGTGGCTCTTTGGCACTTCCCCTCAAAGGAGCACTGAAAGAGTAGCAGGGTTGGTGCTTCTTTTAGGTTTTCCCAGGATGGACTAAGCTCTTACCTTTCACCATTGTACTGGCAGAGGGGTGGTTCCTTTTTTGATAAGAGTCAAGAAAAGAACCATCCCCTTGTCTGATAGAGTGGCAAAAGGCCTTTTTAAGTGCCTGGCCAGGAAAATGGCAGCAGTAGCAACTAGAGGCAGCTGGCCACCTGAGGTGGTGCTTGTTCTTTCCTCTCTCTGAAGAATGACCCTTCAACTTGCCCACAAGTCATATCAAAATCCATAATTTTGGCCCCCAAACTTGACCTCAACCTATACATGAGGTCAACTTATGCACAAGTATATATGGCAGCTTTCTATATTGCAAAAAGGCAGAAAATACCAATCGTCACTCCTCCACTAGTTTAGACCCACTGAATCTGCTGAATGCACACAAGTAGTGACTTGGCAAGATTCCATTGATTCAGTTAGTCTCTACTTTAGTTGGAGCTAACAACTGGATTTAGGTCAAAATCCCTAGACTGAAGAGTCTTTTTGACAACATTATAACCTTGCATTATGAAAACAGTGAACATAGAATAATTGTTTCCAGACATGATTTCCAATTTACTTCACCCAAATTTGTGTATATGCATGTGCATGCATGCATGCGTGAGCACCATGGTGCCTCTTTGGGCACAAATTGCTTGCATTTTTAGTTACCTGATTTCTAATCTGTTAGAATGAGCTATACTGAACTATACTGTTCCAGCACAAAAGGAAACAGGTTTGTGTGTGTGCACTTCTATTGGCAGACACATTGCCTTAATGTGCCGCAATCAGCAGGTAAACTATAAAAAGCCTGTACTATACTGTGGTACGCTTTTGCTGCCCACTGGTTCTCAACATTACCTTAATGTTATGCCATTATGTAATGGAGCTAAAGCCAAAGCACACAGCCAGGGAGTTCAAAGTCATAACATTCCTGTCATAATCTACCAGATGGTTACACAGGCAATGAACTTTTGGCTGGCCCTTCAGTCAATAAGACCTTAGATTTATTGCATTCTTCAGCTACCTTTTCAATTATTTTCAGCATGATTCTTTAACCCCAACTACTAAAGGTCTTGGATACCGTTAAGTATTTGAAGGAGAGGTTGGGTCAATTACACCGCAATGCAGACATATGTATGTGTGACTGCACCTTTTGTAACAGCTCATGTTCTCTCTAGGTAGTACTGGTCATTAGTTGTTAATCATGTTGTGCTCAGGGCACACCGCAAGTGGCACAGATAGTGCCACAACATCCTATTTTCTTTTATTTTTACAGCCTTCAATCTGCTAAGATGATGTGTGGCAAACATGCCATGATTGGCAGCATGGGGAGGGGAACTACAGATTTTTTTGTACACAAAGCTCTACTGTAATAATAATTTAGAAAATCAAAGTAGCTGGCAGTGTCAGTGGAATGATTAATCCCTCCAGTCCAAATGTTAAAGAAGCTGTCCAAAGTGCTGAACCTATCTGAGAGATAGAGTTCAGCACCTTGGACAACTCTGCTAAAGTTAAAAAGCTAGAGCAGATTCACCATCCCACTGACATTGGAACTACCATCCTCCATTTCTGGGTAGTATATTCTTGGATAGACTTCATTTTGGATTATAGCAGTAGCCCTGTTTAGGCATGCTGTAAGAACTGAATGATGTGGAGAGAAATGCCGAGATTTGTGGTTGTTGGCAGTCATCCTTTCCCATCATGTGTCCATCATCCATCCTTGCTGCTCTATATGCGTTTGAAAGGGAAGATTTAAAGCAGAGGTGCAGATATTGCAACCTGCATGTAGCTCCTCCCCATTTCCTGTACCCTATTGGTCTTTCCTGAACCTGCCTCTAAAGCCCCTAGATCTCCTCCCCTCACATTTTAATAAAAATTCTATGAAAAATAACCTATTTTATTCTCTCAAGCACTACCTCTCAAGCACTCAAGCTGACCTATGTGGGTATGATTCCTCACATGTTTCCTTTCCATACAATCACAATTGTATGGTGAGCCTATATGTGCAGAAAAGCTTCGGAAATTCTCCTTTTAATATATGGTGGAAAACAAGGAAATAGAGGGTACAAAACCAGCAAGCAAAGGCCTGCTGTCCTGCAGTTAACACCCAATAGAGCTATTTTTATATACTTATTTTTATTTATTTTACACTGAGGTGAAACCTCTCTTTTCTGAACTTATTCTATCCTTTCACAAGCAAACACCTGGTCCACAGCTGAGTGTACAGTTATATATCCAGCCATACTGCTATCTGGGGAAAAATATATATTTGCATGACAAACTACATAGATGGCTAGATTTTGCAGAAGTTCTAATATAAACCATTGTGTTAAGAGCATCGGCAAGGTATAGTAGTTTTGAGTGTTAGATTAGCAGCCTGAGCCATGGAAAATCATTGTGTGTCCTTGGAAACATCACACTGTCTCAGTGTAAAAGAAAGGCAATGGATAAATTTTGCAAAGAAAACCCTATTATAGGGTCTTCATAAGTAGTAATCAACTGCAAGGTATATAATATCAACCAGTGTATGACAAAATATTGAAGATCTTTAATCTAGAACTGATCAAACACTGTGCTTCCAAATTCTGCATCCGATTTATGGGCAGTAAAACTGATACATTTTGATGAAAGTCTCTAGAGGCAATAGATTTCTTTAATACTTCCTTGGTGGGTGGGTGTGCATGATATGGGGAAGGGGCACTATTATACCAAAAGTAGCAGAACAACTTCTTTTTCAGCAAATTGCATTACACTGAGAGAATGCACTGGCCCATACAGCTCAGTATTTTCTACACGGACTGGCAGTGGTTCTCCTGGTTTTCAGACAGGACTATTTTCTCGACCTTCCTGGAGATATAAGAGGTTCAGCCACTTGTACGCAACACGTTTGCTCTGCCATTGAGCTACACCCCATATATTTCCCTACTTCCTCTTTCTATGGACACAAGCAACAGTAGTAGAAACAGCGAGTGTTCCCTAAGCAGCTGGCCACCATTTGGTCCTGCCCATACATCCTGAGAATAGTGCCATCCTGAGAAATTGGGTACAGGGTATGTGTGTGATGACCATTGCTACGGAAATAGACAAGAATATTCAGAGAGTATTCTGAAAATGTGGCCTCTTTCTGAAGAGATTAAAAAAAATCCTTCTTCTCCAAAAACTAACAAGCAAACAAAGAAACAAAAAATTGGTTTATGAAAAAACTAGTTAAACATCATTCTCATACTATATATAATGCTTAAGAAATCCTGGGGAGAGGATATATACAAAGCAGAACCCTAGTTAAACATTCAAGTATACAAATAAGAAGGGAGAAATGAAGAAGTCAATAAATATATGTAATGGTACACCAGTTTCCATCCAGGGTCTGGTTTCTAAGTGTTTTCAATAAATTCAGTTTAACCAGGAACATTGGAATAATGTATCAATTTGCTCCATCATATAAGCAAAAGTAAATGACCACCCTTTCCTTAAAAGTTGCCTTTACTTGTTCAATTTGCAATACAATTTATTTTTATATGTCTCTAATTCATTCTGATAGCCTGCCATCCTCCCACTATAGCCCACACATAATCTAAATGCATTTTTCAGAACCTTGAGTCAGTGAAGCTTATACAATTCACCTGAATAATTTTCCATACATTGTGTGAAATGTCCATCCGTTGTGTTTATGTGGGAACAGACTGTCATCATAAGTGCTCAGAAACAAATGAAGAGTTTCATCAATAAAAAGTGCTGGTAAGCTTTAACAGATTTTTAAAAAATAGGAGAGGTGAAAGCTTCTTTGAGATTTAGCTCAGTGACAGAGCTTCTCCTTCCTTCAAATCCCAATCCACTCCAGTATCTCCAGTTAAAAGCTCTTCCAGTAGCAAGCAGGGATGGGAAAGAGGTATAAGACAATATGATTATTTTTCAAATCCCAATACATTACCAATACAAAATGTATAATGATTCAATCATAGTTGGCTCCGTACTTTTATAAATAAGAACAACTTATTTACTGTATAGCCATGGCTAACTATACCATTCATTCAAGTTTGCTCTTATTGTTATATCATATTTGAATTTACATACCATAAATATATTTCATTATACTTCACTCTTTTGTTATAAGTATCATATTTGAAGTTACAGATCACACATACTTTCTCGAGTGGTACTTGCTGACTTGGCTGATTAACTGACTGACATAATTTCTACCCCACTCCTTCAATATAAATTTCTAGCTAAGGCAAATAACAATGTACAAGAAACAATAAAGTACTGTTATAAAGAGAGAAAATTATAAGTTAAGGCATACAAACACAATGAACAAAAGCAATAATGGTCCATCCTAACACACAGTAAAATCAGAATTACTTCAAGTAAAATCTGACACAGTCTGGAAAAATGAAAACATTTTTTGCACTGGTCCTTGTCGTTGTGTTCCTTCATGTAGTTTCTGACTGAAGGCGACCCTAAGGCAGTGATATGTTTAAGTCTTTTACTCCAAGTCTCAAGTCAAGTCTCTACCTTCAGGTCTTAAGTCGAGTCTCAAGTCTTTCCAAGATAACTTCAAGTCAAGTCTCAAGTCTGGGAGCCCATCTTATACCCCAGCCTTCCAGAATAAAAGTCAAATAAACTAAGTTTTATAAGTAGAGCCAGCCCTCCACAACTGTAATTTTGCTATCTGCAACTTCAGAATAGCTTCCTTCTTACTCCCCCTTCCCAGTGCTGGAGGCTTTTATGTCAATGGGCCTGAAACAGTCTGCAGGTTTTGAAGTTGTCATGCCCTGCTTCCAGAGCATGGACTCTGACTCAGAGTCTGAAGCAGAGGGCAAGCCAGAAGCTGAAACAGAAGGTATGCCAGGGCCTGCTGTACAGAAAGAGATTACAGTGCTCGAAACATAACAGGGAATGGTGCCAGCTCCAACAGAGAGTCCTGCTTCTTCAGATACAGAAGAACACTTACCTAGACCCAGCACAGCACAGGCAGCAAAGAGAGACCAAGTATCCCTCTCTCAGAAATTATAACCAGCAACAATCAATCAAGGCACAGCTACACTAGGCTTTGGGTCTATTTAATTGGTGGCCTTCCCCTCCAGGAGTTGCAGAGCTTATCTGACCTGCTACCTTGCTGGATGTCTTGAGAAATGCTTGGATTGACCATGGACACTCCTTTGCCATGAAACCTTGCTGGACTTTGTTTATGTTGTACTTTATTTATGACTCCTTGCTTACTGCCTGGAAGTAAGTAACAAGTTCGGAGATATTCAGTTTGTTTTGTTTGATTTATCAGCTGTGCCAGGACTAAGATAGGACAGAAGTGGGGAATAGGATCCTTCTTACTCCCCATTAACGAAGCTTCAAAAGCTTTAGACAGAACGATCCTCCCTCCTCCAGCCCATTGCCTAACACATCTGTTGTTCCCCTCTGAGAAAAGTGCCCTCCGCTGTAGGGCAGATCTTGCCATCTGCTCTTAGAAAACATTTTAGAAGGCTCCTCCAATATCCAGTGGGGGCAGGCTGCTGAGCAGACCTCAACTCCACTTCAAGCCCATTGCCTGACACATTTGCTGTTCCCCCTCTGAAAAATCGATCCAGATAATCACATCACCAGTAGGCAAAAAGAGATGGAAACGTTGTTAAAAGTCATAAAGTTTCTGGATGAATGTGTTATTTTACTGAATGAAGGGCAGCAAGTCAGTCACTAAAAATGTACAAGTCACAAGTCAAGTCAGTGCAACATTTATTGTCGAGTCAGGTCCAGGTCAAATCACCGAAGTGGCTTAAGTCTGACTTAAGTCCAAGTCAACTCAATCAACTCAAGTCTACATCACTGCCCTAAGGTGAATTCCTTGGCATGATTTATTCAGAGAGGATTTGCCATTACCTGCCCCTGAGGTTACCCAGAAGGTTCTCATGACTGAGAGGGAATTCAAACCTTCATCTCCAGAGTCCTGGTTCAACACTCAAATTATTACACTCAAATTATCATAAAGAGGCCACATGGAGTTTTTTGGGGAGTACATTCCACAACCAATACATTGCAGTAGAAAAGGGCTTCTCTCAGTTGATCGTTCATTACACTTTAAATGAAGAGCTCATCCTGAAAAATGATCTCAGAAAATGCTGTATGATTAGCGATGGGAAGAATGTTTGAAAATATTCAAAAACAAATGATTTAAAAAACATGTTGCTTAAGTATCATGAAATTCTGATGCAAAAAATCTTGGACTGATGAGAATCTTCATCGTTTGGGACTTCTTCTGTGCCTCCAGGTTGATGCTGAGTTGGCAAGTTTTATTCAGAACAGTTTTGCCGTTGCCTTCCTCTAAAGCTGAGAGCGTATGACTTTTCCAATGCTACCTGGTAAGTTTCTGTGGCTGAGTACAGTTTCATACCCTGGTCATCTGAAGACCTAATCCAACACTCAAACCACTACACTACACTGGGTTTTCAGGGCATACTATAAACAAAATTTGCATGTGGTTGTTTTCTGCAGAAATTAATATTTCTGTGCACAAATCTTATTTCCTGTGCCTAATAATAATAATAATAACAACAAAATTTTTAAAAATCTGCCTTCTGTGCAAAACCTTCTTGTGTATTTTATTGAGCATAAGTCTCAAATTGCGAATTGAACTTAGAAAATTGTGAGTTTCAAAACCATCACCTAGAGTGTAGGAACAGTCATTTTGTTGTGGCTGTGTTTTAACAACTGGAAGTCAAGAATCATTGCCAACTAACTGCGTATCAACCTTTGTTCTGTCAGTAGATCCTAATCTACCTTCTTCCCTCCACTGTTATAATGAGCCCTTAAAGCCCACATACTGCTATAGAAGTAGGCAAAAAAACCCTGATGTCATATAAGGGCACTAGTATAATCATGCTGTACTTTTAAGTCAGTTCTGGATCCCTTTAGCAGTGAAGGAATAGGCTGTACAACAATATGGAATGGTTTCTAAGCCTCTGGTTGTAATACCTGCCATATAACAATCTTTAGTCCAGCATAATATTGTTGTTGATAATGTTTGTTTATATACCACCATCTATGTATATGGTGATTTACAAGTAAAATAACCAAAAACTGTGGGTCCTGCCAAGGGCACACAATCTAAAATGTATGTACATACATACAAACTCAAAGGGAAGGAACAATAAAACTATGCCGCACAATTGTAAAGCACATTACCCAGATAAAATACATTATAATATAATGCAAACTGACTAGTACGTATAATCAAACTATACAGGATTGTTGCTGTTGTGAGCCTTTGAGTCATTTCTGACTTATGGTGACCCTGAGGCAAACCTCTCACAGGGTTTTCTGGGGGCTGAGAGTGTGTGGCACACCCAAAGTCATCCAGTAGGTTTCTATGACTGAGGAAGGAATTGAACTTTGGTCTCCAGAGTCATAGTTCAATGGTCAAACCACGAAACCACACTCACTCTCATACAAAATTATAAAACAATATAAAATTACATTTCCAAAAATGTTTGAAAACAAGGTTTTTAACTGAGATTTAAAAATAATGAGGGAAGGAACCGTTCACAAATGTTCAGAGAGGCAATTCCAAGACTATGGAGCAGCAAGTGAAAAAGGGTAAAAGCAAATAAGGAAGAGAAAACCCTTGGTTAGGTGAGAAGCCTCAAGCAGGCTGGTAGGGAGAAAATGGTGTGTGTGTGTGTGTGTGTGTGTGTGTGAAAGATAGTAGGCGGCTAGTTTGTGTAGCATGTGATTCTAAAATATTTGGCTCCTTCCAGTGACATGAAGGAGATGGGAAGCACACATCCTGCATTAAAGCACTGGATTGAATGTATGGTTTCTGGCCTGCAGAAGAGATTTTCTTTGCACATTCTCCTAACATCTTCCCACTGTCAACTTGACAAAGATTTATGTTATTAATTGACACTCCCTGGAGAATGAAAGCAAACACATTTTTCATCTTTTCTTCTCTCCTGAGTGCAAATGTCCCACTTTCACAGAGTATTACAGAAGAAATATCTTCTGAAATCCTATCTGTGTCTGTTCAAGATGCCAGTTTCTTTGATTTCAGTGGAGTTACCTCCCAGCACAGGGTTGTAGTTTTAAAAAGAGTTCAGCAACCCTTGTTTATTGAGCTTCTAAGAACTGGTTATGGCATCTTTAAGAGGGTAATCACAGTTGTTATTTTTGTTGTCCTAGTTGTTGTTATTTGCTTTCAAGTCAACCCCAGCTTGTGCTGATTCTATCACTGGATGTTCTTGCCAGTAGAGGGGGTTGTCATTGCCCTCCTCTAAGGCTTAGAGAGTGCAACATGCCCAAAGTCAGCCAAGATATGAACCTTGACCTCCTGGGGTCATAGTCCAACACATGTAACATTGAACCACATTGAATTTCTTATGGCTATTTATCAGTTTGATAAAGAACAGGAAGAAGAAATGCATTTCTGAAAAAAGAAAAAGAGGTCATTATGCACAAACCTGCATAATATTTGTATTCATTAACTCGTAAGTATGCATGCAATTTTGGAAAAACTGTAAATAAAAATAGAGCGTCCAAGATCCTGCTTTGACCTGGCAGGCCATAAATGTCCACCAGATGTAGTTGAAGTCTACCTACTTTCTCAGTGCCATGGTGTTGCTCGACAGCTAGTTAACGGCTGGAGATGGGGGATGGTGAAATATACTTGCATTTTTTCCCCAGGCATGCCACCTACCTCCTTACTCACTGGGTGTCTCCATATGGCCATTTAGTAGCTGGGAGAGATTAGGGATCACCAGGCAGCATTTGGCTCTATTCCTGTAGCTGGGTGCATAAAGAAAGCCTCATACTTCTGGACCTTATGGGAAATCCTCATGAAATCTGGAAGGAAGCCTGTTTCTTCATGTTTCCAGTTGCAGAAACAAAACAGGAAGCTACCTGGCCACTCCCTGCCCTCCCACAGTCACTAAATGGTCATGGTGCTATGTGGAGCCAGCAAGAAGGTGGGTGCCAGAGGCAGCAGAATGTTGAGGATAGGGGTCCCGGATAGCTCCATCTGCAGCAACCAAAAAAGGGCATACACAGGCCTAATCTGTAATTACACCTGAGTATGTCATCAACAGGCATTCTGGCAATAGGTTATACAGAAATCCAATCCAATCCAGTCCAATGGAAAAATACAATATATAGTCTACTGGGAGAAACTGTCTAGGTGATTTGTGTGCCTGCTCAGTCTGCTACCCAGGAGCTAAAATGCAATAGTCAATCTTAAGTAGAGTATCAGCAGAACTTTAATAAACATTGACTTGAAAATTCTCATACAGTCTGTCCCCTTTGCTTCACAGATTCATAGAACCATAGAACTGGAGAGAACTGAAAGGGCCATCTAGTCCAATTCCCTTCCATACAGGAATACACATCTAAAGCACTCCAACCTCTGTTTAAAAGCGTCCAAAGAAAGAGACTCCACCACTTTCTGAGTAGGTCTACTCCATTGTTGAAAAGCTCTTAACAGTCAAGAGGTTCTTCCTAATGTTTTGATGGAGAATCTTTTCACATAATTTGAACCCATTGGTTCTTGTTCTAGTGTCTGGAGCAGGAGAAAACAAGCTTGCTCCATTCTGGACATTAGTGCTACTCAAAATAGTAGTCTCTGGAATAGTGCTGGTCCCTGAGCCATTGGCTGTGGGCCCCTGGCAGGTTTCCAGGAAAGAAAGAAACAACTGTACTCAATGGGCAAGCAGACAGTATTGACTCCTGGTATATTAGAAAAAAAAATCTAGTGCCCCATATCAGGCAGCCTGAAAAGCATTCTTCCGCATGAGATCCCCATTTACATCTAAGAATGTATTTAATCCTACCAATGAGAAACTTTAAGGCTCCTTTTTTCTTATGGTTTATTATCTTAAACCACATTATCTTTGGACTTGGACAGCTCTTCAAAAAATGTTTTCTCATATGAAATGAATGATAGCTCTCAGATCCAGCAGTGGCTGCACATTACTGAATTACCACTTGGTTGTCTTGGTCATTTATATGCGATGTGATTTGACTATTTTCTGGTGTGTATGTGTGCGTGTACAGTATTTATAACTTCCATATTTAAAAAAAATGATTTAATACTTTTTAACATTTAATGACATTTTAATGTAACTAGTTTAATTTTAGGGAGCTGGTGTAAGGTAATGGTTTGAGAGCTAGATTATGACTCTAGAAATAAGGGTTCAAATACTGCTTGGCCATGGAAATACACTGGGTGACCTTGGTTAATTCACACTCTCTCAGACTCAGAGGAAGATAAGGCAAACCCCCTCTGAACTTCTCTTGCTAAGAAAACCCTTTGATAGGTTCACTTTAGGGTTGCCATAAGTCAGAAATGGCTGGAATGCACACAACACACAACAGTTTGTTGCTGTTGTTATTGTTATCAGGGTTTTAAAAATCTTTTTCTTGTTTTAGCATTTTTATGAAGACTTGGGTTGCATGCTGAGGAAAAGGGTACATATAAATTTTTAAAAAATGCATGCATACATTAACACATACATGCATACTAGAAGACTGGAGGCTACTATTAAGAGCTGAAAATCCCTCACTATTGGTTTTCTTGAGCTTTTTCAAAATTCCTCCCACATTCCCCCCCTATTCTTCTTGTAAATTGTGAGCCTTTGGCCTGAATCCTAATTATTAGTCCAAACTAGACTAGACCCATTGATGCAATTGAATTTACATAAGTGTTGACATACATTCCAGAACAGGTCCAATAGGTCAGCTATAACTGGGACTAGCAATTTAACTTAGGTCTTTGTATTGTTGTTTTGTTTTTGTTTTTTTCCCTCCTGCACTGGAATTTGTGATTAAATTTTACCCATTCAACTTTATACAAAATTTAATTTAGCTCATTCAACTTTTCTTACCCTCCATCATTTTACAGATAAAAACCAGGACTCATGTGGCCAAGCATCATCAGAGTGTAGTCAAGATGACAAAAATAATTAATGAGGAAAAATAGGTAAGCTGGAAGAGAGTGCAGTAGTTTGTTTTTGCCTGAGCTTGCAGGGAAGAGCAATGTTCCATTCTTCCTTTCCTTTCTCTCCACTGCTGAGTTGAGTGAAAACCACTTTTGCATTTTGAACTCAGTTTGCAGCAAATGAAGTAAGCAGAGGACAAAGGGGGAAAGTGAGAGGAGGAGACAGAAACTGGTACATTTTAAAAGCAGCTGAAAAAATGGGATGACAGAGGAATGAGACAGATGGGGATATGGGACACTGTGCTAGTGAGTATCTATTATGGAACTTCATACCCTCAGTTTCAGTAGGTCTCAATGATAGTCAGAGGATAGGACATGATATTCAGAATTCTGGGAAGAGGCTTGGAAAAACACAAATAAATTTATATTATCCCAAAATTTGAAAGAAAACTTTACAAAAATGATGTACAGAAACTACTTGACTCCTGTAAAACTTGACAAAATATACCACACAGGAAAAGACAAGTGCTGGAAGCATCAAGAAAAAGCAGGTACCTTTTACCATGCCTGGTGGATGTGCCAAATAGTACATAAGTTCTGGATCATAACCAATATATTTCATAACCAATTTCCACTGAACCCAGAATTCTTTTTACTGAACACGTTGAGCAATTTAGACAAGAGCATAATAAAAGAAACACTGGAGAGTTCTTTTAGCAAGAATTATACTTGCTATAAATTGGAAAAATAGAACAATCCCAGAGTTAGACCAGTGGTTGATAGACCTACTAGAGATGAAAAACCAAGATATACTAACTAGACAAATCAATGGAAAATCAATTAAGGAAGCAGAAGGAGAATGGAAACCATTCATGGACTATTTAACTGTGAAACAGCTATGTTAGACACTAGATGGGAAAACTACAATAAAAAATATGGGGATAAAAAATATAAAATTCAACAATGAAATAACATCATTCAAATGGAAGAATTGTGAAGGAGTTTCTTTGCAAATTGAAATCAATAATATGCCAAATAATAGATGAGAAGAAGTAAATTTATGATAAGTATTGTGTGATCAACCAGATATCAATTACTTTTACGAGGACCTTGTTATTGCTTATTTGTCTATTTCTATGTTGGTTCTTTTTTATCCATTGGTAATTTTGCATTTAGTTGTGTATAATCGTCCTATTTCCATATATAATTTTTATGGTCATAATCAAGAATAATAAACAAAGAGTTTAAAAAATTATAGTTGGAGGATATGGTATTTGTGTGCTTGCTTTAATTATGTGCATTTTAGCTATTCATGTTTCATAATATGTCCATTGTTTATGTATGTTTTATTTCTCAGAGACATCCTGTAAACCTCACAGATGTAGAAATTTGTGATGCAAAGTGTGTTCCTTCTTGCAACAAGTCTAGGGAGATGCAAAAATGCACTGGAACTTTTAAAATCAGCATTTTTCCCATTCCTAGCCATTACACTCTTCGCAAGCTTTTCAACATGCACCAAGATGAGTGTGTAAATACTAGGCCACCTGTTGTCAGGCACATTAGGGGGAAGAAGAGAGAACACAGAGAGATTCAAGGACAAATATTAGCAGGAAAGGAAGCCACTAATGCACCTATGGAAAATGCTAGCAGTCTAGTGAAGTGTTTATTTAAAGTGCTCCTGAGATATAGCTTGATTGGATTTTACATAGCCTCTCTTTCGCTAGTACTACTTATCGGGCACTTAAAACTTCCTGCAAGGAAAAGAAAAAAGCTCTTCCATTAAGGTGATAAGAAAGAACAAACAGTGTTAAATCCACAAAAAAAGCAGGAGTAGGGGAGGGCGATTTTGAGAAAGAATTAGTAGTGAACTACCACTGAGAATGGAAGCAAACTGGTAGAGGGGAAAGGAGGAAAGAAAATGATGGATCTCCTTTATAGGGATCAGAATAGCATCAGAACCCAGCTGCCTGGAATCACAGAGGCATCCCAATATGAGCAGTAAATGATTGATAGATAATAGAGCAGCAAGTATTTGTGGCTGATCAGTTCAAGGCCAGATCACATTGTAAAGACACTCCTCTTAGGAGGAGGTGGGTATTTCAGTTCATTCCACTGTCACAAGATTGACATGCTCATTTACAGTTATTTTCCATTTACTTCAGTTCCACAATTAATAGATGCTAGTCAATTTATTGCAAGGAAGATTTTTTTTTTCAAGTGGAAGTTACTGTAAAGGATCAGGACCTGTTCAGGGACACCACACCAAAACAGGTTCAGAAGTGGTCAGGATAAGCCAACAGAATTAAAGATTTGTTGGTGGTTAATGAATGCAACATGTTTTAAAGCAGAGAACAACTCCTAGGCCTTTTTGTTGATGGAAGGCAGAATTCTGCACAGGAAATGGTGTGCTGGAAGCAATAAGTGCTGCCATTGGCCTACTCATCTTGCACATGGTTCCTCCTCCTGGAGTACGGTCACAAGCTTATATGGCAGCACTCAAAAGAAAGGAATCCCTTCTGCAGGGAAACAAACTCTTTTTGTCCTTCTGATAGAGAAGCTTGAAAGCCTGAAAATGATGGGATTTAGAATAGTATAGAAATATGAGCTTGTTTTGTTATAGACAAATGGTGAAGGCTGGTGCCTAGGAAGGGGAAGCCTGATGTGGAAAATATATGGACATTGGGAATGGAATGTTATTGGCAGTAAACAGTGCCAGCCTCCCCCTGCCCCATTAAGGAATGTAAACAGGCCCCACTTTGGATAAACAAACAGATAGATACTAAGAGACGGATGTATGGAGGGAGCACTATGTGACAGGACCAAGGTGCAGGCTCTGATATCTGAAGCCCAGCAAGCTATATGTAGAGGTGACGTAACAGTATGCTAATTTAATTTCTTATGAAACGTATACATGTGCATGCCTTTCTTTGTTCTACACACCTGATTTGGGATTCCCCTGGACCTCTCTTGGTTTCAGCCTGGGTTGAATAAAAGATTTTTTTGAATCTCCCACTAGTGTGTAACTTTTGGCTGTGTTGTGCTCCAGGAAAACCAGCCTGTTGTTGCTAACACTTCTAGAAGCTCTGAGAACAGGAAAGCCACACAGCAATAGTAGAAGCACTCCCTTCATGCCTCTTACAGCCAGGCCAAATGGTGGGGGATGTATGCATTGATATTCTTTCAGGAAAGAATGTGCTCTCATGTTATAGCAATAGCAGTTACATTTCCATACTGCTTATCACTGCTAAGCACTCCGTAAGCAGTTTACAACATGTAAGCTAATTGCACCCAATAAGCTGGGTACTCATTTTTCCTACCTACCAACCTACAGAAGGATGGAAGGCTGAGTCAACCTGGAGCCCTGCAGGATTGAACTCACAATATTGTGGCTGCAGTACCAGCATTTAACCATTGTGCCACCAGGGCTCATGTTCTTGTCTTCTGAAATGTCAGGCTGAGATCAGGCCCCTGGAATACCCTCCAACTGTCCCAGTTTGACTGCTTTGATTAATGTCCTGTCATCTCACTTTTCCAACTGTGTTTAAAATGTCCCAGCTGCAAACTGAGTTCAAACTGGAAAGGTAACTGGTACTCAATTAAATCAGTAAACAAGAGAAGAGAGAAGGGGTGGAATCTTGCCCTTTACAGTTGGGTTAGGCAAATGCAAACTACTGTGGCCTTTTTTAGCTTGTGTGTTCATCCTCATTAATAACTTCTGCCACCTTGACCACACACTGATATTGCATGGCCTCATGTGTCCTGTGTCCTTTCTGCAACTCACCTTTTTGTGGAGCTGGGGTGCGGGGATCACGCAAGCAGCCTCTTCCAAGAGGCTCTCGAGTCCCAGTTCCTTCAGCTCCACAGCTGCTGCCTGCTCACACGAGAGCCCCTCCTCTTCCTTCTGCAGTGCAGCCTGGGATTTTCCCAGGCTGCGCTGGGGCAGGAAGTGCGAGCGCCATGGCTCCGGAGCTCCGCACGCATGGCAAGTGTGTGCGGGGCCCTAGAGTGATGTGTGATCGCTCACCATTTTTGGCTCAAAGCTGAAGATGAAATAGTGCACAATCAGTGCCTGCCAGCGCCTGGAGCGTCGCGCAATTGCGAGTGCGTCATGTGGACCGCTCCTTGCAGTTGTGCGATGCTCCAGGGGCCCTTTCACATGACAAATGCCATGCAAAAAGGGCCCTGGTTTTCATCTGTGAAATATTAAAAAGCATGGTCTTCGCTAGGCTAAAGTGTAATCCACATCTGTGTAAAACAATTCTGTGCCTATGGCCAATTTTCCTGATACAGGGATGGAAGGGAAGGACAAGAAGATTGGAATACAGACACTCAAACTATACCATGTAAATAGAAGTTAAAACTTTTCCTCTTGAAATGAGAGGAAAATTGTGCAAATCTGATACTGAGCACTTTGTATGAACATAATCAGTTGTCATGTACTGAATCAATCCATTGGCCCTTTTGGCCTAGCACTGTGTATCTCTTTCCCTGTTATGACTCTGCGGAATCTCTGAAAATGGTCTTTCTTTGAAACTTCTATTTGATCCTTTAAGTTAGGGATGGGGAATATACGGCCCTTCTGATGTTGTTAGATTGCAACTTCCATAATCCACTGTCATTAGCTATGCTGGCTTGAGCTGATGGATGCTGCCATCCAGCAAAATCTAGAGGGATGTATGGAATGAGTTGGAGTGAGCCTCTGTATCAAGATATGTGCCACTCTACTCAGTTTATTGTATCTCCATTTGTGAGTGCCAATGTTGTGATAAAACATCTGGGGTTAAGGTGACAACAACAGAAACCACTACCAGAACTAAACAGTAACTGGAATCACAAACCCACAAGTCCAATGAATAGTTATTCCATGTCATTATAGAACAAGATACAACAGGATGATGATGGTGGTGATGATGATGACAACAACAATGGTGATTTCAAGAACACAGTTTTCCTATTGGGCGATCAGACATCAGGTCTTCTCATGAAGGTTTTGCCATCTAAACCTATAATTCCCTGCTCAATTCTCTTTCTTAAGACAGAGTCTAGATTTGCAAATCTGAATCACATGGTTAAGCAAATGTTTCACACTGTGCATTTAACAGATATTTATTTCTATGAGGTTGGAATATAGATAGTCCAAGACTGTGTAGCATCTAGGCCCCTCAAAAATTATATGGTGCTCCTCTTTTTCCATAAAGATAAAAGAAAAAAAATAACCACCAGACAAGTAATAGTAGAGTGCTCAGGTGTCTAGTTGAAATCATTTCTGCATCTGCGATCTCTGTCCAAAACTGGAGGAGGAGAAATGAACACTTTCTTCTACTTAGTATTCCATCTTATTAGTAGTCTGTGGGGTAAAAATCCCTCAGGCTATACTGATTTTTTTTTTTACTTCTTGGCATGTGTGTTTTAAGTAAGTTGTTTTACTGATCAGTTTAAGTGCCACAATTCATTAGAAAAACATATTTAAAAGTGTGAGCGCCCAGCATTAAAAAGCAGGGTGTACATATTCCTAAATCCAATTGCCAGTCCCCGTTACTATAGACCCACTGAGTAAATGACTGAATCAACACCTATGCATATCCAACTGTTTCAGTGGATCTACTCTACTAAGCATTAGCAACTGGATTTAGGCCACTGGACTCCTGGATGATTTACAACACTTAGCCCAGTGTAGTCATTATCTAAGTGTGTTCTGTCGATAGGCAGAGTAGATGATCTAGCCTCACTCACTCCATCCCCAGTTCCTTTCCTTTTTTCCTGTGGGTAGCAAAGAATGTGAACAGGTAGCCTTCCTCTACATGTGATTGCTCTCCAATTATGGATGGCAAGAATGGCTGACATTCTGTGGAGTTGTCATGAGACTGTAACTACTCAGCTTGTGATCTTGTAACTACTGGGGATTCACAATTATGACAAATTATGATTGAGTATGACCCCCTCCCCCCAAAAAAACCCCTACATTTTCAGCTTGGCAATACCATCAACTGATGGGTTTCTGAAGTGTTGCAGACTGGGGCACTGGAAAATGATGTTTCTAGCACTTACCTGGTCATAGGATGCATTAAGACAAGTAGTTGTGGCAGTACTTCAAGGAGGTTTCTCCAGCTTCCTATTTTCAGTGCACCCCATGACCAGAAGAGGACTGCAGACATAACTTCAGACTTGGTAACCCTTCGGTTTGGAGGTGTAGCATCATCAGATGTACCTACAGTGCTGAAGCTTCATCACTATAGTTATGTTTGACCATGAAAGCCTTGATGACTTTTTGTAAATATTAGAATTCTAGATTAAAAAAAAAAGATTTCACTAAGTTTGGTGTCTCTTGAAGAGAGACAAAAGTCTTTGCTATTTGGGACTTCTGCTATGTGGAATGCACATAATTTTCTATGCAGAAAACAGTGCTGTTTTCTGCACCAAATAATCATAGGCAGATTTTTCACAGAATAAATTCTGAACTGTTAATATTCCTGCATAAAGGCTTTATCACAGTGCGCAGAAAAATGGTTAATTTATCATTGGTCATAAGAATAGTATTTATGAAGATATACCTATTAAAGATTGCAGTAGTTTGCAGAGCCTTTTCCCATAGAAGATAGTATCCAGTCCAGACTGTCACTCTCTACTTGAGGGAAATAGCAATAGCAATAGCATGAGGATTTCTATACTGCTTACTAGCTAAGTGCTTTCTAAGTGATTTACAATATGTTAGCTGATTGCCTCGAATAAGCTGGGTACTTATTTTACTGACCTGCAAAAGGATGGAAGGCTGAGTCAACCTGGAGCCTGGCAGGATCAAACTCACAACAGTGTGGCTGTAATACTGGCATTTAACAACTACATCACCAGGGCTCTAACGACACACTTGAGAATGGGGGGGCCTACTACACTCTCCTCACTGTGTGCAGAGAACACACTTAAATAACAACTTCCTAGAACTTTTGTCATGCAGGGTTCTAAATCTGAAGGGAGCTTATGCATGTACACAAGGTTCCCATCTTCCCACTTTCCGAAATTAATGCATGAAGGGTAGGAGGACCTTGCATGGACAAGATGAGGGGTAGAAGGCTTATCATGTCATTCAGACATTCAGGGTCTGATCACCTGAACAGGGCTAATCTATACTGTAACTCTTGTCCTTTCATATGTTTTGTTCTCATATCTACAAGTATTAACACAGAGATGATGCAAAACTACATTTTCTTTGAGATGTATCTCTGCTGGGTATCATTATATCTCCTCTTTCCCTATCATGCTGCCTCAAGCTTCAGTTGCCTCTGATCTCTACACAATGAATCCTCACATTTGCTTCAAGACAACCCCCTCCCAACCACAAACCCCCTGTCCATGAAATATATTAACATTTGTAGAAGAAGAAAATCAGAAAACCATACTGCCAAAGTCAGTTCACAAGAAGGGAACAGAAATCAGATACCATGTCTCTATGAGCAATATCCTTGCAGGATTAAATGATTTAGAGACATCCACGAATCCAGTAGTTCAAGCATCTTAAGACTTTATTCTCTATAAGAGATAAAGTTTGAATGAATACTCCTGTAGGATTGGTAGTTAGATGTTTAATTACGTATTAGTCTTGGGATATAATTCAAGAGAAAACCTTAACACTCTCCACTGTCATATTTTGGACTGGCTTTTTCAGGAGTTGCCAAGGTTACAATGCTTGGGGCTGTGTGGTTTTGAAAAAAATGCAGGGAAGTAGAATGATGAAAGAGGTGTGTAAAATGAAGCATAGCATGGAGAAAGTGGATAGATTTTCTCCTACCTCATAATACTAACACTTGGGTCATTCATTGAAGCTGAATAGTAGGAAATTCAGAACAGAAAGATACAGTTAAGCACTCAGTTAAAAACTGTGGAATTTACTAGCACAGTCTGATGGGATCCCAATCTGATCACTTTAAAAGAAGATTGGACAAAGCCATCAGCCCTCAATGACTACCTCTCATAATGGACAATAGAGTTGCCAGGCCAGACTAATCTCTGGCCCTTAGATTTCAGGGCCAAAACCTGAGACATAGAGCTGCCTCGCTGAGGATGTTGTAGGAGATAGGGCCTGGTGGTGTTGCAAGGAACAGCCCATGAAGATGTCATTAAATATGATACCTTAAACATTAACCACAGATGCACACAATATACCACTCAAATAAAAAGCACCAAGTCTAACAAGTGAGGAAAACATATATGCAAACACCTTTCATGGCACTGCTCTCATGCTGAGATTATTCCTCTCATCCTAAGGATGGAAGAGGAGATCCAGGTCATACGTCTCAGGACCAGGTCCTGCAATCTGGCAACCTTAATGGATATATAGTTGCTAGAGTAGAAGAAGCAGTATGTTTCTAGTACCATTTTACAGGCAGCACAAAGAAGAAGATGTGGTTGCACTCATGTAGGGGTTCTGGGCTTTCCACAGATAACTGACCGGCCACTCTTTCAACATGCTGCAGGACTAGACAGGGCTCTGGTATGATCTAGTTGTGTTCTTATTTTATTCTTATGTCCAGACTTTGGCATGTTATCATCCATCCAGACCAAAAGGGGATGAACAGAACTTCTCTCTGCTTCTCCATTTTTAGAAAGATCATGTTTTCTAATTTACAAAGAATAACCTCTATATTAAGAATAATCATCTATTCTTAAGGACAGCAGTACAGTTGAAGGGAAATAAATAACCCTAAGAGTAGAAGCCTATCAGCACTGCCTTAGAGAATAGGGTGCACAGGCAAACAGTTCAACTAATAATAATCCTCCTGATCACGTTGAAACAGATTATATTTCTTTTCAGACCACAGTAACTATTTCTTAATTTGCACCTATACGTAGAAATTAACACATCTACATTTCATATATTCTTCTTTTACTTTCTGTTGTAGTGATGCAATTCCTTTTTTTGGTCAGTCTCATTTCTAGGGCTGACTTAAAGAAAGGCCATACAACATTTCATTTTTTCAGTGGTTGTAAAATTTCCTGAACTTTGCTGATAGTGTGCGTGAAGATTTTTATCACCAAGCATCACCAGCTTCTTAACATTCCTTTGGCCCCTTCTTTTATTATTTTTCTACTTCTGACAGTGGTGTCAGTGCTAGCTCTGAGTTGTCATCACCTCCTTCCTGCATCCACAAATCTCCTTCAGATTGGCAATGACAATGCCTATGGTAGCAGCAAAAAGTTAATCTACCCCTTCCCTGAATTATTTTGGAATATTTGCAACCTGAGTGAAATTGCTCCCCCTTTTCACCTTGATTTTTCAGGCAAAAGTTTGTAATGCCATACTTGGAGTTTAGCATTATCATTTCTTTTTGAATGGATTATTAACTTTGCAATGGTTAGGCCCAGGGGCAAACTACAGTCAAGGGAACTGCAATTAGCTATACTTGATATATTAATGTTGAACAAGCCTGTCTGAATCCTTCAGCCCCATATTGCAAATTAAAACAGTTTCAATCACATGCTTCTTCAGAGCAGATAATATTCAATGTAATATGAGACTGAGAAAAAGGAAGATGGCTGAGTCCACTAGGGTTGGGCAAAACTGTCAATGTTGTTGTACTCACTTTTTTCCAATCAACTTAAAATATTTTTAAAAAACAGAAGGAAAGTTTGTGTGGATTTCTCTTAATCTACACAACTGGGAGAGGGATTTGTCTATAACACGTTTTTTGGAGGCTTATGGTTGTTGTGTGTCTTCAACTCAACTCTAACTTATGGAGACCCTGGCCATTTCCATATGAGACTGTTACACTGCTATTATCCTACTTTCAACATCCTATGAAATCCTGGGGTTTGCAGATTCGGGAGGGGCCTGTAACTGCAAAACCCAGGATTCCATAGGATGTTAAAAGTGGGATAATAGCGCTGTAATGTCTCGAGTGGAAATGCCCCCTATTCTAACATTTACTTTGAATGATTTATTCTGGGGAAGCCTGTCATTGCCTTGCATTGATGCTGACAGTGTGACTTGCCCAAGGTCATCTAATGGAGCAGAGACTCAAACCCTACTCTCTCAAGTCCACGTCCAGCACTCAGATCATTGCACCATATTAAGCTTTTCTTTTCAGAAATAAAGAAAACTTTTCAGAAATAGTTTCCTTTAAAGCAGGAGGTTGGACTGGATGGCCCCTGTGGGCTCTTCCAACTCTATGATTCTATGATTCTAATGTAAAACTGGATATGCACCTTTTTGTGCAAACATTTTTATCCCATATGTATTTTGTATGTGTTTTTTTGTTAATATTGCAATGTGCAAGTATCAAAGGATGGCTACATTCCAGTTCATACGTTACTTTGGAAAACGTGCCTTTGGTAAGACACACCTACTAGATATTTTTCAAATTATGATCACTTATAAATTAATATTTATAGAATATGTTAATCGAAAAATATGTATCAAAATTTCAATAAAGTGAAATTCTCTCTCATCCCATACAACCTAGGGCTTTTGTTCCATGATGCCATTTTAGAGTATCTATAAGCCAACAATATATAGATCCACACAAGCTTCTTCTTTATAAGCATTTTGAGCAGTATGGGTACCTGTATGCAAGAATTAGATTAAGTGATAAGGCATTAATTTTGTCAACCCTAACTTGGTCTGTCCTTGAATGCAAAAGAAATAAATGCAAAAGAAAATGCAAAAGAAATAAATATTGGCCTCAGACCTGTTATGACCTCCTATTAGAATAGAACTACTGAATCAATGTGAATTCTTCATGTGTCGACTCACCATTGAACAACTGATTCAACAGCTGTACTCCTATTTACAGTAAAACACAGGCATCCAGGAGGATAATATCTCTGGGCATTACTATATCTAGCAGCAGCCATTAGAAGAAGAATCTGAATATCTGTTTAGCATAGCTTAGCTGATAGGAAAGATTCTCTCCATCAGTATGGTCTGTCTTTATCAGCATGGTCTAGACAGTTTTCAGGTAGGAACAGTGTAAATGTTATTAAACAGCTGCTTTTGTATCATGGTCACTGACAATCGGTCAGTCTGGTTTCTATTTCTTCTTGGCCTATATTATATATCTTTCTCTCCCCAATCAGCTGACAGATTTTATTCAACCAGAATAGAGGCAACCACTATACCCCATTTCTATAAACAATTAATCTCCTCCAATCAGAAACCTATGGGTGCTATAACATGCTGGTACCACTTGGCCATCATCAGATTACATCAGCCGTGCGATGGCATTTAACATGACACCTGTCTTGGGTTCATTGTATGTCATTGGGTTCATTGTATGTCAAGTCACTGCTTATAATAAATTATTTAAAGTTTGGCTGGGGTTATACCCAGAACTAGTCAGTGCCTATGTTCTTCATGAAATACACACATACACTCTACAATGCACAAAGCTTTCTGTTTTATAATCTATGCCTTTTGTGTGTTTGTATGCCTTCAGATTGTCTGATGACCCCATGAATTTCACAAGCTTTTTTTAGGCATAGAATACTCAGAGGTGGTTTTGCCAGTTCCTTTATACTGAACTCCACTTATGTTCGTGGGTCTTAAACTTCTTAAGTTAAATTTCATTTCACTCTTGCACTGAAAGTGAAAGCTGCCCGTAGAAAATCCTCAACAGACTGTCTCCTATGCCAAGACAATTTGCTTTCACCAAATTTTTGCCAACTAGAAGTCGTGTTTTTTCCCCCCTAACTGACAGTATAATAACCTGCTAGACGGGAGAAGGAGGAGAAAAACAACAAAGGGTAAATGGACATCACTTTTAATAAAATTGCCTGTTTGTACTGAGGTTTGGATTGGGGAAAGGGAGAACTTGACTGTTCCAAAGATGACAGGACATGTCTTTGGCAGGAACAAAGAATACCCAACACACATTTGGATTTAAAATGGTAACCTCTTTTGGATCACTTCATCCCACAGACACAGTGAATACAGATGATTATTGAGAGATTGGAGATCTAGTTGATAGATGGAGGGAACTTTTTTTTTTTCCCTTAAAATTTGGAGTGTTTTCTTCATGGTGGAGCCAGTTCCATTTAACTGAACTGAGTATGTTTTGCACATTGCCAATTAAATTAAAGTGCCAAATGTGGAGGCATGAAATTGAAGGCCTCTGTTTCCAGGAAACATCTTCCAAGAGGTTATCTTAACAGGTTCCATGCCAGATCAGCTGAGCTTGAAAATGTATCTATGTTACAGGCTGCCAAAAAGACATTCTTGGACTTTGTTCAAAGAAGATGCTAAGCATCGTCTCCTACCTTTCCCCCTCTCATTCCCCACTTTGTCCTTAACTTAGAATGTCATCTCCTTCAATTTGCTATTTTTTTTTTTTTAAAAAAGATAGTTGATATTGTCATAAAACACTGAGTTTAATCACCTATCCTGGCACGTTGTCCTCTGTCATATAAGGAGGAGATGTTGTTTTCTCTCCCTGTTTTTTTCCATTTGCTGCGGCTGATAGAAAAGGCACTCATCTATTAGTGGTCACAGAACATGACAACACTCACATCCAGCAAGATTGCTTTGTGGTACCTATATCTTCAAAGATAATCCCCCTCTGTAGCAGACAGGCATTGCTGGGAGCAATGTCCAAGGGCATTGACCAAAAGTGAATATCCTGACATATTCGCTGTTGAGAAGAAACATCTCTCCCAACTATTGCATTTTATTTTATTAGTTACATGACAGACACAAATGATGATAGTTCAAATTAATGAAACCCAACCATTTATTGCAAACATAAGACAGCAAAAAGATCACATCAGGATCAAACAATCCAATAAAGTCACAATGCAAAGAGGTGAACATGGCACATTTGTAATTAGAATTGTTGGCAGTTTGGCTACCCACCTAAAAGTCTCTGTCATCTCACTGTTATGTCAGATATTGTAAATAAAAAATATAGAAAGGCTGGGAAATAACTGAAGCAAGTATGTGTTTAGAATAATACTTCCTGGCACTTCTTGATTTGTTTTTCTCTTTCTTTCTTTCTTTTCTTCCTTTCTTTTTTTTTTTTATATTTTCAAAAAAAAAAACACTAAAAGCCACTACAATAAATAAAAGAATACATAAAAGAAAAAAAGAAGAAAACAACATTGAGGAAAAAATAAAATATCTGATTTAGAAGTTGAAGAAAAAGGAGAAAGACAAAGAAAAAGAAAAGAGACAGAGAAGAAAAAGAATCAACTCCCTTCTCCTTTTAAATGGATTATAGCTTGCCAATTGATTTAAGCCTCTCAAAAAAGAATATTCAATGTTTCTCTTCTTCTTCCTCCCACAATTTGTTCTTCAAAGAAAGAAAACATATGAATTTTTTTTCTTTGTTAATATATCAAACATAGTATCCCCCTATTATTTCTCCTATATTCTGTTACAATTTACTTACATGGTAAATAACATTAATAGTAAAAAACATTGATACTACTAAATAGCCTTACTGTTGCCAATTTTTCTAAATGCTGCTTACTTACTTAATTGCATAGTATTTTCACTGATTAAGTGTATAGATCCAAATATATCAGTATTATTATACACACAATCCAGTAATTATCCTAAATCTGTGACTTCATTGCATAGTATATTCATTAGTTCAAACTGTAGACCTCCTTCATTTTGAATTTAACTGCCCTCGTCCCTCATAGCTATCTTTATCATGATTGCTTCTCACGTAACATTTTAAAATCACTGTCCTGAGGCAATATCCTTATATTTGACATGTTTCTCACAACCCTTCAATCTTACAAACTAAATTAACTTGGCTTCATTCAAGCTTTACACATGCTATTAGAAAATTACAGCTACGAGACTACATCCTCAACCTTGACATCTTTCTCACACCTTTTTCAATCATGCAAACTGAATCAACTTGTTTTTGATCAACCGTCAAAATAGTTTGCTTACAAGTCACATGTAAATTCATTCCATAATTTCACGTGATCTCCCACTCATATACTGAAACCTCTTGGTTTTAAATCTCCCCCATTAACTGAGCTTGTACTTGTCTATATGTCTAATTTTCATCTTCTTCTGCTTCCATATCAAATATTTGATTCCCTCTGTTATCTTCTGTGTCTCGCTCTTGTCTTTGCCCTCCCAACAGATCAGTTTCTTGATCTCTTTCCTCATGATGTCTACCATATTGTTTTTTTCCATTTTAAAAATTCTCGATGTCTTTCCTCCAGAGGACATTGCAGAATACACTCTAGCTGTTCAAGACAAGGTTCCATTTTTCACTTAATCCAGCATTTATGGAGTTAAAAAATCACTTCCTGGAAGTCTAGCAAAAACTGCCAGTAAAACAACATCCAACTGATAATGTCTATACTTTCTCATGCTGTGATTTCTCCTCATCAAGATCCAATTCCTTCTTACAAATCAAATGAATTTCAGTCCATTCACAAAGTACATGCATTTAAATCCTTAATTCTTCTCTTTTAAAACAAATAGCTCCAATTTTCTAATTCAGCTGTCCTGGTTCTGGTCTTATGGGGGCAAACAGACTTACTCAGCTTTCAGTTGCAGAAAGACGACAGTTGCTTCTCTGTTCCATTTTAATCAGAAGGTTCTTCACTTTTATGAGTTCCAAGGTTAATTAAAAGCTCTTTTAAATAGCAGGTTGTTAGCCTTCAGCCTTCAGATCTGTTGATCTGAATAGCTGTGTTTCATGGCAAGGGCACAGTATTACCTCCTCACTCCTTCCCATTCACAACACATTTATTGAAAAGTAAACACATATGATTGTTTACTTTTTAAGAAAGTCCATGTCAGTTGTAATTGGTAACTTGCATATCAGTGGTGTGATCTCAACTCTGGGCTATAGTGAAAACTTTAAGGTGCATCCAAGGTGCTGATTTATTTTGAAGATATTGTTCAGTTCCTTAACTGAACTGAACTAGTGTTGCAATGTTTTCAAAATAGCAATAAAGGACATGCAGAGTGGACATCTTGTAATTAACAATCTGAAACCTGAATCCAGTTTTCCCTATTTACAGAAGTACTGTTGCATCCCACTGTGTTGCTTTGCTACTGGAAAGCTTCTACTTCTTAGCAAAATGCTATGTCCATCCTCGCACGAGTGCCAAGTCTAGCACCTGCTTCCACTTGCCTAAGGCATCAGACATACACTTTCAAATTATGATTACATTAGGCTAGATGTGGCTTGGGTTATATGTTCTAGTAACTAATCTAGTTGTTTCACTAGGGCTTATAAACCTCTTCTGAGCTTGGCAATCAGGTAAGGAGCACATTTCTTCTGTACTGGTATTGCCCAGAGCTTAGAAGCAATGGCCCTTTCCACACCTTACCTGTTCGCGGAGGTGGGGGGCGGCACTCGCGCGAGCAGCCTCTTATGCGAGGCACTCACTTCCCTGCTCCTTCGTTGCTGCAGCTGGCTTGCCGGTTGCGCGAACACCCTGCCCCCGCCCCACCCCTTCCTTCCACAGTGCAGCCTGGGAGCTGTAGGCTGCGCTGGGGCAGGAAGCGCGACTGGCCCAGCTCCAGAGGCTCCGCAGGGCAGGTAGGTGTGCACAGGGCCTTGGAGCGACGCGTGACCGTGCAGCATTTTCAGCTTTAAGCCGAAAATAAAAAAATGCTTGTGTGGTCCGCGTTAGGCTCTTGAGCATTGCATAAATGTGAGTGCGTTGTGTGGACTGCTCCTCACATTTACACGACGCTCAAGAGGCCCTTTCGCTTAAAAAACGCCATGCGAAAAGGGCCAATGTGTTAAAAGTAACTAGGTTACCTGCAAAACATTATGGAGGATGGAGAGGACAGTTCTATAATGTTCTATAATGGCTGGAATTGCTATCATCTTTTGTGGTGTAACTTAAGGAATGCATGCAGCCCCAGCACTCCACACTGTCCGCACCTCCATTAAAACATTATTTTTGTAGTGATGGCTATTGTTTTCCCCCTGTATTTAATTGCCTTTTTTAAAAAAACCTTTTAAGAAGTAATGGGTTGGCAATCCATATTTTAAGCAAAGAGTGACATGATTAATTGTTGCTTTTTAGACTGCAAGAGGCAATGGGAACAAATTACTTTTACAAAGCAACACACCAAGCTCTGCTGCAATCATTACATTGGATACAAATAAATGCCTTTATATATCCTTGCTCAGTTATGATACAAAGTCAATAAAGGGAATAATGCCTATAATTATGCCATTAAACTTGATCTAAGAGCCTTCCAAGGTTCCCATCCTATATTTTTATTCCAGGTAATTGTACTACTGCTTATGTGAGTTAAAAGGACCTTTATAATAATTGCTGTGGTCTTTCTTTACTGAGACCTCTCATGAGAGCTTTGGCTTTCCTTAGTGTTTGTTTGTGTAAAGTAAATTCAGTCTGTTTACTTAGAGCAGTAAGAGTTCCTCTTTCCCTATCCTAGAGAATTACGAAATCACTGAATCACAGTATCTGGAAGTGCAAGAATCCAAAAGCATCCCAGAAAAGTGATAATCCAACAGGTGTTCAAAATCCTCCAGTGAAAGACAGTCCACCAATTTCTAAGGTAATCTGTTCCACTGTCAAATGGTTCAACAGTGAATGAAAGGAGAATGAGAAGAGGAAAAGCTCTTCTTAAGGGAGTTACCCATGTATACTCCATGAACAAATGTGTTAAGAGTAACCAAGGGTGTTGCCATACTGCATGGTTATAGCATTTTTATAATGCTTTAACATCCATGGTTTCACCCTTTAGATTTCTAGGGCATACGTTTGGTCAGTGAGGTACTCTGAATTCTTTGTTTGAGAGCGCTAGTGCTGTTTTCTAGCAGAAAATTGCATGTGAGCAAATGACACATCTCAGGCTTCCATGGGATGTCAGCATGGCAATTAAGTTGGAATCAAACTGTTATAATTTTTCTGTATGGACATACCCAGGAGAGGAGGGAAAGAAACTTCTTTTGACTGCAAATCCAGAATACTTCAGCCACTACAGCTATTGACCATGATAGTCAGGGGCTGTTGGGAGTTAAAGTTCAAAAAGTTTCTTTCACTGGTAACGCATACTATTAAGCCATATAGCTACAACTTACAAACATTGCAAGCATTAGTTTGTTCTTTTGTGCCTTCCAGTAATTTCCGACTTATGGAGACCCTACGACAACCATATCACATGGTTTTCTTGACAATATTTCAGAGGGGGTTTGCCTTTGCCTTCCTCTGAAGCCGTGAGAATGTGACTTGACAAAGAACACCCAGTGGATTTCTTTGGCTGAGTGGGGATTCAAACCCTGGTCTCCAAGGTCTTAGACTAATATCCAAACCACTACATCATGCTGGCTCTTGCAAGCATTATACTGTGGTGTAATTAAAGCAATGGATATGGGGAGAGAGGTGTGGTTGGGACAACAAATCATTGATATGAATCGATGCATATTTAAGCAGATGGCTGCAATGAAGTCCAGGTAATCAGTCAAAGGGACATAATAAAGTATATTTGATCACACAAATTAGTTGTCATATAAAATAAAATTATATTTTAGGTGCACAGCTTTTTATAATTTAAGTCTTATGTGCAGGAGAAGTTGAGAAACTTCAGCTGAGAACATTTCCCAATATTGCTATATGGTAGTTCTGTTCTGTACAAAATGACCCTGTAAACAAAGTTATCTGCTTGGATTGCAAAGTTAATCACTTAAATTGCCAAGGAAAGATAAAGCAGCAACATAATGATTCATCATGATAATTAATGGTGGCCATCCACGTTTCAAGAATGTTAGAAAGAATGAGTACAGGAAAAAGAAAAGGCCTGTATTGTCTCTATTAGTGATTCTGCTACAGTGTTTGGTACATAATATACAGAACTATCCTGAAATTGTCCCATATATTCTGAGAAGCAGAGAGACAATGCCAGAGCAGTGACCAGGGGCACACAATTAAACGAGAAGTATTACTATATAGCATCAAAGTAATGTTATCGAAAATTATGGGTCCCTGTTGTAAAGTCTTGGACTTCACAGTCAGCAGGAAAGAAACAATAGAGAATAGGAAACAAAGAGAAGCAACTTGTAGTAGTAGGGGTTGAAATAATATTAGAAAATTTCCAAAACAAGGGAGAGGAGTTGAAGAGTGGATTTCTTGAATTTTGGGAAACCCTTATAAGAAGAGTCTTGGACTTATCAGAATGTTCACACTTTGAACTTATTATGCACAAAATTTTCACATAGATTTTTTTAAAGAAAGAAGACAGCGTTTGTATGCAAGAATAGTTCTGCAAAGAAATTTTGTGCACAATGAGTTTCAAACTACAGATTTTTTTTCTGCACAGGAAACATCATTATCTGTCCAGAAAATAATATATTTTCCTATACAGAATAATATAAATATTACTTCTGTGCAGAAAATTCTGTTGTCTGAACAAAAACAGAACATAAACAAACAAACAAAAACACATGCAGGTTTTGTGCAGAGTAAGTCCCAGACTTATGGTCCCAAATGGTCTTTGAACATTGCAGTTTCAAAGACATTCTTGCATCAAGAGGAAAATTGCTAACTTCACTCATTGCTGCTTTCAAGAATGAAATGAGCAAAGAACTACATTTCTAGTTCATGGATAGACAGCTAGCATTGGTCACAAGAAAGGCCTTGCGACTGTCTGTCTCACCAGGTGGGGCCCTTCATGAGAAAGATAGCTTTGCTACAGCTATCCATGCTACAGCTATCCATTTCAAAGTAGACTAGTGCAATGCACTATTTGCATAGATGTCCTTGAAAATTGTCTAGAAGCTACAACTTGTACTTGGTTGTTCTTGGGAGCTAAGCATTTTAACACCATTATTCCTAAGTTTATACTGTAGTAGTATATTTATTGAGCCAATCAAAAAGGGACAAAAATCCATGTGCTAGCTTTTGAAACCAAGGTTTCTTCATCATGCAGAGATGGGTTAAATTATGGGTTATATGGGTTAAAACAACAAGAGCAGCATAGAAAGTAGGGAAAAGGAAGAAATGATGATGCTGGAGTCAGAAGTCTACATGTTGTCTTGAAAAGGTATGGGAGAAGGAGTATGTAGTCTATCACTTTAAGTTTAGATAGTTTATGTCTATGTTGTATAAACTCTTCTTCCAGCAGCATTGGATCCCACCGTTGAGTAGTTAAGTTTGATATTCTTCACATAGAAATACAAGACATAGTTGTGTTGATCAAAATCTAATTCCCAAGTCTACATTGTGGAAATTAGGCCAATCAAAATTGCTAAGTTGGCCTGGCTGCTCCATACTGGTATGAATCTTTACAGCTCAAAATTGCTTGTGATTTGGATACCTTGAAGACCACTTTCATTCTTCTAATCACCTGGAGAACTGTCTTCAGACCCTCCTCATTAAGTTAGGTGGGCAACTTTAAGCAGCCTTCTCCATATTTGCACAGATCTTCAAGATCTTCAAAGGTATATGTGTGTGATGTATGGCTTACATCCAGTTACTAGAATCAACCCATGGATTCAGTTTTTAAATTCACACTTAAAAGAATCTAGATGATTCAATACATCTACTCTAGTTAGGACTAGCAATTGAATTTAGAAATCTCTACCTATTCAGTTACCTAGCTGGACTTAGAAAGATATTCCAGGGAAAGTTCATTGTTGGAAATGCTGCCCCAGCCATAAGTAAACTAAACATTATTGATTAAACCATTATTAACACATTTAGAACCAGTCTATCTAAACTAATAAAAAAAATTATTAGTGTTGTTATTGTTCGTAAACCATGCTTCAGATACTGCTTTGCTAACACGCAGGTTGATCTCTCTGCTGGAAAATAATATAGGGAGATGGTTTTGACTACTTTTATCTACTTCCCAGCTGCTAAAAAAAAAAAAAAAAATCCTTTTGCCAGTATTTAGTATACAACACCTTATTATGCAGAGTCATTTCATATTCAGTCCCCTCTCCTGTTCTGAGATCCTTGCAAAACAAGGCAGATTAGAAGGGTCCTTGTGACTGAACACACATTCATTCTCCCTGCCTCTCTCTCTCCCTCTCTCTCTCTATATATATACATACATATACAGTCACCATCCATTGTTGAAAAGGAGCTTTATGGAGACAAAAGTGCCATATTTCAAACTGACAAAGCCTGTTTAAGTTTGTGTCAGCATTTCTAGTACATTTATTTCAAGCCTAGCTTTGCAGCTTAATATATCAGCCTCATCAAACACAGAAACTTTCTTTCAGAGGCAATTTGTTTTCGAGAATTATGAGGAGTGAAAGAAATTGGACGGAGCTTTTTTTTTAGTTTTTTTTTTTAAACGCTTTATGTATTTAGAGAACTGAGAAAAGTGGAAACTTTTCTTTTCTTTTCTTTTTTTTCTTTTCTTCTGTGGTTTGGAATAAAATAGGTCTCTAAACTAAAGTGACAACAATCCCTAGTCCTCTCTTGCACTCTTTGCCTGAATCCTCTCCTCTTACTAGAGTGAGATTTCTTCAGAGCAATAGTCACAATAATAAGGGGAGGGGCTTTGTGCTTCTGGGCTCACTGATTTTTCAGTTTTCATTTTCAAGGGAATGAAAGTGTACTGCCTTTTTCATAGATTGATTGATAGATAGATAGATAGATAGATAGATAGATAGATAGATAGATAGGCAAGATTCTACCCAGAGGCTCATGAAGAACAAAACTCCAGTCCTCTAGTATTTTGTCCAGTGTGTTCAAATGTACCAGACTAAACAAATTAAAGTAAACCACTGGTCCTTGTCTGTCAATCAGAGTTCATTTTACCTTACATAATTACAGTATTATGATTCCACTTTAATTGCCATGGCAATATCCTAGGGAATCCTGTAGTTTGTAGTTTGGTGAGGCACCAGAGCTTTCTGAGAATTCCAAATATCCTTCCCTGTACTGCAAGTCCCAGGATTCGATAGGATGTTGCCATGGCAGTTAAATAGGAATCACAGCTTTATAACAGCATACAGTCCTCTCTCCTCATTTGCAGGTTTGACAAATTCAGGAGGCATGTGTTTGCCTCTCCCTCATTTCTCACCTCAGGCTTGTGACAGTTGTGTTCAACATGGACTTTTTTTCCCCCCCTTTTGGGTGCACAAAACCTCCTCCCTGCCATGTGGCTACACATTCTGCTGTGGAGTGGCAGCTGATTGGTCAAGGGTTCTCTTTCCTCCTACCCCTCCTTTCTCACGATGGTGACCAGAAGTATCTAGAATCCCAAAACTCTTCTCTGTCTAAGGGGAAAGCACTGGTAAACCTTTTATGTTTCTCCCCCTGCCAATGCCAGAGCCAGGGGCAAAGGAATGGGAGGGGAGAAGCTCTGCAGGGGAATGGGAGATGGATTATAGGGGAGTTATTCACAGTTTTTCCCACTTTCATGAGAGTTCTGCACCCCAGGCCTTCATGAATATGGAAGGGTCATTGTAGTGTTAAAGGACTAGTGGTCCAAATCCTGAGGAAGCTGGAAACTATTAGTCCTGTTCGTGCATGGTTTAAATCTTGATGCTAGAGCAGATCTACTATGCTACTGCCAAATAAAAAGCCAATACTTGCATAAATCTCATTGACTAAATAAGTCTACTTCAGCCAGGAGCAGGAATTTAGACCAATATATCCTTTAACTGTGGCTAAGGTGGGACCCAGTCCTCAGTCCATGTGTCTGCCCATGCCATCTTCCCGTGCACAAGAAATTAAAAAAGGAGAGAGGCATACTGAGGGTGTTTCTATCAATTTCAGGTGATACAGAATGTTACCAAGGAAAAGTAATTCCAACTGTGGCACACCATTTAAAAAAAATCTGTCCCCAGAGAAGTATGCATATATCTTTACCAATATCAGGGGTGGGGGCAAGCATAAGTAGATGCAATCTTGAGTCACATTCCAAAGGCTATATATTGCATTGAGAACATGAGTTAAGTTTCTATCAATTTATTTCTGTAGAAATAAGCACTGTAAATAAATGTATTTCAGTTAGGGAAACTTCTATGATAAAGAACAACACCAGCCCACAAGGTTTGTTTTTGTTTTCCAATTTCTTAACTCTGGCTAATAAGTTAGCCAGGTTGTTTCTATGCCAGCCCATAAAGCCCCTGTGTGTGTGTGTGTGTGTGTGTGTGCGCGCGCGCGCGCGCGCGTGCGCGCTTAAATCTTCTAAATACTGCAGAGCCAAATCTGGTGGTAAACTAATATCATTATAGCATAATAGATCTGGGTGGTGTCCAGATTATTTTGACATGTCCCTTGGTAAGACCTAAAACATCTTTGTAGAGTTAATTATGAATAGTAGCTCTCAGTAATTTAATTCTTCAGCTCATCTGCTGCATAGACGACATGTTCCCAGCCAAAGTTTCATACATATAAAAGAGGGAGGAAATCAGTCCCAACATTGGATGAAGACATGCAAGAATCACAGATGGTTAAATGTTGGGTTCTTCTGGAAATTGTTTGGTAATTTGTCTCTCATTTAATCAGAACTGTGTGCATTTAAAAAATCAACAACCACACAAATGCATAATGCATTGATACTTGGCAGAGAATTCAGCCTCCTGAATATTTCAGATTTTTAGAATTCCTAAAATATAAGGCCTAGACATGCAGATGAATGAACTGATTAGAAAGCCTAGGCAAAGGTATGGATTGTACCACTTCAGGGTCCACACAGGTGATCATGTTTTGTCATTGTTTTTAATGCTCTCTCTACTACTCTATAAATAGAAAGCTAGCAGAGTCACAAAATATTTCCCATTGCTCTACTCTCTACTCCCAACTCAGATTACCCCTTCTCTCTCTTTGAACAAGGGGACAGTAGAACATGCTGCAGCCATCTAAATGCAGTTTAAGAGAATGTTGGGGAGCAGTGCCTAAGCTATTTCCATTCAGGTATCAAGATTGCTAATTTAGCAGTCAAAGATGGTAAAAGATGCTTTGAGTCACAGTGGTGACTTAATACAAGGTTGGGTAACTTTTCTGTATCTGGGTATGAATGTTCTGATTATAGGAACAGCAAAGAAGACTAAAAATCCAAAGAATCCAAGCAAACCAGGAAGGGGCCAGGACCTAACTTCTAGTTTTGGGGGGGGGGGGAATAAATGGAAATTTCTGAAATTAAATGATGCAGGGATATCTTGCAGAGGGATAGAAAAAAATATTACAAAATCTTTCAAAAAATTTTCAAAAAAAGTGTTGGGAAACCTTGATAAGGAGAATGCTAGACTATGTCTTTTCTGTTCAGGACTTATCGTGTGCAAAATTTGTGTGCAGTTTATGTTCATGAAATAGTATTACAATTTCTGCATGGAAAATGCTGTTTCCTGCACACACAAAAAATACCACATGCAAATTTTCTGCAGCATAAGTCCCAAACTCCAAAGTCTTTGAAAATAAATTTTTAAAAGGAGTTTGAAAAGGAAAAGCAGGAAGAAATTTGCTATAATTTCTTACTTATTTCTTCAAGAAGAGAATTACATCCCTTGCATTGACACCTGTTTAAACAATGAATCATTACTTCTAGATTCCCAAGATGCAATTCACCCCTTTTATGCCACTAGTTTTGGAGGCCAATCACTATCTCTCTTGTCTCAACCAACCTTGGGTGTTTCTTGTAATAAAAGGAGAAGACAATATATGCCACCATGAAATTCTCAGAGGAAAGAGACTAGGACAAGGAGAAATGGATTCAAGCTACAGTAAAGGAGATTCCCCCTGAACCTCAAGAAGAACTTCCTGATGGTCAGAGCTGGCCGGCAGTGGAATACACTGCCTCGGAGTGTGGTGGAGTCTTCTTCTTTAGAGGTTTTTAAGCAGAGGCTGGACAGCCATCCGTTGGGAGTGCTTTGATGTGTGTTCTTGCATAGCAGGGGGTTGGACTGGAAGGCCCCTATGGTCTCTTCCAACTCTATGATTCTGTGATTCTATAAAAGTCAGGATATCAATATAAAAAAATAAATAAATCTAGAATGTGCCATTCTCACAGTGACTATCCAGATATGGGATAATCATAATAGGACATTAGTTCAATCATATCTTCTACACACAAACAGATGGAGAGGAAGGCTACACACAACTATTAATGTCATTTACAAAAGATTCATTCAGTCAAAGGAAACCTGGTAAATCAGTACATGTGTAGATCCATCAGATTCAATAGGGTTAGTCTGATTGGAACTAACAACTGGATTTAAGCTTCTAATTATTACACCACAATACTTTTCCAGAATAAGCTTTGTGTTTAAGCCAGCATAGTGTAGCCTCCATTCCTCTGATTTGATTTTTAAAAGTGCATGCTACAGAATGGCAGTTCATCATGCCCAGTGTTGCTGATTTACACTCAACATTACTCACAGAGAGTTACATTTCAACTAACCTTAAAATCAGAACTCAAGAAAAGTTGTTGGTTTGGATTGGCTTGGAGATTGCCATCCAAGAAGGAACACTTCTAATTTCTTTTTGAAACTGAGAGAAATTGTGATTTCATGATAGTGCAGAAGAATTTTTTTTAAAGTAGAATTTATAAAACTATGCTGTCCAGGCATCTATGATGATGACATTGTGGATATGAGACCTATAATTCTGAATAGCAGCCTTCTAAGAGAAAGAGAGAAGAATAGATCTAGAAGTACAAAAGCCTATGAAAAAATGGGGAAGAAGTGGCATTCCCAATCTTTTCCCAATCTTTTCAAGAGAAAACTGAAAACACATTCTTACAGGTTATTTATTTATTTTGCAGTTCTCTCTGAAGAAGAGCCTGCCTTTCTTCCTTTTAATCTAAGTTCTTTCTTGTTTCAGACATCTTCAATAAAGTTGGGATGGGTTTGCCACTACAGCACCCATTATTTAAATTATATGAATACTATATAAGACAATTATCATGACAACCAGAGTTCACTCTTTAAAGAGAAAAAAGGAGCCCTCAAAGTATCAGTGCTGAAAACTTGCTTTCTCCCCCAGAAAGCAGGACCCCAGATCATTAGTAAGAAGAATAACAAATAACGGTTGTAAGACTCTATGGGGTAACATTTCTGAGATATCTCTATATGATTAGGCACCTTCAGAGCAATTTTTTTTTCCTCCCATCATAGGTTTTCTTGCCCATTAAATCAAGGAAATGCAGACAGCGTTTAGGAAAATCCAATCTGTTTTCGTTCACAGCTTGATTCTCTGACTTGCCACAGCAGCAAAAGCTCTCTCTGGATGCTTCAAAACTCAAAAGAGATGGCATGTCAAGAGACTAAATTGTATGTTTCATCCTGTGTTGGTGCAGAAAAACAGAAGGGGAAGTCACTAGCACAACAAAACATGTCCTCCAACATTTCATAGATGAAGACTGGGGTGCCAAGCAACCTCAGAGTGTGGTCAAGATAGCAAAAGTTATTAATGAGGAAGAACACACAAGCTAAGAAAGGCTGCAGTAGTTTGCTTTTGCTGGACCCTTCTTGGAAGGACTAGATCCCACCCCCTACTATCCTGTCCCCTCACTGAGTTGAGTGCAAATTATTTTCTTCCCCTTTGAACTCAGTTTGCTGCAATTGAGGCAAGCAGAGAACAGAGGGGGAAAGGAGGAGGAGGAGGAGGAGGAGGAGGAGGAGGAGGGGAGAGGAACCAGAATGCTTCAAAACCCACAGAAAAAGTGGGGTTACATAAACTAATTGAGACTGTCCATGCCAAATCAGGACAGTTGGGAAGTATGAGAGAAAAGAAAGTTTTACAAAACAGACTGCCACAAAAAGATTCATGGCCTTAGGGCTGTCAGATGTTGAACAGGGGCTGTTGCAAAAAGTGAATGTCCCCATTTGGTTCCCTGTAGTATCAAGGATAAGGAGGGTTCAGACTGGGCATGCTTTTTGACAGACCCTCAAGTACCCACCCAATCTCTCGTGTATGCAAGAGAATGGAGGACAAATTCAACAGAGATAATGGTGGATTCTTGAGGCTGGAGAAGGTGGAAAGGAGACCTCAATACTTAGAATGCTGAACTTTGAGTAGTAAATGTGCCCCCCCAATTCATTTACCTCACAACAACTCTATGAGGTAAATTAGATTGAGAGTCAGTCCAGAGTCAGCCACTGAATTTGTTATATAATAATTTGAGTTTAGTGTCTCTTCCAATCTGCATCAACATTCTGACCAGGGCATCTGCAACAGAAGTAAATCTGCATCTAGATGAAAAGCACTGTAATGTTTTTTTCTTCATGTATAGGTCAGTTATAGGCAGCAGCATCTAATAATAGACCTGTACCTTAAAGACACCGGTTCCTTATGGAATTACTGCAGTAGAGTTTGAAAAGACTTGGAAAGAATGGAGACCTGCAATCTGCTTTCCTAAATAAATAAGCATGCAGCAGTAATATTATATTTCTCAGGTGCTATAAAGCACTTTGCTTAATGGTTCTTATTCATTTACTTCTGCCAAACCCTAGAAACATGGATCAGAATTTATTCTTTAGCATGAAGCAACAGTTGCACGCCAACAATAATAAATTTTCGTTATGACTTTTGTGTAATTTTACAGAACAGACAGAATCAAATCTATTAAGACAACAATGCTAGAAATCACAAATAGCAAAAGGCATTGCCGACCTTCCTTTTACTTACGTATTCACTCATCATTTTATTGAAATGAAAATCAAATTGTAAGGCTGGCCTTGGGGAAGCTAGTTTTGTAGATAACCTCCAAATCTCTATTGGAGGTAGGGGGTCTCCCTTAAAAATAAGACATGAATATTTAGCAGTTAAGTTGTTGACTTGTGAGGTATTTGACAATGGACAGTTAATGCAGATTATTCCAAACAATTTGCAGACTGTCTCAGTAACATGTATGCCTCATCACAATGCAATTTTCCACTCCTGGTGTGATTCAGTGTTCTATTCTTTTTCAATGTGTTAACTTGTTACTCTGAATATCATGCCAGCTTTAGTTTGGGAGCTACAAAATTCACTGGTGTTCTCTATGGATAGGTGTAAAACAAAAAAACAAAAAACAGACCAAACATTTTTCCTCCTAGCCTACAAGAATACATAATAACCACCATGTTAAATACATTGGTTACCATTGTGATGCAGACTACAGGCTAGCATTTTAGTGATTATGCTTACAAAACAAAAGTCTTTAAGATAAAGCTATCGGGATTTTTTTGGAAGCTAAGTGGGCTTCTGCCTAATTAGCACTTGGAAAGGAGGCAACTGTCGGCTGCATTTCAGAGAAAGACAATGGAAAACTACTTTTGAATACTCTCCGCCTAAGAAAACCCTATGCAATCCATGGAGTTACCATAAAGCAACAGGTGACTTGAAGGCACATATCTTATATTATCCACACTCCCTAGTTATCAGGAACTACATTGGTTGGTGTTTGTGATTCATTACAGATAACCATGGTGATAGAGAAGGTAATTCACACTCCTGACATAATCTTGACTGAGAATTATAAATGATGTGTCAAACATCTATTTCAAAAACAGGGAAGAGGAGAGATGAAGTAATTCTGCTTGTAATGCAGTAGCAAATAACAGAACCAGATCTTTCTACAGAACTCCACTTTGCTAGAGAAAGCAAAAGTTACACTCAAAGACTTTTCGCACGGTGTTTCTTAAGCGAAAGAGCCCCTTGAGCGTTGAGTAAATGTGAGGAGTGGTCTGCATGACGCATTTTTTTATTTTTGGCTTTTAGCTGAAAATGGCGTGTGCTCACACATGGGTTGGGCACCCCACGTGCACTTACCTGCTGTGTGAAGCCTCCTTAGCCGCGCCAGTCGCACTTCCTGCCCCAGCGCAGCCTACAACTCCCAGGCTGCACTGTGGAAGGAAGGGGCGGGGCGCAGGCAGGGCGATCACGCAACCAAGATGCTGCTGCAGAGTCCAAGCAGGAGGCTTGTGAGAGCCTTCCTCCCCAGGCTTCTTGCATGAAGACTGCAACCCAGCTCCATGAAAGGGTAAGCTGCGAAAAGGTCCTCAGACATGTCCATCAACATACTTCCAATCTTCTAAGTTTCTTCTCCTATCAGACAACTGTCAGTCTTTACTTAAAGATTATGTTCCTCTAGATGTACACACTTGATGCCTTCTCTCTCCTTTTTATTATTACATTTTTAGACATCCTATAGCTATAGTAGTTTTAGTGAGTTGCTTTGAAATATTATTGCCAGAATCCTGTTGTTTAATTCCAATTTGAGTAAGCTGTTCAATGATGAGTCAACACCTAGGTAAGTACAATGGATTTACTATGTTTATACTAATCAGGAGTAACAAGAGGATTTAGACACTTTGTAGGAACCAAAGCACTTTAGCATTATGTGTTTTATGCTCTGAAAATGACTTTTTTTAAAAAAATTGGCTCTCTATACCTCGGGCTAGAAATTTGCATAAGGAAAATGAGATTACTGAGTCCCAAAATGTATGTCTGTTTGCACAATAGCTTGAACAAAATCTTCATGTGAGCACAACAAGTGGGAAGGGCCATGGATCTTGCTTTTAGTTGTCTCCTTATATGCCACCATCCTGAAAAAAAAGGTTTCCCAGAAGCTGCTATTTGCATAAGCTCCCAGTGACACCACAAGAAGGTTCCCTTGAAATGCAAATAGCACTTCTAAGAGATTCTTTTGTTAGAATGGTAGCAGTGAGATTAAATTAATTTTTCCCCACCCCAAGGGCCTGAGTCTGTTCAGGCTTTCCTGGAACAGCTATGCACATGAAGAAAAGTTGTGCATTAACTGATGTTATATTTAATTGAAATCATATAAATGATAGCATGTCTAGTTTGCTAATAAGCTGGACCATAGTTAGTGTGTGTGTACACACACATATAAACACACATATTGTAAAAAATAATTTCAAGCATTTTTATCTGGTTCCTTAGCTAAAAAAAGGTGCCCAACACAGCTTATATATAGTTACTGAAAAACAAGGCAGTCCTTGCCTACAGGTTTATTCTTTGAAGATCCACTGCACAATAGGAAAAAGAGATCAAGAAAAAGGAGGTGGGAAAGGAATATCACATGTAAGTAACAAACAAATATAAAAGAAGTAATTGTTGGAAGGCTAACAGAGGATATATGGGTATGGGAAAAGGTACCGTAAATACACATTTTACCCTGAAAAAGCTACACTATTTCCCCTCCTACCCAGGTCAGGCTAGACAAATAAGGAAAAGTTTCAGATCTTGTCCTCCAACCCCAGCTCCCTTTTGCCCTTAGAATTCTGTCCGATTTGAACAATTTCCTTCATATAAACTCACATTAGAACATTTTATCTGGCGAGGCAAGTACCCTTTATTCGACCTTTTGTCAAAATAAAATTTGTTATAACGAAGTCTTTTCAGTCATTCCAACTTTTAGGTCCCTGTTCTAACTCCTTCCATGTGTTATGCTTCCCATGTTGATAACACCAGTAGTGGTTTTTCATGCCAATGACTCTTGTTGACCTTGAAATGACACACAGTTTTCCATATGGAGCTGCTATACAGACAACTACCACAGCAGCTGCCATTAAGAATGTGTGCTTTTGACATGATGAGTTTTAGTATAATGGCCAAGGTCCTATCTTGCCAAATTAGTTACGCACGTATAACGAAATATCTTCTGGCCTGGTCAGAGCTGCTCCAAGCAATAGAGCCCTGTTCTGCTGGTGATCGGGGTAAAGCAGGATGATGTTTCATAGCCCCCTTCCACCAGTGAGCAAGGCTTTGACAATCAGAAACAGGAGCCCATTCAGAATTCTATATTGCACTTCAAACCGCTGATGGGAAGACACTGGAAATCTCCTCCTGCTGTGCTCTGGTCACTAGTTGAACAGACCTCCATCACAGAATCATAGAATCAATGGCCATCAAATCCAGCTCCCTGCCACACACTCAAAGCACCTGCCCCCCATCAAATGGCCATCCAGCCTCTATTTAAAAACCTCCGAAGAAAGTGACTCCACCACACTCAGAGGCAGCATATTCCACTGTGGAGTGGCTCTTACTGTCGGGAAGAACTTCTTGATGTTTAAGTGAAATCACTTTTTCTGCAGTTCGAACTCATTGCTCTGTATCCCAGTCTACAGAGCAGCAGAAGACAAGCTTGTTCCATCTTCAACATGACATCCCTTCAAATATTTAAACATGACTATCATGTCACTTCTTAACCTTCTTTTCACCAGGCTGAACATTCCTAGCTCCCTAAACCACTCCTGGTGGTTTCCACATCTTTCACCATTTTGGTTGCTGTCCTCTTGACACATTCCAGCTTGTCAATACCTTTCTTGAACTGTTGTGCCCAGAACTGGACACATTATTCCAGGTGAGGTCTAACCAAAGCAGAATAGAGTGGTATTATTACTTGACTTGATCTCAACACTGTACTCCTACTGATGCAGCCGAGAATTGCATAGGCTTTTTTAGCTGCCACCTCACAAAGCATCAGTTAGGCTGTCTCCCTGGACTTTAAGATGGGATTCAGGGGGACATTTACAATCATGACAATCGTGCCAACAATTGTGAATATACAGTATAATTATAAATCTTTGTTTTGCCTATATTTTTAATTAATAAATTGTACGACTACTTTTTGTCTAACCTATCCATGAAAATAGAGCATTCATGACTATTTAACTAAGAGACAATGAAAATGATAGACAATCAATGAACATGATAGACAATTAAAGACAATTAAAACCAGAAACATAATTAAAATCACTAGAAGCAATTTTAATCTTGAAAAAGATGTGTTGTCACAGATCTCCTAAAGACAACGGGAAGTGGAGCTGATCACAATGTGGTGAATCAACATGATTTATGGAAGTCATCATCAGCTATCTGGAACCCAGAGAATGGACTAGTTATGGGGGCAATTATAGCTCCCACAATCTATGACCATACTGGATAGAGGTCTTAGAGTTAAAGTAACTTTTCTAAGCTATCCTAGAGATTTTTATTCAGTCTGTTTCTAATCTATATCATTTCACTTGCATTCACTTGTAAGTCTGCTCTTCCCATTTCCACATTAACCTGCACAATGAAAAAAATCTGCTGAAAAATATGCATTTGACTAGATATCTTAATATGCATTTGCTAAAATGCATTTTCTCTCAAAATAGGAAATTTAAAATCTAATATAAAATTTAAAGAAATGCAGACTATGATGGTAAAGGAACTCAGTTCCAGGCCACCCATTAGTTCTGGAATGCTGATCAAATTAGTATTTATAGGTACCCACAAAACCAAATGATTCAAGCATCCCTACAAACATGATGTACACTTCAATATTTGCAGATAGCACGGTGGGGGTAGAAAGAAAGACAGGCATCATAAAGAGTCTGCTGAGTCAGTACATTCTTGGGTACAGAATCAGAAGTTTGTTTCAGTTTTTTAATAAGAAATTACTAACATTTACAGTTATATTTGGGATGGAAAGAATTTGAAATAGATCTATTTATTGAAATCTATCTATCTATCTATCTATCTATCTATCTATCTATCTATCTATCTATCTATCTATCTATCCATCCATCCATCCATCCATCCATCCATCCATCTAAATGAATGTGTGGGAAATCAAACCATCCATCCAGATCCAGACTTTTACTTACCAGTGCTGGACTCTGCAAAGTTTGGGTTGAAAATATGCTGTATTTAACTATGTTTTTTGATGAATTGGCCACCTCTTCTTTCCCCAGAGAAGCTCTTAGTCTTTAACACCTATATGACAGAAAGGTACCACATGTTTTTCTCTGTTTTTGAAATAGCTGTACCTATTGGACTTAGTCCCAATGTGGGGGAATTTCAGTTCAATTCATTTTGAAGGATTTTTCAAAATCCACAGATTCACATAATCAGGTTGAAAAGAATTTTTTTAAAAAACATTGAATTGGCACAGATTTGTCCATCTGTATTCTCCTGTAAAATGAGGGATCTTCTTCTTTAGAATACTGCAGTAGCATTGAATAAACAGACACTTTGAAATTTCTTTGTGTTGAATCTTCAGAGTAAATTACAATATATATTTAGTGCCAAATAACTTCTAGTGATTTTCATTCTGATGACAATTATCTTTTTTATAAGAATGCAATTTGCCACACTGTGTGCCTTTGATTATGCTTTCCATGACATGATTGTCAACTAATGAAGTTTGTTCATCTGTGCATGTTTTTATGACCAAATTTGCAAAGGAAGATTTATGTAAATATGTTAAAAGCTCTTACATTAGTGCAAACCAGTAGTAAATTGGGTTGACCTCAAGATTAACATTGCTCAAACTCATTATTTGTTCTATTTGTGCATAATTTGCAACCATGACAACCTGGCATCACATGTCAAATGTGAATATATTGTTTAATGCACAGCACACAAATATTAATTAACTAGCATCCTTATTTCAGAAAATTCAATTACCCTAATGCATATTGTCCTATTTAAAGAGTTCAAAATATCATTACAAACTAAACTTGTGTCCATTTTCCTAAACTCTATTAAAACACACCTTCTGCAATTTACATTTGCAATTCATAGGACGTGATGATGCTTTTAGATAAAGTGATTGTCCGTTCAAACTACAAAATAGAAGTATCATTTAGAGTGTTTATATATAAAAGTATTAGCTGAAGAGTCTGCTCATCACTCACAATCAACCATAGCTTCTAGCTAACAAATCTAATATATCTTCCTTATCTAAATGCAGGGAAAGGAGGGGGGAAATGGAGAATGTGCCATTGGGCCAGGAGAAATGATTATGGAATTCTGTTTCCCTGTGATGGAGATGGAAAAAGAAAAGGAAAGAAAATGCAGATAGTAATACAACTGAATAAGATGACAGGTATGCTTTTTATGTACCGGGGATTATTAAGTCTGAGCATAACATTCAACAGGTTTATCTTCTTTGATTTCTAATTATGCTGGCTGGCAGATTCCCTGCAATACAGTTCGTACTCTCTGGGTTGCACACAATAGCTCCATGAGCTTAATGAAGCCCTCTATGGCTATACTGGAATCTTTCCTATAATGGCAAAACAAAACAAAAAAGGATTTTTGAAGCTATCCCTATAGTAAGTTTGAGCAATACAGTATACGGAGGGAGAAAGCCGTACAGAACATTTTTTTAAAAAAAATACATTCTTCTCATTTTAGATAGCGAACTACCTGACATTTCACCTAATTTTAAGCCAACCAATTTCAGAAGAAGGAGTGGAGCTTTGAGGGATGGCTGCTCAAATTACGTGGAATTCACTGTATCTTGACTGCCTTCAAAAGGCCCTCTAAAAATGATTTCCCCATAAGAAGCCACCCACACTTAATGATTAGGTCTTGGGCCTCTCATGGTTGTGTATGTGGGCAGGTGGATGAGAGAATGGAATAGCTGATCACTCCCCCACCCCACCCCCCAAAAAACCCTTAGATTTGTAAGGAAACAACCATAACTTATTACTGCTTACATAACAGATAGGACATGGTATGGCACAGGGCACAGATCTCAATATTGGCCTATTCACCTGCTAAACAATGTCTCTCCTGCCTCACCTGCTGAAAGAATGAGGAATGATGGGATCAAGCATACGTCACATGGAGAATTCTGTATGGTTTCCCCATCCATATTCAGGAGTGAGACCAGCTAGACACCCTCTCAGTTGGACATTTGCCAATGGGTCACATCCCACAGATACTTCAACAAGATCCCACACACACTTTTCAGGGAGTGAAAAAGCCTACTAGAGTGGATGGATCTGTGTCCAGTGTCCACAAAACTTCAGGAAGAGTTGTGGCAATAATTTTTAAAAAGAAAGGGAAATACATGTATTAATAATGAAGCAAAAACAAAGTAGACACGTTGCCATGGTGAAAACAATATACCCAGGAGCAGATGGACCAATTAAACTCTTGGCCTCATGCTAAGAGAACAGCGTGTGTGTGTGTGTGTGTGTGTGTGTGTGTGTGTGAATATACACAATACCCTAACTCCAACACTATTAATCAACGGCTTAAAAATACCTTGGGCAAGGCCTATATAAATACAAGATATAAAAATACCTCTCACCCTCCAATGCACACATAAAAATAAGTAGAAAAAGAGAGAGGGAGAGAGGGAGACAGAACATAAAAATAAAGGAAAAGTTGACAGGAAAGCTCACAATAAGATGGCAGCCCCATTTTTAATTTATGGCAGCAGAACAAAGTAAGGATTGCTGCTTCTGCCAGATGACCTGTGCCCTGGGAACCACACCATGTGATCAATCTTTGCACTGTGGGTGTGAGCACACTTTAAAATACTGCCATCTAAAAGGACCACCATTGGGCCCAGGAAAACCTGTCATCATCCCTGCCTGCTTTGTGCAGTACATGACAAAAATGGAGACCAGAGTAGTAAAGAGGGCCCCATGTATTTGAATGCATGACTTTTTCTAAGAATTGGATGACTTCATAGTCATCTTCTGAGGGTAGCACCTAAGCTTCTGAACTGCCTGAACACATAAAAAGTTGGTCAGATAGGATCTCAGGGCATGGCCAGGTCAAATCAATTGGGAAGCTCTGGTGCTAATGAGCTTGCAATAATCCCCTTCAATGACTCAATCTCCAAACACAATAGCAGACAAAGTTGTCTCCATAGACCAATTGATCATCATCAACTTGTTCCCTCTCCCTACCAAAACTCTCCCTTGTTTCCTCACCTGCCCAGACATTCAGAAGCTATCATTATTCCCATTACTGCTTTATCACCTAATGCTAAGACCATTAGTCCATTTTGGACCCCATTGGTTGCTCTGCCAGAGAGCCATTAACACCTTCCCCCTCAAGGCAGAAAAAGGGCATTTAAACCCTGGCTTTAAGCCAGACAACTCATAGTACACTGGACACAGGCCACCACTTTCTTGCTGGGATTCACATTCTTGTATTACTCTCAGACCCTTAGTCTGAGCCACATTGCTTCACCTCTTCTCTTCAGGATAGGTAAATATCGCCCACTTTGCCCCCAACTTCTCACTATATTTTTTCTTCCTTTCCTTTAGTTAGGCTTGTGTGGTTGTGAGACTGCTTCAATTTTGCATGTGTTTGTGATTTCCCCTAGTAAAACATTCTTTTAAGCTCCAATTGGTGTCCTTAAATTAGTACCAGTAAACACAAATTGAAAGATCCTGTAAGGTTTTTGCTTCTCGCAGGCCTTCCTTTGAGCTAATAATTCCCCACTGTCTCACAGAGGCACTGGCACCTTGGATGGACCTCTGAGTCACCCAACTTTTGGGGTAACACTGCTAACTTGCAGAAAGTCCTACAAGTTCAAGAAGAAGAATGCTTTGGATCAGGAAAATGACATGGAATAGAAAACTATAAGATGAAATGGAAGTTGGCTCTTAGCTGTGTATAGATCAGGGTAAGAATCATGGAGATGTTCAGATGTGGTTTCAATGCAACCCTAGCTTCTCTCACCATTGACTTTGCCAGCTAGGTCTGCTAGGAATTTGGAGTCCCACGAGTACTTGAAGGCTGCATGATTCTACCTCTGGTGCTGATGATATTGGATAGAAATGCTGTGACATTTGCCCCAGTTGAAAATACATTTGATGAGCATGTGGGCAAACACCTGGAGAATGACTTGGCAGGTCATGATGTAATCCCTTGGGGACATGTAGTAAGGCTGAGTCATGATAATGTGAAATCGTGGCAAGGGGTTGCATCAGCCATTGTCCCTAGCTGATGCAACTATCAGCAGGTGTGTATAAAAGAGGAGAGCTCAGACACTCTTAACTCTCTGACTCCAAATCTCTGACTCCGAACCTCTGCTTGATGTGTCTATGATGCTGAATTGATGATTGTGGATCTGCGTATCCTGTGTACAGATGTGTATATATTGGAACAGTGAAGATTAAAAGCCTCCAGGTATTCTTGGATGACAAACTCTATGTGTATGAGTTACTAACCAGTGGGTAGAGGGGTCAGAGCTGATGCTATAAGTTACACTCTGTTGCATACTCTTGTTGCTGTTTTGAGACTCTGCTGTGTTTAATGCTTGCCTCTGGGACACGTTTTGTCCAGGAAGCAGCAATTTGGGAGGATTTTGTGCTGAGGCTGTAAACCAGTCTCCTGACAGATGAATTTCTATTTCTATTTCTAATCCATGTCATTGTCACGTGTGTTCACTTATAAGTTTGTTCCATGCCATTTATTCATTACCGTGTTTTACAAAATAACAACAACAGTATCCATAACATTCAGATTTAAATACAACACTGTTTCTGAATGTCTTTTCTCTCAAATCTGCTTTTATTAATTGCTATCATGTCAGCTTAGGGCAACCCTAAATGAGAGACATCCAAGACACCCTGTTATCAACAGCCCTGTTAAATTCCTGCAAATTCAGCACCATAGCTTTCCTATCCACATGTAATGCCTTCTTCCTCTTTTCCTACTGCCTTCTACATTGCCAAGCACTATCTTTTCTAATAAGTCATGTATGTCAAATACAAATTTCTAAATGCATTTTCCCTGAAGATATGCCTGTAAAACACATTTCTGATTTTTTTCCCCTTTGAGCTGAAAATTTATTGGAACATTCAGGGAGTGCAAAAACTAGCAGATAAGTACATTCTAGCTTTCAGGTTAGTCCAAGAGGTATAGATAAGGTCCATTCTAATTAGAGTTTACAAAGCACCCCCAGCTTTAGCTACAATATGGAGGGAAGGGAGCACTCAAGGAATTCTTTATATTCATGGGATCATATTGAACTTCGTAGCAGCAGAGACTGGGAAAAGCGGTAAGTGGACATCAGCAGAAGGCAAGCTGACTGATAAGACACTAGAAGTGAGGCAGTGTGAGAAGTAGAAATACCAAAGAGTCCTGTGGCACCTGATTGGCTAATACATATATCATGGCATAAGCTTTTGTGGATGATAGTCAACTTCATCAGCTAGGTGACAGTATGAGTTGCAGGTATACAAACACATACAAAGATACACACCTTTTACAAGGTAACTGTAACAAGTGTTGTTAGGCAGAAATACTACCAGCAACGCCCTTAGGCATTCTGCATAAGAACAAAAAGGATGGTTTCTACACAACAGAATAAATTTATACAAATCTGACGTCAGAAATGTTAGTATTCAGAAAACAGTGGAGGGGGGGTCATCCTCCCAGAAAACTATATAACTGATTTCAAAGCAGCTCTTTATAGGGGGTTGGGGGAACCTTCAAAGAGAGACTACACTGTGAAACATCTAGAATTGCAAGATACTAAGAACCTTTGTTGTATCAGCTATAGCTTTAACCAGGATGAAGTTTACCTCTGTTTATTTGTTTACCAGTGCTAATACATCCATCATTATTCTTTTGTGAAGGGCCTCTGCTAATAGCATTATTGTAACTAGGAATGAAAATCCTTGTTTGTCTCACTCTCATAGGTAAGCATGAGAAACCCTATTTTTTTTATTTACCTGCAAGATGGTGAGATATTTCTGTCCTTTTCAGCCAGTGTTCTCAAATCTGCACAGATGGGCTTTGCACAAATTGTACAATTGCACTAAATGAAGATTGCCCCTGCTTATTGTGTGGACTTTTAAAAATTAGAAACATTATATGGACTGTTTGTTTCACTCTGATCAATGAGTCAGTCCTTTTCTGCTGGCTGCATGCCTTTTTGTCTTTCCACAATAGGTAAAGACAAAAGTTCTGTGTAGAGACACATTTATGTAAATTATAGAAACCTTAATTTAAAGAAAACAAAGATTTCTGTTATTTAAAGGCACCATGAGACATTCTATTGTTTCTGTGACAATAGACTAATGCAGCTAACTCTTTGAAAAGAGGACCCCTATCAATCACCTGATTTTTGACAGGGATGTACTTTATATCACAAATTCCCCTTGCAAGGAGTTCTGTATTCATTGTTAGTTAGACCCACAAATGAAGCGATTATCCATTCATGTTTCTATTTGAGTTATCTCCATTACTTTCAGACTTACAAACCCATAAAAGTGACAGGTTTTTTTTTTTAAAAAAAAGCTCATTTGTATAGTATAATATCCCTTTATACTTTCTTCTATGATCTACTGATGTCTAGGACATTGGCAGAAAATGGAAAGAAAGAACAGAACTTGACTTCCCATATTTTATGTAATCATAGAGTTGGAAGAGACCAAAAGGGCCATGCATGAATACACAGTGAAAGCACTCCTGAAAAATGCCCCTCCAACCTCTGTTTGAAGACCACCAAAGAAGGACAGTTGACCACCTTCTGAGACAGTCTATTCTACTGTCAAACGCCTCTTATATTGAAGAGGTTACTCCTAATATTTAGGTGGAACCACTATGCTTGTATTCAAATCCATTGGTTCATGTCCCAGTTTCTGGAGCAGCACAAAGGAAGCTGTCTCCATCTTTTATATGGCATCCCTTCAGATATTTAAAAATGTCTATCATGTTACCAAAAGCCAGAGTGGTATAGTGGTTTGGGTGTTGGACTATGACTGTCCTCTTGCAGTCCCAATGGCACAGCTGACAAAACAAACAAAACAACTTGAATAGCTCCCAGTTCATTACTTATTTCCAGGCAGTAAGCACAGGCTCATAAATAAAGTCCAACAGGTTCCATGGCAAGGGAGTGTCCAAGGTCAGTCAGAGTATTCAGCAAGGCACCTGGCAGGGTAGAAGGTCAGATAAGCTCTGACAACTCCTGGAGGGGAAAGACATCAGGTATATAGATCTGAAGCCTAGTGCAGCTGTGGCTTGATTAATTGTTGCTGGTTATAAATTCTGAGAGAGTGACGCCAGGTGTCTCTTTGCTTTCTGTGCTGCAAAGGTGGGTACAGGTAAGTGCTCTTCTATGTCTGAAGAGGCAGAATTCTGCTGGAACTGGCACAACCCCCTGTTCTATTTGTGGCCCTGTAACTTCTTCCTGTACAGCAGGTCCTAGCATGCCCCCTGTTTCAGACTCTGACTTAGAATCCATGTTCTGGAAGCAGGACATGACAATGAGACCAGGGTTGGATTGCCCACTTGGATGTGTAAATCCACTAGGAGAGCATGGGTGTACCACACACACTCAGCCCAGAAAACACCACAATAGGTTCACCTTAGGGTTGCCACAGAGAAGGCCCACCACAACAACAATGCTACCACATAGCAGTTCTTCATGTCATGGTTGTCATCTATTATGTTACCTCTCAGTGTTCTTTTCAACAAGTTAAATATATCCAGCTTACAAGGTTTTTGCTCATACAGCTTATTTTCCAGAATGTTGACCATCTTAGTCATCCTCCTCTTGACCTGCTCCTGCTTGTCAACATCCTATTTTGAACTGTAAGATGTGTTTTGGACATATCTTTTTGTGCCCAGAACTGGACACAACATTCTGAGTGATGTTTATGTACTTTTTTTAAAAAAACAACAATCTGGCAAGAAACTTTTTGATACAATGAAAATGTGATATTGTCCTGATTCCTCAGTACAACAAATATTCAACAATCAAAGTAAACATTGTGTGCTGTTCTACCATGTATGCTTTATGAAGAAGCCTGTGAAGCTTGGAAAACTAGTGTGGTTTATTTTAAACCTTTTGGCTGGCCAATAAAGACATTCCAATAGGATGTATTTTGGATGCTGCTTTTTCTTTATTGTTGTTTTAATGGCCATCATGCTGCCCCTGCAATGTTTCTTGAACTAAAAATACCAAGTTTAGCTGTAAGTGAAGGATTCTATACTTAAGAAACCGGATTTTGTGTTTTCATGCACTGAGAAGTGTATTTCTGAAGATTTAATGCCTTTAACACCAGGTGAAGGAACTTGATTTGGCTTCAGTGGATAGAATTTATCTTTGCTCCCACACCTAAAGTTATCTCCATATCTGATATAAATTTAGGTGCTGGAGAATACTGAGACCTTCCCAAGAAACTAAATACATTTTTTTGTCATAGTGGTCTATGCCTTCAGAGTGGATAGATGCAAAAACAGTTCTCAAGGGAAGTACTTTGTGACACCAAATGAAGAAGTCAAAGTTAATTGCCTCTGTTTTAATTGCTGTTGTTCCCACTCACTTTATGGCCTTAGTCATCTGCACATATTCCCTATGGAATCCAAACCAGAATATAGATGCTAAGATCGCAAACAAGGCTGTGACTTTGTTTTCACTGTACACTATGTTATCTCCTCTGTCTAATAAATAAAACTATGATGCTTTGAAAGACTATGGCCATTTCCGCACAGGCTAATAGAAACGGAGGACATCTGCACCTGGGAGGGGACTGGGTCGGGCCTACTTAACGTAGATCCACACCTCAGCCCACTCCAGAATGACCCCAAGTGGTTGTCAACCGTGCTTTTGAAAGACCACTTAAAACAGGTCTTTCAAAAGCATGGAGCGCGCCATTCCGTTTGCACCAGTACTAGTCTGCTATCTGCCGGGGACAGGCTTTAGGCTGGTGAGCTTCAGCGGTTGGTCGAGACCCTCGACCAACTGGAAGCCGCCATTTTTGTCCCCGGAGCAGTGCGGAGTGACGAGCACGCACTGCTCCAGAGTACCACGGACCAGACCGGGGAGCCAAGAAGCCCGGTAAGTAGTGGCACAGGGCAATTCCCTCACCCCGTGCGGAAATGGTCTATGAGGCTTCAACAGTTTGATATATTTTATGCCATTTGATTGTCCAATAAATGTATTATCACACAAAGGGTTTAAATCTTTTTTTTTTAATAAAGATGATAGTTGAAGCAAAACATAACAAAGATCCATAAATATAAATTCCCTTCATTCACACACACACAGACACAAAACCAACTATGTGCCAAATCTAACAGTACAGCTTTTTCTATAAAGGATATAAATGTTAGTAAATAAATCAAAAATAAAACTAATAGTAAATAAATCAAAGTAGTAAAGAAATCAAAAAATAAAAGAAAGCAGGATCCCCTTCTGCCAAAAAAAAAAAGTCTCCAATCCCCTCTAAAAAAAAAAAACCTTTTATATTCTTCAGAAACTCACAGTGGTGGTATGCAGGGGAACTGTATCTTGCCGAAGGCACCAAAGCACTTTGAGACAGACCTTCCTCTGCATTATTTTAGCCCTTTTGACCAATAAGTCTTCTGTTTTCAAAAACTTGGTCAGCGGTGTCTGCAGAAATAAGCTGTCTAGTTAAACTGCAGAAACTGGCCACAAGGTTACATAATAATGCCATGAACTAAAACCCTTGTGGTAACTTCCAGTTTGCTTGGAGCAGCTTTCATTTTCTGCTTAAGTGACTTTAATCCATTGTCAGACTTGCCTTCATTTTCCAGCAATAGAGCTATCTGATCATCATCGCCTCCAGGTTGATATGGCCAGTTGTGTGGAAGACTCAGATCCTCCTGACTTATTGAATATTTACTTCCATTCTATTTCAGCTTCACTTATTATCATCTTCCATTGCACAGATGACAGGAATACCTGATTGGCACCTTTTCCCCAAACACTTTCCCTTCCACAGCTCTGAATAAAGGGCTTGCTCTCATAGTAAGGAACAGCTTTATCATGCCAAGAATCAAAGAGTAAATTTCAGGGAAGGGGAAAGTGACTGCTTGAGACTATCCTTGTGCTTAGGATGCATGTGCACAAATAGTACTTCTCTATGAAGCTGTGACCATTTCCTCACTACACAGTTATAGTGCTATTATTCCACTTTCAACATCCTATGAAATCCTGGGGTTTGCAGTTTAGGGAAAGGCATTTAGAATTCTCAGACAGAGAGCTCTTTGGCCTCAGAAAACTACAAACCCCAGAATTCCACAGGATGTTGAAAGTGGAATAATAGCACTATAACAGTGTAGTGCAGAAATGGCCTATATTACTAGACTCAGATGTTTTATTTCACCCATATACTCTACACTAGGTCTTTCAGCATTCAAAGCTTTATATTCATTCTAAATAAAACATGAAATCGGGTTACCATATTAACCTTCTACCTTTCTTTGTTACCAGAGATGCCTTCTAAACACACATATGGACCCACAAATGTCCCATTCACACATGTTGGTAGAGGATCTTATGACCTTGGCAATAGTGGTTCTTAGGCAAATTCAAATCAATAAACCATGTTCACACAGAACTATCTCAAAGGGGAATTTTATTGACCATACAACAATAAAGATACACACAATCGCATTGGGGAATAGCAAATAACTATGGTCAGAGTTTCAGAAATGGCAGACACTGCATATAAAAGACGAATAATTAACAAACTCCCTCCCTAAAGAGTCCAGGATGACCCTGTCCTTGCTCTCTTTTCAATGGCAGGTTAAGACACTTTTGTGCCATAAGGCTTCTATAAATTGACTTGGTTTGGGTTCTTGAGGTTGTGTAAGTCTGTTTTAAGGTTGGTATTTTTTAAAAAAGACCCAGCAGGGTGTACTGATTTGAAGACCAGGGTTCAATTACCTGCCTGGCCTTGGAAATCCTTGGGTGACCTTGGGTATGTCACCCACTCTCAGCTGCAAAAAACCTATTATAGGTTCACCTTAGGGTCACCAAAAGTCAGAAACAACTTGAAGGCACCCAACAACAACAACAACAACAACCAAAATTAAATGTATTTGAATGCACTTTATACTTTTAATATGTAAATTTTTAACTTCACACATGGTTTAATTTTTTCATTTTATATTTGTACTCTCATGGATGTTTCTAATTTTTACTATTATAATATTAGCTACTTTGAGTCCCACTGTTGGGAGATAGGCAGGAAATAAATAAATAAACAAATAAACAAAACAAAACTATAATAGCAACTACAACCAAAGTGCAGTTGTTTAGTATGGGGAAATAGTAACTCAAAATGAATGAACTTGCAAGGCTGGAGTTAAGCAGTGTGAAACTTTGGGGGTTTGTGAGAGGAAGGATAACTACGGCCCTTTCCAGACGTGGGGAAGGAGCCGCGCGAAAATGGGACTCCCCGGACTTCTTCTCTGTCCGGGCGAGTCCGTCGGGACGAGGAGCAGTGCGAGCTCTTTGCTCCGCACTGCTCCAGTGTCCAAAATGGTGGTGGCTCTCCAACAACCGGAGAAGCTTGCCAGCCCAAAGCCCGCCCCCGGCAGATCTGCAGGAATGCATTTGCTCTGGAGCGCAGGGACAGAGAGGCACGGAGTTGCACGCTCCGTGCTTTTTAAAAACCTCTAAAAAGAGGTTTTTAAAAAGCACGCTGCACAACCAGTTCTGGTTGCTCCGAACCGGGCTGAGGTGCGGAACTACAAAAAGTAGTCCACCCCAGTCCACTGCACGGTGCAGAAGACCTCCGTTGGAGGTCGCTCTGCACTGTTTTACTAGCCCGGTGCGCAAATGGCCTAAGAGAAAGAAAAATATTCAAAAGTAAGAACAGAATAATACCTTTCCCAATGCACAACCATGCACACCAGAGAGAGGGGGCCGTTTTAGGGAGCTGCAATGTGCAGGGAAAGTACTTCCTGAAAGATAGGATTTAGAGATGACAAGAGTTTTTTCCTGCTTGCTTCCTATAAGACTTAACTTGACTGGAATAGGCATTCCAGTCAACCTTTCTTTCCTTAGCCAAATCAAGGTGTTATACAAATATGGCCATCTTGGGCTGCACCAAGTACAGTGCTATTCCCTGGGCCACTTATAGACTTCAGGAGTGAACCTGGGCATGTTACAGTTGTCTATGGGCCTTTCCACATACACTGTTATAGTGCTATTATTCCACTTTCGACATCCTGTGGAATTCTGCGGTTTGTAGTTTACTCATTTCAAAGAGCTTTCTGGCTGAGAATTCTAAATGCCTCTCCTTTTGAGTATTTAATGAAGAAAGAGTAGGCTTACATTTGGATGGAGACTGTTCTTTCTTCCTCAAGTGTGCAAGAGCAAGTGGACCATGCCTGGTCACTCCCTTCCTAATGGCTGATTGGAGGCCAGGGGTGGTAGGACAGAGGCAGGCCAGGTAGTGGCCCAAATGCTCTTGTACACTCAGGAAAGAAAGAGCATCCTCTGCCTCCTGGATGACCAAATGTGATGGAGAAGATGTATGCTATGCCAGCCTGTCCACTGAATCTTGGCTAATATTTCTTGTCTGCAGTGATGGAGACTCAGGCCATTTCCATACCGGGCTTCTGAAATGGTGCAGAGCGACCTCTGACGGAGGTCTTCTACACCCTAGAGTGGACTGGCGTGGACTACTTTTTGTAGTTCCACACCAGAATCCACTCAGGAGCGGCCGGAACTAGCCGTGCTGCGTGTTTTTTAAAAACCTCTTTTTCGAGGTTTTTAAAAAGCACGGAGCGCGCAGCCCCGCGCCGCTCCGTCGCCTGGCTCCGAAGTGGATTTGCAGGCGTGTGCAAGTGCATGCCTGCAGATCTGCCGGGGGCGGGCTTCCAGCTGGCGAGCTTCTCCGGTTGGTGGAGAGCCTCCACCAACCGGAAGCCGCCAGTTGGGATGCCGGAGGACTGCAGAGCAGCGAGCTCGCGCTGCTCCATGTGGCGACGGACTTACCCGGTTTCAGGTAAGCTCCGTTTTGGGGCTTTTTCGCCCGTTCCCCCCCACACACACATGTGAAAAGGGCCTCAGAAGAGGACATGGGGTTTGGTATGCTGACAGCATCAAAACATTTTTTCAAAGATATATTTGTGTGGGACATGTTCAAGAGGATCCTGGTATTTTGTAGGGACTAGAGGATACTGTCTTAAGGAACTATATGAAGCATTTGGGTCATGTGTTGCTCACCCCGGAATTCAGGTAAGTGAAAGGCCAAAGGTTTTTCCCAACTTTCTCCAGTATGTGTTAACTCTGCATGTGGAAGTAGCATCATTCTTCTGGAACAGCCCATGAGACCCCTGTGGCTTGAGTAGCCAAAACTCCAGAAGGGATTAGCTTCATATTTGGTAGATGCTATGGAAGCCAGGATGGTTTCCCTGGCTCTAATACCCAGTGTAGTTCTGCATTTATGCTTAGTGCTCCACTCTTTCTCACACATCATTTCCACCTATAATGAGTGGCAGATTTTAGCAGGTGTTATTATTTGAACTGTGTAGGTCAGGAGCTGGCAGTGATGGATGTTTTGGGGGTGGGAATTTTCTGTCCCTGGAACACTCTGGAAATTGCATGGGCTGCCAAAAATGTCTTGCCTCCATTCAGAAATGGTCTTATACTTGCCATGTTCTAGGTTCTCTAGGACCTTAGTTCTATAGCAAGCACCAAATCTGGCCTGTCTCCTGACAAAAACAGGATCATAAAGGACAATCATTTGTGTAAGCCATGGGTCAAAAGTTAACAAGTTTAAGAAAAACATTACTGAGACCTGGAGGTCCATACTAGCGCTGAATGTCAGATACACCATTGGCCTTATTCTAAGTTCCAAATATATCAACAATGCAGAGCATAATGCATTCATTTGAAACCTCCAGCAAATTAACAACTGATGGATACTAACAGTGGCCAAAGATAGTTACAATGAAACAAACTATTTCCCACCACACAGTGCAGCATTATGCAAATATTTGGGTTCCTGTGCTCAGAAATAGATAACGAGGAGCTCTTCAGAAAGCACAAACAATGGAATCTTCTTGGCAGCAATTTTTGTTATTATTTACCTGACCTTGGCATATATAATGAGGGTAACTCATTGCATTTTAAATCCTTTTCTCTCCCTCCCTCTCTCCTGCCCATGTCTCAGCAACTGATGCACTGACTAGTAGAAACAATGAATGATAATGAAGTTTAATACTTGACATTGCAGAAATATTACAGGAAAAAAAAGAGAGAACCCTCTGAAGCTCACTGACGTTCTTTATGTCAGAGCAGCAGTTTAGTTTTTAAAGAGCCTAATTGATCTCAAATGGATGTCTACAATTCTTAGAAACCAACAGTGGATAGCTATGGAAAAGCATAACAGTAACTTTGCAGGAGTATTTTTGTTTATTTGCTTGCTTGTGTGTTTCACTGTACCCCACCCTGTACCTATGAATCTCAGGGCAGCATATAATACAATCAATTCAAAACAATTTAAAAGAATTCAAAATAATGTAGGTCTTAAAAACATATCAAACTCTCAAATTAAAATAAGAGAAAACACTTAAAATATACACGTAGAAACTGGAGAAAATCATAATAGTTCAAAGGCTTGGATAAAAAGACCTTTTTTCAAGTTGGTGCTGAAATGAAGCCATTGTCGGAGTCAATCCAGCCTCTAATGGAAGGAGATATTGTATAACCAGGGTGCCATGACAAATAAGACCCTTTCCTAAATCTTCGCTTAATGTGCTACCCTCACTAGTGGGACACTCAGAAAGGTTCCAGAAAGGAGAGAATAGAATCTTTCAATGCCTTAGTTCCAGAACTGGGAACAGCTACCTCTTTGGACCACAACCCCCAGAACCAATGGGAAGTCTGCAAGTTGTAATCCAAGTCCTAGATCTAATTGTTAAGTAGAATAGACTGACTGAATAAACAGTTTTTACCTATGTGTTAACTTGCCATTCAGCTATTGATTCAATAGCTCTTTTCTCACTGAAACTAACCAACAGGATTCAAGTCTAAGAAAAATAACATTTCCAAGATCTCCTTGACTTTGTTCATAATTGTGAACTACAAATGGTGTCTGTGCCACTAATTTGAAGGTATATATGTGAGAGAGGGATTGGGACAGATGAAGTTTTAAAGGCAATTTGCGTTGGATGGTTGCAGAGAAGGGAATGATAAGTCATTGGACCTAGCAGGCAAGCTGAGAGAATGTAACCTTTCTCTCTCCTTATGCAATCACCAGGAGAATGCTTCCTCTGATTTCCACTGAAAGGAAATCCTTCATTAGTGCACCCTACCACTGAACCTTGTACATTTAGCATGTGTATTCTAGCCTTGAGAAAAGAAAAGAAAGAGGAAAACTCCCAGGACAAAACTTTAAACTGAGAGAAGGCGATGTTCTGAACCCAGCAGGCCACAACACATTATTCTCTGGAGCTCTGACAGGCCACAAACTTACCATTGGGGGTGACCAGAAGTGATGTCACATCAGTCCGTCTAGGCCTTCTGTGGTGAGGGATTCTTGTTAATGCCTCTCCAGCATTTTTAAAATATCTGTAAGCATGCTCAAATGACACTTTTTGGTGAGTGGCTGATACTGTGGGGGGACGGGGGTCCCTGGCAGCCATAGTCTGCACAAATCCTACCCATGTTAGACTCTCTTTACATGACTTTTTCAAGAGTAGATGCTCCTACTGCTAACTTTATGGATATTCCCACACCAGTCTCAGTGTATGGAGGGACTTCCAGCCATGACATCAGGCTACCAGATATATCGAAAAGCCATACATGTGACAGAGACTTATATTTACACAGATGTGGCAGCATTAGCACAGACCACAATGGTAGCACTGTGGCTGACATCCAGTTAGTGCCACATGCAGGCATAAGGCCACTGTACATAGACATATGTCTGTTTTCTTGGGGAGAGAGGAGAGGCCACTGCAGAGGTTGATATTCCCTTCCACCCTCCACAAAGACCAAAGTCCTTTCTCTGTTCAGCTGCTGAAGCACCCCTACCCGTGGCCATGGTAGAGAGTGGTTGGGGGCTCATTGGTGGAGAACAGGGAGGTATCTAGTTACCCTGTTGCCACATATAGAATGATAACATCATACAGTGAGACCTCTGAAGGGCTTCACCGGATCTCAGTGGATGATGACATCATTCCGTGTTAGACAGAAGTTTCTCTGATTCTCCCTGCTCTCCAGCAGCCCTGGAACAGGGCTTCAGTGGCTGCATAGTGAATCCAGGGGTGTTGACAGGAGATAAGTTCTGTAGTTCTGCATATTGAACTATTACTCTAAGCTGTGTGCTACAGGATTTAAAATAGGACTCAGATTTTGGGAAGATGGATAAAACTTCCACAATAAAATGCAACAGAACTCTCACTGATGTGGCTAGGTTAAAATGGAGCTTCAGAGCACTGTGCCTAATTACAGTGGAGATGGGAGCAAAGGGACATCTCAACCCAAAACTATAAAGTAAGGCAAATGCACACTTCA